>JALJCO010010778.1:0-732025 GCA_023101725.1 Atherinomorus stipes | reverse complement strand
TGTTAGTGACATTTGCAGGGTTTTTTATGACTAAACCAATAAACAGGTGACAAGTGTTTATCAGCTTCAACAAATGAAAATAACATAGATTCACCAGCCACCTTATCAGGTTCGCCGTTTCAGCTGCTTCACACAAATATGTAATCAACCAATCACATGGCAGCAACTTAACACCTTCAGTCATGTAGATGTGGTGAAGGTGGCTTGTTGAGTTCAAATTGAGCATCAAAATATGGAAGAAAGGGAATTTATGTGACTGAACGTGGCATGGTTGCTGGTCTGAGTATTTCAGGAACATATGACCTACTGGGATTTTCACATGCAACCATCTCTTCTCTGGAGATGAGAAAATATAAGTAGTAGTAGACAAGTAGCAGTTTTCAGGACCGAATCTTGCAATGTTAAGGGTCAACATTATGAACTAATAGAATTAATCCAAATGTAAGACATGGATCAGTCATTGATCCCATGATGACCTGGACTCAGAAAGTTACAGGGCTGCCTCTATAGCTGCCCTGTAACTTGGTAAAAAAGATAAAATGTTAAGTCATAAAGTGTTTTTGTTGTTGATTTGTTCACCACTACATCAAAGCATCTACAGTCGTCCTCATAATTATTCGTACCCATAAATTAAAGGAGAAAATCATGACACTGATTTTGAATTGTGGTTCAAAAGAAATGTTAGAAACAAACACAGAAAATAAAACAAGGGTGATGGGGCTCTGAAGCTAAAATGTTGTTGAGCAACACTTTGAGGCAATCACTGCAATCAGGTGTTTTCTGTAATGATCGAAAAGACTTCTGCACCTGTCAAAAGGGATTTTGGTCCACTGTTCCTGGGAAAGGTGCTCTAATGTGTCTGGGACAGTTTTGTTATTATTATTATTTTAAACCACAATTCAAATGCAATATTTTGTTTCACTCTCTCTCTCTTTATATATTTATATATTGTTTTTAATGATGTGGCAAGCCCCTGCAATCATCTTTGGACCCCCAGTTCCACCCAACACTCAGTTCACCATTCATAACCTACATGCCTGGAAGCACTCCTGAATAACTGATTAACATGTGTCATGTTTTCTTGTCATCGAGGAGTTAATTTGATGGCATTAATTTTAAGATAAATGATTTCTCTCTTGATTTAACCTTTGGTGAGACCTTCTTTTTGTTGTCATGGTTTTGAACCGGTCATGACAAACCAGGAAGACATTCTTCAGTTAGAACACGAAGCATTATTTCCATTTCCTTCCTCTCGGCAAGTGTTTAACTTTATCATCGTTGCACACCACACTAGATCCACATCTTCCTCATTAGATTCATGACTGAATTGTAAAAATATTTCATCTGAAACTGTAAATATGAGGACTACCTGTTTAGACTACCTGTATATCTATGTATTTCATGTTTTGATATAGAAATGAATTCTTCTGTTTTTCTTCATGGAGAGAACAGATTGTTTTTCATTTAAATGTCTTTTTGAACTCAGGGAAAAGATATGATGACATTTTATGACTTATTTTGTTGTTATTGTTTGAAATTAATTGGGCAGTTTTTATCAAATCAGCTGTGACATTATCTGTTACCGATTACTGGATCCTGAATCAAATTAATCTGAGGTATCAGTAAACGTTGAATCATTGTGAATCAATATGATTGTATTGTGATCAGACTTGTGATGTGCAGCCCCAGTAATATCAGGATAAGATTGAACAAGTCTGGCTAAAACTAAGTATAAATGACTTTAAGCAGAGCATTACCTAAATAGACGCAGTTCTTTTGACTGTGCAGCTGTGGACTGTGGAGCTTCGGAGAGAGATCCTTTGCACTTAGCTTGTGAAAATTGTACAGTCAGACAAGGTACTTTCACAGAATGTTGCATTCTTAAATGTAGGTTTTTGTTTCTCCATATAAACATTGAGTTTACACCACACACCAAAGTGGAGTTCCTCAGAGTTATGTGCTTATACCGATACGTTTCCCATTTTACAGGTTATTATTTAATATTGTCAATCAGCAAGGAATAATTTTCATTTATGATACTCAGCCATGCTTACTCATGAATTGACACTGAAGGTGATCGCTACAAGTTTTTCTTTAAAACAACTTTAAAAGAAATAAAAAAATGAAAAATGAATAAAACTATCAATTTTAACTCCATTTTTTCATTGTGTAGAAATAACTGTTTTATCAATTTTGGCAGGTCCAAATTATATAAATATTTACATTTGATTACCATGCAAGCATATAAAGGACTGGGGATTATGTCTTTTTGGACATGTGCAGTAAGTTACACATTTGCTCATGTTAATTAATGGTTAGCTAGCTCTGTAACGTTGCTTATGCTAATTGAGTAGAAGCGTTTTAGTGCACCACCTACTGGTGGGGAGGTTTTAAAATTGTAGCTATCACCTTTACAGAAACCCAACTTGTAAAATTACAAATATGTCTAAAAGACATAAAGACTGTTAAGTTAGTTCATTATTCTCCATGAAATGACTTTGATTGCAGTCTTATAATTACAGCCTTGGAGTTATTTTGGACCAGGATCTTTCTTTGATTTGCATATTAAATAGGCATTTCCATGTAGTTCTTCTAGACTGGACTTCTGCAATTCCTTATTACTGCATCGTCCGAAAATTGTCCTGAAAAGCCTCCAGCTTATTCAAAATACTCCATCATATCTGTCCTCTCTACCTCTAATTGGTCAAGAAAGATGCCCAGTTCCTGATTCTGGTTTTGCTCCAAGTTTTCCCAAACAGTTTCCCATTATTGCTCCATGGAAGGAATGAATATTTAATGCAATGCTTTGGTTTTCTTAGCTTGGTAATTATTTTAAAATTGGTTTATATAAACATAATTATTATAAAATGAACTGATGTGGATTATACGACGATTTTTTTTTTTTCAGTGGATTATAACTGGACTATGATTGGATTGAATTGGGCTGTCTTTTTACTTGGCATGTTCTTTTTTGAGAAATTAGTTCACTGTTTGTCTTTTCTTTGGTAAAATACTCCCCCCCCCCCCCCCAAATCTTTGGTTTGCTGGTAAATAAAACTGGTGCAAATGTGATGAAAGCAGGTGAAGACATGAATGAGTGACTCACATCTTTGACTGAATGTATTTTATTGTAAAGCTATAAGGAAGGAGTAATTACAAGATATTGTTTCTTTGATTTGCTCAGCAAAAATAAAAAGACCACATTTTTCAAAAGTCAAACATGCGGATGCTGATATAAGAAAACAAATGAGGCTCAAACACATCACCCAACTTCCTCCAAAAGAAACAAATCTAAAGACCAAAAACAACAAAACAAGGTAACAAAACACGATGTGGGTCTGGACAAACATGAGAAAACGAAAAGCAGTAAAGCCGGTGGATAGTCGGAGACTCGCAGCCGTCTTCCGATCTGAGCCTGACTCATCACTCCTACATTTAATAGAGCCTACGGTACTTTAGACGATAAAATCCTACAGTTCAGGGTCAGATTTCCTTCATGTTGTTTGAATATATATAGTTTTTCATCTTCATCTTTTAAAAACCTACACTTGCATGTACATAAAACTGTACAAAAAACAAGGCATCACTAGCATTTTTCCTATATAAATATAACCAACCAACATTTAGGCTACAAACGTGGACTTCCTGTAAAGACAAAAGTGTCAGCAGTTCTGTTCTCCTGTTTTCTTTTTTCTCATCGGACAAGAGTGAAAAAACTCCATCTTTGATGTTCTGAAATATGCAAGTGTTACAGATTTCTTTTTACAAAGATCAGAGACACATTATCTCAAACATTTCTCACAATCACATGCCAATTACATCACTTAAAGTGTGTCCTGGCCAAATCTGATGCATGTTTAGCTCTTCTAAGCTAAAAAATGTATCCAGTTTAACAATTATAGTCCAAATGTAAATCTTATGGAGCCCTCTTAAGTCCTTGTAATCAGAACAAACAACATTATAATACAATAGTAGCACTTGTAGAGCTCCATAAAATACACAAAAAAATGACAAAATTGTGTTTTCTTAAAGTTTTAAGTAATTTTCACAAATATTGGTTGTACTACAATGCTAAGATAATGCCACCCATAAGATTTCCGCTCTCTAGTTATTTTGACATACTTATAGCACTTTTCACTGGGGCATTTTTGAAGAAATAAAAGCTTTAGGTTAAACTTACTGATGCATTGTGAGGAAAATGCTGATGTGCAAATTTAGTTATTAGCTGTGATCTTCACTACACCCCACTGCAAGTTCAAGTTGATGACATTTTCAAGGATACTTTATGTCCTGAGATGTCAGCTGTAATTTTGTAGATGACATAAACCTTTCATTTGAAACAGTTTGTAGTTTCTGTATTTTTTAAACTCAGTTTGACAGTTCTGACTTTACATTTGGGGCCATTCTATTGATATTATGTTCCATTTTCTATTCTTCAGTCGCAATTGAATTCAGAAATAGAAAACATGGAGTCCAGTCTGCCTGCTCAGAAAAAAAGTCATCATTTACACCCGCCAGTCTGGTAAAAAACAGTAACGACCACTTATTTTCATACAGTATGTCTATAGCAGTGTTGATTCCATAACATTGATTAAAAACAACCGCGACAACAACAAAAATGTATAATATTTATAAAGTTGGCTTGTTTCATGCTCAGCTGGAGCCTTTGTCTTCGGAGACTTCAGCCTCAGTATAATACATAACCAAAGATAGAAACACTTCCCCCCCACCTCTGAACTTCATCGCATGATTTGAGGTGGGGTGTGTTTGCTGCCGTCTGTCATCACTTCAGTTTTACTTCAGACAATTGCACTGATGAAAATTCAGTCACAGAATCATCTTCCATGAACACAAACTGATGTCCTACAAGTGTGAACGTGCAACGTAGACACCATTATCTGACCATTAAATAAATAATTAAACAGTCTTGGCATTGTTTTTTACGTCCTTTAATGTGGTCAATTTGGCTAAAAGTTCCGGTAAAGTATCGTTTTTGCATTTCCAATCCAAGCTGTGCCTCTAAGATAACCAAGACCGATAAAAGATTAGTCCTGTATGTCTTAGGCTGAGAATATACTTACATTAAACTTAACTTTCACATATATGGTAGGGCTACCTTGCAGTTTTTGTGCTTGTTTGAAGCATCATTTGTGCACAACCTCATAAAATAATGCTCATGTTCACAAGCTGCAATATACAAGTAGCGAGCAATAAGGAGCAGTAGGAGAGCAGTGAGGAGCAGTGAGGAGCAGTAAGGACTTGTGGGGAGCAGTAGGAATCAGTGGGGAGCAACATGGAGCAGTAAAGACCAGTAAGGGAGCAGTGGAGAGCAGTAGGGGAGCAGTAAGAAGCAGTGAGAAGCAGTAAGGACCAGTGGGGAGCAGTAGGGATCAGTGAGAAGCAGTATGGAGCAGTGCCATACCAGTATGGGGAGCAGTAAGGACCAGTGGGGAGCAGTAGGGATCAGTGAGAAGCAGTAGGGAGCAGTAAGGACCAGTGGGGAGCAGTAGGGATCAGTAAGAAGCAGTAGGGAGCAATAGGGGAGCAGTGGAGTTGCAGTAGGGGAGCAGTAGGGGAACAGGGAGCAGTGGGGAGCACAGACTAATGCTACCAGATGTAGTGGTGGCTGTTAAAATGACAGAAAATTTAGGGGTTTAGGGGTCTTGCACACCACCTACTGTATGATACCGTCTGTGGTACCTATTAGTTCTCTAACGTTCCCCGCCTAGTGGAATCCTCTGGTAACAAGTATATTTACAAAAGTAAATACTGTATGTCAGCATTTACTTTAATAAGGGAACTGGTTGCTTCTACAAAGTTTTTTTTTTTTTTTGTATGTTTTTGACCTTTCTAAAATCTGTAAGACATACTGTACAAACATGAAGTTTTCCTGCATCCAAATATTTAAATAGGTGTTTTTTTTGTTTTTTTTTAAATGAATATTATATAGGCAAAACCTCTAACACATGACCATTAAATCCCTTTTTCAAACCAACTGAGGCTGAATTTAGAGCAGTGACTGCTGTGGATGATGCTGTGAATGAAAGATGTGGAAGCTACAAGTCATGGGGACTTGTAGTTCTCAGCTGCAATTCTGAGGAATGCTAAGAAACCAAATTGTCTTAGAGAAGTGGAAATGTAAGTGGAGCAGTTTGTGACACCATACATTTAACAGATTTTGTTTTAGTTAGCCACCTTCTTATTAGCATTAATAGCATTTGCGACTTGAACTTATGTAGACTTGATGAGTGCAAGCTAAGTCATTAGCAGGCTGTTTACAGCAGACCTAGGAAAATAATCTCATATTTAAGGGTCTTACAGCTTCAACACTTCGCTATACCCCTCCATCCTGGAATGAATCAGAACACCATAAAAAAAAACGCATGAAAACAAAAATGGAGGTAAACTGCCGAGTAAGTTCACCAAGTTTATCCCCCAGTGACTCAAGTTCACTGGATATAAAACTATGTGAATTTTCAATGGTTTTCCAGGATTTTGGCTACAACATAAAAAAGGTATTTCAGACAAACTGATTCCTCATAAATCCCTGTCATATATCAACTGCAGCTTTTTTTTCTTTTCTGTGACTGAAATATCATCAATGCAAATGTCCTGGATATTTCCAACAGTGATTACACAAGAGGCATTAACTGGATCCAGACGAAATACCAGTTGCCAGAAGAGAGAAAAGATGAATTTGCTGAGTCATAGCTGACAGATTCATAACATCGCTGACACTCTGAGGGAGAAATGCTGAGTGAAATAACTGCATTTGTGTATCTGAACATTGTGAAACTTAAGCACAGACTCAGAAACCAAAAACATTCATGATTTTTTAAAACAAAACCTGTCACGTAGAATCAGAATCCACCAAATGGCTGAACTCACAATTTCAACTACATGATTCATAAAGAGACCAGGAGGTGAGACAAAACTGGATCAAGGTTGTTTGGATGTAAAGTTTGGAAATACAGACTGAATCTCAAGCCGTGGTGAAAATAAATAGTGAAATACTGACATATTTGCATCTAGTTAAGAAGTCTGGTCCCTTTCCTTTTTCAGCCCAGTTAGAGAAACAGAGCCGGCATTAATGCGGCCCTCCATTCTTACTTAGGGAAAATGAACCGTAATTTGGGCAGCAATTAATACCAGAAATACAGATTATAGCAGCTTTGAGTATCAGACAAACCTTAAACACAGTCTGTGTTTTAGAAGTCCAAACTTTCCTGTAAAGTTCAGCGGTGAATTTCATAAATAAATAATGCCTGTCAGTAGTAAACCAATGTTTTTCCAAAAATACCCGCCAGATATTTATGCATTTAAGTCATGAATCAGTAATTCTGGAGAGTGTTTCCGAAGTGAACAACAGTAGTGCACTTTAGAATTTAATAATAAATCAAGGATAAACTAATGTGTTTTAGTTCAAAATGTTGCGTTGCCTAATACAAAAAGGCATATTTTAAATTCAGGGCTTCCTTTAATTTTGGTTTGTCGAGGTACTCTCCTGTCAAGCCTGACCAATCATACCTCACAGTCTTTCTTTTTCAGGTATACAAGTAGAAATCAGAAATCTGAGGTGCGCAAGGTCACTTTAAAAATCGGTTTTCTGACTAAAACTTGATGAAAAGATGCTTCATGGCAAGCATTTCTCAGGTCCATGAAGAGTTTCACACTGAAACATCTGATATTCATACAGAAATATGTACATTAGTGTTACCAGGAAGCAGATTCAAAAGTGAATGTTTACGCAGAGGGTTTTGGAGGCTATGCCGAGGGTTTAGGTTTTTCTCCAGGGAGCAGGAAGTATTTGCATTTCGGACACATAAACCAGTTCCCTTTCAGTCAGAAGGTCCAGATGTCAGTGTTACTGTATATGCAATGAATATACTGTGACAGCATAACTGCAGATAAGCTGACTTTGACAGACAGTCCCAACACATTGTGTTTTTAAACAAAGAAATGACAGCACTGTCCAATCTTCCTCTGTGGGTTTCCTGACTATAACTTGCTGCCTGAGTGTTTATTTTATTGTATTTAAGACAAAGAAAGAAGAAAAGCTCAGTTAAATTCTGATTGTGGTGTATTGGATGAAGGTTTGTCTCCCGCTGACTCATTACTAGTGCAAAAAAAAAAACTCATAGGTGGAGAAGATAGAGTTAATCATGATACAGACTGTTCAATAAATGTAAACGTGGAAAACTGATACGCTGCTTCTTTGGCAAACAATCACAGGAGGCTCACAGGATGAAATGAAATGTGGAAAACTGTGACTCTGTAGGAACTACTTAGGTTAAATACTGTAGACTGATAAAGGCATTAATGTTACTTACCCCCATTTTAGGGGAGAACTCAACAACTCACCTAAGAATAAATTGGTCTAATTTAAGCAATCTGGTTGGTAGTTATGTGTCCGATCAATCTTTTGGTTAAAGATTGGTTAGATTTTGGTCAAAGTGACCAATACTGGTCACTTTGACCAAAATATTAGTTAAAAATATTGGTTAATCTAGCCAATCTTTTGGTTAACCGAAGGATTGGTTGGACACATAACTACCAATCAGATTGGTCAAATTAATCAATCTGTTTTTAGGGTGAAACCTATCAAACACCTCTAGGATGAACTGGAAAGTTGCATGTTTAAGTTAGGAATGTGCAGGTGCCTGCATACCATGCAGTTTATCGAATGCCAGCACATCTACAAAAACAAACTTGGTCATGTGTTTCTATGCCTGTTATAAGCAAAATAATCCTGTGTGAGTGTGTGCACAAACACACACTTGCAGTGTTTGTGTTTGCTTTCTGGGTCTCAGGTTCTCCTGTGAGGTAAAGCTAACAGCAACGAGTTCACCAAAGGTTGTCAGGGGTTACCAGAGGTTGTTTGTCTTCTTCTGGGGTTAATTGGTGCCAAAGAGTTGAGGTTAAACTGACACTACGTGACCTCCGGCCCCTCTCCTCTATCTTCACCTTACACAGCACAACATGCCGGCCACCTGGGAGACCACCGCCCAGTCAGGCAGGGGTTAGACATCACAGAGGAGGAAAAAATGACTCGGTCACAGTGAAACTAAACCGTGGTGAGGGGAAGCGGAGGAGAGTGGATGTGGACCTCTTTGTTGCGCCTGTAAATAATCAATCAGAACTCTGAGCGTAGGCGTTAAATCACCCGAGGAAGAAGGGCGAGCACGAAAGACTGCGGCGGCGCCCATGAACTAAATCTCTGTCACATGGGCGGTGAATGGCGGCTGAATGATGGTTGATGTATGTGCGTGGCTGTGTGTGTGTGTGTGTGTTTCCTGAACAGGTATGTCAGTCATAAATCAAACCACCTTCAGAAAGTAGAGACTTAGTGCTTTGACTCAAGCCAACAACCACATGCAGCCAACATGTCAAGTTTACACACAAACAAACACAAATGCACGAACTAAACAAGGGGTTAAACACCTGATCTGGAAAAGGTGGGTGCTAAATGATAAACAGGAGTGAGGAAGTCCAACACTCTCCACGGAGATGATTGTCTGCCTTATAAAACGAGACATGACCCACTCCTGACCTGGCAGACGGCCTTGATTGGCTGTCTGTTTAATTCTAAGATGTTGCAGCGACACTTTGATGTTTCCCCGGTGACTGTGGGGGCTGGATGTTCCCATCAGAAAAACAAATGACATGTCGTTTACGCTCTCATTCAGCTGTCAAGACTTTTCTACAAACATGGATTAGACAATCCCTTTTTTCCCTTTAACTGAGACACAAGCAGAAAATAAGGACGATATTTTTTCCAGTTTGATTTAATGTATTTCAAATTGTCCTGTAACAACCCCTGTGGCAGTGGTTCAATCCTCAAGATTCCCCCCAGAATCACTCTAAATGTAGAATCAGACCAAACAATTGTAGAATACAGCATTCAAGGGTTGTAACAAACACTGACAGAGTACATCTCGCCTTTCAGCAGGGGCTTTGGAGACCATATGAGTGGCTTAAGTGACTTATTACTTGTTGATCTTTAAAAAAGAGGGGCATGTTATCTCTAAAGAAACAGGTGCAGTCCAAGGAAATTGGACATCCTTGGACACCTTTACAGAGTTCCTGCAGGTCCTTAAAAATTCTAAAAGCCTTTCATTTTCAAATTTGTATTTAATACCTTAAAAAGTCCTTATATTTGACAGTTTTGATCTTGAGTTTTATATGGTAAGTCTGAAAGTATGTCGGCTTAATGTTATGTGCTGTATTGCGTTAAAATGAAGAACAGGAACTGGAACAAAACCACGGAAAAACCGTCAGGGCCAAATAGTCCAATAAAAGCACCAAAGAAGAAGACATGGATGGGGCTTTTGAGAAGGGGCTGTGTGAGTGTGTCTGAAAAATACACTCATATCTACATTACTGACACCAAGCGGCGCAACCTTACATTAAAACAGGGAACTTAACCAAGAACTCAGCACTGCTGCCCGGTGGACAAACTGATTTATGAGCCATGGGAACGCAGAAGACTGATGGAAGTATGAATGCAGCAATGCCTGAAACGGACGTCACCATTTACGTCCATAAGGGAGCATAAATGGGCCTTTTGGCTGTAGTTGACTTATGGGGAGTTCATGCAAAGGTCTTTCTCATGGAAATCCTGTAAACTATCTGGAGCTGCAGTTCAATAAACCTTTTTGGAGAAGAAGGTGAAGAAAACCTTTATGTGTACCTTTTTTTAGTATTAATTGATTCCTTTGCAAAATGTTTGACCTTTACTGGTCATAGCATACTCTGTTCCCTGGACCATTTCATCCACCCATGCTCAGCTTGTGTTCATCTCAGATTATCCTCTGCTGACAACAACAAGCGGCGCAGAATGAACGAACTTCCAAACCAGTTTGCTTTCATTGGCGGACGTTATTGCTGGTAATGTTTAAAGCCTCAGGTTGTAATTAGTTTCTGCGCTGCGCTGCACGGCGTGGAGGTGGTGTTGGTGGACTGAAGCCCATCCAGGTGCCATTAATCCTGCAGTCCTGTGCGGCTGCAGCATGGCAGGAGCTGCCGGCCACATCCCCCGCTGTACAGCTAAGGGGTTTAATAAATGTTTCCACTAAACACAAAATGGCTCAGCTGCACGCTGGAGGGGGGTAAAGAGGTGGGAATTAACAAGAGGCGACATCGACCAGAGAGCGCTTCCTTCAAGCTCAAAACGCCGCAGGGAGGCATTCACCAATGTCAGCAAACACGGAGACAGATGTGTGGCATGGAGGAGAGACAACAGTTCATTTTGATGCTTCTAGATTTTCATATGACACCTGGGACAAACACTTCCAGTGTGACTCATGTTTTGGTCCCTAACAAGTTTTAATGTCCACAGATTTCTGTAAAATGATCCCTGGATATTCACAAGTTTCTTCCTCTCCTTTTTTTCCCTTTGTTCTTGCTGTTGTTTATTTATTTATTCTCCTTGTCACAGTCCAAGCTTTAGAATCTGAATCCTTTACAGATAACGTTCCTGCTCCCCCAAGGACAAACCTTTTGGATTTCAATCCAAAATCTACATTTTCCCTACAGTTACAGCACAAAAGAAAAGCATTGAGTTTTTTAAAGAACCAAGAAACAGTTTCATCAAAAATCTGTCTGCCATGCTGTCTTCCTAAAGTTAGATTTATAGTTTTAAAAGAAAACATGAAAGATACTGAGGATAAGGCAAAATGCTCATCAGCCCAAAGTAACAGAGATTGGTTTGACCTAAAGTCTCTTTTTTGTCTGTTTTAAATGGTAGTTTCTGCTATAAAATAAATAATTCAAGTTTAAAGACAGAGAATTTAACTGCATTTACTGTAATGACACATATATGTCATGTTCATTGTGGCTACTTGACATATTCAATGTTTGTTTACGTTTTCATTTGATAGGGACAGCATATAAAAAAACAAAGAATAACTTGTAGATATATTTGCCTTGGATATATTGGCTAAATATGTAGCCATATTTAGCCGAAAGGCTAGTTTTCATGTTTGCTTAGGGCGTCATTTGTGCAGCTCTTCAGAAACAAACACTAAGCTGAGATATGTGAGTAACAAATAGGGACCATACAGCAACCAATTTGAGCAGATGTGAGGTCACATAGTTGACAGCAGTGAAAATTATGAAAATTTTGGAAGACATGTACTGTATGCTTAGTTTAAGGGCCTTACTTGCAATTAATTATTCTACCTTCCTCTATTGTTGCCATGTTTATTGTCTTCTTTGCGACTTACAAATTCAGCAACTCCATCCAGTTTTGTGTCCACCTCCTGGAATCCTCTGGTAACAAGCAAGTATTTGGACAATTATGCTTATGATGAAGCCGGTTGGCAACACTAATGCGAGGCTAAAAAGCTAATTTATTCTGGCCTTTGTCCTCCGTAGTCTGAAGCATGTTTTTTTTAAGTTTAAGGTGTGATGGAGTACTACTGACAACAGCGTGAATAATTGTACACAGATTCTGATCCACTAAATGAAGCCTTTTTCGGCACTGAATAAACTGGTTTTGATTTTTCACCTCTTAGTGTTTTCAAACCCTTATGAACTTAAATTCCAGTGAGTTGTGAAGTCATAGAGAAAAAAACAAACAAAAATCTGGTGTTTGTAACTCGGCACCTTCGGTGATGCGCAAGAGTCCAGATTCCTGCGTTGTGACTGTGAACGCTGCAATTCTCGATGCATGCCAAGATTTTCAGTCCATCAAAGCGATGTTACGTGAAGATCGGTAGACAGCACGGATACACGCTCAGAGCCACAGCAGTTCTCTCTGTCACGGTTTGTATTTACAGTTCTGTACACTGAAAAAACAACTTCTTCACAGCAAAACCCCCCCCCAAAAAAACAAACAAACAAACAAAACAAAAAAAACAACCAACAGAAATAAAAATTCAACTCCAGAGGTTAGAAAACAGCTGCGTTTCTGCAAACGTCTCACTTTTATGACAAGCTGTTCTAGAAAAACAAACCGGGTTGATTTGATGCAACTCGGCACAAAAAAGTAAGTCCTACTTCCTCCAGAGTCGACGGAGAAACCCAAAAATAAAACCCAACTAAAAAAATTGAGGATAGATAGCATTACACAGTATACTTAAGTAGGATTTACAAGAAGTTGTTTCCCTTCTCCCCCCGAAGGTGTTTTTTTTTTCTTTTTGTGTTCCATCACAGCAACAAAGCCTGAAGCAACGCACGAAAATTCAACTCAAATACGTGAGGAGCTAAAAATCATCACGACGATGAGGTGTAGTTTACATTCCTTCTGCAGCAGCACAAACCACAAATTTTCTTCGATTATTTCTTCTATGTTACATTTGATTGGTTTCTCGAGGGGGTGGTGGTTGCAGTGAGCGAGGAGGGGTCTAAAGCCTTGTTCGGTGGTACAGTTATAAAAAGGGAGAAGGGTGGGTCGGCGCTGCGGCACAGCGAGTTATAGGCACAGGGGGCAGCTGTGAGGGGTGGGGTGTGTGAGTGGCGTCAGGGATGATCGGTGGGAGATGGTTGGAGGTTTTTAAGGTGGAGAGCTGCGCCCTCACAGGTAGATCTCCCTCTTGGCGGTCTGGCCGGTTGGGGTGTTAGCCGAGTGGTACTCCGCTGCCTGGCTCAGCGGGATCTCTTCCAGCCCACAGTCTTTCCCGGACGAGTCCCCGCTCCCGGGGTAGGCACTGCTGTAGGGTGTCATGAACCTCATGTTGGCCACTTTGGAGCTGCCACCAGCGCTGCTGCCCGTTCCACGCTCCTCCGCCATCACGGGCTTAGGGCTGCCGTTCGCCATCAGCTGCTCCTGTCCGTCCATCTCCTGGTAAGGCACGAAGGTGGAGAGCTTGGGGGCGTTCTTGGACACCTTGCGGTTGGGGGACGGCTGGCCGGGCATCCAGCAGGAGTCAGAGTGGCCGAACTCAGTGCACTCACGGGTGCAGTTGCCGGTCATCGCCACGTCAGGAAGAGGCCTGAGGTCTGCACAGAGAAGGAAACAGAGACAGAGGAAGGATGAGTGACCTGGAGACAACAAGGCAAGGCAAGTTTATTTGTATACACTGTCAGAAATAGGGGGACTGCATAGGTATATTTCTGTTCCTCAAGGTACAATTTGAATTTATGTACCCCGTAAGGGTCATAAGTGGGAGTCAAGGCATCTATGTGCACCTTTTTGGGAGCCTGACTGGTACAATTATGTTGCAAAGCACAAAGTACCCACTACTAGAGGTACACCAGCAGTACCCTTGAGGGTACCACCCCAGCGACAAGCTATTGTACCCCAAAAGGTACCATTTGGTACTTATTTTCCTGAGTATGTCACACATTTCATGTGTACAACAATTCAAAGTGCAGAAGAAAATAACCATAAAAAGTAAATAAAATAAGATCACTTTAAAAAAAAAGGCTGTGCTCTACAAGACGGATTCTAACCATCACGAGCCCTCAAAACCTCTCTTGCAGACAGGCTAACCATCCTGGGGCTACTTAACTCCAATAGGAGGGACTTCAATTCTTTATAGAAAGGACTCAAACCTTTCCAAACAGCAGACCAAGAGAAGAAGTGAGATGGAGATGAGTACTGCCCTGTTAGAAGCTAACATGTTAGCAGACATTTTCCTTTGTACAGTTCATCTGGAAACTTGTTGTGCTTGCATCCACTGTGTGGTTGACTTATTGATTAAAATATTTAAGCAGAGCGTTTGAGGCTTTGATTACATTTGCAAATCTGCTGAAATTAATTTGATTGGACAGACTTCTGTTTTGCAGCGTTGCAGGATGTTTTTGTAATTATGAAGCTCACTGGTTAATCAAGTGGGCGGAGAAAGGACTGATAGATTAGACGAGCAACACCCGGCTGTAAGTCATGTCTGATTTCAAAGTTCTGGTTCAGTTTTCAAGTCGGACTTGAAGCCTCCTTGCTTCGCGTTAAGATTCTTGTCAGCTTTTACAAGAATTTCTGCTTCTCGTCTTTATCGTATTACATTGAGTTTTTACTTGTTTTGTGCATGAATGCCTGCTTGTGCTGTGATTTTTATCGAAAGCAGCAGAACATTTCCTTTGATGTTGGACTGATAAGAGTCAAAGTTGACTGTAAATGGCATTTGACAATAGACAGATAAAGGTTTCCCATCAGTAACATTGACATTTCTGTGTGCTAAGATCTAATAAATGTTGCTTTTGTTCTACTAAAAAAAAAGAGAGAGAAGTGCAGAGTCGCAGTTCAGCTGGTGAGAGTGGGAGAGGCTGATTAAAACTGTCATTATCCTTTTATCCACACACAGAGCTCTGCACATTTGAAGGAAATCAATTAAAGCTCGGTGTGTTTTTAAGTCACTAATAGTTGAGAGTGGCGGGATCATTGCTTCGTTTATTGCTGAAAGATGGAAACCAAATCAAACGGTGGGTGCTGAGCGTGAAACAGGATCGGTTGCGTTAAAGAAGGAAAAACAAACACACTCGGGTTTGTCAGAACGTTAATAATGTTTCACAAGCAGCTAATTAAGGTGAAAACTAACGATGCTAACGGCTTTTTTTCTTTACCTGCAGGAAACAGCATAATTAGAGATGATGAGCAGGGGGGAAAATAATCAGGTTTATGTCTAATTTACTGTCATATTCTAATTATATGTTCTTTTTTTTTTCTTTTGGCTCTTTTTTTTCCCAACTTTCTTCTCAGGCTTTATGTGATTTTAATCCAGCGCCAGACAGACGAGCAGGAACTGACAGACAACAGGGCCGAGTTTGCATTCAAATAAAAAAGAGAGAAAGAAATCACAGCTCAGAATGGAAAAAGGTCAGCGATGGAAGCAGAAATATCAATGCGTATGCAGAGAGTAACCTTTCCTCTGTGCGTGACATTAGATCATTCTTTGATACTGAGGCTGGAGGCTGTAGAGGAGGTGGGGTTGGGGGGTGGGGGGTTCCTCCCGGGGAATGGCGCTTATTTCTCAAAATGCCCTCTGCTTCATGCATAATTGAAATTCATTGCCTCCTTTTTTTTTGCTAAAGGAGCTACAGTCGGCTTTTCTGTCTGTTTGCAGGTTGATGTGTACGTTCTAATCCCGGGGAGTGCTGAATAGCGGCTGCACTCCCCCTCCTCCCCCCAACATCCCCGTATTCTCACGGCCGCTGCTGTGCATTTTAGTTTTTAAGCACTCCCCGTGCAAAAGGCAAGCTGCTTGCAAAAATGTTTAGTCATGTGCGAGCAGCAGCCGAGTTCAGAGCTGCTGCTTAATAAGAGCTTTGGCTGAACGTGGAGTCAGCAGGAGGCTTACGGAGCTCGTGCTCCCTCAGAGATGCAGACTCCACTCCTTCAGCTGAACCACATGTCTGGCACCAGGCCAGTCTGGTTTCTACTGTTTTTCCACCTGTGGGTTTCTGTTGTCGGCAGCAAACCAACCTGATTCAGATCGTGCGCAGCTTGTCCATATTTACAACCACAGATCAAACAAAAATCGACCTGTTTGACCAAAACCTGCTGCTCTACTTCATATGGCTGCAGGTTTTCTGACTCTGTTGCATGTATTCATTCCTCATTTTCCTTTTTTGGGAGCTGAAATGTGATTCTGAACAACTGTGCTCCTGCAAATAATTTACATCTCTTTAAGATGATCCTTCCTTGTGCTTCTCTTTTACCAAACAACTGCTTGGCAGAGTGAGAGCACTTCTGTATTTACTGTACAACTGTTGTGCATGTAGTAAAGACAACTGTCACTGTGAAAGTCTCAATCTGTTTAAAAACATACATCTCTACGTGCTCATTTTCTGAACGGTCTCTGTGCCACATTGTCATGAAAACCATCTGACTGCATTTCCCCTGTTTCTGCAGGGTCTAAGAAAGTCTAAAAATGTCTAAAATTCTAAACTTTGAAATGTCTTAACAGCAGCCAGCTTTTCACCCGAGGTCTTAAATTTGACTTAGTCTTAATTTTTTTTTTTTGCTTTTATTCATCCTGAGATGCATTGGTCATGTGAAATGCTGAATAAAACACAGGAATCACAAGTTGGTTCTGTCTTTCTACTAAAAAACAACTACTGGTCTTTACGGTTTTTCTCAGTTTTTCTAATGAAAATCTCACCATGTCTGTCAGCCTTAGTGTGACTGCAGAGTATAGACAGATATTAGTGTTATGTTAGGAAAGTTACTTTGGTTAAGAAGGTACAGTTTTGATATCAGTTTTATATACTGAATTGTTTTAGTCTCTTTTTTCAATGCAAGGAAATTTTTACTTACTGAATTAATAAAAAATAAAAGGTTTTGAGTTTCTGGGATCATTTAAATGTTTCTGGTAATGCATCATGTTGGTCTTAAATTTAATTCAGAAAGGTCTTAAAAGGAAATTAAAAGGTCTTAAGTTTAACTTCCTGTTAGAACCCTGTGACCTGTCTGATTTCAGTGACAGATATTCCTTCTGGAGGGCTCAACACTCGGTCTGGTAGTGTTCATTGGTTATGGGCTTATATTGACAGAACTGAGTCTTTATCAGGGCAGCCATCTTTAAACAAACAGGAAGCTCACCCTTCGTCATATCAAACTGTGATGTCACAGAAACACACTGCTGGAATCATGAAGAATACTTCTAGGATTCAGCATAGAAAGTGTGAAGAGCAGAAACACTTCTGGGGAGGAGAATGGTAAGGGAGCAGAGAAGAACTGTTTCTGTGTTCTTTAAAAAATGCTTTAGTAAGTTATTTCAGGATGTTGCTGCAGTTTTCTGTTTCGCTTTGGTTTTAATCAGGCTAAAAACATCTTCCAAAGGTTTAGGAACCAAAATATGCATACAGATATTCTGGTTCTGGTTCTGCTGGAGGTTTTCCTTCCTGTTAAAGGGAGATTTTTCCTCTCAACTGTCACCTTGTGCAGCCCAGGCTGGAGGATTAAATCAAAGAGGAGATTTGATTCAATCCCTTGGTTTCCTTAGCGAGGTAATTTCTTTTATGGACGGATTTATAAGAACATTGGTATTTCAGGGGACTGTCATAAATTTGTACCACACAAACAAAGCTGGAAAGAATAGAAATGGATGTGGTTTGTAGACTTGTAGTCCAGACCGCCTAAACTGGGACCAAGACAAGACCAAGATCAAGACAGACCAAGTCAAGACCAAGACTAGTTCAGTTCAAGACTGAGACAAAAAAAAAAAAAAAAAAATTGCCTCCCCATTCATGGCGTGCTTCTGAAGGGGGAGGAGGTGAGTGTGAGAGGATAAGCACCAACACCGTCCATGCCACAAATTGCATGTGATTGGGACTTGAAGGGGGCGTATAATGATAAATAAAAAGAAAAGAACTGTGCCTGCCTGGATGTTATAGGTTACAAATCCCTTCGAGACCGTTTGGCCAGTTCGAGACATTGTGAGACAAAGCGACAGAGAGACCCGAGACCAAAGACTGCCGAGGCTGTGACAAGACCAAGACTGCAAAAAAGCGGTCTAGAAACCACGACCGGTCTCAAGAACAACAAGTCTAGTGGTTTGGGGAGTGTGCTGATACCTAGAAAAACATTGAAAGGATTGTTGTAGCTTTAAAGGTACAGTATGTAAGATTTACTGACATCTAGTGGTAAAGATGGGTAATTGAAAGAAAAGATGTTTTCTTTCAATTGACTTCATATTCCAGCATTGTTGTGAATGTATGGTGGCCATTAGTGGCCAAAATTCTCCCAGAATTCATCTGCAGGTGGATCCAGTGGGCTCAGGTGTAGCTATGACTGAACTATGAGTAACTATAATGTCTTCTAAGGCATTTCTCATCCCAAACAGTGCTCTAATTACCATTAAACAAAGCTGGTACAGCAGTTTTACAGTTCAGAGGGTTCTCTCTTCACTCACATTGTTTTGTCCATTTCGGGACACCGAAGTAAAAATGACTGCACAAATATGGCAGCCTCCGAGTGTGTGCACCCCCCAGCAAGTAGATATAAGTGACTCATCAAAAATAAACACATAACAGCTATTCTAGTGAAGCGATTACACGTCAATAGATACACAGTTTTGAATTATATCACTAAAATTTTCTGCCTTTGACCTTTGATTTTATTACACACTGTACCTTTAAGAAAAGAATTCCTCCAGTGTGTGAGTTTCTGTCATTAAATACATAAAAAATATCATAATTATAGTTAAAGCTTCTAAAACAACACTGTCCATGCTGCCATCTCCTGCATCTTTGTTCATCTACATGTCTGAACTGTTTTTTTGAGGAAATGAAGACTTAAAAAGTCAAACACTTGTGTAACAGAATACAACCAAGGGGGTCAGTCAGAGCTTGAGCTTGTCTCTGGGCCCTCAGGACATCAGTTTGTACATCTAATCAGTGAGTAGCACCAGGCTGATGGGGGTCATGTTCATCCTAATTAAGCACAAGAACTAATTGGCCTTGGTTAGAGATGGAGCTAATTGGCAAGCATGATTGTGGTGAGAGAGTTTGGGCGGTTATGGTGGGCCAAAGCCAAGCTGTGAGATCAATAACGGTCCTGGACCAAAAGGCCTTCCTGCAGCCGGTACCGTAACACCTCCAGCGAACACCTCAGGAAGGCTGATTGGTTGCTGCTGACTGGCCTGTTTTTCCTGCTGCTGAGCCTCATTAGTAAAAGAAGAGAAGCAGTTATTACTTTATCTGAGAACTTCCTTACCTCGTGAAATAGGTGCAAACTTTGATCTTAAGTGTTTGGACTACTTTAACTTCAGACTGCGGTGTTCTGCATTTACAGGAGCAGCTGTGGCTCGGTGCTCTTTCAGCCTTCAGGGAAACACAATGATGGACATGAAAGTATGTTCATGTTGGGTCGAACCTTTTAACACGGCAGAAAAATGTTGTCACAGTGGTACATTAACAAAATGTGCCTGATTTCATGTGTGAGTCATCCTCAGGGACTTGGAGAATGAATGTTTACTTCAAAATAAATTATCTCTAAATGACCGATTTAATGCTCAGAAAATGCACTGATGCTCTCCAGAGGATGAACCCCTCTCTTATTCATGGCCTCATTTCATTGGCTTACATGAAACCTTTAATCTTTTTTTTTATCCACAACTTCTGAGGCTCTAAATATAATTAAATCTTTATAAACTGGAGACATGGGGTGAAATCAACTCCACAAGACCACAAGGTGCAACTGCTGATCCCGATTTCCAACCTGAACTATTCAATACAGATTTTAGAGGAATCTGTCCATGGCTTAGTTTAATCCTCAAAGGCACAGACCAAATCAATTGCCTTAAATGTAGGACAGATTGGTACTCCTACTCATTGATTTTGGTCTTGCTGTAAACATGTAATGGGCCAACATCCATACTCAAACTGAGAAAATTCTAGGAGTTAAAACAAGAGATGGGCTTGTTTTGTAGTTTAAGTTTACCTGCAAGAAAGAATGCAATCATTCAAAGGTAGGCCGGTTCTTTTATGGGGGCATTCACACTATAGCTGCTTGGTCAGCTTTAAACGGACTCTGGTCTGCTTCCATACTAGTCTGCTTCATTAGTGCAGTGTGAACACCAACCACATCCTGGTGCACACCAAAGAAGTGGATTCTGATCCGTCTGAAAGCTGGGGGTTGTGGTTCACTTGCAAACAAACTATCCTGCGGACCAAGAAGGAAGCGGCGTATGCCCACCACAATAACGTGTCAAGAAGTACAAAGACGTGACGCGAGTATTGTAGGAGGAAAAACAAAGCCAATGTGTTCAAAGAAACTGAAGTCAAAACAACAACAAAAAATACTGGAATATGTTTTGTGAATGGACGAGTAATAATGTGAAGCAGAAAGATCTTTACTTTCACTCCTGGCCAATCACAAACTAGGTTTTCATCTTCTGTTCTCCATTAACAAACACAGAGAAAGATAGACAGGCATCATCCAGAGATGAGCTACAGCAGCTGCATAAAGCCATGTGTGAGACGTCCTGCATAGGCCTCGAGCTGTAGCAGAGGCCATGGATGTATCTGACAGTGTTCAGCTGTTAGTTTGTGCAAGTTTCTTTAACAAGGAGAAGAATGAGATTAGTGAAGACCTGTTGGTTGTCACAACTCTTCATACCAATACAAAACATCTACTAGGTCATAAAGGAGATGCAATTGAAGGTACTGAGCTGAAACAAGGTATCTGCCATTCACGTTACGAAGTGCAGACGTCAATACAATAACTGATACACAGTATAAGTTAATTGATTGTATCATTAAAATATGCTACATGGTAAAACTTCTGATGCTTTAGACCTGCGCATGAGGAAATTTTCTCTGTCAATAAATGTTTGGCATAGTTTAAATTCACTCAACAAAGAAACTCACTAGGTTTATTTCCATGGACACCAAAACTGCAGAGCCCAGCGTGTTACGAACATGCATGAGTGGTGTATGCATAAATGACAAAAATATTCTTTTCTGATGTTTAGTTCATGGTTGTTCACGTTATAATTAAATGTGACCACCATTAGACTCAGGTTTAAACCGTAAATAACCCTGACATGACCTGCATGCACAAAGGTAGACGTGACATCACATGCTGTGCTTATGGAGGCAACTATGGATGGTACACGTCAGTGAGTGTGTATCAGTTTCCAAGTTGTTCAATCGGTGCCAACAAAATGCTGATACAATATTGTCTTTTCTTTACATCTGCTATTGCTGCATCCCACTGCAGAATATCTCACCCTTCAATAACGTAAAAATCTGAGCAAATATGAGATCACTGTTCAGTCTGAGGTTGCTTTGAAAAAGATTGGATGCCTGATTTATGGCCATGTGAAAGTGGGCACTGGGAAAAAAGCCACTCTTTTTTGCTTGTAATAAGCAGAAAGAAATCTGCCAATTGAACAAGATAATCTTGAAATTAGCTGAAAAAACAATTAGCTATATTTTACTAGTATTGTGACATTTTGGGTCTCATAGTAAGTTTGTTTGATGTGAGATATGACTCAAAATGAAAATTTTTTCAAGTGTTTTCCTTAACAATATATTTAAGATGAATTGTCTAAATACAAGTTCCTATATCTCACTGAAATGTTTCTCTTAAGGTAATTATGTCTTATGTATATTGAGTGTAATGACATATTTTGACTAGAAATAAATATACTCAGTAAGATTTTGAGTTTTTGCACTGGGCTGGGCCAGATTTAGAAAATCTGATTTGTGCTGTTCAGATTATCATTAATCAGATATCTTCAAGAGAAAGATATTTTCCCATTGGAATGTTGAAACTGTATACATCCACAACATGATCAGACACCCATGGAAACATGAAGCTGCATATAGCAAAACACATCATTCAGGGGTGAAACTGGAAAACAGAATTTACGAGAAATATAAAAATGGATAAATAAATGGATTTGAATTGTCAGTTGCACAAGACTGATTCTTCATTCGGATTTGATTTTGGTGTGATGGTTGGCTATTTTCTTCCTGTTTCTGTAAAAGTTTAAACTGTTTGTGTTGTTAGCTTCAACAATTTAACTCTGTTCATCAGCGTGTCAGAGCAGCTTTAGCAGAGGGAGGATGAGGGGCATTGTGATGATTTTGCTCTGCACTGTACACACAGGCTTACAGGCACGACAATGACAGCAGTGATTAACCATCCAACCACCCCGGGGTGACAAACATCACAAAACACTTCAGTTTAAAAAGTTCCCCGAAGCACCAACTGGAGCATCGGGGGCTTGAGCGTTTCTTGTCAGGAGAAGTTTGAAAAGTTCTGGGGTAACCCCCGGAGGGGAGCGTGCTATCTCTGCCGGTCTCTGCAGCCCCCTCGGCGAGGCTGCAGCACTGTCACAGGGCCGCAACGCTGAATTCAAGGTTGCCACTATTAGTCAAGGCTTTTTAAAATGGAGTATTCCTCCTGAGTCTTTCCCCCCTGTAGCTCTTATCTACACTCCTGGGTTCCAGTTAACCCCGGGGACCCCTCGCTCACCCCACTGGCCTGTCTTTCTGCATAATACACTGCGCTACCTTGGTCACCATTTTCCGGTCAAACTAATTAGATTTCAGAGTCCCGCTTGGGAAGATGTCAGTGGTATGAAATGGAAATAATTTCCAGATGAGTATCTGACATTTTACGCTGTCAACTAGAGTAAAGAGCCTAGGCGGATAGGCTCTCCTCCTTCATATCCCCCTCCTCCTCTTCTTCCTCTTTTCCGCTCCATCACTTTAGTCGCAGAGATATGCTAAATCCTCGTGCTTCCCCTCTCTCAACTCAGTCCGAGGTGATAAATGGAAGCGAATGTACACAAAAGAGCGCTTCTCCTTTTTCCCTGCCTCTGCTTGAAGTGTTAATGTATTTAATTACTTTGAAGCTATTTTTTTTCTTTATATGTGTGTGTATGTGACTGTGATTTGTGTTGTGCTGAAAGCTGCAAGAAAACCTTCAATTAATGCCTTTTTCTCAGCCTATGACAATGGCTCTAATTTATCTTACAGGAACAATAGAGGACTGAGAGGAGGTGCAGCTCCTCTGAAGGCTCAAAGACGTGCTGCAGCTTCCCCCGCTGCAATCAGCGGTGACGCCAGCAGCCCACACACCTCAGCTTTACCGACAGTTCACACACTTCCACTTGCTCCCCTGGAGGCTCCGGCCTGGATGCAGGGAATTAGACCAAACTGCGTCTACCTTCTCTGAGGAGCTGGAGCCTGTTGTGCCAAATCAGACCAACACTGTGTTCAATTTAACTGTCGCATCTCCTTCACACATTTGAATCAATAAGCCAAACACAGACCAGTCAACAGCCACTTAAACTTATGATGTTTCACCGGTTGACACACAAGATGAACCAGACAACATCATCTTGCCCCCCAGGTAGCATAGATTTGTGTTTTAAACCACATGAAGGTCGTTTTTATGAGCATCACAGGGATTTGTGCTTGAAAAATACTTTGTTTTTCAAGGTTTTAAATTTTCGTCCGCACCATCTGCTCTTGAGAAAAAATTAAATGTAAGAACTGCTGCAAAATATCCTGATTTGACTGGAGATTTACATGTAATATAAAGGATAGCTTTCCTTTTTTCAAGCTGGACCTTATTTCTAGGAGTTCATATGTTCATTTATCTGTGTATCATTTTGACTCCTTTGGACGATATTTTGTTGATTCGGCATCCAGCTTATTTCCATATAATGGAATTGAAGGGAGCAAAATGAATGGGCCTCTCTTTTCAGATTATCTGCATTATCAGCAGCAAAACGCCTTCATTTCACCAATAATTTAAAGGTAGAAGTTTCCCCCTTAAAAAATAAATGCTAGATTTGTGAAAGAGAAATCTGGCTTAATCTGGGCCTTTGGGTTTGTTTGTAACTCCCCCTCCACTGACTGTATTTCCGTTTCTCCCTTTGTTTTGGTGTGTGTAGGATGTTTCTGGGCAGAGAAATGTCTGCATGTTGTCTCCAGCCAATGACAGAGCTAAGGGCGTAGCGTTCTGTTGGGATAAACTTGTTGATTGCAGTGATATTTTTTTCGACTGGAGCCAACACAGATTCACTCAAATTCTCGATAAAAATGGCAGATTCCAGCCTTATAGCTCTGTGTTCCTCACTTGTTCCAAAGACATTTATTGTACACATTGCTAAAGCCACTGTTGTCCTGCAACATCATAAAGTTGCGAAACCGCACTTCACAACTATTTTTCCATCCCAGAACATCATGTTAGAGTGGAGCTTCGCTTCACAGGTCATTGGCCATTTTAACTCAAAGAACCCACAGAGGACATTTTCAGATGAAGAGAGGAAAAGAAAGACAAAAGATGACAAAGTAAAAGACAAGAGTCAACATAAGACTGACTTTTACTGGCTGGAGAGAGCTCAGAGAGGAGACAGGATGCAGGATGGTAATGACTTAGCCATTGTCAGGGGGCCACACAATGAGAAAATCTGCTTAAGTTCAGTAGCGGGGTTCGACACCATTACTTGAAACCTGGAATCTCTTAATATTCATGCCTTCAGCAATGGTTTCTTTCCTTTAATATACATATACATATATATATATATATATATATGTATATATATATATATTTTACAGTAAAAGTAGCTTTAATATTAATATAGAAGACTGTTTGTCTTGTTTAAATAGCTAGATGTGCACATTGCATGAGTACTGATGAGCTGTCCAGGGTGCAACTTCCCTCTCACCTGATAGCATTTGAGAAAGGTTCCACACCACCCAATGACCCTGCAATGTAATAAGTGGGTATAAAAAAAAAATGGATGGATGGAACTTGCCTCAGTGATATTTATACAGGATGCCTGTCTCAAATGTGTGATTTATTTCACACAGATTAAAAAATAGTGTAGAAAAAAGACAAACAGACCCATAAATCCATCCACGAATCTCCAGACAAATGGGTAGCGTGTCTATAGTGGGAGCTGCTTTATTTGTCATTGATTACTTGATCCCTGGAAGAATGAAACCAGCCTCAGATCAAGCTTTGTGAGGAGATTTCATGTCTGCCCAAGACCGATTTCAGTCCACCAGGAGCCAGATGAGTTATAAATGATCAAACAAGCAGCTGGCACCACAACAGTTTTATTTAATATTTAATTTATACTGTAAACTGATCCAGTCAGAGCCTCTGTGTAGAAAAACATCTGAAACCAGTTTCTCTCACTTATCCTTGTCCATGGATGCTTTTCCAGGTCAGTATTTATCAAATGCTAGCGTTAGATGGTTAGCTGTATGCTTAAAGTTAATTGCAAGACTTGTGCACTTGTTTCATTTCATATTTATGTCTTCATATTTCAATGTCTTTTCCTTCTCTAGTTGTCTGTTTATAAAAGAGAACGCTGTATATGTGTTGTTTGACCCGGCCAAAAAATAGTTTCCACCTCGATTTCATTCCATCTCATTTCCTAAACAACCACGTTGAAAGACGCATTCCATGGTTGTGGAAAAGATGTTAGTCTGTTTGAGAAGGGTCAAATCATTGGCATGCATCAAGCAGAGAAAACATGTAAGATGGGTACACACTACAGAAAAATTAAACCGATTTATGTCCCGATCTACCCTTTAAGATCAAAGCCGGCAAAGGTCCGATTGTCCAATGTTTGCAAAAAACATCACATCCGATCTTCCTGTGGTGTGAGGTGAGTTAAGAATGATTTTGTCAAGTCCGATCCACTTGGAAGGCCTAAGAAGGAGAGATCGTAGATAAAGAAAATGTTTAACATCTAATAGCTGGAAATCCTGGTGTGCGATGTGTTTACAGCTGTGCAAATCCAAAAACACGATTCCCACTGGGAAATCACGTGTAGGCTCCCAGAACAACAGCCAATGAAGACGGAAGAGCGAACAGCTGACAAACAGCTGACTGACGGAAAAGGAAGTAAAAACAAACAAAGAGCACAGCCATAGCTCACAGCCCTGCTCTCCAAGATATCTAATGCTTGTGGTAATTTTTATTCAGCTTCAACTCGCACCATACAGCCCACATCCCCGCTGTCTCCATGACTTTTTCCACAATTTTTTTTTTCTATGTATGCAAGTTTTTTTCCACAATGTAAGAGGCTGAAAATCCACTACGTTTGTTGAGCTAAAAGGCTTGTTCAACTTTAGCTGCGCAACCCGGCTGGAAGTGAGGGATTGTGGTCCGGAGTGTTGCATGCTGGTTAAAAACTTTGTCCGACTTCAGACTGCGCTCACACTGCACCGGAAAACGTGACCATACCACATGATCATCAAACATCACGGGAGCCGTCCGTCTGCAGTCGAAGCGTGCAGTTAAACCACAGCAACTGCAGCTTATGGACCTGCCTCTGCCGCCAACAGAACCTGGTCCTGATTGGTTTAGCCTCTCACTGACGCAAACTCCGATTTTCTGACGGGACTTCCATGTGATGCTCCAAGTAATAAATCCATATAGGTTTTTTCAACAGGCTACAAAATTATTTCAGCAGCATTGGTGTTTTAATATTGCAATTAGGCTGACGTTCACAAAACCTGGACAGGCTGATAACTGACTGCTGCAACAAAGCAACACGTGTTGTAGTTATTCTACTCAGATAAATATAAAGCTTTTATGCCAAAACTTTCACAAATCCTCTTCAGAATGTGGATTTGTTTGACGAATTGGTAGGGATGGGCGATATTTTATCGTGTGCGATATATCGTCAAAGAAATTCCCCACAATAACAATTTGAATTTATCGTTTTTATCGTGAGATGACAATTTACCAGGTTGTGTTTTACTTTAGTTTTTTTAATAAGCAAAGTTATTTTTGCTGTTTGCATCGTTTGAATAAATGTGGCATTTGGACTCTCATATTTCAGACTTGTTCGATTGGTGTCACTACAGTTTTGCAATACAGGTGCACTACTTGAACTTAATTGATATAGTGGCTTCTGGCATTTTGTAGGGCTTTCAAGACAGAATTTAGTGACAGATTTATAATACAAAATATTTTGCTGATAGCTTTTATCGTCATTTATCGTTACTGTGATAAATAAGAGAAATTATTGTGATACATTTTTTAGTCCATATTGCCCATCCCTACTAATTGGTGTGTATCCATACCTTTCCACATGCTCCCTTTGTTCTCCCCCTCAGTTATCCATGAGCACCCACAGCGTAGATGTGAATTAACCAACTCCTAGGACAGTATTTATAGGGAGGTTGTAATAATATTTATTTCTACCCCCATCTAAAAAAAAAAGAAAAGAAAAAAGTTTCCATCTCTTTTATTTGTTTTAAATTTATAACAAGGCAAAGCACTAAAGTTTTGTATATTTGAGCTTGGACATTTACCAGATTGTTGTCCTTTATGTTGCACCTTAACAGGTAAATAACATTCTGTTTGCAGACATTTCTACTACAGTACAGTACAGTACAAGTCCATATAACTGGTGTCAACAACATGCTGTCTCCATACTCTGAAATTAGACTTTATCAAATCTGCACAGCATCCAGTAACTTTGAGCTAAATAAAGGCAAATGCTGCTAGATCGTCCATCCTTGCAGTCTTCACGGCGAACTTGTCTGGGTGAGATGCGCTGTTTTCATGGTCCGCCCCCAATGACTCACGCAGCTCTTGTCTAATCATCAAGTCAGACGATGGACAGACGCAGTCAATCTGAATGGGCCTAATGTCTCGTCACTGGAGTCTCATTTTATATAGCGACGTTTGGAATATTCACAGTCCAGTAGCCGATTCTCTGCTGACAAATCAGTTAGTATGGGGTGTGCTCCATAGTGTACACCCCACTCCATATGATCAGAAGAGAGAAATCTTGGTTGATTTGTCTTTTGTAATCATCAAGTGTGTGGTCTCTACATCTGTGAAGGTCTCAGGAATCCTGTAGTGTGTGCCCCCTTAAGGAGATTGCAGAAACTGGGTTAAGAACCGTCCAACGCTTTATTAAAAACTGGAAGGATAGTGGGGACCCATCGTCTTCCAGGAAGAAATGTGGCTGGAAAGGCAGGTGAAGTGATGCAGCATCATGTCTCGTGCCTACTGTGCCGGGGGCAGGGTTATGACCTGGGGGGGGGGGGGTAATGATCTGGGGTTGCTGCAGTTGCTCAGGTCTAGGTTCAGCAACAGTATGTGTTCAAAGAATGAGGTCAGCTGATACCTGAATATTAGGGCTGGGAAAAAAATCGATACACTGAAATATCGCGATATTTTCACATGCTGATATCATATCGATATGTAAAAATGTGGTATCGATCTATTTTACTTATAAAATCACGCGAGATTTCTTGTTCAGTCAAGAAACTCCAGATTTCACTTATCTTACAAAATCTCGTAAGTTTTGTTGGTAAAATAGCCAAATTGCATTTTTATCTATATAAATCTCAAAAATTCCCTACTCCCCTGAAATACTGAATGACCAGGTTATTCCATCCATGGATTTTTCTTCCCTGATGGAACGGGCATATTCCAAAATGACAATGCCAGAAATCATCAGGCTTACATTGTGAAAGACTGGTTCAGGGAGCATGAGACGTCATTTTTACACATGGATTGGCCACCACAGAGTCCAGACCTGAACCCCATTGAGAATCTTTGGGATGTGCTGGAGAAGGCTGTGGTCAGACTCTACCATCATCAATGCAAGATCTTGGTGAAAATTAATGCAACACTGGATGGAAATAAATCTTGTGACACTGCAGGAGCTTATCAAAACAATGCCACAGCAAATGCTACGGTAACAAAGCTAAAGGCGGTCCAGTGAAATATTAGAATGCATGACCTTTCTTTTTGGTGGCAGTTTTTTGGGGGGGGCAGGCAGTGTCCCCATCACGAGGTTCAACATTTGACCACTACAGCTTCCGATGCCAACTTGGATTCTTACAATTTGTTCCAAAATTTGAGGTTTGTTCTTTCAAAAGACAGAGAAAACATCAGATGGTGAGAAACAAAGCTCTGCAATGGTAAATCAGAGCTGCAGCGACTGAAAACCGATGAAAAGATGGAGAGTAGAGCAGCTGGCAGACTGCTGAGCAAAATAAAGGTTAAATAGACGGCACTGATCTCATAAATGGAATGAATAAAATTAGTCCATGTTCAACCAGGAATCTGATCTTTGGTGAAATTGTCCTCCTGAGTGGCTGTTTGTATTTTGTGCTAAACATGCTCTCATGTCGTCTTTGTCGCCTAAAACTCCTAAAGATGACAGAATCAGAGCAACTTTCCTCCTGGAAGCCGAACGAAGCCGATATTTCTCCTGAATAACGGTGAAGCTTCTTTATTTGTGCTCTTTATGGAAACACAACAGTGACCTGAACACACACAGTTGTAAACCTGAATCTGTATTCAGCCTCACACACAGCCTTTCTTCACTGATGCTTACAGCACACACACATACACACACTCCTGTCTTTGGTGTTCTTCCCTTCAGAGGTTCAGTGTGATCCTGCTGTATCAGTGTGTGCCGTACTCCGTGTTCCCATAAAGATTTTACAATCATGAGCTTTTCCAGAACCATCTCCTAACCTTCCTCTGACTGCAGTGATGTTGGGAACAACAGCACTCTGTTCAGGTGGAACGCTCTCTGATAATGTGTGTCTATCGCCAACAAATGGACGCATTAGCTGACACTTTGCTGCTGTTTTCCTTTGTGTCTTTGAAATTCATAATCCACTCAGTTTTCATGTAGCATCACTGGCTGTTTATAGTCGGTTGAAACCGGTCCAACACCTACAGCAAGACCAAACTGCAGCCTTGTGTTTCTCTGCTGGATTTAAAGGATAAGTTACTTTTTTTTAACCTGACCTTATTTTTTAGGAATTTCTATGTGCACTAACTCCCCAGTTACATTTCTGTATCACTGTGACTCCTACGTGAGATATTTAGATTTTTTCGCGATCAGCGTATGTCCATATAATGGGAGGAAGCGGGGCAGCCAGAGCAGGCCTAAGGTATTATCTGCCGCAAAACTCCTTTAATTCCATCAATACTTTTTAATGAATGAACAAACGAACGAGTACCATTGAACCGTGACGTCAGGTTTTGCTCTTCGTTTGTTATTAGGGTCGTTGAACACACTCTATTGGCTGCGTGCGCCCCCTTGACGCGTGTACCATGTTACCGTGGTACAGCGGAGAGCCAGAAGTAGCTTACCGGAGTATTATATAGAACCTGCTGGTCTACTGGGATTTTCACATTTTCACACTGGTGTTCTCACGTGATGTGGTCTTGGCACAGCAACCAAAAAAATGGCATCCTCGGGCAAGAAAACGTGCTTTCCTGACCAAGCAGTGGTCGGTTAAAGGAAACTCCTGACATTAACTAATGAATTCAAGCTCATTTGAGTTGCATTTCCTCCCCTTGAGTTGTAAAACTTCCATCTGAAGTCGGTAAATTTTGATGTTCCATGTGGTCAGTTTCAATGCTTGCAGACGTCTACACTCAAAAACAAACATCAGATGCAAATCTGTGAGCAAACTTAATCCTTTATTGAGACGTTTAAGTGAACCACAATGAAATAATGTGGAAATGGTCCTTTAAAGGACAAAGTAAACGCCTCCCCAGCTTTCAGGGGGCTTTTTCAAGATTTTCCTGATTCAGTTTCTGGTTTGAGGATGAGGCCAGTTTCTGACAACCCCGAGGTCCACTCATCAAAATCTCCATGTAGGCCAGATCCACTCCTGGAGGCCCGGTCCAGCCCTCCCCGAGGCTCCGTGCCCCTCCCCCACTCAGCCTGACCCCCAGCCTGGCTCCGTGTGGAAACCTTGCCGGCTCTAATTAAACTTTGGGCAGATTGGAACTTTGCCTTGTCAGTCTTTATTCATGCTTAAACAAGTTATTACTTTTTGAGAAATTAAATTAGCCGGCAATTAATTAATCGACACAGAGCTGGGAAAGAGGACGGAGGGGAGGAGGAGGAGGAGGAGAGATGAAGGCTGGGAGGTGAGGCAAGATGAAAGTGGAGGAAAAGAAGATGAGGGGTGAAGGGGGGAGGGGGGTTGGCAGAAAATGAAGGGAAAGGAGTCACAGATTTATCTGGGAGATGGAGGGGGGAAAGGAGGATATTAGATATTTAAATGTCGTCCGTTCTTTCACTAATTAGCAGGAGAGAGCAACGAAGATGAAAATCTTTTTTTTCTTCCTTTCAAACATTAACATTTGATGTTTTCAGAAGCCCCCCAAACCACTCCACCCCACCCTTTCTCATCTAGAAAGGTTATTAGACAACCGCTCCACCTCCTTCCATTGTTTCTTTTTTTAATAAATCCAAAATCAGAGAGTGGAAGAGCAGAATCTGGACTTCCTCTCTGCTTTCTGGGTGGTCTCTTCATTTGTTCCTGCTCTGCAGGTTTTTTTTTTTTTTGGCATCTCCAGGTTTCACCTGACATGTTTAAAATGAACGTGCCCCCACCCCCTCCTCCCAGACGTGTTGTCTGCTCCCTGTAAAATGGAAATCCATTTCCTGTCTGAGCTGAACAGAGTCTCAATGAAATGATGGAGGGAGACAACGAGATAGTGTGACAATGTGGGGTCCTGTCACTATACCCCCAACTGATCATGCACCCTGGCCAGTTGGCCACAGGGAAATCCCTTTGGCTGACTGGTAAGCACACATGACTCTCACCCAGGAGTCTGGGGCTCAAACCCCGCCCCGGTCCTCTTTGGGATTACCTCTGAAACCTGATGAAGTTCCCACCATAAAAACTCCTCATGGACAGACAACACTGGCAAGTGAAACCATAGCTGTGTCTCAAACTGCGCACTTGCACGAGTGCACTGGAATTCAGTGCGTAGTGTGCACTCTGTACTTCATCTGTAGTGCACTGACCGCTAATGTGTGCTAACTCTACTGAGCCAGTATAATGGTGGCCTCAAACACATGACCAGATCATAACTGTCATCAGGGAGTGAACAGCTTGGTAACAGGCTACATATACATTAGAAATTATGTCTGAATAATTTGATAAATATTACTTATATCAGTACAATACAGCCTCCAGTGCAGCAGGGGTCACCACCGCTTCGTTCACCACCATTATTCAGCTATGAAAACAGTTTGAAAGTCCTGCCTCTTCCGCTACGTCAGCAAGATGGCGTCCATTTCGTGCAAGGCGTGTGCTTCATTTTGCACTGGATTTTTGACTAGTTTTAGGGCATTGCATTAAATGTATGTATGTAAAATAATATGGAATTGTGTTTAAGCGTTATTTTTTCAGTGTGTTTTGTGGATCTGGAATGCATTCATTGGCAGCCTACCAACCGACCGAAGATTTGAGGAAAAAAAATTTTTTTTTCACGTTTTCTGATAAAAAAAATAATGAGTGCAGACACAAAAATGGCCACAGCATTTTTTTTGCGATGCAGACCCTCCAATTATTTCTTCTTAGGGTGTAAGTTAAAAGAAAAAATACAAATAAAAAGTACAATAGACGATGTCAGGCTCAACCCACTTTTGAGACTTTGGCTCCCTGACTAACATGGCTGTAGTTGGCTTTTGGTATGTTTGAAAAACAGCTCCTTTAAGATCCGGCTTCAAACTTTCTGTTTTAATAAAACATAAAGTTAGATCGACTTGGTGACCCTTCATCATCTTTTTAGTTCTGCTGCTATAGGCTGAGGCTGCTGGGAAACATCCCATAATGCACTGTGCTCCTCTCTTTTCTCTCCATGCAGGACTTTACAACGTTGTCAGTGATATGTTTCTTTTTTCCTTTATTAAATGATGTGGATCCTCGTGGATCTGTTTCAGCAGGATTATAAATATAGACTGAAGTGAACTCTTTCTATTAAAGTGCGAATTGTGAACTGTGAATTCATGTTGCACAAGTAAAGCTGAACTGGACTGAATTAAGTTTAATTAATTTATTGTGATGGTTTACTTTGGTTCCTTTTATCTTATTTGTCTGTCAGTCAAGTTTTGTTTCCATAACTTTCCTCTCCTTCTTCTCTTTTTTCCTACCTTCCATTTTTATTTCCTTCTAAACCCATTTCCTGTTTACTTTTTCCATTCTTTTTCTCTAAAACTCAACCCGAGACATCAATAAGTCAACATGTCTTCATCCCTTTGTGATTTTCATTTACAATATGAACTCCAAACTCTGATAATCTGCAATCGCTTTTATCCGTTTTTCTCTTCTCCTTCCAAACCTGACTCACCTGAGCAGCTGCGCCATGCTTCATCGATTCAGGAATAATTCATGTTTAACATCCCTTCCCGGCTGATCGATAAGCTGCTGCAGCATCGCCACGCCAGCTCCGTGCTCGTCGTTAAACCTGCTGCAGCGATGGATGAGCGGAGGCTCTTTAATCTGTTCGCCTCTGGTTTAAAAGGTTCAGATTTGACTCTAAATTTTTTTATTAAATGAATGAAAGAGTGAAAACCTGCCTTTATATATGATATTTTACTTAAATTAAACATAATCCATCATGCCTTCTTACTGTTGGTCATTTATGTCTTTGTGTCCACTGCATCATCTTCATCATCATCACAGGGAACTATTATGTCCGACATTAATTTTTACACATTTCATATTTAGCCTGCATATGTTTGGGACATAGACTCTAAAATCTACTGGAAACTGCTGGTGTTTCATTAGAGGCTCAGTGTGATGCAATGCTGTCGACACCTCTGGAGGGAAAAAAAAACGCTTTGATTAATTAGCACAAAACATCGTTAACAAGGATCTTCAGTATCAAGTGGAAAGAGTTATTAAAGATGTTTTGAGCGAACCTCCTGCAGAAAATAAGCAAAGTTGTGATTTGCAGCGTTTTGTATTTGAAAGCGACGCCTGAAAACGAAGCAAAACAACCGCGAGAGAAGGCGCCCGGAGCTAAATCAACTACAATAACACAGCAGCTTCTGCTGGACATAAATATTTGACCACTGCATCCTGCTGAGAGTGAGAGAGGGGCTCTGAGAGTATGTGTGTGTGTGTGTTAGGTCATTAAAGATGCAGAGAAACACGGCCTGCGTTTGCTTTGAATGCACAAACTGACCTGAATACACAAACGGCGGCCGGCCTCGGAGCTGGCAGCCGCAGCACATCTGCATCTGTTTAGAGGAAAAACCCTTCTCTGTTTCTACAAACTGGGTCTCACTTTGCTGATTTGATGCAGGAGATGTTCTGCTGAAAAGCAGCTACGGGGAGACACTCGTATCTGATTGGTTCAGGTTTTCTTTTTCTCTGTGCTCTCCGGAGATAAATGACCGGCTCGGAGTCTAACGATTATATTGGATTCTGCTTTCCAGACATATTTATGTAAACAGGCCGTTGTTGCTATTTAAATACTGGCTGAATTTTTATTCTGTTCCAGCTCAGCAGAGATCCGGCTGAATCCGGGAGGACAGCATGAGCTTGTTAGTTTTACTTCACTGAATGAGAGTTACGCTGGAAAGAAGCTTTTCTAACGTCAGAGTGACTCCCAGGTAACTGGAAACTTGGACGCTCCCATTATCACCTCGATGTGGACACCACGGTCCAACGTTTGTCTTCAGGCAAACGTATGAATCCATCTGTAGAAAGATGGACATCCAGTGAAGCCCATTAGGACAAAGGGTGTCCCTTACTGTCTAAGAGGACATACAGTTGTCATTAAAATTATTCATTTAATCAAATTAAAGAAGGAAAATAATCAGCTATTAGTGAAATAAGAGAAATTGAAAAAAGTAATAATGAATAAAAATTTATGAAAATCATGAAGTTGATTTTGAATTGTGGTTTGAAAGAAATATTAAAAACAAGCACACATAAATAAATAACAAGTAAATAAGTATGATGGGGCACTGAAGCCAAAATTTTGTTGAGCAACATTAGGCAATCAGTAAAATCAGGTGTCCTCTCTGATTTTAAAAAGACTTCTACACCTGTTGACAGGTATTTTGGTCCAATGTTCACTGGAAAAGTGCTCTTATGTGTCTGGGACAGGTTTGCTTATTTATTTATTTTTTTATTATTATTTCCAACCACAATTCAAAAGCAATTTAAGATTTCACTAAATTATGATTTTTTTATTTTATCATTAGTTCCTTTAGTTTCTAGTTATTTGGATTACTGTTGTGAATTTAGCCTTTTCTTAAATTTGAAGGTATGAATAATTTTGATTTATCCACCTAAATGTGGACATTTGTTTAGGCCTATTGTTTTCTCTCTCAAGTTTCCTGGAAGTTTGTTGTCTTCTATGTTTAATCTGATACTAAACACCAAAAATAATACATGACTGAATAAATAAATTAATTAGTTTAATCAAATTAAAATAATGAGTAAATGAATAAATGGACAATTTAATTCTATCAAAATAGAAGAATAAAACCAGCTGAATAGATAAAAATCAATTTGATTAACATGAATATATAAATCACTAGCTCAATACATGAATTAGATTATTAGCTAAATGAAATAAAAATACTAAACTTATAAATCAATTTAGTAATTTAAAAAATGAATAGATTCATTGAATTAAAACATAACTGACTGAATGAATAATAGTTTATTAATTGAAACAAATTAATTAAAAAAATTAAAGGGACTAGAGGCAGGAATTGTGAAAGAATGAACATGCATGTCTAGTTTTTTAATGCTAATGGGTGATGAGGTGTTAAAAAAACAAAAAGAACGAGCCCACCTACGTCTCTCTCTTGCCTTGAACAGGCTGTGTGCTGCATAATGCACTGCGATTCAGTGGCTGAATTTCCCGCACTGTCCTGCGGATGTGACGTCAACTGATGCTGCATACGCGTCCCTGACAGTTTTGATACAGGAAGGAGATGGTTGCAGTGGATTCAGACACTGTAAGGGATAGTTATGAATACTTCTGCCATCAGCAAATGATCAAAATCTACTGAAAAACACAAAAACGTGGAACTACGAAGAAAAAGACTACCAGCATAATAAACAGCATTATAGCATCCGTTTGTGCATGCTCCTGTGCCGACTTGGCTGGTGGCTGCAGTTACCCACAGCACCTGTCACGGCACTCGCGAGTCTCATTTTTAATCCTGCCTCAAGTCCCTTTAAATAGACAGAACAGAGAAGATGGAAATATGACCAATAATAAATAAATGAAAATGTGCGTTTCAGTCCCTTCCCAAGTCTAATAGAATGCTTGCTATTGGTTTAAACATTTCTCCTTTTGGAAACAGAAACATCTTCCTAGCTGTTGAAGTTACCTGCAGGTAGATAAAGTTGTGATGTATGAATGTATGTCAGTTGTTCAGCATCTCTGAAGTACAAATGATGAACAACTGTGCTGGAAAATCTCTGCTTTATAATAAAAAGTCAGTCGATAAAGTACAAGCCTGTGGACAGAAAACTCAACTCCTACTCCAGAGGTACATTTCAGCTGGAAGAAGACAAAAAATCTATTCACAGAATCTAAAATTTACTTGTGTGTTTTTACAAAAAGATTACAAAGCCCTGATGCAACATTCAACAGGCTGAATCGATTCCCTCTCTGGTTCTGGATCAGTTTTGGATTAATCTGCTTCAACAAAACTTTAGGAGATTTTTCTGCAGCCTGGATGTAAACCCTGATGGAGGTCCATCTCCATCTCCACAGCAGTGAAGAAGCTGGAGAATCCAACATGACCCTGCGTTTGTGTAACTGGTCCAGGAGTTTAAGTAATGAGGACATACCTCCTTCCTTTGTAACCACGTCTGCAGGAACTAGAATCTTTTCATTTGCTATATTTGATCAGGTTGTGGTATAAGTATCATGGACAGTCATGGTGGACATGCTGATCCATCATTATCGTTTTTTAGATTTCTCTGGCCAGCGACCAGGCTCCTAACTCAAGGGATGAACCTGTTGTGTCGACAACTAACAGACAATTTAGCAGAGAACTCATTTTGAATGAGATCTTTGGGGTGTATTCACACCAGGATAGAGCGGGGACTCAGACCGAATGGACGAGGATTACCCCAAAATTTCCCACCTTTCTTTCGTCCGGTTCACATTCAAACTGCAGTTACTGAAGCGGACCAGACCGGCTGGTTAAACCACCGCAATTACAACAACTGCTCTCTGGAGGTCGACGCTCCGCAATACAACAACTGATCATTGATGAATAAGCAGAAAGTAGAAGAAAGCTGGGCTCCGTGATTGGCCAGGAGGAAAAGTGAAAATCTTTTCTTCACTTTATTTCTGTCAACAAGACATTTTCCAGTTGTTTATCGTTGTTGTTTTGACCTCGGCTTTTTCAAACATGTGCTGTTTGCTGTGTTTCCCATCCAACCCAAACTCTATATCACTTCCTTCTACTTCTTCTTGTTGATGCTTATCGTGGTTGGCATCCATCACTACTTTTTTGGTAGTGTTGTAATCAAAACCACACCACCGAGACCAAAGTGAATTCCAATTCCTGTCTTAACCTTCATTCTCAAAAATGCGCACTCCCGCAAAGTGCAAGTGTTGTCCCGATTCTCAGAATGTTGAGTTGAGAGGCAAGTTTGAGGTCTGAATCGCCCTCAATACTGAGATTCTCCGACACCACCCCATGTGAGTAAGGGCTACCCAGAATGCAAAAAAGGCAAGCTACAATTGTAAGTATTTTCTATGTTAATGGAGATATATTACAAAAAAATCTTAGTTTAGGCCCATGTTATGGATTAGTTACCTTATTGTTAGATAACATTTATTCTTATTTTACAATCTTTTTTCAATAGCAGTCAGTGCGGTCAAGCCATGTTAGTTAACGTTCCACAGTGGTCCTTTTTCTTGGTGCTAATGCAGTTGATTTATCAAGATAAAAGCCTGTATAACATTCTTGTACCAATAATGGTATAAGACAACTGGGCTAATGTCATCTCCCGTAGCTGCAGAGTTATCTAGCGATTGTTATAGCTGGTGTTCACCTTTCATAAGCCGTTGCATGCGGTGACAGCTGAATATGTCCATGGTTGTGTTATTTATACAGACTATTTGTTTGATAACTCTGACAGAAGGCATAATTGGCAGATAGTCCACCACAATTTCAAAAACATGGACCTGATGGACCCATCAGTGATAGCTGCGTTTGTGGCTTATGATTAAACAGGCAGGGTTAACAGTGCAAATAAATGTAAATAAAGTAAATGCTTCCTCCTCCTTCTTCTTGTTCTCCTTCTTTTTCTTCTTCTTCTGAATTGAGAGACTGAACGCCGCTTTGGCGTAATGCTGCCCCCCACAGTTTGAAGACGTGTCTGCATTTAAGGGTGTCCCGTTTCTAAGTCACAAAATAGCCCTTAACACTTGGTTTTAAGGCCTACTGAGATTGAGGGTTAAGATAGGAATTGGAATTGGCCCCAAGACATTGCTGAGAACAAGTACCATGGACTATTGGGACTATGGATCAAAAAGTTCCATTTTAACTCGAAAGTTGGAAATTCCCAGTTCCGAGTGGGAAGTTTCAACTGGAACGGCCCCCCAAAGTCAGATTTCCCACTTGGAAAGTTGGACAATTCTCACAGCTCCAAGTTCAGATTTAAAGATGGTTGCACCCAGTGTTAGCAGTCTTAGAAGCTCCTGTAATGTTACATTTATTTATACTTCTTACAAATATTTTGTTGCATAAATCAGTCATACACGTAGTGTTGGTTTATATAGATGTAGGGGGAAGCTGATGTAGTGTAATTCACATTTTTCATGTGGTATATTTGAACTATAACGCCACCTGTGTTACAAAACGGCTGATATCAATAGCCTTAGCAAACACATTGTTTTGCTAGGCTGCTAGCTGGTTTTCCGACCAGTGAGCTGGAACGCAAGTTGGTCAGGTGTGTCGTCACCCCCCAGTTCCCACTTCCCAGTTCCGAGGTAAATGTAATGAAGCATAAGACCAGGGACCGAGACCAAGGCATTACCCAGTTTTTGTACAATGTCTTGGTCTCAGTTCCCTGCTGGTCTCAGAGACGTCTTGGTCTGGTCTCGGTTCCTGGTCTCGGTAATATCTTGGCCCTTGTACTTGGTCTCATGGGAAACAGCAAAGGGAAAGATAGACAGGAAACAGGATTTTAGCAGCAACATAGTGATTCCCAAAGGGCTTTGCTGAAAACTGGGCATGTCTCAGCATGGTGTAGTGTGTCCTCAAAATATCGGAGGGAACTGGACAAAAGAAGTGGCAGGACTAAGACAAAAACTATATATATCTACAGCAGATATAAAAGTGATATTCTGAAGAAATAGGAACAAATCTAGCAAAGACCTGACTCAGGACCGGATAGATGCATCTAGACCTTCGGTTGATCCATCTAATGTTGGCCAAAGCCTCATCAGAAATGGTTTCCATGAAGCGATGGCTGTCAAGAAACCCTTCTTAAGGTAGGGAAACAGGGAGAAAAGGCTGAGGTATGTCACAAGACACGAGAACTAAATATCAGTGTCAACAGGTCTGATGGAAGGAACATTATTAAAGATGTGTGCAATCATCTGGACAAAAAACAGAACAAAAGATGAGCTTTAAGGTCCTCAGTGAAGTCTGGAGAACTATTCCCGAAGCTCTCCAGATTAAATATTCACTCTTAAGCTCATTAGAATCAGTTTTTGCCTCATATGTTTGCACATATTTCTGGTTTTCTTGGAAATACATATAGAAATTAGAGCTAAAACAAGACTTTTGGAGAGCCCTGTATGATGTGAGGTAATTGTATTAATATCAGTGTGCATATTACATGCTATGCATTAGTTTTTTATGACACTGTGCTCTAATTTGCACATCTGATGCATGAAATTTGCCCATATGTAAAGTGACTGCTCTGCATTAATTAAAAGGACATTTCCTGGAGAGTTTGAATGTTTTCGTTGGGATTGTTTGAGCTTCTTCATACATTTTAATTCAGTTTCTTTGCAGATTTTTAGTTTTTGTGAACCAAACTCTTACACATACAGTACGCTGAATGTCAGCGAGCAGCTTTTTTACTGGTGCCAGAACTAAAAGATTTTGAGGTCCAATTAATAAGCCTCATTGCCCCCCTCCCCCTTGTGCATCCTGGGAAAAGGCGGCAGCAGCTACAGCCAGGGGGCTCCAATGCTGCAAATTTATTCACTTTTGTAGGATAATTGAATTTTTCCTTCATAGTAGGCCGATTCCACAGGGGTGTGTGAGCGTGGGTGTGTGTGCTCTCTTTTTTTTCCTCCTCTGGACTATTAATAATTGACTGGCTGCCGTTTGTTTCTGCACGTGGATTCATTTCACCTCGCCGCTAATTCGGTCCTGTCTCAGATGTGATCTGCATGTTCCTCCCATTTTTTTCTTTATTTATTTCCCAATCGGTTGATGTTATTTCCAGGGCCGGGTCACTCGGTTTGGGTTTACTGTCTCAGCTTTGCTGTGTGACGAGCCAGTGTGTGAGTTAACTTCAAGAGACAGGCGTAAACAGGAACACTTTAAACCTACAACATTAGTGATTGTTTGATGCATGGAAAGCAGCGCTGACAGCTCTGTAAGTCCGCTCTGACAGCCGATTCACACAAGAGTCATGTCTCTCCGTCTCAGTGGAAACATGAAAGGGAAAAGATCTGTTTTCTTCTAAACAATCGCTCCTTAAAACAGCTGTTTTGTGCATCATTCCAATCAGATATGATCACATCTTACAGCTTCTCCGCAGGAGATTTCAGTGTGGATGGAGGTTTGATGAATTTCGTTTGCTTGTTTGCAAAAATATTGATGTCCGAGGAGACACGAATAAGTGTGGAAAAATGCTCAGCCACCTTTTATTTCTTCATATATTTCCAGTCAAACAGAAAGGAGGAGGTTTGGGTCAGTGGAGCAGTGTGAGGTGTGACAGATGTAGAGACAATAGGACAGCTTTTATAAAGGTCCATTCTAACCCAACTTCCACAAAATTTGAAACACTGCCTAAAAAGAGTATCTGGGTCTAATTCAATTATTTTGGTTTGGTGATGAAATCTTATGTTTTTAAGTTAAATCAACTTAAAAACCACACTCTCTAGTCTGAAATATCTTTTTACTTTCACTCAAAGTAAATTTATTAAGTTGTTTCAGCTTCAGAGAGTATGAACAACAAAAGGGGCAAGGATATTTTCAAAATTCAACATATCTGGACCTCAAAGGCTCATGGGAAATACAAATTCAGCAGAAAATTAACCCTCTCACGATATTAAATTTGAGTATAAATATCTCCAATAAATTTGAGTTATGTGCTTTAATTTCTTTGTTATGTCCACATTCAGAGAAAGTTGTTGAGATATTTTGTTCAGTTTGGATGTTAAAGTTACACCATGATTGTGAAGAATAGTCCAAGGAGATGAACTCCCAACCATATGAAATTGTCAAATAATGTGTGACACAGAACCAACATGATGCATTTACTTTTTATGTTCATAATTTAAGGAGGGATGAGTGATACCTAAATTCTTCCTGTCAATATGATACCAGTACTTTCATGGATCCCATTATCCGTACCAGTACTTTTGGTCCCTTTAAAGAAAACCGCATGATTGTACAGTTTGCATTAACATCGTGAATGCAAAAGCAATATTAAATATCAGTAAAACTTGAAAACAGAAGTTCTGGAAAGAAATGCTTTAAAACAATAATCAATTATATTGCTGAATAAATTAAACAAAAATAAGATTAAAAACAAATTTTAATTATCAAATAAGTGCGTGCTAAGAATATTTCAATTTATTCAGTTCGCACATCATTGCTTAAAACTCTTAGAAGTGAAAACAAATTGCATGTTTTGTATCTGTACAGTGGTTTTGCAATACTAAAAAAAAAAGTATTGATTCCGATATTTTGTCTGGGTAGTATCAAAGTATCAACTCCAGGGTATCAATATGCCCATCCCTAACAGTGAGTACCACTTTGGCTTGGTAATTATAATGTATTAAATAACCTAGAATTAAAATTTTGCTTTTACCTAAATTGGACATTTAAATTGAATTTTAAAAATAAATGCATGAAACATAATTACAGCAATCCAAAATAAAAAACTGAGTTGTAAAATGTAAAAAAAAAAATTAAAAATAAATTTGCTTACCGTCTTTGTTATAAATTATATTTTACTTTGTATCAAAGCAATTTATTTCTTTGTTTTAATGTAAAAGAGAGATTTCCATAAATTTAGATGAACAAATTACAGTTTTTTTTAAAGTTGATCCAAAGAATCATGTTTTTCAGTGCATGTAGATCGTGAATAAAACCAGAGTGCAATTGTTTACAAATCTAAATCTAAATATGACCCTGGAACTAGTGTTTATAGATGTGTTGCTGCCATCAAATTCAAAATGAGCACATATTTTTCATGAAATGGTAAAATGTCTCAGTTTCAACATCCAATTCATTCTTTATGCTCTATGTTGAATTAAATATGGGCGTATGAGATTTACACATCATTGCATTTATACTCTATTTACATTTTACACACAGAAATATTTTTTAAAAATTGGTTTGGTGATAAAAAAAAATCAAATGTTGTGAATCCTAAATGAGCTTCAGAGTTGAGTGTAAATCTGCAGGATGTAGGAGCCCACAGTGTCCACCCAGAGCTTCTTCCCCCTCCCGTTTGTTGTTTCCAAGCTGATTGCACATTGGGCGTAACCATCTGATCCGACAGTGATGGCGTACCTGCAGCTGATGGATGCGTCGGTTCGGTGATGCTGCAGACAGATTGATGCTGACACGTATGACCGACCACACAAAACAACATGTGACAGGCGTGTTGAAGAGCTGCAGACAAGCTGTACAGACAACACTTCGCCGTGTTCAGCTGATCTCGGGGGAAATCTCCGCTCATTTATGCCACAAGAAAAGCCAATTTCTCCGTGTTGGAGGCTGAGCATACTGGATTACTCATTAGTCTTCATATTTAATGTTCAGCTCTTCACCTCGTCTCAATTTTATATATACATTTAAAAAAGAATTCATTGTGACAAAAACTGGAGCACAGAGGAGGCCCACCCTCTATTTCCACACTCCTGGAAAATGAGGGGCAAAATAAATTATAACTTCCCTCCGTTTTTATGTTTACTCATAAATTCAGCTGCCACCAGAGATTTACATCAGAACCCATCCTTATTTCAACAGCCTCCTCTCCCCACGCTGAGAGAAAGCAGCTCCAACAACTCCAATCTGTGCAGACAATTTGACTGTTGAATGAAAAGGGACTAACTCGTCAGGCTTTGTGTCATTTCCTACAGTTAGATAAACTTTTTTTCTAAGTGAAATACATAAATATGGCAGAGTTTTTTTTGTCCTCCTTCGCTGCTGGAAACCTGAGAGTCCTGAATATGAACTGAAGTCCGTCACTGAGAATCGAGGCTGCAGCCCGACAGTGATGCTCTCAGGAGGAAAACTGAATCAAACCCAGCGTTTGGGAGGGAAAACTGGTTCAGCGCTGCAGCTGCTGAGAGGAGCAACTCTGCAGCTGCACCATGCAAAACTAGGTAACCAAGTTAAGTTCATTTACAATGTGTGGCACCTTTCTGCAGCCCACGTAACTATGCTACAATAACAGACAAAAGCAGGAGAGATATAGAGGCAATAACAATAAATAAAACAGATTTATAGACATGTATAAAGTAGGTCTTGAGCTACTTTGTGTACGGAGCTCTTAAAGTTTACTTTCATTGATCTGTTTCTTTAGACCCCACCAGACTTGGGTCCAGCTTAAAGGCGAATGCCACCCCTGGGTGAAATTGAGCCTCCTCCTGTAGTCCCCTAAGCTGGACAAGTGGGCAGAAGTGTTTTCTAGCCGACCCAGTCATTCTCTGAATCTGGCAGCACTGACTTTAGCTTAGCTTAGCATAGTTGCTGTAATCTGGCGTATCCAGCTAGCACCACTTGGCGAAAGTGAACTAACTAACTCAAGATTTTTTCCAATTACGTTTCGTGACCCGAACATTCTGATCGAGTACAAACGAGAAGCAGATTTCACATCACAGGACTGACTAGACGGCATTCAACAGGGGGAACTATTTGCCGCGGAAGTACAGGCCAATCACAGGCGAAGCACCGCGGATAGTAGCTACCCTGTTTACGGAAGTTGGGGATGCTGCGTGCTCACGTTGCTACTGGGACAGGGCCTATACGACAGTGTTCCAGTAACACTCCCAAGTGTTAAATCTTCCTACACCATTATATCATTATATTAGCCATAATTGTTCACAACAGACTTAATTGTGTTTGAATAACACTGAAACTTTTAACACCAGAAATTTCACACTTTTGAATTTCCTGGGTTATGACTGAGCTCCTTCCTACAGCTCTCCAACAGCAGCCGTCTGAATGTTTTCCTTCTGTAGAATGATGGACTCCAGATCGTTTGGAAACAACCTTGTAACCCTTCCCAGATTGATGGGCACCAATAGCTGCTCCTCAAAGACCTTTGCGGGTGTCTTTCCTCCTTGGAATTGTGTTAACACAAACCTGAATGCTACACTCTACCTTTATATCCCCCAATAAATCATCAAACAGTGTGTGGTTTGTTCATCAGAAGATGGAGTTACCTCGTTTAGGAAGGATGTATTGTTTTTAGCATTTTGCTGTATTTGCCAGTCGCTGCTAGCGCCCGCAGATGTACCGAACACCCCAAAACCACTAAAATTTTACCTCTACAAACAATTTTCTGTGTGTTCTCAGTCCATCACTCCATCCTGCTGCTCTTCACCAGCTCATTCCCACATTCCTTCCTCCTCTCGTCCACTCGTCTTTCATCTTTTGTCCTTCCTGCTTTTCGCTCACGTCTCACTTCTACCTGCTTCTCAGCTCGTCGCTCTTTGTTCTTCCTCTCTGAGGCTTCATCGCCCAGCGGGAGAGGCAGAGGGACCAGACCCACTCACATCAAAGTTCAGCCTTCCTGGGCTGCTGCTGCATGTGTTTTTAAAATAACCGCAGAGATGAGCCGAGAGAGGTGGATGCTGCGGGTCAGGTTCGCTGTGAAATCCTTTGGTGTTGTGAAGCGAAAGCGGCAGATGATGTTAAAAAAAAAGAAGGAAAAAGCAGCCTGAAACACGTTGGAGTGGCTGAAAAATACCGAGATGGAACATTATAATGGAAACGCTGCAGCTGGGCGAAGAAATTCAATTAAAAAAGACGTGTTTGGACAGAAAACAACCTGCACGCTGTCACGTCTCAGTCAGTTTACATACGCGTGAGAGCGGAGCATCAAAGCCTGCATGTTAGAGGAAAATAAGGAGATAACTGAAGAAGATGCAGCTGAAAACCAGCCACCAACTCCAGACTCCACCTTCTGAGCTTCTGTTTTCAATTTTTCATATTGATCGGTCACAGAAGTAATTTAAACATTTAGAGTTGTGATCGATTGCTCGGATCATATCTGGGGGAAAATCCTCCACATATGCCAGAGAGCTAGATTGAATTTTAAGACCATTTTTGGCGGCAGAGACGAAAGCGGTCGCGTGGAAACAGCAGCGGGAAAAACATGCAGAGTTAATGATATTCACAATTTAGGGAAATCCGCTCCTTAATTTGGAATATTTGCAGCAACTTTCAGAAGTTAAGCAGAAGCTGCCAGGATCCAACAATCACAAAAAAAACACACAAATCTGACAAACGCAGCAACTTCAGAGGGATTTCTGATTCCTGATGCACACAGAGAAGTTTGATGAGCTGCGACTGGAAATGAGAAACTGGTTGAAACAGAGTCTAAAACACAGGAGAGGAAGAGGGAAACGTGACATTGAATAAGGGTTTGTGACAAATGCAGAGACTCCAGAGAGGTGACTGTGATTCTCTGCTTCAGGCTGCAGCTGACCTCCACACACACACTCACACACCTTCTCCCAGCATACCTCTGATGTGTCTCTGAGTTTCCACAGCGGGGTTAAAGGTCAGCAAAACGCCTGGAGTCATACATGAACCAGATCCTACAGCTGTGTGTGTTTTGGTTTGTGAAATAAAGATGAATTTCACTGGAAGCTCTGAGACACTCCTCATGTCAGTATTTACTCTGCTGTCTCACATCAACCCAGCTAATGCAGCAAACTCATGCAGAGTTACACTCAAACCCTCACCAGCCTCTTTATCAGGTTCACCTGTTCATCTGCTTGTTAACACAAATGTTAAAAAAAATCAGCCAATCAGATGGCAGCTCTATTGAAGTTCAAACTGAGCATCAGAATGAGGAAGAAAAAGGATTTAAGGGACTGAACGTGGCACGGTTGTTGGTCTGAGGATTTCAGAAATTGCTGATCTCACACACAACTATCTAGTTTCCAGAGAATGGTCTGAAGTAAGGATAGACCGATACATCAGCCAGCACAATATTTTAGGCTAATTATGAGGTTTTTACTAGCATGTATATATATATATATATATATATATATAGAATCAACTAAAGAAACTAATAATAAATAAGAATTTACAAAATTAGAATTCAGTTAAATAAAATATTGCTTTTAAATTGTGGTTGGAAATAACAATAAAACAACGAACAAACAAAAACTATCCGAGACACATTAGAGCACCATTCCCATTAACAGTGAACAGAAATACCTGCCAACAGGTGTAGAAGTCTTTTTGAACATTAGAGAAAACACCTGATTGCAGTGATGTTTCTCACTAAAATTTTAACTTCTGTTAACTTTGGGCCCCTTAGTACCAATGTGGCATGGTTTAACCACCACAGCCTACCTGAGTATTGTAGCTGACCATATCCATCCCTTTATGACCTCGGTGTACCGTCCTCTAATCATACTTCCAGCAGGATAATGCTCCCAGTTTCCATCACGTTGTACATTCAGCTGCATCCCACATACTTTGATGCAGAGAATCCGCAGACTGTCCCTTTAAAACACTAATGGCTGGTGGATAATGGACTTATTATTAAAGAAAATACTCTCTGGTTCCCATCACAGAAGATGACAGCTTGTCTCCTAGCAACAGCAGCTTTGAGAGGCTCATTACTAAAGGAAGCAGGCAATCAGGGGTCTGATTGTGTGTTTTTAAGTCCATCTTTTTACTCTAATGTTAGCATAGTTCTCTGATCATAAATACGCACACGATGGGCGAGTTCACCCACTGCAGAAGAGGATGATGAAGGTGCTGCATTGTTGGAGCTAAATTCGTTCTCTCCATCTGCATGAACTGTATTTTGTGAACGAGTTGGCAAGCGCTGAGGTTGTGTGTGTGCGTGTCAGGGAGCGTTGCCAGATCAATAGGAAGCAGAAGCCCCAGTGACTTATGGGATAGATCAGTGCTACAGAGCTGCTGCACGTCCTGATAACACACACACACACACACCCATACATGCATTTCTTATAGGCTGTTTATGCTGCTGCAGACAAGTTGGAGGACACACATGAAGACACGTTACCTGTGTGTTTGTGTGTTTTAGCTCATTTGGATGCTATGTGTGGAACTGGTCAGCAGCTTGTCGGCCAGACCATATGTCTGCAACGCACTCACACACAACCCTCAAAAAGTTCATAGATCTGCTCAAACTTCTAGAAGAAACTTCTATGAATCCGTCAACTGAAAGCTTCTATTTTTATAAAAAGGTCTGATTTCTGGATTTTGCAGAAAAATCAAACTCAGGATCCATTTAGAGCTTTTAGTTTTCAGCTGCTTTTGGATGCAGCCGCTGCAGACTCATTCCACCTTAACGGTGAAACACACCAGCAGAGCGTGATGCATGTAATCGCATTAAGATGTTGGGAAACATCAGCATCCTGTGGGTCACTGCACCAGCGATGATAGGCTATAAAATCTGCTCCTGACCATGCAGCCACATCTCTGCTGCCACATGGAACTAAAGGCTCCATACATTTTATTTCTCAATCATCAGAACAGTGATTGCAGCAGGAAATTCAGATTGATTATTGCTTGCATTCATGTGATGTCACATATTTCTGCATAACGTGAAGTGTCCGACCCACTGTAGACCAGAAATATGTGATGAATGTGATCAATCTCTGGGCAAAATCTCGATGTTCCTATTGTTTAAAGATGTTGAAATCATCGGCCGAGCAACACAAGAATGTCATGGAAAAGAAGCTCAGTCCAATCATGTCAGATGTCTGCAGTGATCTCTTGGTTAGAGGTTTGTAAATCACTTGTTTAGGGTCTTTCTTTGTCAGATAACAAAATGTTGGGATAATATTAAAGTTCATGTGGTGATAAAAGTTGTAGCTGCTTCATTTCACTCATCAAGACTGAGGTTGTGAAAGCGGAAGTTCGTTTTTTTTCAATCTGGCCCTTTTTTCTAGCTTTAAATACGTTCATTTACTCACACAGACAGTTTTGGTGCAACTTGAATTCCTTCAGGAGATATTTGGATCCACTGGAGATCAGCGTATGTCCGTCATAATGTAAGTAATGAGTGCAACCTCGCAGCCTCTAAATAAGACGTTATCTGCCACAAACTCCGTCATTTCCCCAATGTTTTGTTACCAAACATTAGTCGGACTCCCTGTGAGCTTGAAGCGGCTTGAAGTGGCTTTTTTTTGTGGTGATCCTTCCTTATTTACAGATATTTTTACTGTGGTGGCTTTGATGACATCACTGTTATGCGACACCATTGCAAGTAAATTAACATATTTCATGCTAGAAAATAGGTCCTGGTTGAAGAAAAAAAAAAAAACTAACTTCTCCTTTAAAGTGCTGATGACACGTTTTTGACATTTTTTGCCATGTTTTATAGACCAAAACGTCCTTCATGATGATCTATGTAACAGAAACAAGCGCAGCTGCATAAATGAGTTATTATAAAACATCGCTGCTTTTCTGACCAGACTGTGGCGCTGTGAGCCGAAACCGGAAATGACATCTGCAGGAGCCTCTTCTTTGCTGCTTATTTAACATTGAAGTGGCTTCATTGCGTTTTTTAAATTCCTTTTCCTCCCTATAATTTATTTATTTAACAGTAGTTTCGGATCGTTATTGGCCAAAATGCTTAGCCCAGGTATCAGTATTAGACTGGATTGGAAAAAAACTGGATCGTGCATCTCTAATTCAGATAGACTGTCATGAAAAAGTATCGGGACAACCCCCAAATCATTAAATATAGGTGTTCCAAGCAAGGTCCATAAAGACTCGGTGGTGGGAGTTTGGTGAGGAGGAACTTGACTGACCTCATTCCAGCAGAACACCTTCGGGATGAATGAGACTGCAAGCCAAGACTTCTCATCCAGCATCAGATCCTGATCTCACAAGAATGGTCACAAATTTCCATGGATACGCCCCTAAACATTGTGAAAATCCTTCCCAGAGGGGTGGAAGTTGTTATAGCTGCAGTGGGTGGGCCAACTCCAGATTTAAACAAACAGATTCAGAATGACATGTCACTAGTTCATGTGGATCAAAGGCAGACATCACACTACTTTGGGTAATGTTTATCTTTTTCCACAAATGCTTTCAGAATTCATTTTCCTCAAATATTTCTAATAGCTTAAACATAGCTGGACAAACGTGACCTGCTGCAGATTATTTCACTGTGTGAACAAAACTTCGGTTCAAAAACCAGAATCATCCAACACGACAAATGTTCCGAGTGTCGCTCCAGCAGAGATAAATATCGCTACATCTTGTTGGGCTGAAATAATCTGATAATGTCGGATTAATTGGCTGACAAAGCTGAACAAAGACACATGCGTAACCAAGCATGTTCAAATATATGCAAATGTTTAAATTAACATCCTAAAGGGACGTGTCTAATCCCTGGAAGCTGGGTTGGTAGATTAGAATCACTGCTTTTGTGTGTGTGTGTGTGTGTCAACACTTTTTCTCTGCTTGATGAAGCTGAACTTCATCCCCGACTTTGCCGTCGCTTCAGAGGCAGGTTGGTGTGTTTCTGCGTGTTGCAGTGAAAATGACTTCACACTCCAATTCATGCAATTTACATGTATTAATGCTTTTAATGATTTTAATAAATGGACTGTGAAGTGAAAGATCCTCATTGGACTGAAAGAGTCAGCTGCTGTGGAAATGGTTGGCAGCGATAAAAACATATGCGTGATCTGTGAGGAGCAGCCGAGCGGGAACGTTTCATGTGAAGCCTCCAGTTCAGACGACACAAACAAGACCAAAAACATAAAATGAAACACGGTCGTGGAGCTTCGCAGCGTTCTGTCACAGAAAGAAGAAAGAGGGAGGAGAGTGGAAGAAGGTGGAGGCTGTGGAAATCTTTACTGCCCATCAATAATGACAAATCTTCCTTTCCTCTGAAAGCGAGCCGACAGCAGGCAAAAGGAGCACGAGACATTCATGCGCAGCTGGCAGGATGGGAAATATCATAACCTTCATAACACATGGATTAAAAAATGAGGGTTTGCAAAAATGACATCATCAAATCAGCAAAATTCATACAATTCCTGGATAAACGAAACAAAAAAGATAAAGGTTGTTTTGTGGATGAGCCCCATCACTGAACACTGAGGCCAACCCCCCTCATGGCGGCTAATCCAGCATCCACCTTGGATCCTTTCTCCCTTCTGAGATCTCTCTAGTCAGTAAAAGTCAATCCAATGTAGACTCTTGTCTTTTGCTCCGTCACTTTTTCTTTTTCTTTCACTCTCTTCCTCCAAAGTGTGAGTTAAAAACAGCCAGTGTTCATGTCCGGTTGCTACTAAATGTGCCGTAATGTGATAAATAGCTGTCATCTGATTCTCTGAGCTGACAAAAAGTTGTTTTTAAACCATTGTAAGATGATAAACTACAGAAATGTTTGTTTTGTACAATCGGAAAACAAGCAAATACAGATCCATCGAACGTGACATATCACATAGACCGAAACCTTATTTGGAAAAATCTAAAAACCATCCAGTGTTTCCTTAAACAACTTCAGTACATTTGAGTCAAATTTAATCATTAATGAAATATACGTTGGACCTTTTCATGTCCAGCTTCAAGGAGGTTGAAACCTTCAGCTGTGATGATGAAATCACTCAGAACTGATACAAAGTCTTTCAGGCTTCCAGGAAAAATGGTTAAAAACTTCCGATCTGCCTGAAGCTACATGCTTTAATTAGGCCTCATTTTGTTCATACTTAACGCTTTAGATTCAGCTCCGATTCGATTTCCCATCATAATTACAGTACAGAGAATCTATGTGCTGTAATGACAAACAACACAACTCATTTTTATCTCATCAACTTGAATTCTCTCTCCGGCTTCAGAAACCAGATTTACTTTTCTTTTGCTCAAGCAGAATTTGTCTAAAAATGTTCAGCCAGACTGTTTGACAGTTTTCATGACTCAGACACAAAAACCATCATTCAAACTTTAAAAGCAGAAAGTGGCTGTTAGGTCTGCTGTTTACTTATATCCTGCATGGCAGCAACTCCATCCATCGAGTCATGTAGACATGTTCAAGATGACAAGTCTAGGAGAAAAACATGAAGGAAAGCCTTCAGAGCAGCAAGTTGTTGCAGTTTTAGGGACATTTGCAGCTCATTAAGACATCAGAAAGGGCATCGTTATATAGTCGCTCCTCTGTGGCCACCATTTTAACTGTTTGTGGTTAGAGAAATGAGTTGGCGAAAAAGACATGTTGTAAAGTCCCATGCCCCACGCTGTGATTGGTCAGGTCAATTTTTTACCAGAGTAGAAATCACTTCCCAATGGAGGGAACCCAGACTGACTTGTTGTGTATCTCATACATGGCGTTGGTCAGGCTGGTGTTCCAGGCTAGTCGCATATCACACAAAGTCCCAAAACAACTCTGCTTCGGCCACAAATTCATGTCGTCTGACTTCCATCTGTACAAAAATCATCTGCTGGTTTTCTTCCATTTTGAGGACGGACAAAGGTGCAACAAGAAAGCATGCTGACTAGAGTCTGACTCGCTCTCCATTGTCTCTGTCGCACAGCTGACATCATCAACGCGCAACACGCAGCGGTGGGGACAGAGGCCACGCAGCTTGCCAGCAGGTGATCAGACCCGGCTTTTTTTGTCAACGGGAAAGGAGCAAAATGCCAATTATGAGCGGGTTGATGCGTGTTTGAAAAACCCACGTGAACACACTAATTTCAGTGAGAAAAGCAGCTCAAGGAGCAAACTCCACTGGAGGAAAGTGAAGCCCTGAAGTAACTTCTAAAAAACTTGTAGTTCTCCTTTCATCCACTAGGGGCTGGCTCCAAAACAAAGCAAATCCCCATAGACTCCCATGTTAAAAAGACCAACTTCACAGCAGAAATAAACATGTTTACATTTTACCTTTAATTTACCTTCATGTCAACTGTGTGGGGGTAAATCTTTTTTATAACTCATCCGTTTAGATCCCATTAATTTTGAAATTACACATGGGGTGTGTCCTTCTGATTGACAGACGGGAGACCAGGTGGCGATTTTAGCTGTGGAGGCTAATAGTTAGCTCCCTGCTTGCTCTCAGGAAGGGGCCCAGGGGGGGTGGTAGAGTGGGGGGGGGGAGGAGGGGGGTTTTCCTCGACCATCCCCCCCACCCCCCTAAGAGCACAGGGTAATCTCTCCCCCCCCCTCCCCCTTTCCTTACTCTCCCCAACCCCCCCACAATCAACCCTCTCTCTATAAGACACCCCCCCTGGGTTTCAAGCCGGAGATAAATACACTTCCCAGGAAGCCTGAGCCTGTAGCAGAGTTGCACAACGGCGGTTTAGCTGGTTAACAGCAAGTCTGAGCATACCTTACCTTTAAACCGCCTATCTTCATTCGTTCCTGTTCGCTTCATATTAGCTCGGTTAGCATTAGCTTGGCTGTCAATGACTTGCTGTGAGGCTCACAGTGGCCCTGTTATTTTCCATTTAAGTATTTTCCAGGAGTGACAACACACAACATGGCAATGTTTGTCAATGGTAATTCTATTTCTGACTGATGCTAAAAACTTGTCTATGGTGGTGAGTTTATCTCCTTGAACCGTCCGTCACACTCATGGCGCCAACTTTATCATTTAAGCTGAACAGAATTTTTTAACAACCCTGGCTAAATTTGAGCATAATTAAGGCAGTAAAACAAATAACTCAAATTCATAGGATAACTATCATGAAAGGTTAAGTTCCCGCTGCATCTGTATTTCCAGTGAACCTTTGTGATCCAGATATATTGAGTTTTAAAAATAGCCACGCCCCCTCCAATAGAAATATACCCAACTCAATGGTTAGGTTTAAAAAACAACCCAGCATAACTAAAATGTGTTTAACTCAATGCATGGGTTCACAAAAATAATCCGGATAATAACCCAAAATGACTTAACCATTTCATGGCCAAGGAGTTGGGTTGATGAAATAACCCAGCATTATTTAGTGTGTATGTTGCTGCTTTCTTTCTGTTAACATGTTCCAAATAAATGCAAGACATCTATATTTAAAGATATCTGCTTACTTACTTTCTTTATGTTTTGTTGTTGGAAAAGATCTTATCCACAGATGTCTTTGATTAACAAAGACATGTAGCCAAAATTCTCTTGAACGGTTACCAGGAACCGTTGTTTAATACTTTGTGTTTTCATTTCCCTTCATCTTCATCCTCTACACATGCAGACTTATTGAGCTCAAGAGCAACCGAATGAACAGAATCTCTGTGGTTTCATTGCCAGAGTTCAATCAGACGTCTGACTTGATGTTTTGGATCATGATAACATCCGTCATGATTCCTCAGAAACTTGTTTAAAATTTCATCCTCACCTCCAGGTGTAAGTCTTTATCTGACTCTGTTGTCCTGATACATCATCAGCAATCAAAGCCGAAGCATCAGGAGACATATAAGACAAAGAGAGTTTCAGAGGTCAGGCGGCGATCTGGCCGACAGGTGATGCATGGCGGCCTTTCGCCTGCTCTCTCCCGGGTGAACATTTGGCCTTTGAACGTCAGCGCACATCATCCACCTTTCTTCCCTCACACATTCTATGAACAGGTGAAGCGATGCAGAAAATGGGATTCAGGTTTGTCCCTCCGCAACCTTCCCTTCGCTCATTTGGATGCGTTAACTTATTCAGACTTGACGATGCTGCTGTATTACTCTATCGCACACACACCAAGATGCAAGCATTTCACGCTCTATATAGGCCGTGATTATTAGAAATGAAGAAACACCTCTCCATTTAAAGATGCGCTTTGTCGCCACATCTCATTTCCACTCGGCCTCTGAGTGTGTTTTATCTTCTGTAAGATAAGCAGGATAAAGAAAGCTCTTATCTACTGAGCTCTAAGTGGATGAAGATCTGCACTGTACATCATGTGTACTTGACTGGGTAAAGCGAACAAATAAGGCTGATAGCAGCTAAATCTAATACAGCCCTGGGGTGCATTACGGTGAGGGTGCAGTGTGGCGGACGAGCCCCTGAGATGGAGAAACCACGCAGTCGATGCCTAAATGAAGCAGAAAGTTTGGACCAGAGAATGAAGCTACGTACTCTTTCATTCCAACACTTCGTTTTGTATTACGTGTGTGTTTGTGTGTGTGTGAGGTGGTGTTCCTGATGAAAGCCCGAACAGTAAATCACCGTGACACGCTGTCGACGCAGCGGCGGCCTCATTACAGCTCTGTTTATACGAAGGACTCAAAGAGAATCAGGCTTTATGATGAATGTCTGAAGGTTCAGAGCGCTTCAGTTTTATTCAGTTTATAGAATATCAGCTGCGTCCAAGATGAGTTTTCATGGTTGTTGTCGACAATAAAAACCACTCAGTCTGAAACGGCAGGAGCAGCTCATCAGAATGAAGCAAAGTTTTCCCACAAAACACCAGTTGAATAAAAAGTAGAGGTAAATGATTGGAGTTCAGTCCTTGATCCTCCACCAGACTCTCACAGCAAGCCAAAGCAGCCAGCTCATCTCCAGGGAGCTTGAATCGTAGCTCTTTTATAGATCCTCATCCCTACTTGTACATAACTTAGACATTCAATCCTTAAACCTTTAAAACCAGAGGTCCCACATCAGGGACTTTGAAAACAGATGCTGCCAAACTTGACCAAAACAGCCACATTGGAGACATTTACTGAGCTGCTCTCTTCATTTAATCATAACCAGTAACACATTTACCAATATGTACACATCTCAAAACTTTGATAATCCCTTTACTATGACTGCAGAAGTATTTAAACAGACCTAGTGGCTGTAAGTAAATAACTAAGTAAACTTTGTATATATATATATATATATATATATATATATATATATATATATATATATATATATATATATATATATATATATATACACTACTCACCAAAAGTTAGGGATATTTGTTTTTTTGTATGATGTCACAATGAACCTGAAATCCACTGCGACCATGTCCAAGTGAACTGAATTAGACTTTCTCTAAACTTTTAGATGCACATGTACATTGTTCAATGGTTAAATATGAATATTTTATATTTTTCTGAAATTATAACCGAAAGTCAAATATCACTAACTGACAAAATTATAATTTAGTGATATATATATAATTGATTTTGAATCGTGGTTGAAAACAAAAATTTAAAAAAGAGACAAAAAAGGTTGTCCCGGACACATTAGAGCACCTTTCCCATGAACAGTGGAACAAAATACCAGTCAACAGGTACAGTAGTCTTTCTGAGCATTAGAGAAAACACCTGATTGCAGTGATTAAAAATTATTGCTCAACAAAATTTGAGCTTCAGAGCCCCATCATGCATATTAATTTGTTTAATTTTTTGTGTTTGTTTTTAATATTTCTTTTAAACCACAATTCAATATAAATGTCACGATTTTCATAAAATTTTTATTCATTATTATTTTTGTCATTTTCTATTAATTTCACTGCCTTCTGATTTTTTTCCTTCCTTAACTGGAGGGTATGAATATATACATATATACAAGATGATAGGAATTTATTGTATTTCTGGTATTTCTGTTTGAATATAGTTTTAAGTGAGAACTGTCGGTGCTCTGGCACCAGTGTACGATCATTCTTCTCAACCAGGCAGATGCAGGGACGTGGTGATGTTTAACAGCTCGTATGTTGAATCTCTATACGGGTCATGAGTGTCCAACACTTCTGTCTTCTTTTTGTGTCTTTCCTTCTTGGCGATTGACAATTGATCTAAGCAACTATTCTCTAGTCTGTCAGCTGAAACTCTGCTGTGCTCCATCATCTTTTTCCCACCAGGTCACATGACTGGAAACTATCAATAGAAGATGGAGAAACGTTCACTTTCCTCCAGTGGCCTCCACCGTGTTGAAACTATCCCACTATGAATGAAAGCAGTTTCCCAAATTAAGGTGAAAACGCAGCAAGGTGGAGCTAATAAAGCGGTGGATGAATTTATATGGAAAGTTAAATTAGCTGATGTCTCCAAATTAGCCGGGACTCATCTCTTTAACTCAGCTCGATGTTGTCGTCAGCAGCAGCAGATCAAGTCTGAACACGAATCCACTGGTGTTCGCGGTTTGTGCCGGTTCTGTTTGATGGGTTTGGACGGGAGCTCCGGGGCCGTCTGTACCTGCAGCTGCCGTGTCATTTCCTGTATCAGCTTAAGCAAATACAGCCTCTAATAGACCCATCATCACAGTCAGCAGAGCAGCAGATTCAGGACAGATGTTCGGTCAGAGTCGCGCAGCTGTGAGGACACTGAGCTCGTCTTCCTCAGCTGCTTTAACGTGCTGATGCTGATGGGCCCAGGTTGGACAAGTCACCTCCACGCTTATCAGATATGCAGATTCACAGAAGGAAAGGAAGGAAGGAGGGAGGAAGGGAGGGAGGGGGACTTGTTGTATTTCTTTTTAGTGATTTATATTTAACCTTAAATCTATCAGTCTCTGGGGAGGAAACTCTCTGTGGAGAGAATACTGACCGCCAGCACAATTAAAGAAAGATCCAAGTAAACACAAAGAAATAAAGAAGTTAAGTGCATGAAAGAGCACATAAAAGCTCATTTTAACTGTTTCTCTTGCATAATTTAGCTTTGAATTCATAATATGCTTTGTGCCTCAGTTATTGTGCAAGTGTTCCCAGCTTGGATACTATTCATCTCCTACATTATAGCATCTTTCATTCACAGTCATGTCGAAAAAGAGATTTTTACATAATATTATATGTTCAATGAAAAATAAAGAAATAAATGAATAAAAAAAATCTGGTATTTAACAGGTTTTAAAATCTGTCAACTTATAAAAGCGGAGCCTAAATGGAGAATTACTTCACATTAATTACTTCCACTGGAATTTCTGCAGCTGCGGATCAAGCGAAGCCAGTTCATTCATCATGAGGACATGAGGACCTCAGTCAGAGCCGGTGCAGCTCATGTCCATGCGGGGACAGGTTTAGGTGTGTCCACTTACTATTACTGGATGTTGTATTCAGATTGAACTGCGTTCTGGGAGCCTCAAAATAATTCTTTAAAAATAGAAAAGAAAGAAAGAAAGAAAGAAAGAAAGAAAGAAAGAAAGAAAGAAAGAAAGAAAGAAAGAAAGAAAGAAAGAAAGAAAGAAAGAAAGAAAGAAAGAAAAAGAAAGTCAGGCCCCAAAGTGAATAAATCTGTCCTGATATTAAGAGACAATGTAAGCTCTATAATAAAGCTTTTATTTGAACATATTTTAGACTATAGCTTTTTTAAAATCCCATTTTATTTTATTTTTACTTTTTTGAATTCTATTATGTTATACTTATATTATACTGTTTCTTATTTTTATTTCATTGTATTACATGCCACTTTTTAAAAATTGTATCTTGCATAACACTGGGATGTTCGATATTGTTTTTTTTTTTTTTTTGCCAATATCCGATGTTTGAAATTGTCCAAATCTTTTTCTGGTTTTGTTTTTAATGCAAAACACTTTGTGTTGTATTTATATGTATGAAAAAGTTTATAAATAAAGGTTATTATTTTTATTGTATCTAGAAAAAAAAAACTCAGTTTTATTTCAGTGTTTATAATCCGATGCATCTTTCCTGACCCAATGACACAATCTGTCCACAATCCCACACTAAACCCTACGGTCCTGTGCGAAGTGTGCAGTTAGTAGTGCACATTAAGGGTTGCAGGTTGCAGCTTAGAGGTGCGGGGAAAAGGCAGAATTGGGACAGTGATGGTTACTCCATCATCTTCCAGCACAACATCATTTTATATCACTGCTTCCGAACTCAGCCTCATCTCTGTTCCTGGTGAAGAGACATCATTTTCAGACCCAAAGAGAATGAAGTTTATTTCATTTGTTCTTGTCAAATATATGTTATGAAATCCACATGTGTTTGATTAATAAATAAATGAAGCACTGAACTAATTAATGTAAAGTGGCTGTAGAATTTCACCAGTACAGGGTTAAATAACTGTTACATTCTAAACTAAATGTATCATGATGATTAAATTGTCTGCTCTGTGACTGTTATTGTTTGCCTACAATGTCTATAAATGTCCACATGTCCATAAAAACATGTATGTTAGGTAAACAGGTCTTCCTTGTTAAAGACACTGCATCTCAATTGGACTTAAATAAAGTTTAAATAAAAATTTTATATAGCACTTTTATCAGTAAACTAATAACTTTCATCATTCAAATGCTTTGAATTATAACATTCAGAGCATATTTCAAAGTAACAGGGCAAACTTCAGTAATTATTTCACCTGCAGCAGTAAAAGATGAAATGTTTCAGTATTTATATCTGAAATGGCGTTTTTTTCACCACAGGCAGAAGCTCCATCACCAAACATGGCCGTGTTCCGCCTTTATGGTCCAAAACATCACACGCAGCAGTGAATTATGGGCAATATTTTTCGGTGAAGTTCGCATCCATGCGGACCTCACCAAAGTGAGGATTGAGGGCGCAAAGGGGACGTAGCGGACTTCCGCCCTGGAGAATTGGGACACAATACGCACTTGAACCCCTCAACAGGAGCGCGCAGTCTGGGGGCGCAAGGGTGGAAGTGCGGCTGTGGGGACAGGGCCCAAGTTTCCACACGTGCTCCGTCTTCTTCTATGTTTTTGATGCATTTCTGTGACTGCATAACAGCACCTCCTAAAGGCCAGACATATGCGCTGCAGCACTATCCTGCAATGTCTGCAAAGATATTTCTTGAAATTATTCCATCTTTGAGGAAATGTTATAAATAGTGAAAACCATCACACCATAAAAGTACTTCTCACATACAGTTTTCATATTGGTTACTACCAAGTCAGTAGTACTTGTGAATTACACGGTCAGCCTCTCACAGATGCTTCTTATTGCAGCCCTAGATTTTCTCATCCCAGCTTTTGTAGAATGTTTTGCAGCCTGAAACACAAAACTGGACGTAAATCAACAAATAAAAAGAGAAAACATGAAGTATTACTCTCTGCAGTGAAACAAAAATCAAGGTAAACACAGACTGTTTGCTTCTTCCGCACTTCCCTCTATATTTCATTTAGGTTTATGAAATTATATACACAAATACAAACTACGACATAAATCAGATGGAATAACATGGCGGTGAATAATCAGCGCAAACAACAACATCCTGTCAAGCTAAAATGTTGATTATAATCAGCAGCAGATGGAAAGCGATGCTTGCGGTCTGGTTCAGGCAAAGTTTAGCCAGCATCTCTGCAGCCCAGAGCCGCTTTTTATTTCCATCACAGTGTTACAGATTTGTCGCCTGCATTGTTTTAATCCTGCTGCTGCTGAGTCCAGCGATGCAGCCAGGAAAAGTCAGCCGCTTCCACCAAACCTGGAATGCACCAACCATGACTTGGATGTGCGCCTTTAAGAAGGCAGTAATTTCATGTTTTTCCTCATTCAAAGAGCCCTGTAAAGAACCAGCAGCCTCTCAGCCGGTGCATGCTGAGATGGGAAGGAGTCTGAGCAGCATAAAGAGGATATAGAAAGTGGATGGATGGATCATTTAAATGCAAATTAAATGAATCACTTCATAAAATGTTTCTAAATGCATCAATTAAGCAATCGATTATAATGAAGAGCTGAAAAGTCTGTAATTAGCTCAGCCCTCCGTCCTTCTGCCCACATCAGTGCAGCGTTTCGGAGCTCGGTGTGGCGCCTCGGTTCAGTCAGGAGGCGCGTTGTAATTTGACTTGGGTGATGTGAGTGAATGTGAAGAAAGACATGATGAAGGCCGTTAAAGTTAAACCTTGGCTGTGATGCGAGGGGAAGGGCGGGATAATGAAGGGACTTTTATGCAAAGCAGAGGGTGTCACAGCGAAAGGCCCGCGCTCGCTCATCTCTGCAAAGCTATAATGATGCATGAAGGACCCCTTCATGTTTATGACATGATTGTGAGTGATTTATTGGCACCCCATGGTAATTAACATCAGATTATCTTCCGTGGGAAGCTGTGAAGTCTCACGTCGCTGCCGTGGCTGGAAGTTCACTGCTGGCAGTTAACAATGCAGACAGGAGCGTCTGGAGGGCTCCATTAGCACCTAGCCATATGTTAAACAGCAGCAGCCTTATCTCCTTGAACCGTTATCAACTATTATTCAACCAGGCAGCTCCATAAAATTCTCAGTTTTTCACTGAAAATCGCCCGCGGAGCCGAAGAGAGCATCTGTCTGAATCACAGTTCAGGCTCGTACTCAACCTGCAGGATTTACTTTAAACATGAATCCTCATCAACAACTCTGAGTCTTTCTACAGTCAGAGTTTAAATAAGTGATTCATGCGATCACACAGATACATGTCATCATTCCTGATGCATGAAAACTTCACTGAAAGTTCAGTTTTTAGAAACGTCATACAAAAAGTTTGTCTTTAAAGCTTAATGATGTTTGTTGCACAAGTTTGTAGTTTAGGGGCAGAAAGTCTAAAAGTAGTTCAGATAAATAGATTAAGGATGCGCAAGATTGGATTTTTGGCCAATGTCTGATATGCTGATATTTTACAACTCATTTGGCCAATAACCAATACCGATATCAAAGCTGAAATGATATTCATTCCTTGTGCAAAAGTAGAAAAATACTTGTGCTGCATCTGCTGCAAAGCCAGTAGTTGCAGGAGACATCATAATGCTGCTCGGTGGGCGTGGCCTTATGTTGTTCCCGTGCCCCAAGGATGAAAAATAAAAAGATAAAAAAAAAAAACAAAAAAAAAAACAGTGTCCTGTGGGTTCATCACCAAACAGCGTCTGTAATATATGGGTTAATTATATCAGGGCAGATATCGATATTCAGTTTTAAAGCCAATATTGGCTGTCACGATATCGGGCCAATAATATTGTGCATCTCTAAATTAGATGAGTTATCACAATAACAGGGATCTTTGATGGTGTCAGTCAGAACGGGTAACAGCTGTATATTACAGAATGATTATAACTAGGGATGTTCAACGCATTGGCTTTTTTTTTTTTACCAATATCTAATATCTAACCTTTTCCAACTCTTAAATTCCACTATCAAGTATCAACTGATACTGATATATGTGGAGAACTGTGAGGTTGTATCTCTTATATTTTGAGAAATACAACTATATTCTGCTCTAAAAGCAAAGATCCTAACACAGCCTTAACTCAGCCAGAGGAGTTCATTTTGTACATCTGGCTGCCAGATATCAGATACTAGCAGGTATCAGCCAACATGTGGCTAATTGTAATGTTTCTAACAACTTGGTAACTTAACCAACAACTTAAAACCAGTCATAAGCAGCTTCAAAGCAAGTCAGTCTGTAGCAGCAGCAGCTGAGTCACATGACTTTGAAAGGAATGCTGGGATATGAAGTTCTTCTAGGATAACAAGCCTTTTCTACATGCCGAACCGCTGCTGGAACAAGATCTCTTGAGATTTCATTGCTCTGTTATGAAATCTCGCAAGAATTTGGTAGTAAAAATATTGGTGGGAAAAAAAATACTATACAGATATTTTCCAAGGTCACATTTTAATGCCAATATTGGCCGACAATATTGGTAGGCCAATAATATTGGACATCTCTAATTATAACCATTATTTTTGGTGATTTTTCTTATTGCTGAATTTCTTATTTATCATTCTTTTCAGCTGTTATTTTTTCATCATTATTGCTGCTATAATTTTCTCTTATCTGTCACTCCTGTATTTGGCCTCTGTGTCTTTCTGCTCATGAGATAAAGAAAAAAAAGATCAGATTCAATTACAAAAAAGGAAAATAAGATTGAACAAAACAATAAAATAAAAAGAAATTCTACAAGTATAAGAAGCTGACTGACATCCTCTGTGAGGCCGGACTCAACCACACAGGTTTTATATAAATGTTCAAACATAAACTTGTCTCCAGTCAGACTTGAGCATTTTCAGGAAAAAAAAAAAACTATCAAAAAGGTAAATTGAAGAGCAGATAACAGCTTTGAGTCATGACCCAGGCAAAAATGAAACTTTCAAAGGTGGTGGGGTTCCTCAAAATTTACTGTACACAATTTATTCCGTAGCCTAGGATCCTCTCACTCCAGTGCTTCTTTCCCCTAAGAATAATTTCACCTAGATCAAAGGGTAAGTAGTCCATTAGAGGCTGCCATGTGTCCAGAGAGATGTCATCATCCCTTTTCAGTTCAGAGGCAAGACTCTAAAGATTTCCATATTTGTTTAATTTAAACTGCAGGAGTTTTGGAGGGTAGAGTAAAACTCTGGGTGTCTCTTCTCTGATGTCCTTGGCTCATTTAATGTTTTTGTCTTTAGTTAAACTGCTGCTATATTTCCTGTCCAGAAGCTGACAAGATACCCAAATCAGTCTTAGTCTTCAATCCTTTCGTTGCCAAACAAACGCCTTCAGTCACACTGGCGAAAGTCTGATGAATAAATTCACTAAACTAAAGAAGCGTTTGAAGCCGTGAGGACAAAGTTTGTACTTCAGATGGATCTCCAGGTGAATAGAAATGGGACTTTTCTGTTTCTTCAAGTCTGTTTGCTTTTGAATAAATGCTTTGAAAACTGGATGAATGCAACGCTTTAGAAATGGACAAAGCAACAGAATGAAGGAAGCATGAACATGACTGATCAGTTTGGGCTTTGAAACTTTGAACTTGAGTGAAACATTAGACTGTGATGGTTCTGTTGGAGTTAAATGGAGCCACTGATCTATTTTCTGCAGTAAAGCCTCTGCAGAGCAGATCTGGGTCAGTTTAACCTGCAGACGCCGTTTTTCTTTGTACGTTCCATTAAAGACAGAGTGTGTTAAGAATTACTGACATCTAGTGGTAAAGAAGGGTATTTGAAAGAAGAGATGTTTTCTTTCAAATGACTTTATATTCCAGCACTGTTGTGAATGTACGGTGGCCGTTAGTGGCCAGAATTCTCCCAGATATAAAGATGTTTTTATCTGTGAGTGGATCCAGTGGTCTCAGGTGTAGCTATAACTGGATTATGAGTAACTATTTATAATGTCTTTTGGCATTACTTATCCCAAACAGTGTTCTAACTCCCTTTAAACAAAGCTGGTACAGCCATTTTAAATTCACAAGGTTCTCACTTCACACACATTGTTTTGTCCATTCAGAGACACCATCGTAAAAATAGTGGAACAAATATGGCAGCCTCCATGTATGTGCACCCCAGCAAGTAGATATAAATGACTCATTCTAAGAAAATAAACACATCACAGATATTTTAGTGAAGCAATTACACATCAATAGAAACAGTATTGAATTATATATCACAGTTTTCTGCCATTGACCTTTGATTTTTTTTACACATTGTACCTTTAAATACTCATCAAAACAATTCAGATGCCCAAACATAGTAAACAGTGGCATGAATGAAAGATTAATGTCTGAAGTCACAGATCTAACCGCAAGTCATGTGATTAAATTCCCGTTTTATTTTAGCAAGCGAGCTCCTCGTGGCGTCTCTTCATCCCGATACAGAGCTACCCTCCCTGCCGATCCATCAGCCGGCATCCCCGGCCTCCCCGCAGAGGCTTCCCAGCATTCATCACAAGCTGTCCAGCTGCTCAGATTGGCCTCAGTCGGCAGTCGCTCAGCCTACATTATGCAAAATATCAGTTGGCAAGTCAAAAATGCAACAAAACGTGAGTCGGAGTCGCGGGAACAGAAGCAGGAGGATGGAGGCATCTTTCCCCCGCCATGTCTCTGCTTCTAAAGATGCTGTTTAGCTGAAAGGAGCGGCGGGCTGAGAAGAAGGCTTCGTAATATTTAAGGTGAAGTATAGGAAATGTAAAAAAGCTTTGCAGTGTGTTTGATTCATTATTCAGCTCTCGTCTGTTCTCTCCCTCTCTTTCTTCTGCTGTGTGCAAGAGATAACAGCTCGGCTCCACGCTTTAATTCTTTTGCATCGCAGATTAGAAGGGGGGGGCACAATCCTGGAGAATACAAGATGCCTTTATTTCTCTCCTCTTTTGCTCCGTCGTCATGATTGATAAGAAAAAAAGGCCAAAGAAGAGCCGGTGTCGTGCTCATCTTCCACTCTGCTGCTCTCTCTGCTTTTAAGGCAAAGTTTTAGAGTCTTTATTTTCGTGACATTTACAGTAAAAGCAGGACAGGGAAGACGATGCTCAGTTATCGCCCTGAAGCTCCTCAGTCAGAAACGGGCCTTGAGCCGAGCAGAAGAGGAGCAGGAAGCAGATGAAAGGCTGCTGCTTTGACTGCAACCAAAATGAGAGTGGAAGAAGAAGTAAAGATAACGCTGGAATGGGCCAGAGCTCAGCTCCGTTCGGCTGCTCATCAGCTCATCTTTCTTCTCTTCCTTCTCGGTGGGTGTATACAATAGCAGAGCGAGCCGAAAAGACTAAATAAAATTGAATAAACGTGTCTCACACGATCACAATCCAACGAATAATTGGCTTCCTGGACCGACTCCAGCCGTCGGGGGAGATCTTTGACAAAATCATACATAAATAAATCCATCTCCCAGTGTTTTCTGGGTCTCTGGCTGCCTCCAGAAAAGGTCTTGTTATATATGGAAATGAGATTCTCCTCCTCTCCCAGTCCCCCCCACCCCCGTCCCTGCCAAACGCCTCCTTGGCTCCTGCCCATGCAAATGCAGGCTGGGCCGAGGATCCGTTTACAAAGGAGATACTATGAGAGAGACGAGAGGCTTCCAAGGAGGAGACCGAAGGAAAGAATCAGAACCAAATCGCTGTGAGGAGCGATAAGGAGAGCATCAGAAGAGGCTGAGTCTGAAAGGTGAGCTGAGCATAACTGAACACGCCGCAGACGATAAGACACGACTGGTGTGTTTAGATACTGTAAAGAAGTCTGGATCCAGAGCTCTTTTCTTTATGCTAAGCTTTAAGTCGTCTTCATAGTTCCCCAGACTTCTTGAAGGACTTTCCAAAGCTCTTGTCTGGATGTCAGCTGCTGCTCTGGTCTCTGTCCACATCATCCCATAACATACAGTATAATGCTGAGGTCTGGGTTCTGGGGAGGGTTCACCCTCCATCAGACCTGTTGACACTGATTTTCAGTCCAGTTCTGTGCCAGCCTATCTCAGCCTCCTCCCTCGTTCCAGTTCCTTTATATTGCTTCTTGGCAGAACATCCTTCATGGAGGCCATTTCTGATGAGGCTTCAGCCAACAGCAGATGGATCATCTGAAGGTCCAGATTCATATCTCAGGTCCTGAGTCAGGTCTTTGCTGGATTTGTTCCCATTTCCCCAGGTCACCACTTTCAGTTCCTGTTAATCTGCTGCACGTCCTTACATTTCTTCTTTTATCCTGAACTTGTCCAATTCCCTCAGATGTTTTAAAGGATAACTTTCTTTTTTTCAACCTGGACCTCATTTCTAGGAGTTTGTACGTGCATTTACTCACCGTTAAAATTTCTGTATCACTTTGACTCCTTTGTAAGATCTTCAGATTAAGTGTCCCTCCTGTGTGTGTCTTTCCAACGGACCGATAGTAACAAAGAGCCAGTTTAAAATTGGTTCTTTCCTAAATTGTCTGCTATGTCTCAAGAAAACACTGATTCATCACTTGAGTTTTGAGCCTTTGGATTAACTCCACTTCAAAAGATTACAAACGCTGACTTCTGAGAGGAGAAATATGAATAAAACTAGCTGGATAAAGACTTTGACTGGCTGTTGTTGAGGAAGAGAAACAAACCAAAACAGATTTCCAGATTTTTTAGGTCTTCTTATAAAACATTCAAGTTTTTCCTTTTTACTTCAGTCTCTGATTACAGAAAATTTAAACATGCAGGTCATTCTAATTGAATAATTTGTTCAGGTGTCCTTGAGCAAGGCATTGAGCGTAGTCAAGTCCAGCTGAGAATAACTTAGAATAACTTTAAAGTCATGAAGACGTTTTTCCCAAAGTCGCCACAGAGCGAGCAGCAGGACAGCCTTCACAGGTACAAAAGCTCAACGTTGTTTCCCTAATTAGTCAGCAACGTCCTCCCCACCGCGTCCAGGAAAACGTCCCAGTGGGACGACGGCAGCGAGAGGAGGACGGCGTGCAGGGGGTCCCTCAGAGACCCCCACCACCGAGCTGAGAACGAGCAGACACATAGCCTTCGTTAAGGTTACCGACTCTGCCAGTGACACACAGATGACAAGGACAATTTACCGCATGGCTGCGTCTCCTTGTGTTTGAGCAGACTGCACACACACACACACACACTCATGCGCGCAGTGGGCAAATTAAGTTTATTAAGAGGGGATGAAACTGGCTTTTCCCTGTGGGTAAATTAGGAGGTCGCAGAGGCAGAAAAGTGAAGATACACAAAAGAAGAGGGAAATGAACCCCAGAGCAGCTGGGAATATTAATGTATGACTGGAATACTGTACCTTCCTTAAAGTTTTGGGAAAAGTGCAAAGTCAGAAAAATCACTACCTGGCTTGAACATATTCTCACCTGACACCTTCAGGTCAGTCCTCCAAGTCTGTGCACTTTTTTACTCATTAAGTTCTTCCACAAACCTCGGAGCAGCTGCTGAATACGTTCCCATTAATCATTCAGATGCTGCTTATTTCTTGCCTTCATCACCAGTTTGACTGAAAACTGCCCAGAATTACACATTTCAACCCCAAAGGTTCCACTTTGTTGCGACAGGCAACAAAACGCTGTCAGCTGGAAATATTTTACTGTTTCTGAATCCACGAAAACTGGTTGGTCAAAAGAGATACTTATTATCTCCTAATACAAACATCCATAATTCAAGTATCTCTCAGCTTGCTCACAAAAGAGAGGATCCCAACTAAAGCAAATCCAGAGAAAACACTGCACGGCAAGCTGAATGTGTTCAGTGAAGAGAAAAATCCCCAATCAACAAAATCTGACAGATGCGGCTGACAGATTTCAGTTTTCCTGCTGCATCTCAAACAAAACAGAGCAGTTGAAGACACCAAAACCTCCTAAAATTGAACATCACAACCCATAAAAGTCTAAATGGAGATGGAAGTGTTCAAATACAACAATTATAACCTGACACATCTGCTTCTGTCATATCTAAATCCTGTTTGTATTCATTTAATGGAAACAATGGAAACAATTCCTGAAGATTCAGCTGGTTTTGTAGTTCATTCCAAGCAGTTAGGGTATGCTTGAAAGCTGTCTTTCCAAGTTCAGTATGGACACTGGGGACAGATAACAGGAGTAGATTTGATAGATATAAGCCCAGAGATAACTTGGGAGCACACCAAAGACAGATTTATAAATAAGAATATTCCAGTTTTTAAGTGTGACTGATTGCAATGATCACAACTAAATCATAACTGAACGCTGAAACTGACAGCATGTTGACAGTTTTCTCACCAGCATCTCCTGGAGCACTTATTCAGAGAAGATGCTGGGAACCTTTGCAGAAAGTAGCTCTCAGCTGCAGTTTTACGTGCTGATTCATTCTTTTCTGACATGTTCATGTGGAATGAAGTCAGTGGACTCCCCCTCACGCCTCTCGTCTCACCATAACTCAAGAATCCATGACAAAGTGTCACAAATGGTCTAAGCAGACGGACTTTTAAAAAAAAATGGATGGGGGTAGTTTAAGAACCGTTTCTGCCAGCGATTCTGGATCGGGTCGGGATAGAGGAGGATGGTGCAGTAAATCCTGATTTCTGCCTATCAGCCAGATGAGGTTAGCTGCATCAGCTACGTAATAGCGTGATGTCAAAGTTATAGTATGTAAGAATTACTGACATCTAGTGGTAAAGATGGGTATTTGAATGGAAAGACATTTTCCTTCAAATGACTTCATAGCACTGTTGTGAATGTATGGTGGCTGTTAGTGGCCAAAATTCTCCCAGACATGGAGATGTTTTCATCTTTGAGTGGATCCAGTGGTGTAGCTATGACTGTACTATGAGTTACTATTTACAATGTCTTTTAAGGCATTACTTATCCCAAACAGTGCTCTAACTCCCATTAAAGAAAGCTGGTACAACAGTTTTAAAGTTCAGAGAGTTCTCACTTTGCACATGTTGTTTTGTCCATTCAGGGACACTGTAGTAAAAATGGTGGCAAAAAATATGGCAGCCTCCATGTATGTGCACCCCCAGCAAGTAGATATTAATGAGCCATTCTAAGATAATAAACATATAACAGCTGTTCTCGTGGGGCTATTACACATAGGTTTTTTTTTACATACTGCACCTTTAAATTGTAATGAAGAAGAATGTGACACAGAAATGAAGGATGAGAACAGCTGATATCCAGCTGTTTGTATTTTTTTCTTCTTGGCATGTGGCTTTAAATTACAAAAAAAGTAAACTGTATACAGTATTTAATCATGACGCTGTTGCTGCTTTATTCCTGGTGCCGAGTTGCACAGGAAGTGATGACTCTTTTAACTAATCAATGGACTGTAGCGTGTCAAGTGCTGCCTTTTTGGGTCAGACTGGTCAGATTTCATCCTAATGGAACGGTGCCAAAAAGACAGGACAGGTCGGTCAGATTTAAAGGTATCCGTCCCAGTTTTTGCCTGCATGTGAAACGCAATAAATGCAGACTGACCCAATCCGGACCCACTGGAGGAAACAGGGCTTTAGATGTTGTTTCAACCAGATGATGGTAAATTAAGTTTACCTGTTAACTTTGGTCAAGAGGCCAAGGCCCAACCTCTCATCACCTGCTGAGCTTCTTAAACCTACTTCACCCACTTTGCTGTATTTGCTCATTCTCTCAAGCCCACCCTCCATACCCCTGTGCTCACCCATCCATCCATACCTTTCGCCTTACCCATCCACCCTTCCCTCCTACATTCATCTTGCCATTTTCCTTCCTCTTCCTCTCTCATTCATCTTAAATTGACATGGCTAAACCAATCAGAGAACTCCGTGACGTTATCCACACCTTCAAGAAACCTGTAAATTATTTGGAGATGTGGTCCTCAATGGTAAGTCATGACAAAACAAAAGCAGCATCTCCAGTTTGTCCCCAGATGTGTGAGAAAATCATTATCTGGGATGGACCATCACTCCGGGGAAACATGGATTGTGATCAGACCAGTCAGTATTCCAGATTTTTGTTGGGAGAAATGGACCAAAGAGCAAAAGAAGCATCCAGACTGTGTCAGCCACCAGTCCAAAAGCCAGCTTCTGCGATGGTGGGGGTTGGATCAGAGTTCTGCATCATGGATGCAGAAAAGTTCACTGAGATTTTACAGTAACTGTAACTTTACAGTAAATATCTGCAAGTCCACATCATCAAGTTGTTGCCACAAGATACTGACTTAAGCTTGTTTCATACTCCACATAAAGCAAAAACTGTTCTAGCCCTCGAGGTTGCAAGAACAAAAAAAAGTTTGTTTTTGTCAAGTCAATACATACTCCACAAGAAGCTCTGCGACCGGGCGCATGCAGGGGAGAGGGAAGGGGGGGGTGACAGTGTTCACCCAGTGATTATACATTTGAAATAAACTTCTGGAGTTGCGCATGTGGTGGTGTCCGTGTATTTTAATTCCATGCATGTTGTGTACATTTTTGTACTTTCTCACAACCTCAATCAGCGGTTTATGAAAACTATCCGTTCTTCGGAAATGCGGAAGTGACAACTCTCTGGTTCACGTGTCTGTGTTAACCCCTCCCACTTCAAATGTCCAACCAATCACACTACTTCTCGGAGCTCCCTGAGAAGAAAATTCTGCTCGGCCGAGGGGTAGAGAACAAGCTGCAAGCCGTCCTCACGTCCGTGAGAGCAAAATGATGTCATTTTGTTCTCGTGGCCCCGAGAACTAGAAGAAAGTTCTCGCTCCTCGCAGAGAATGTAACAGCCTTTAGGAAGCATGTTTGGTCAGAAGTTGGAGGTCAGCTCTCTCAACAGGGAAACGCGTCCTTATATTTTATCAAGTAATATTTAGTGTTCCAACTGACATCTGTTCTGCGTGCAGTTTTTGAAAGAGTTTCGGGCTGGAAATCCTCTATCTGGCACTGTCTGGCAAGACTAGAGTTTAACTGCAGGACTTGTTGGCAGAGGCAGTCTTCTTCATTGTCCTCCCCAACACCTCATTAACACATCGTTTCCTTTACAAAAAGAGTCAGTAACCACAGTAAATAACTGAATAACTGGGCATGGTCTGTAATTAAATGTTTCCCCAGAGGAAGAAAAGAGGAACTTTTATTTTTAAGCTGCTGTGTTTTTCTTTTTTTTGTTTTTTTTTTTATTAAAACTGTGAAACTGACGGCACAGGTTTCCTGAGAAGAAGTAAGAAAAACAATTCTTGTTTCTTTGTTTAAACTTTTTTTTTTTTTACACACACACACAAACAACCCTCAGGACCTCAACTCAGCCAGTGAGGGTCAGAGGGCAACAGGAAATGGACAGGAAGTGGACCGTGGAGGACTGCACTGGTGTCTGACCGCTCTAACTGGAGCAGAAGAAGATGTCCCCCCTGGACAGCACTTCCCTGCATGCAACACACACACAAACACACGCACACAAACACAGCCATGTCCCCAAACCTTTTCCTTTGTCTTTGCTGCATAAACACAAAAATACACACAAACACATTTAAACACACTCACAATTGCTACTGCACAATCACACACACTCATGCACGTGTCCCCAACCATCCCAAACAAATACACACACACACACACACACACACACTGGAGTGATGTGATGTGATGTGAAAGCTGGCCTGTCTCTGTGCCGTTTGCAGTCCATCACACACACTCTCTCCCTCAGTTTTGCCTCACAGGCTCAACTGTGCCCGCCACCAATCAGCCTTCACCAATCAAACGCTCCGGGTTACGGAACGTTAGCCCAAACTCACAACCGGAGCGACACACAAGCCGGGATGCACGGCAGGCGCTAATCGCACAGAGGCTACAAGAAGTTCACACACACTTGGCTGGTCTCCAGCCAGCTGGATGATGCCACATGTATGACTCGGTGTGTGAGTTCAGAGTTAAGCTGAGCCTGTGTTCGACTTTACAAGCCTCATAAGTGATGCTTTGCCCTCAGACGGAGTGTGTGCGGTGTGTGTGCTCTGCATTAGAAGCTCGGGCAGCACCGCTGACCCATGTTCGCCTCAGTGTGTTTTTATCTCTGCCTGTGTGACCCGAATTGTAAATACAGCATCCTCCGCTAAGCTGTTTGTTTTACTGTGTACGTGGGTGTGGGTGTGCGTGAGTGTGTGTGTGTTTGTGTGTGTTATGAATTATGAGCAGCGGCCTCAGTCTGACCCGATTCGCGTACGGCTTGTATCTTGCATATCAATGCGAAAGTTATCTAGAATATGAGCGTGTGTGTGTGTGTGTATTTTTGTGAGTGATGCTAAGAGGTTAATTGAGGGGAGGGCCTCTAAACTGTTGCCCTGGGAAACGCTCTCCCTTGCATCACCTCATTGGTTATTCAGCATCAGGCTCTGAGCAAACAAACCGCTGGTGAATCCTCTCTCTGCGCTCCAGGACGACGGTCGGGAGGGAGGGGGCCACGGCGGGTTGCTGCGCCTGTCATCAGAGGAGCCCGGCTGGCTCGCCAACGCGGGCGCGGCCCCCAGTTCCCCGACCTGCTGGAGCTCAGACAACAAGCTAATCCTTACAGCACACAGAGGAGCCGCTAATAGGAGAGGATTAAACTGACAAATACACCCACTCCCTCAGCTGCTCCTCCTCTGCTCCCCTTCCTCAGTGTCGTTACTCCTCCTCGTCATGTTCTTCTTTTTGCTCCTCAACCTTGACTTCTTAATCTCCTCCATCCTTCCACCCCAAACTGCTCCTCTGCTTTCAGTCCCGAAGCTGACTCGCTCCAAATCTTCTGTTTACACCTCCTTCTCCTTGTTTCTCATCTCCAACCTCCTCTGCTCTTTTCCACTTAATCCTCCCTCCTTCTTTTTATCTCCTCTTCCTCCATCCATTATAAATATATATATTTTTCCCTCCAGGTGACCGTTGAGTTGATACAAGGTCTGTAAGTCAGCAGGCTGGAAAGAGCTTTAGTGTGTGTGTGTGTGTGTTTGGTGTGGAGTGGATTATCCAGGTTCCAGGACCCGGCGTTCGCTTGCAGCCGTGCGGAAAGCTTTAATGAGAAGTCACTATTTACTGTGGACACACACACACACACACAATACTTATGTGGAGCTACGATAATCACACAGTTCAACACACACACAATGATACACACCCCTGCTTGTAAACACACACTAACCAATGCGGTAATGGGATTTGGAAGTTTTTCTCTCTAAACCAGTCTGTCCTCTGTCTCCTCATTAAAGTGGACACACACGTACACACCACTACACTAACACACTGCTGGCTCCACGCTGCTGCAGACTTCTGGACTCAGTAATTATTTGGATGTTCTGTATCTCTGTCTCTTTGTTTGTGGGGGTGTACATGTAGGTGTGTGTGTGTGTGTTGTGCGCTGACTCGGCTCTAACAGCTGCAGCCTGGTAGAGGTTTGGATGGGGGCAGTAGAGGCTACATCACAGACCGATTGGCTGCTGATCTGAAAAATATCTGGTGAAAACTTTTTTGCTAATGACCAGAAACATTTGGATCAGTCGGTTCTGCGTCAGTTTTGATGTGCACAAACACCACCACCTAGGACAATGATGTAAACACACACGTGGCATTGTGAAAATCATTGTAGGAAAGATTAAATCAAAATTGTAATGAGAATAACGTCCTAATGTAATGTAATGTAATGTCCTAATGCAAAGTTTTGTTCAATGAAACTCCTCAGCTGTGGTTGGATGATATAGATTTCTGGATCCAGATTTCAGCATCTTCACTGAGGACCCACTCTGATGGAAATCATGGCTTTCATGTTGTTATGTTCTTGTGATATTTTTTATGGTAAAGGACGTCAGTTGAGGAAACTAAACTCAAAATTGCATTTCTGAGTATTTCTGCATTCAAATAATCATGAACCAATTGCAGGCCCTAAAAGGCAGGTTCAGACAAACTGGGTTTCTGATGTCACTAACCCAGTAGCCAGTCACAAAGGTAATACGCTGCTTAGCCCCTTCACTCATTCAGAACAATAATTATCGTCTCCTAGCAACAGCAATATAAAAAACACACATGTAGGTGTTTGTCAATGTCATGAGCCTGATCAAAACCCTTTTTCCTCCTTATTTATGAAGTTTCTGTCATAGTCAAAGGCAGAAAAGGAGCACCCAAAAGCAGACATAAAATGGCCCATGTTGTGTGAATTTGGCTTAAAACTTCATAGTCACAATGTAAAGACCACTGAGAAGATTTTTAACTAAAAGAAGGACTGGGGTGGGTCTTTAACACCAACACTGAATCACATCTAGTTAGACTATGTTCCACTTGTTCATGTATTTTCAAAGACCCACAATAGAACTTTTAGCAGTTTTCTCAGTGATGCACCCCCGACGGCTAAACTAGCATCCATCTTTTATCGTACCTGTACTGTGAGCTCACTCCAGCCAGTAAAAGACAGTCTTATCTTGACTCTCGTTCCATCCATTCCTCTCTTTCTTTTCCTCTCTTCCTCCGGTAATGTTTCCTTGCATTTCTTTGCCGAATCTGACATGATGCGCGTTCAGAACACCCGCAGTGTTCATATGTGGCTCGTAGCTGTTTGCTAGTAAGTGACGAGGTGCAACCAATAGTCGGCTGCAACGTCACAGATGCAAAAGTTCCATAGTGCTGTTTCTGAGCCTCGAGACGATGTTGGGCAATGATGGCTTGAAAATGTGCATAATGAATATTGGTGTGCCATCAAATTGAGTCAGAAATGAAGATTTTTAAGGTCTAAAAGTTACGTTGTGTGTCTAATCCAGACCCATAAACAGCAGTGGGCTCCTTTTTTCTGTAGGTTTCATTCAATTTGGATTAATGGAATCCTACTTATAGAAAAAGATAATACATTTGTTAAATTTTGCTTTTTAATGTTTATTTGAATGATTTATCAAAGGTGCTGAAGTGCTGCAGATGTTTTCTGATTGGTAAACATAATCGACCAATTAATGTATGTTGCCAATTTGGTAACTTTGTAAACTTTTTGGCATACATAAATGTGAGGCCTTTACACCCTAAAAATGCAGGGTTATTTCATAAACCCAACGGCTAAAGGCTGCTACATACTCCACGAGAAGCGAGAACTTTCTTCTTGTCATCAAGGCCACAAGAACTCCGAGCTCTCGGGGAGCTCCAAGAAGTATTGTGTGATTGGTCGGATATTTGAGGCGGACGGGGTTAACACAGATGCTTGAAGCAGAGACTTGTCACCTCCGCATATCTGCAGATGCGACGTTGAACGGATAATTTGAATAAACAGCTGATTGAGGTGGTGAGGAAGTATGAAAATGTAAACTACACATGTGGCATTTAAATACACAGACACCACTGCGTGAGCAACTCGGTCCTGTCACAGATGAAGTTTATTGTAAATGTATAATCACTGGGTGAACACAGTCGCCCCCCCACCCCGTGTGCGCCCGGTCGCAGAGCTGGAGTATGAAATGACTTGATGAAAAAGAACTTTTTTCTTGTTCTTGCAGCCTCACGGGCAAGAACAAAGTTCTCGCTTCTTGCGGAGTATGTAACAAGCTTAAGTTGTGAAATATGTAACTCATTTTTGGGTTTCATCTGGGTTTTGGGTTATTATCTGGTTTATTCTTATGAACTCATGCACTGAGTTAGGCAAAGCTGAGCTATGGTGTTTTGTTTTTTTGTTTGTTTTTTTTAACCCGAACCACTGAGTTGTGTATGTTTTCGTTGGAAGAGGTGGAGCTATTTTCAAAACTCAATGTATCTGGATCACAAAGGCTCATGGGAAATGCAAATGCAGCAGCAATTTAACCTTTTATGGTTGTTATCACACAAATTTGAGTTATGTGTTTTACTTGCCATAGGTTTGTTCACATTTAGCCAAAGTTGTTGAAAAATTCTGTTCAGCTTGAATGTTAGTTGGCACCATGATTGTGAAGGACAATACAAGGAGATAAACTCACCACCATAGACAACTTTTCAGCAATGCCAGAAATAGAATAAACAGTAGATACTGGCTACTCAGGCTACTGATCTGTTTCAGTTTACATCTACTGTTTGCATACTTAAGTATATTGTCTAGTTGTGTCGGGATGGGTTAGATGCAGTGACTAGTGATGGGATGTTTGTCTCTTTTCAGAGAGTCGGCTCTTTTGACTCCAGAACGGCTCTTGAGTTGAGATACTTTGTAGCTGTACATTTCACTTTAACATTGCAAAAACTCCAGGACAATGTGATGTACTCACACTCAAACCCTCACCACTGTCTGCTGTCTTCACTTGTTGTGGAACATCTGCCCTCCTCTGTTTTCACATATTGGTACAAGCCTACATGCTCACATGCGACTGGCCGCATGGCCTCCATATTGGTCAATCAAAACAAAGTTCTGCAGTCACCTAAAAACACTGGAAGCTGGCTCTTCTGATTCATGACAAAGCATTGGCTCTCAAAGCCAGCTCTTCTGAGCATGATTCATCACTGGCAGTGACCAAGTTTCTCATTTTGGATTAATAGGAAAAAACATCATCTCAAGTAAATAGACATTTGAAATGTGTAACCCATCTAATTGGGTTAAAATGTAAAACCCATTTTGTTGGGTTGTGCAAGTTAACTATTGCTGGATTGGTATAATAGTAACCCAGGCTTTGGGATAAAACAACCTAAGTTGAGTTGTTTTTAACCCCACCATTTTTTTTAGGGTGTACCTGTTGTGTTGTATGTGCAGATAGGCATTAACAGGCTTGGAAAACAGCTTAATTTCAATATCGATGGACCTGCTTCAAGTTTGGCCAGGTTCTGTTAAATATTGGAAAAAAACAAACAAAAAAAGAAAAGAAAAGAAAAGAAAAGAAAAAACGCAAGTCACCCTTTATGCTAATTTGTGGCATTTTTAGTTCAATTTAATTTAATTTAATTTAATTTGTTTTAATTCCAAATATCAAAATAAGTTTATATATTTGTATTTTTTAAATCAATTTTGTTTGAATTCAGTCTTTCATTTGAGTTTTTATTATTATTTTTTTAATTAATCTTATTTCATTATGTTTTGCACTGTGTTATTCAATTTTCTAATTTTCTATCTTTATTTCAGTCTTTTGTTTTACTCAGTTTTTATTTTATTTTTACAAGGATGAATTAATGTTCTGTTTTTGTATTTTTCCCCTCATTTTACTCTGTAGGCTATTCTTAAATTTGCACTGCAACTGTCAGACGTTATGCATTTTTGACTCATTTTGATGACATGCTGACATTCATTATGCACACTCCTGGAGCCATCATTGCCCAGCACCATCCTGAGGTCACGAAACCTCACCGCGCAACTTGGATACCGCACCATTATACATATAGGTTTTGCTGTACAGCACCATGTCACACACCGGTAACTTGATATCAACACGTCAGCCCTTTTCAACACACACTATGGCTGATTCAGCGAAGAAACCCAAGAAGACATTTTCAGAGGAAGCGAAAGCAAGAAAGAGAGTGAGATGAGTCAGACTGACTTTTACTAACTGGAGAGATCAGAGTGAAGTTAGAATGCAGGATAGATGCTGAATTAGCCTCTGTTAGGGAGGAAATCTACTCAAGTTCAGCAGTGCTTTTTTACCGAAATTATAAAGTGAAACAAACAATATCGATCAACCATTAAATCGAGTCAAGACAAAGAAGCTGTTCTCACATTCCTAAAAGACATATTCTTAGAATAATTATGGGATTCAACACATAAACTAAATGGGATTGTTTAATGGGACTGGGCCATTATCCATCAAACATTCTTAAAGATTAAAGGATAACTTTCCAGATTTAGCTTTCTGTTAGTTATCAGGGTGTTCTACACTATTCAAGGCCGCGTGTTCCCGGTATGTGCTTCCATAGTACAGCTAAGAAGAGCAGCTCAAACACAACAACAACAACAAAAAACACAACGCCAAACTCTGAACTCACAGGACAATAGTGTTTGTTCGTTCATTCTACTTAAAGCATTGATGAAATGAAGGAGTTTTGTGGCAGATAATGCCTTATGTAGAGGCTGTCCTGTTTCTCCCTTTATATGAATGTACGCTGAAGGGCTACTCAACGTAATATCTTCCAAAGGAGTCAAAGTGATGCACAAATTTTACCGGTGAGTAAATGCACGTATAGACTCCTAGAAATAAGGTCCAAGTTGAAAAAAAGAAAGTTATCCTTTAAATGATAAACATGAGAAGTTGAAGATCTCTGTTTTCTGAAAGATATCAACAATTGTAACACCGATGTGCTAGAATCTTCTGAAGGGACTTTAATAAAAGGGATAACTAAACAAAAGGGATTTTAATACAACTGACAGAAACCATTTCTAAACACAGGTACAGCTGTGGTGCATTTTCAGAGGAACGTCTGTGCAAAGTGACAGAGAAGCCGACTGTTATGGTAATTTTCACATTCATCCTTAAACAATCACCACTAAATAAGTAACCACAAATGTTTCAAAGCTCTGTGTTGGCTGGACAAACATCACGGATCTGTGGAAATTTATGGGAAAAATCCAAACCAATAGTGAGGAATTTGTCTTTTTTTCCTCAAAGCGAGACTCCTGTCACACCTTTTAACTTTTAAATCCACTTTAAAAAATCCAGTGCAGCAACAAAAAAAATGGAGTTGTAGCTTCATTTTAGGTGATTAAGTTCATCACTGAAATGTGGAAATGTGAAGAGAACTACTTCCTGCCAGGAGGGATTATTTGTCTCAACAGAGAAAGAAGTACATTTGTATGTTTCCCAGCATCCCTCTCTCTCTCTCACAGCGCTCTCTGGGCGGCCATGTCTCTTTACATGGTCCATTTTCTGCAGCCAGTTGGAGCTCGGTGAGCCGAGAGTGCTTAATAAACTCTTCGATTCAGAGTGAGAGCAGCAGATCAGAGTCTCTCATTCCAACAAGAGCTCCTTTCTGTTCACAATGATCACTCAGATGATCATTATTTCATACTAACTGCTCTCTAATCCATGTAAGTCAAAGAAACAAACAAATCAGCCAACATTTACTGATGCTAAACATTTTGGTGAACTTTGTATAGTTTGTTTTTCTCCTGCTGCATCAGATACTTCATGATCAGACAGTGAGTGAATGTTCGAAGATACAATGCATAGGGAAAAAAAGTGCTACTCATTTGTGGCTCAATCTCATCACTTGAGATTAGTTTGAGCTCATAATGGTATCATTCTGTTATCATTTGTTTCTAAATAACTTCTCCTAAGGGTTCTTTAGGAGCAAGAGGTGAGCTAAAAAAGAGAATAAACATCACTGAGACAAAGGAGGTTGAGTTGAGATAACCATTTGAGCCATACTTGAGAAGTGGGATAAACAGAAGAGATCTGCCCCTGATCTCAATTATGTCTCAACTAAGACATAATGATGCCATAATGATGAGATGATAGAAAGACTACAGGAACTCCAGAAACTGCTGGTTCCAAACAAACTATGCAGTGAAGCATCTCTGAATGCCCAACACATCCAACCTTGACACCAACACTGGACACCATATGCTGCCTGTTTGATGAGTGTTCATTTTAGCTCCACATTCTGATGGTAGGGTCCACATTAGTTCCAAACAGGATGAAAGCATGAAAGCATGGATCCATCCTGCCTTGAGTGGGGCGACCGCTCGTTCTCGGCTGCTGGCCCGAGATTATGGAACTCGCTGCCTCCCGACATTCGTCTCACGACTGAGCTGGGATCTTTTAAATCGAGGCTAAAGACCTATTTTTTTCGTCTAGCTTTTAATAATTTTAATTCCAACTAGTTTATTTACTAAAGATTTTACTCTCTTTTAGGTACACCCTGCGCTCCCCCGAGTAGCCTGTTCTGATTCTCTGTTGGTTGTTTTCATAGCTCTTGATCTTCTTTGTTCTTAATTTTTCCCAGTATTTAACTTTGCATTTTTATGATGTTTTACATTGTCTCTTTATTGTTACCCCTGCTGTAAAGCACTTTGTGTGTCCAATGGGTACTGTAAAGGGCTATATAAATAAATAAACTTAAACTTAAACTTTTTGACCAGAGTGTAGCATCTTATAATACTACTTCCAGCAGTATAATTCACCATGTCACAAAGCTCACATCCAACTGCTTTCTGGAACATGAACATGACGATGAGTTCACTGAACTCCAATGGCCTCCACAGTCACCAGATCCCAATCCAGCAGAGCAGCTTTGGGATGTGGTGGAACGAGAGATTCTCATGGATGTGCAGCAACTGTGTGAAGCTATCATGTCAATATGGAGCAAATTCTCTGAGTAATGTTTCCAACACCTTGTTGGATCTATGACACCAAGAATGAAGACAATTCTGAAGAGAAATGGGGTCCAACCCAATACTATAGAGGTGGTCCTGATTAAGTGCTTGATGAGTGCTTTGAGTGCTTATTTTTATCTAGCCATCATTCCAATCAGCTTGGCTGAATTAAATTAACCCAAACTTCAGATTCTGCCACTTTATTTGGACCCAAGTTGTTCTTAAATATGTGAGTAAGGGGTCTCTTCGTTAAGCAAAACTTATTTAAGTATCTACACAAATTCCACCCTCATGGTTATTCTGTTGGCTATGACATAGTATCTTTAAAATCTCTATTTCTAGTCTGCATCCTTGTCTGCCTCTATCTGTTCAACAGAGCACTGCTGTGTGCTCTCTTTCCCCCTGTTCAGTAAAAAGAAAAGAAAATGTGCAAATCACCATAGCAACCAGTGACTCAACAGGGCCTTCTCAGTGAAATATTCCATCACCGCTTCCCACACCAGGCACCGAACAAGGTCCGATCAGAAGTGATCATACAGGAGCATTGATGAGTTTAGTTTTGCATTCTGAGTGTGGTGATGTGGTCTCTAAAACTCCCTCCCTCCCTCCCTCCCTCCACCCCTCCCTCCCTCCCTCCATTGCTCCATCCTCTCCTGTCCAGAGAGTTGGATGGTGATTAGCGTTGGGATTCTGGGACTCCGGCCTCAGTTTTCATTAACAGCCATAAACACAGTTCTGCTGCACCATGGAGACCGACCGCAGGCTGTGCGCGTTTTTACAAGAGTGTGTGTGTGTAGGGGGGGGGGGGGGGGGGGGGGGGGGGGGGGAGATATGTGTGTGTGTACAACTGGGTGAGCTTTGCTGGTTCTTTGATGACAAGAGAGAGAAAGAAGGGTGTTGTTTATCATGGCAGTAATTAAGCCCACCGAGTGGCTTTAATCAAAATATAAAGCAGCAGTAGGAGTGGACTGATTCAAACACACACACACCCACACACACACATCTTCAGCTCTGCTTTTACCACAAAAGAAAAAGTACAAAGCTTCAAATCTGAAACTCCTCCAGGGCGAGCAGGAACTGCAGCAACTCACACACCAGGACATGCAGAAAGACCTCGTGACCGTCAGCTTGATCCGTACTGTTGAGCCCGAAGAACCCTGAGGTTGAGCGTTAGTTCCCCGCTCTCTGATTGGTCTGTTAATGGTTCATTACAAACGCTCACGGCTGCTTTATTTCATCGCTCCAGCAGAGCATTATTTCTCCGCGAGATCAGCAGCGCGATCGATTGTGGACTAAACAAATTAAAAAGACGGGCGCTGACTTGGGGGACTGTGGTGGAGACGGTGCAGGACGTGGACACAAAGGTGCACCAGCTTCTAGGTTCAAGTTAGTGCATATTATTTGTAGCACTGCTCTCACAATCAGTGTCTTTGGCAAACATCATAGTTAATATTTTATACATCAGGACTGTGTTAAGCTATTAAAACTAGTGAGACAGTGCACTGAAAAAGTCAGTCACAGCAGCTGTTAACTTCATATAAGCAATTTATTTTCAGTTAACAAATGGGTGTTTGTTGGGTTTAATAATTTTACGTTGTGTAAAATTATGTGATTTTGTCTCATGTTATCTCTATATTCAGTAATGTATGTTACATGAACATAATTCATTTGAATACTGTGAACAACAAAGTAAGATTGACTTGTTAACGTATTATGTTGAAATTATGTAAGTCAAAGCTTCATTTCTTTGAAATTATTTATTTATTTTATGATTACATTTTTCAGTTTTATGTTATTTTAAACACCATTGTAAATTTAGCCTATTCTTTAATGGGAGTGTGTCTAAACTTTTGGCCTGTACTATATTTACCCTATTATTTAATGATTTTTGGCTAACAGGTCTGAATAAACCAGTCGCAACATGAAGACAATGGTTATTGCCTCAAAGTGTTAATAAAGAAAATTTAGTTCAGACGCCCCATCATGCTTGTTTACTTGTTTTACCTTTTGTTTGTTTGTTTGTTTTTGATATATCTGTTGAACCACAAGACAAAATCAATGTAGTGATTTTGTCCAAATTTTTATTTATTACTACTTTTGTCAATTTCAGCTTATCTCACTGGCAGCTATTTTTTTCTGCCTTAAATGGGAGTATTTCTAAACTTTTGGCCCGTACTATAAGTAAGAAAAATTATATAAAATTCATTAACAGATTTGTTAAAAAAAAAAAAAAAAAAAAAAAAAAAAAAAAAATAATGTTTGCAGATATTACTCATTACATTTTGAACGACAAAAAATACAAATATAAAAAATGTAAATGCATTTCAGATTTATTTATTTTATCTTTTAGATATACTTATGTATGTATCAAATGTATTAACTTATGTAAAATTTTGGGTACAACTTAATTTCTTATTTGGATGTTCCCCACAACCTTTAAAACAATTTCTAGCACAATAAATATGATGGAAGATTCTGTACCCCCAGTGCTTATTTCACGCCTCAAATGTGTTTCAAAACAGATTTTGTGGACAGCTGAGGAGCATCGACTGTCTGATTTTGTAGTCTCGTCATATAACAAGTGCTGTTTGTAAAGAGGATGCACACAACTGATGCTCAAATCACATTGGCTCAGATAAAAACCAAGAGGGAAAAGCAGGAGCAAAATGCAAATAACAAACATAGCGGGAGTTTTTTCTTTTAAAAAAAGGAGAAAAAAAAAGCAAAAGGAGTAGGAAAAGGGGAAGAGAGCCACGATGCATGCACCATACTGAGCTTCTCAAAAAACTCAACAGCATTGAAATTACATGTGAAGCCAAAACACTGGAGGAATACTCTGGAGACAAAAGTGAGATGAAAAGAATGAAAATTTAAATGAGTGCTCAGCCGTGTTTCTGCCAGCTCACATGTTCAGGCTTTTTATACCTGGATGTAAACAAAGTGAGAGAATGTTCTGAGCGTTTTACAAGAAGATGGAGGAAAAAAACGTGTTCTGTATTCCCTCAGCATGACCGGACTGAATGATGCTACAGCAACGTTTCCACGTGTCAGTATCTGAAAGGACCATTAATGGCTTATTTGTGGCTTTGTGAGTGATGGTTCTGGATTTAAAAGCAAAAAACTGGAGCTACATTGAAGGAGTTGTGGGCTGTATGCATGACTCCATTACTTCCTTAACTTCAACCAGCACCTTCGCTTACTGTCTTTCATTACAAGACAAACTGACTTTTCCGTATTTAAATCACACGTTTTTTAATAGTTTGGCTGTTCCTGCGACTTATACTCCAGTGCGACTTATATATCAAAAATATATAGTTTAACATATTTCTAAGTGTTCATTCATATTGACTGACATGAACAAAGGAGTAAACATTACCGTCTAAAGCCACAAGAGGGCGCTCCTCCGGGCTACTGACGACTATACTCTGCTTGGAGGGCAGAGATCCCAAAACAGCCTTATCTCAGCGAGAGAAGTTCATTTTGAACATCTGGCTTTATTGCCTGAGTGGTGGAACAAATCCTCTAAAAACATGTTTATCCTTCTTAATTATGATGTTTATGATCATTTACAGGATATTAACTTTGGAATCAGTGATTGGGGAAAGTTTAGCAGGAACAATTAAGATACGAAAAATCCGAAAATCACCCAGTTTTAAATTAATAAGTTCAACTTAACAGTGCGACCTATATGTTTTTTCCTCTTCATGACACATTTTTTGACTGATGTGATATGAAATTAGCTAAAGTTAGCATGCGATTCTTTAAACTTTATGAAATAAATTTACCTGGGTTAAATTGTCTCTCAGGTGGAGTGATAAAAATGCTGCAGACGTCGGTAAAGCTGCTGCAACTCCTCTAAAATTAGCAGAACAATGGTAAGGCTGTGAAAGGGTCCCTAGAGACCACCACCAGACAGCAATGGTTCAAAACAATTTATTAACCAAAGAAATAAAAAGAAGGGAGCCCCAGCCAAAAGAAACAAAAAAGGACCAGATGACACGTCGACCCTTTCGCGGGCCGTCGAATCTGGGCTGCTCCCAAAACAAAGGTGACCAAAAAGACTAATCTGAAAACAGGACTGGCAGAAACTCCCAACTCAAACCAAAATGAGTGCAGCTGGCAGTGGCCCCCGCTGGAATACTTGCTTTAGGCTTCGTTTGTTATTGTAAACGTCATCTGATTGGCTTGCTCTAATCTATTTTGAGAACTTGATTACAACTGATAGGGGCACTATCGGCCGATTGCGATCAGTTACTGATCGATCGGTGCATCTCTAGTAGAAAGCCTTCAAGAGATAAAAATAAAATCAGGTAAAGCGCCTTTAACTGGTTTGAGTACCAGTCCCAGTCCCCCAAGAATGATTGCCCTTGTTTAGGTTCAGGAAATCTGCGTTTGACTAAAGGTGCAAATTCCATTTACAGTACTCACATGAGTGTTTATGTGTGTTTTAGGAGTCAGTAAAGGAGAAAATTGTCTGAATTTCAAAAGTTTAGAGACACACATGTGGCAGCGTCGTCAGACATAAACTCTCTCTCTCTCGCTCTTACACACACACACATACACACACACACAGACAACAATTTCCACCACACAGTAACCTTAGTGACTCTGTGATATTTAATTATCTTGATAAAAAAAAAAAAGTCAGAAAACACACTTCCCCGCAACATCATTAGATCACTAAGCCGTCATGATTGTTGTCACCTACAAAACTTAACCTCCTGGCCCCGTGATGGATGGCTGATTTCTGATTGGGTGAATGCTGTGTCCGTGTCAGGTTTAGGAGAGAGATATTCTTCTGAAGGTGCTAACAAACTTCTATAGCCTCATCTTTATTGAATCATTATTATGTCCTGGTATATATGTACCGTATATAAAGATCTGATCTTTTTTTTTTTTTTTTTTTTTTTTACAACAGTTGCTTTCATTATTAATGATGACTTCCCCCTGTAGTATTGTATTAATACACACCTGATGAATTAATTAGCAGCACCTCACTGCTACACACCCTCGCACACTGCCTCTAAATTTCAATTATTGTTCAATAAATAAAGAAAGTGTAAAAAGTCATGTGTGGCTCATTAGTGGATGTATTGGCCTCTTTTATTTGCCACCCCTCACCCCAATCACGTCCTCATCCTTACAATCTTGAGCAGAAGGTGTAAACATGGACATATTAGCATGCTGAATTGAAACTAGTTCAGTAAACACGATCTCTTTGGAGAGGCTTTAGAGATAATCAAGTTACTAAAGATCATGCATAACTCTGTTATTAAAATTTTGGGTTTGGAAGCTGAAATCATCTCCTTGCTGACTTTTTCCCAAGAAAGAAAATCTGTTAAACTGACTTGCAGAAGATGCAAAGTAATTAGATAAAACTTCTTGTGGTGCAGCTGTTGCAAATTGTCCTGAGCTTCTAGAAAAAAATCTCATTTGGACTCCATTTATGTGAAAAAGTGTTTGAACAGCATAAATAATCACATGTAGGAAAAGAGAAGCTTAAATTCACAAACTGCAAATGTTGCTTTGATATCAGCACTTGTTTATTGTAATAAAAACCTCTGGATACAAAGTACATTCACAGGTACAGCAGCGTGACACGGAGCTGCTCTTTGAGTCCTACAACAAACCAGTGATTACTACAAATATTCAACCTTATACACCATTTTACAGCTTTATACCCCATAAACATACTGCTATATTCTGAAAAACACACTGTTGTACTTACAAATAACCAGGCTTTGATCACTGGTTTGTCATCTGTAATTAAACTCTGATCCAAACCAACAAGCTGAGTCCTACACAGATTTATTTACTGGAAGATACAAGAAAGTAGAGAGCTGACTGACAGGTCAGTGAAAGCTTCAGTCTTCAGTCATTTCATGAACAGATCAATGAGGATTTTAACAGCCGATTCACTGGCAGTTAAAAGTTTTAATGGCATAAAAAAAAAGCTATTTGTCTTGGTGAGTTTATTTAGGAGGAGAGATAAAGATGGGTTGCTGATTTTGGTTCAGATATGGTGTAGCAGCAGAGTTTAGACGGACTAAAGATGGTTGGAAAGGAGCGTACCACCCATAATCATAACCAATAGAAATCCTTTTTCAACTCACATATTCATTTTAGCTTATAATAAAGTGTTAATTATCAGTACATTTTTATCAGTGCATCAATTAAATTGAGAAAGAAGAAGCGTTCAGCTTAGCACAAAGACTGGAAGCAGGAACGAGCAGCCAGTTTAGCTCCTTGTTCAAAGTAAATACATGAAAAACATCAATAACATAATTTAAACTGCTTGAATTAGCTTGATCAAAGTGTACTGGGTTTTGTGATAACTGATGTGTGCAGAAAATGTTAAATTAAAAAAAACATTTAGCCAAGACAGCTAATCGCTTTAAATAGCCTATCTGATATCATATGACATGATTAAACAATTTCTGCTACAGCTCACATCCTGATCCATCAGTTTTTAACATCCTAACGTAATTTAAGGTTATATAAAGCTGAGTGTGTACGAAACCAAGGAGGAAGCAGCTACGTTCACCTACAGTCATGCTGTAGTTCTCCATGACCTCTGGCAGTCTACACTCCAACACCAATAACTCTATGGTGCTTTTAAGGCTCTTAATACCCCAAAAGACCAGAAAAATGTCCCCATTCCTTTTTATAGCTCGGCATAATCTGGGAGGAACCTTTTTCTCGTACGGTATCTGACAACTATTGTGTGATTGGTCATAAATACGAAGCGTGGCAGTTCGTACAGAAAAGCAGGAAGTTGCTATTTCTGCTTTTCTGCAACACAAAAGCTTTGGTAAAGTTGAATGAATAGTTTTGAGGAGTTGTTGGAGGCAGTGAGGAAAAACAAAAATCTACACAACACCCTGTCATGATGCAGCTGGCTAGGCAAGAAACCCTTCTGTTTTTCTGTAACCTGATTAGCCTTCAGCGTCTGGCGGAGAGCTGGGCAGGATGTCCTGCTGGGGTGTGCTGCTGAGCTTTGCCTCTGCTGCTCAAGCCATCCTCTCCACACGAGCCTTTCATGCAGCGATCATGAGCTGGGTTAATCAGGCTGCAGCAGTTCGCTGCCAGATCGCTGTTGCTGCCATGGTGACCGTTTGGCCATCTAGATTGCTTATAGATTACTTCAGACCACTCTTTGTAACCAGATCTTTGTTTTTTCTCAGTTGCTTGAAGATCACTTCTATGTAAGTGCTGCCTTATAGGAGTGTTGACCCTCATTTTCTCCCTGTTCCCTACACACCTGCTTCAGGACTTTGCTTCCAAACACTCAAGAAGGCCAGAATTACTTGTGTAATTTTCCCAACCATTGTGACTCCCTGCTGGGACGAACAATATCTATGACAAGCCCCAGTTACATTTTTTTTTTTTTTTTAAATATTAATTAAATAATTCAGAATGAAATTATTCTCCTTTGTGTTTACATGGAAAACACATTTATCTAATTCCGCTTTAGATCCGGGGGTGGGAAAGGGTTCTGATTGGACAGGGGGCGGGTGTGACGTATTTACGAATGTTTACTTCTACACGGAAGTATACAAACCCTGCTTTCTGCCCCTTTTTGTTCTGGCTACGACGTGAAAACCACTTAACAACACAGATTTTCAGTTTATTTTGACTGTAGTTTTGTAGCAGCAGCTCGACACTAACATAGTACTTCATTACCGCCAGTTGGCACGAGTCCAAAAAGGACAAGGGAAGGAGCATGTGCGTAATCACAGGAATTAAGTTAGAATGGAATAAAAGCCTGTATGACAGGTGAATTGTTTTATTTGGAATTAAAAGAGAATAAACCACTTAGCCTTCCCCCCCCCCCCCCCCCCCCCTCTTCGGAATTAAGTTTTATTCTGAATTATCGTTTTCACTTGGAATTAAGAGTTTCCGTGGTCTTTTTAAAGTGGAATTAACTTTTATTCTGAATTAAAACTCTCATGTAAACATGGTCACTGTCCTTCCTGGCAGAATTGCTCTGTTGAACTTTCGAACATGCCTCTAAAATAAACACACCCTTATATTCCCCCAACTGTGGTCCGAAGCCACTATTTGGGCCTGCTGCCTGCCACATTATGACACACGTAATGGGCATAAAAAGGACAAGAACACCGCTGGTGACTTTTCTCCTGAAGCATCATTGTTCTAATCTCCAGTTGAAGGTAAAGTTTTAGACTATGACATGCCAATTATGCTTTATCTAAGTATGAAGGGGAAATGATGGAGGCCAAATATCAAGAAAGGTTTGACTTTTCCAGGCTCCCGTAGAGGCCGTGTGACACTTGTAGCCTACATATAAACTGCTTTTTATCATAATGTGAGAAACAGGTGGTTGCTGAAATCGTTTTTTTTTTTTTTCTTTTGCTGTATCTTAACTAATGAAATACTTCTAAAGGATAACTGTCTTTTTTTTTTTTTCAACCTGGACCGTATTTCTAGGAGTTTATGTGTGGTAACTTACAGTATCACTTTGACTCCTTCGGAAGATATTTTGTTGAGTCGCCATCCATATAATGGGGGAGACAGGGCAGCCCATTATCTGCAGCAAAACTCCTTTATTTTACCAATACTATAAGTAGAATGAACAAACAAATTAGTACTATTGTCCCATGAGGTCACAGTTTAGCGGATTGCAGTCTGTTGGTGTCTGGATTGCTTGCTGATCTTGTCAGCTATTGTATGCTGTGGTGACGCACGTCAGGGGGCGTGCGCCGTCTTTGGAGTGTGAAGAAAACTCACACTCACTACAGCTAAATCTGGAATCACAGGACAATAGTACTCATTCGTTCACTCATTTTACGTAAAATATTGGTTAAATGAAGGAGTTTTGCTGCAGATAATGCCGTATGTAGAGGCCCACTCCTGCCGGCCTCTCTCCCATTATATGGATATATGCTGGAGGGTGACTCAACGAAATATCTTACGAAGGACTCAGAGTGATACAGAAATTTTACCAGTGAGTAAATGCACATATAAACTCCTAGAAATAAGGTCCAGGTTGGAAAAAAAGAAAGTTATCTTTAAGGTATGGTTTTAAGGGTGTTTTGTGCAACAGGAATCTTTAGCTCTGTTCATAAAAGGTGTTTTGTGCATCTGGCCTTTTTGAAACCTTCATAATGACGAGCTTCTCACTGACCGCCACAAATAGTTTCATATTTCTACAATGTCACTTGACTTATGTTAGTACTGTCCAGCAGTTTTCCAAAACTTTTCAGTGTTTGGTCTCAGCTTGGCTTTACACTCACTGGATCAACTGGTATTTACAGTCACAACTGATTTCCTGTCTCTAATTTGATTTTTGTTTACAAGAAGATTCCCAACAACGTCATTTAGCTGTAAACTAATATTCCAATCAAACATGGGACAATGGGTGGCAGGAGTGATGATGGGGGCCAAACAGGTTTCCTACTGGCCCATAAGAGAAGGCGTGTTGGCTGATTATCTGCCAGTCACCCTGTCCTCCGAACCCTGGCTGTCAGTCATCAACTACAGGCACCTGGGCTACCAGAGCAAAAAGAGGAACAAAAACAAGAAAAGCTTAAAAAATGTGACCCTAGGAAAAATAATGTGGGGATAGGGTTCTCACACGTTTAAAAAAAAAAGCTTCAAAAACAGCTGCAGAAAAAGGAAAACAAGAGCAAAAACCCATGAAAGGCGAAGAGCTGATAATCCACTGCGATCAGGACGAGTCCACTTAGGCTTCGGTTACATCCACAAAGAGAAGAGTGCAGCAAAGACTTAAAATACAAATCCACTCCCCAAAAAGTGACCTACCAAGGACGTGATGGGGGGGGGGGGGGGACTACCCCAGAGAATCAGAGAAGATTAATTCCTTGTTACTCGGGAAAAACCCTCTGACAAAACGTGTTTTCTTTCATCTGGTTTCATGATGTGATTCTCCTCCACGGGAATTAGTACCAAGAATGTGAAACATGAAGCAAAAAAAGCAGTTCACGACCACAGGCAAGTGGGGAAGAGAAGGGGAAAAAAAATCCTCAGAACTGCAGCAGAGAGGAAAAAAGCTTGAGGACTTAATCTGTTTTCTTTTTGTAAATTGAAGGAGGGAAAAAAGGAAGCTTAAGATGCTCTTTGTGTCTTTAGTTTTGTCTTAAGGCAGTCTTTTTTGTCCGGCCCCCCTCTCCGGCTGGGTGCTTGACGACGCTCCACCTACAAGAGGATAGATACGAACGTCTTACACCTCAGGTAACGCAACGCAGAACACATTCCATGCAAAATGTCTTATCAATGAGGAAAAAAAAAAAGTCAAAAAAAGGGGGATTAAAAGCTGGCTGAAGGGAAAAAGAGAATGTTTAAAAAAAAGAAAAAGCTAATTAAAAAAATGTATCAGCGGCTGGCAGAGCCTCAATAACGCAAAATGGATTCATAGCCCAGTTTAAAAAATGTAGAAAAACTGAACTGTGCATGAACTCACACTGTCACAGTTAAATGGAGCACTCGTGATATTAAATAGGGACTTTTGTAAATACAGAAGAAAGATGACCAGATTAGAAAAACACATCCTGACGAGACTTTTTCCAACACACGGGTGGAGGAAAAACATAACATGTTCAAAATGGTGCAAAACAATTCTGAAATGTTCAGAAACTCAAATAAAAATTGTGAATTTAAAGATAATTTGAGAAATGTATATGTCCTCAACTCAAACCTCAGCTTTAACCCACAGAAATGTAAGCTAACACTGAAATTAGAAAAGTATTTCAAAATAAGCTGAACATTAAACTGAAGCTAATAATGTAGCTAATTGTTCTAAACGTCTATGACAGTTTCAAAACGCTTTCAAGTTCATTTAGGTGACTGCTGGACTTTGCATAAGTACATAAATTAACAAGGGATTCAATAGCATATTATGCGTGTGGGCCAGTTAAACCAGCTGAGCTTTGGTTAATGACTAGCACACATTACAAATTAGATCAGTGTTGGTTAGCTAGCTACTGTAGCTTCACTGCAGCAGCTCTGTTTTGTTTTAGCTAATTAAACATTTATCTAAAGTGTAATGTGTCATCTTACATATTAAATTTTTAGTTATCTAATTAGTTATTTCTGTTTGGAGTGGCTAATAACTTAGCCACAAAAAGCCATAGCTTCACAATTTTGGCATGATTTGCTAAATGCTGAGTGGATGTTGTTAGTTTAAGCTAACCGTGTTAAACAGCTGGATTTAGCCAACTGCAACATTGTGACCATTACAACAGTTACGCTCAGGAGCCATGACAGTTTGGGTGAAGTTACTCAACAGGTTGCAGTGGCAGTTGTTAGGAGTTAACATTTGAAATTAGAGATGCACAAAATTATTAGATAAATATCTGTATCAGCCAATATTGGCTTTAAAGCTGGATATTAATACGGACTTTATAGAACGGTATGATTAACCAATATATAACGGGCTGTTTTTTGACAAACCTGACAAAACGCTATTTTTTCTTTTTTTTGTTGTTGTTGGGTTGTTTTCTTTTTTTTTTTCTTTTCTAATCTGTGGGGCATGGGAACAACATAAGGCCGTGCCCACCTTTGTCTGCAACATGCAACTACTAATCTGCAGCAGAACATTTTTTTCTAATTTTGCAGGAGGAATGAATTTTGCATCATTTTCAGCTTTAGTATCAGTATTGGTATCGGTATCTATTATCGGTCAAATGATAAAATATCAGCAAACCGGATATCGGCCAAAAATCTGATATCATGCATCCCTGTAGAAAATATAAATTAAGTAAAATAACCTGCCAGTTTTTCAACTGCAAGTAAACATTGGGAATAAGTGTTGTTTAAGCTCGTTTGGTTCAAAATAAATTTGCATAATTCAAACCTAAATTAGCATCTAGAATATTTGGTTTTGAGTTTCTTATATATCATTTGGTTAAAACTGTGTAATAGTTCAGATAATTAACTTTTACCAAGAATAACTTTACCATAAAGTTTTACATACAACTATCTAAGCTAGTTGTTTTCCTAGGATGTGATACTGTGCACTTTTAGGATTTCTTAAAGCGGTTTGCTCATGCTGAAAATAAACAAACAGCTGTGCATGTTTAAATCACAGCTGTAACAGAAACAGTCACTGTAAACGTCTGTACAGCCACACTGATGCTGTGAGGTGAATAAAGCACATATTTGCTTCTTGTACTTTCTACATCCACTCAGTCTGTTGTTGTTTCAGTATTACTTCATCTGAGACACAGTCTGGGTGTTTATGCGACTGGGAGAATTACAAGGCACTGGTGACCTTCAAGTTATGAATCAAGTTGCATATTGGACCTGAAGGCAGAACAAACACATTCACACACAAGAACCGCTTGAGTTGTAGCTGTTGGCTGCTGCATGCCGTGATCTTGCATTTATTCATGCATGTGAGGTCACAGTCAAACCATGGGAAAGCAGAATGTGTAATGTGCAAACACAGAACTGAAACACAGATGGCCTGAGGTGCCACTTCAGTTTTCAGACGTTCTCATGAAATCCTGTCTTTATGTATTTCTCTTACACTCTGCTTTGCTCTTCTTCTTCCTCTTTGCCTTGCATCGAGATATCTATCTGTATTCCCTTCACCTTTCCCTAAATTGTGCTTCCTCACCCCTTCCTCCTCCTCCTCCTCCTCCTCTCTCCCATCGCGCCAGCATCTGTTCATAATGAAACACACAGTTGGACGTCGTCCTCGTTTAGCGCCTCCTCCACGCTACCTGCTCCAGAGGTTACCTCCTGCTGGGCACGTTTGTTAGACATCATCAGCACCTCCCAGCGACCTTCCTTCCCTCCCCCCTTTTCTCTCATCCCCCTGCCACCTCCTCCTCCTCCAGATGTCATTGATCTGGGAAGTGGGTCACAACAGCGTTGAATCAGAGCCAGGTTACACGAGGCTCCGAGGCAGATGCTGGATGTAATTTTAGCGTGGGTTAATATTTACCGGGGGAGAATGAAAGATGCAACGACTTTTGTTCGAAGCATTTGGAGGTTCGGGTTGCAAAGTGTACAGCCTGCAGGCATGACAGATGCAGAAGGGGCAGAGGGTGATGATCTGGGCCTTAAAGCCAAATCAATCTGTAATTAGAACTAAAAATTTGGTATTTTTGAAGCTTTAGCAGATTCCTAAACACAAGATTCTGTTTTCTGAAAGTGAAATTGTATAAAATTTGAAATAGGGCACCAAAATGAAACATTACACTTGCTCCCCCCCCCCCCCCCCCCCCAAAAAAAAAGAAAGAAAAAAGAAGAAAAAAATGATATCTTTTGCAGTAATTTCTGCTATTTTCCAATTTGCGTGTAATTTCCCTTCAAGTTGTATATATATATATATATATATATATATATATATATATATATATATATATATATATATATATATATATATATATATTCACACACACCATATATATATATATATATATATATATAGAGAGAGACTACAAGTCTGGGATCACTTTAATGGGAGAGTCTACCTTTAATTGATAATTTCACAATATTTATTCAAATAAGAAGGAAACAAACAAAAAAATACTAATTATTATTTGGTAAATAAAATATTGTTTGAGTTGTGGTTGAAAAAAATAATTTAAAAAACAACAAACAAACAAACAAACAAACAAAAAACTGTCCCAGACACATTAAAGCACCTTGCTCATGAACAGTGGACCAAATTACCTGTCAACAGGTGCAGAAGGGTCATCGAACATTACAAAATTCACTTGATTGCAGTGATTCTCTCAAAGTGTTGCTCAACAAAATTTTAGCTTCGATGCCCCATCATGCTTGTTTGCTTATTTAATTTATTTTTATTTTATTTTGTTCTATTTTTTCATTATTTTTATTTTTTGTGTGCTTGTTTTTAATATTTGTTTCAAACCACAATGCAAAACCAATGGCATTATGTTCATAGTCATCGAATCTTTACAGTGAAGATTACAGTAAAGATCTGAAATCAGAAAACTGGCTAAAATGTGTCAAAGATTAGCTAAAGAATATGAATAGTAACTTTGGGTGCTCTGGTGTTGGGCTTTATTTAAATTGTAAAGGAACAAGGTAAATAAACCAATAAACCAACTACACTTTATTTAATTCTATCAGAAAAGCAAGAAAAAAAAGCCTCTTCAAATTAACCTTGAGCTTGGGTGTTCATTTACAGTTTTTGAAGCACATGTTCGTGTTAAAATCTTCAAAATTCAAGGTTTCTTTTCAGTCCCACAATCATTCACAGAACAAGCCTTTAAAAGACAGTCTTACAACTTTTACATGAACCCTGTGAGGAAAAAGGAAGAGTTTTCTTTTTCCCATCAGCATTTCATGACCAGGCAGCCACGACTTCAACACCTTTTCCAGTAAGACTTTTTAAGTGTCATTCATCTCTATGATATTTGAAAAGATGGTGAAGGTTGAGGAAAGATTTAGTTACATCTGGAAAAAAGGAAGGTTTTTGACCTGCAGAATAAATGTGGCTGAAAGAATAGAAAATAAAAGGAGCGTTTACTATAGAAAGACATTTACTATATATATATATATATATAGTAAATACGCAGCCTCCTCAACTTCCATAAACAGGTTTACTGCACATGCGTGCTGCCTTTGCTATTATCCGCGTGCTTCGCTGCTGTACTTCCGCGACATAAAGTTCCCTATTGAATGCTGTCTAGTCAGTCCTTTGATGTGAAATCGGCTTCTCGTTTGTACTCGGTCAGAATGTGGGGGTCACGAAACGTAATTGGAAAAAAAAAATTAAGTTTACCAGTTTACTTTCACCAAGTGATGCTATTAGAAACCACCTGATTACAGCAACTACGCTAAGCTAAGCTAAAGTCAGTGCTGCCAGATTCAGAGAAAGACTGGGTCGGCTAGAAAACGCTTCTGCCCACTTGTCTAAGTCAGAGGACTGCGGGGGGAGGCCAGCCAGAGGTGGCATATGCCTTTAAGCTTGAGTCGAAGGCATCTTCTTTTCCTTTCTTTTACATTTTTTGGCCCAAAGCTGAAAAAATAATTGAGTCACCCAGGAAAGGAAAATTATTGCAGCTGCAAACTCTTCCGGAAACAGCTGTGATGTCAGTTTTCTGCACCATGGACGATGATTGGTGACGCATGAAGATTTCGAAGGGTTGTCCCATTTCTTAGGGGAATAATTCAATCCCTAGCACTTGAAACTCTGTTAGGGCTAAGCGGAAGGGCTAGGGGTAGGGGTAAGAATTAAAATAGGAATCGGGACGTAGTGACCGCGTTTACATGGGAGTTTTGATTCCTTTTCAGTTCCGCATAAAAGTTAATACCGCTTTAAAGGGGCTATAGATGATGTTCTAGCATTTCAGAAAGTAGACACTGTTAGCGAGATTTTGGATAATGCACATGCGCAAGACCAACCTGCTAGATTCACAGCTCCCTCCTTCAGCCACAGAATAACGTGCAGGAGCTACTCTGGTGTTTAGCAGACAGCAGGTGCAGATTCTCCATCATGTCACAAACGCAGGTGAACGGAATGTTGTTGGAATGTCGTTACCCGCTAGCAGAGTAATGTTAGCTACTTGCTGTTAAGGTGTGCGCAGCCTCCAGAATGAAGTATTACGCTCACCAATCAATCACTCTCATTGATCAGTTTCGTCTATTACCCGTTGAACTTAGCATCAAACACTCTTTCTACGGTAGTAAAAGGGATTGACGAGCCAGTAGACAAATTAAAAAGTTAAGGATTGCAGAGATGATTGGCGGATGTTTCTCCAGCCCCATTACTTTCACAGCTAATGTATAATAATATTTATAAATTCAAAACTTTTAATTAATCATAGCGTATGGGGTAGTGAACCCAATTTACCGAATACTGCAAAAATTGCTGAAAGAAACATCTTGTATTCTGAGTGGAAACAATAATTCTGCATAAAACTTCATTCCGAACTACATGGTTGGTTTATTCATCTTTTAAATCTGAATAAAATCATTTCTCTGTCATGTAAACCTTTATTCTGCTTGTCGAAACGCAAGTGAAACAAGTGTTGGACGCGAGCCAGCCGGCACAAATGGAGTAGCATGTTCGTGTTTAGCTGCTGCTTCACAAACTACAATAAAAATCCAATGAAAATCTGTGTTATTACGTGGTTTTCATTTCATAGCCAAAACAAACTGGAACCGGGGTCTGTGTACTTCCAGGTAGACATAAATGGACATAAATAAGTCACGCCTGCCCCCTGTCCAATCAGAACCCTTCCTAACTCCCACATCTAAATTCTAATTAGATAAACGTGAATTCCATGTAAACCTTAATTCAGAAGCATTATTTCCATGTAAACATGAAGGAGAATAATTTAATTCCAAATTATGTCATTTGGAATAATTAACTCTGAATTAAAAGTCATTGTGTAACCAGTGTCACCCCACTTTCACATCCTCCGTCAGAGCTCTGTGGTTTAACAACCAGTTACTGTTGGATGTTCCTACATCCAGGCCGTTGCTAAAATATCTTTTTTCATGCTGGGTTTTTGTCCTAGTTGAGTTACATGTCTTTGTTTTCAACATCTGAGTGCTGCTTGCTTTTGTTTATTCATTTATTTCATGTTTTTACTGTTTATTTTCACTTGTATTTATTGCTGTCTTAAAGACTATTTAATGTCTTTTTACTCACAAAGACTGCAGCACTTTGTTCAGCCATGGTTGTTTTTAACTGTGTTGTAGGAATAAACTCAGACTTGACTTGAATAACATGATAAAAGCCTAGCACATAAAAAAAAGCAGTCAATAAACATGTAAAAACATGAGCAGATAAGCAGAAATCTGCAGCATTATTAAACTTCTTGGTTAGGTTGGGTGTTCTCTGCTAAAACCGGGTCATCTGGACCATCTGAATGCCGAAAGATCAGAGTACAATTAATTTAATTTCAGGGATGCTGAATGGAAATAAGAAACAAATACCAGGATTTGGTTCAAAATGACAAGTTATGAATGCTTTAGTGATCCATCTATTCAGAAAGCAAGTTGAAAAACATGAAAGTCTCTAAAGCATTTGAAAAACAGCCTTTCTCTTTGAACAAAAATCTTCAACACAGTCCAGTATTCTAACATCACTAAAGCCCGTTCAGCCCTTTGCTTACAGGCTCAGATTCTCATATTTAAGACAAGGACAACTCATCCACTCAATTAACTTCATGAAATTAGAAAGATTCTTCGCCTGATCTGCAGAAAACCACAAACCAACAGTACAAATGAAAGGTCAGATGGTTTTAGTTTTGAACACAATAAACACGCAGGCAGCTTGGCCTCCACATCTGATGAGAAATTAATTTCTCATGAGACGTGCACACACTGCCACAGTTTATTGTTTCTCTTTATTCTGCAAAAAGTCATAGAACAAAGTCTTAATACAAATCCATGCTGCTCTAATAAAAGCTGTGGAAATGATGAGTACAGTATGTGTTTCTCTTTCAAGGACACATTCCAATTATGTTTTGTACCCTGAGCTGCTTTGTATGCAGTCGGCGCATGGCTGTTGGTGCGGTTTCTTTTTCTTTGTCTCTTTCACAAATTGAGAGCTTCAGCAAAGGAGTTGGAGGGTCAGTGTGGACAAACGTGAGGCAGCAGTCAGGCCCCGAAACAGAGAAAATACGTAGATCTGAGAGCCATAATGGTCAGGAGCTCCAGGGGCACCACAAGTTTCAATTGGAAACAACAACCAAAGGAACCACAACATGCCATTCTACAGTATATCTCTCTTGTTTAATCCAAGCAAAACCCAGAGTTAAACAAACAATGATATTTCTTAAGCCAAGAAATAGCCTGGTCCTGTCTGTTTAATCCTGTTTTTGTAAGGATTAAACAGACAGGATATGAAGTATTAATTAATGGGCTTTAAAGATGTTTGCAAATGGATTTTACTGCTGTGCTAGCTTCCCTGTTGGATCTAGTTTCAGATGTGACATCCAATGAAACACTCTTGACCTTGGATATGAACAAATCATCCCAGCTCAAGCGTGAAGAGATGAGGATTGTTGTTGCATCCTTTTGAGAGCATCTGCTCCAGCATACCTACAAAGCCTCTGCGCGCAGGCAAGGTAAAGTGAAAGAAATCCCGTCTTTGTCTCAGGCAGCTGCCTCAATAACACCTTTGCTTTGAGGCCGACCTTGGCTTGGAGTGGCCCTCCAATCACCGGGAGACTGTGGTGAAATGACTGAGCTGGAGATTGAAATGCCACTTGTAACCATTAAATGTCATTAATGGCAGAATCAGGAGTCGCAGGTGAGAAGTGCCAAACTCAGACATCTCAGCAAGGACAAGCAGATCAGCGGAGGAGGCAGAAAAACTTCACAACTATCTTCTGCACAGAAAGCCTGATTTAAACAACAACGACAAAAAAGTGGATCACTTTGAGACTGATATAGAGTCTGTGAGGAGGGAAGAAAACATACAACCCTGAGGCAAAATGTAGGAAAGAGCTTGATCACAAGCTGAGGGATGGGTCTGCAGGCATTTACAGGATGGAGGGCTTCATTTAACTCGATGGATGGATGGATGGATAGATGGATGGATGGATGGATGGATGGATGGATGGATAGATGGATTCCACCTTAATTTATAAAGCACTTTATAAATAACACAGTTGACCAAAGCACAGAGACAACAGTGAGACTTTTAATCCATCTTTTTTTTAACTAAAGAAAAAACTTAAAAGACTTGAAACTGGGAAGTTAGTCGGCCTGCTTGAAGTGCAAAGGTTTCTCACTGATACTTTACTTCTAAGCTTCTTCTTTGTATCAGTGATGCCTAACAACTGATTTCAACAGATACATACATGCATGGCTGGATGGATGGATGGATGGATGGATGACCATACAGAAGAATCTAAGATGGAAAGAAAAGGCATTTTAAGTTTGCACTTCTTAACAGCTGGTGTCAAATATGCAGGTGTTCCAATTTAAGTGCAGAGCAGTGGCTTTTTGAGCCACAACCCCCAAAATAGAATAGCACCTGTAATACCTTTGTCTCTGGACACTCAATGAGATATACACACACACACACACAATCATACATATATATATATATATATATATATATATATATATATATATATATATATATATATATATATATATTAGGGCTGTCAGGCGATTAAAAGAATAATCTAATGAATTACAGGATTTGTAATTAATCTAATAATCACATTTTAATGTCATATCTGCTAAAGCAGTCATGGGGAACAATGGTCATCAGGGCCACAGTCCTTCAGGTTTTCCATGCAACCCTGCTCCAACACAGCCTATGAAGTTCTGTAAAGTACTCAGACATGTCTTCTCCTTCTTCTTCTTCTTCTTCTTCTTCTTCTGGTATTCATTGGCAGTTGGCGAACAGCTTTAGGTCAGCTTTACCGCCACCCACTGCCCAGTTCATTCAGCGGTCAAATTTAAAATGCTTATTTGTTAATGCATTCATTTACGGTGTAATTAATTAATCTAATTAATGCAATAAACTGACAGCCTTAATATGCACGTATGTGCCAAAAAATCAGCTTCTCTGGCTTAGATGATGCCAAATTTGGATTATTGACATGGTTTTAATAATAACTTAGTTATTTATGAAATAATTCAAACGAGAATGTGTTAATTCCACAGATCAATCTCTTTGCAGTAATGTGTTAATATTGATAGCCCTCAAAATCCCAAGTTGATAAATGTAGGCTCTCCTTTCCCCTTCCTTTTTTTAAAAAAAAAAAAAACATGATCTGGCAACCCCTTGAAATTATCATGCAACCCACATGAGGGTCCCGACCCCCGTTTGAAAACCACTGATGTAGAGGATACACTTGAACATCTGGACTGATGCTCCTGTTACTGTAAAACCTTCATTTGAGATTGTTTGTTTCATAAGCATGTCATAAATAGGAAACAGCCCAGTAAGATTAGTCATGTTGAAAGTTTACTTTCAACTGAAAGTCCACATTTTGTTTTCAGGTTGAAGTAATTATGATTCATATAAATGTAAAAGCCTTTGTCTGTATTCCGCCTCATTAATTTTTTGTAATTATAATCTTCATCTTGGAAATTTTTTGGATAGATCTTGGATAGTTTTGTGAACAACAGCAAATCTGAGCCTGATTTCTATATGTAATTAGATTATGAATACTAATCACTAAGTCACATACTTGGCTTTTCCCTGCTCTTCGATGTTTTGGTTCTTGGATCACTTATAGAAATTACTTGGATATTTTTTATAATAAAAAATAGATATTTGTGCTAAATAAAAAGAAAGCTTTAAAGATATTGATTTTCAGCCAATATCAGATATGCTGATTTTTTATAACTCATTTGGCTGACATCCAATATGCTGATATTTTACAACTCATCTGGCCGATACCCAAAATGCTGATATCTTACAACACATTTGGCTGATATCCGATATGCTGACATTTTACAGCCCATTTGGCTGATATGCTGATATTTTACAACTCATTTGGCCGATAGCCAATGTGCTGATATTTTCCAAACCCTTGGGCCGATATCCAATTTGCTGATATTTTACAACTCATTTCGCTGATATCCAATATGCTGGTATTTCACAACTCATTTGGCCAATATGCTGATATTTTAAAGCTCATTTGGCCGATATCTAATATGCTGATATTTTCCAAACCCTTGGGCTAATATCCAATTTGCTGATATTTCAAAACTCATTTGGCCAATATCCGATATGCTAATATGTTAAAACTTATTTGGCCGATAACGAATATGCTGATATTTAACAACTCATTTGGCGATATCCGATATGCTGATATTTTACTATTCATTTGGCTGATAACCAATATGCTGATATTTTACAACTCATTTTGCCCAAAACTGATATCGATATAAAAGCTGAAATGATGTAATATTCATTATTTGTACAAAATTAGAAAAACACTGCTGCTGCATTTGCTGCAGATCCGGTAGTTGCACTGTGGGCGTGGCCTTATTTTGTCGCCTTGACGAAAAAAAAAAAAAAAAAAAAAAAGCAAAGGAAAGAAAAGAAAAGAAAAGAACAACAAAAAAACCCCAGCAGGGTTTATCCCCAAATAGCTGGTGTTATATTGATGAATTATAGTGGGACTGATATCGAGTTGATATTGAATTGATATTGGCTGATATTGATATTCAGTTTAAAAGTTTACATTAGCTGATAGCAATATCGGGCCGATAATATTGTGCATCTTTAGAATATTTTGAATCATATTGGGTTTTTTTAATAAAAATGTATTGTCCCTAAACAAAACATGAATCACATTAAATACTGGTATATCTGAAAGTACTGGCTGTTACATACTGAGTGTTTTTTACTGTCTTCTCGTGTGCCTGAGGCTCTCAGGACTGTATTTAAGAAAAAAAGAGATAAAACCCAGTTTTAACACAACCTCATTCCAGTCTGGTGAGTTCTGCATTAAACCACATCTGCAGTCAGAGAGAAACACAATCTAACAGGACACGGAGGATTCATGTCCCCGGGTGAAAGGTTTACATCGCTGCATAGAAAAGAAATCTCAGCTATGAGTAAAGTGGCAGTGCAGCTCAACAGCCGCTTTGTCTGTCAGGTCTCTGACAATGCAGCGGTCGCTTTGCAGGAACGTGCTCCATTCACAGCTCCAGGCTGCCTTTTCACACCGTCCATGACAGAGTAAACACTGGCACATGTGGAGTCTGAAGAGGACAGACCTCGAACAGTCGTCACACTGGCTCTTGTCCTGCTCTGGACGTGGAGGTCAGACGTTTGACTGGAAGCTCACTGAGTGGTCGTGTTTGTAACTGCAGACATGTTTTACAACCCACAGCACCATGCAACAGCATTCACACCCCTCGCAATCTCTTACTGTAGATTTTGTTTCCTGGCAGCCAGACAATGTTGTAATATTTAACTCCTTAATCTCTGGCCATATTCTTAAAACTCTTCAAAAGACATACCCAAAGAAGATGACAGTGTCCCGGTGTCAATGATGTTGTATCAGTTACTGTGCCTGAGTAAATTCCAATGAAACAAAAGGAGAAATGCTCATTTACCCCATCTGACAGAGGATAACACCATGCTGACGATGATATCAGTAATAACCGTCAGCAATAAAATCTTTTCAAACATTATTGTTTGCCTGAACATACACTTCTAGTTGTGTTTAGTGAATGTCAGGGTCTGAACTTGAAGGTACGGTAAAAAAAAAAAGAACATTTTTTTCTGTTTTGTCTTTATGATTTATATTAAAAAGACACTTTTACTTCTTGGCTTTCTATCAAATGTGAGTTGTCATTTTGTCTAATTCTTCCATCTGTTCTTTTAGGATTTGGATTTTTATTGCATTGCTTTGTGTTGTATTGCACGTATTGTACAGCGCTCTGGTCAGCTGCTCTGCTGTTTTTAACGTGCTTTACATTTTTTTTTTTTTATTGGAAGTTATGTAAAGTTCTATACAGCCATAATAAGGACCGATTAGGCTTAAAGGATAAAATGAAAAAACTCAGATGATTTCAGAGGGTAAATTCTCTATGCTCGGGGGTATTTCAGAGCTCATTTGTTGCATAAAAACCAGCTCTGCATGCAGTCTGTGAACAATTAAGACTTGTAGCTGTACGTCCATTCAAGTTACCTTTAATTACAAAGAACATTTAGAGATGATTATGGGTCACCAATTTAGTTCTGTTCAGTTCAATTCAATTTAGCATTTGAGCATCTGTGCTTTGTACGGATAAGAAATGATAGTGGTTTGAAGGCAAAGGGTAGTAACGCAAAATATTGATGTGATTTAGATTTTGTTTTGTGTGCACACTTAGACATAGGCATTACTTTCTGCAAATAAAGATATTTTTGCGCAAACCTCTCAATTATTTCTTAGATTTTTTTCATTTTCTTCCTAAAGTGCAATTGAAGCTCTTCACTGATTTATGCGCCCTCTTGTGGTTTGACAGAGTCGTGCATGTGAGAAAATGCAACCACTACACTGCAAAAACTTAAATCTTAGCAAGTATATTTTTCTCATTTGTAGACGAAATATCTCATCACAGTCAAAATAAGACAAAATTGCTTAAATAGAAGCATTTCGGTAAGATAAAAGATCTTGTTTTAGGATAATGCATCTCATTTGGAGACATCAACAAAATTTTGCTTGTCCCGTTGACGGAATTTTTTTGCTTAATCAAAAAAAAAAGAGATCTTTTTTAAATTATTTTAGGCAATGCATCTTATTTCAAGAAATCTTACAAAGAAAGTTGTGCTTGTCCCATTGGGAGATTTTTTTGCATATTACAAGCAAAAAAAAAATCTTGAAATAATATCTTATATTTTACTGAAATGTTTCTCTTAAAGCAATTTTGCCATATTTTGAGTGTGATGAGATATTTTGTCTAGAAATGACAAAAATATACTTGCTAAGATTTGAGTTTTTGGCAGTGTGGAAGCTAAAAGTGTCTACTTTCAAGGAAAACAGGTTTATGTTACGTGGAATGAAGCAAATGGTCGATGGAAGTCAAAATGTAACGTCCTCATATGTACACGCAGGTCTCAGGAGGCTAAAAGAAGCTTTTAATGGTTTCTTTAATTACTGACAGTGTTTGCCTTAAATTGGAATCAACAATACTAATTCCTATTTTCTATGGTATAATCAACAAAGCCCTGACTGGTCCCCCCCAAAAAGAAAGAGCAAACATTTATGATTTAGTTTATGTGTCTTAAAATCAACCTTTACTTTGTCCACCTGCGTTCAGGGAGCCGCCCACTCAGCAGCGATCTGTTCTAATGAACTCTGCCGCCAACGTGATTCAGAACAGAGGGATCACATAACCCAGACTTCACTCTGCATGTTAAAACTCTTCAAACAGGCCGTGTTAATGACTCCATTTCTCCTGCCTTTACACCAGGGTATAATAAAATGAACTGGTTACGTCTCGCCTCGGCCCGTCTGCCTGTCAGTCTGTCATAACGACCGGGGAAAGGGGAGATAAGTCAAAGCGGGAGCAGGAGAACTGAAAGCGAATGGGCTGAAATAAAAAAAAAAGAGAGAAGAAAAAGTGGAGAACCGAGTGCGAGCAGAACACTTAAGAGAGAAAATCGACTTTGAAAAATGAGAAAGCGGGAGCGCTGGGTCAGAGCTTCACCAATAAAGAGAAGAGAAAGATAAAAGATTCAGCCTTGGCAGGAGAAACTGAAGCGCTTTCCTGAGAGTTCTTCCAGCCCGGTGGACACATCCAGCTTCCCTCGCCGCTCTCCCACAGCCATTTAACTGATTTAATTCCCCAAAATGGAGTCTCTCTGTCAGTCTGAGCTGATTTTTTTTTCTTGGCTGTCACATTTGAGGTGCTCTCCTCAGCCTCTTCCACAGTAAATCTATTTAACAGCAGCACATAAAAGTGACATAAATCTAAAGGATGAGCTACGTAAAAAAAGCACAACAAGCACGGCAGGATATCAGCACTGCAGGACAGCTGACAGTGTTATCAAACACCTGCTAATAAGCTAACGCTAACACCTCAGACAGATGGACTCTGCTGTGGCTCCAGTTTACATCACACCCTCTTCCTGTAGTGCACTCATCATTGTATTAAAACCTCTGCTGTTCATCATCTGTAAAAGAGGAGTCTTGAGCCATTCCCCTTTTTCTTCAACAGGAAACAGGTGCAAACTTTAACAGAAATCCACACTTTTATTTCAGATTTCAGATATACTTAAAGGTACAGTGTATAAAATATCAAAGGTCAATGGCAGAAAAATGTAATATATAATTTAAAACTGTGCTTCTCTTGATGTGTAATCACCGCACTAAAATAACTGTTCTGTGTTTATTTTCTTAGATTAATTATATCTACTTGCTGGGGGGAGCACATACATGCAGGCTGCCATATTTGTTCCACCATTTTTACTACAGTGTCCCTAAATGGACAAAACTATGTGTTTGAAGTGAGAACCCTCTGAACTTTAAAACTGCTGTACCAGCTTAGTTTAATGGACTGGCTGGGATAAGTAATGCCTTAAAACACATAGAAAATAGTTATTCAGTCAAGTCATACCTGAGACCACTGGACCCACTCACAGTTGAGAACATCTTTAAGTCTGGGAGAATTTTGGTCACTAACAGCCACCATACATTCACAACAGTGCTGGAATATGAAGTCATCTGAAAAAAAAAAAACATCTCCTCTTTCAAACACCCATCTTTACCACTAGATGTCAGTAATTCTTACACACTGTACCTTTAACACCATTTGATAAAATGTACTAAAATAGGTTAAGTTTGATGTCATTACTACACTCTGAGAATAGCTTGGTTATATCCAACCAATTTAATTAGTCGTATCCGACCAATCTTTTGGTTGTTTTGACCAAAAGATCGTCATTAACGGATATTTGACTGATACAGATACTGGTGACTGATGTGACTGATACTGGTCACTTTGACCAAAAGATTGGTTAAAAATCTTGATTAATCTAACCAAAACATTGGTCGGACACATAACCAATCAGATTGGTCAAATTCAACCAATCTGTTTTTAGGTTGTAAGAAGTACTGGGTGGACTATTAACTTCTAGAAAAAGTTAATTTGTGAATAATGTTCGATTGACGCAAATTTCTAAAGCCCCCGCATGTTGTTCAACATGATCAAACACCACTTGATTTTTGTGATTTTGCTGGACCTATAAAACAGTACGTTTTTTTAATCACTTTAACTCATTCGTTGTGTTTATGCCCATAGAACAGTATAAGTTGCTAATGCAAATAATATAGAAGACTCAAGTTAGCACATTGGATAAAGAAAAGTGGATTTGAGAGGGCACAATACTTACAATTTTTGAAACTTAGAAGTTTTTTGAAAATAAAGTGGGGAATTTTTGTTGTTTTTGCTTTTCTAAAAAAAAAAAAAAATTTAAGTGACATCAACTTGTAATTTAGGGGTAGTACTTAAAGTACTTAGTACTCATTTCGGTGAATGAAAAAGTTCCTGTGAAATAGACTCAAGTTATCATCTTGCTGTACTTGAAAATTAAGGAGACTGGTTGCCTTAAAAAAAATGTAAGTAATCTCAACTTACCTGGGCTTGGATTGAACTTAAAACAGCTATTTCACTGAACTTAGCTCTGTCATTGGCTGGACACACTATACGTAAATCGTCCCGAAGACACCAAAACAAAGGGAAAAGACGAAATACAGTCAGAGGGAGAAGTTGTTGCAAACAAAGTCACCGCCACACGAGAGTAGCGGCCCAAAGGTGCGGGCTGAGCCGACGCAAGTCAAACATTTATTTTCAGGGGGAAAACTCCAGATTCTACCTTTAAATCAAGGTTAAAAACCTTTCCATTTGCTGCCTTTTATCAAAACAACTGATTACTTTATTTCTGCTGTTTTATCTTATTTTATTTGAGCTTTTTCTGTCTTTATTTAATGTCTTTATTACCTCTGCCATGGAGGTAATGTTTTTGGTAGCATTGGTTTGTTTGTCTGTTTGTCTGTCAGCAACTTTACGGAAAAATTTCTGGATGGATTGACCTGAAATTTTCACCAGCCGTGTGCCTCAGCCCAAGGACAAACCCATTAAAAAAAAAAAAAAAAAAAAAAAAAAAAAAATTCTGGAATGCGCTGCTAGGTAGCTGCAATTTGTGAAAGCTCTCCCTTAACTTTTGTGTTTTTTTCTAATATAGTTGTCTTTTTATCGACATTATTCGTCAGATTAGGTTTTTCTTGGAGGATTTTTTATGCTGGTTTCAACGGTGTGCAATTCGGGAGATTTTTCCTCGTATATTGGCTTTTTTCACTGCTTGTTATGATGTGTATCCATAGCAACGGAAAAATTGTTTACCACCGTGATCAACTGTTAAAACTCTCCCAAATCAAGATTTTCAGCGAAATAACACGTCAAATCCCAGTGGAGTTAAGGAGAAAGACAAGAGGATGCAGGGCAGGGGTAAGGCAGAGAGAAAAACGGTGGAGATTTAAACCGTTTCTTCCAACTGTTGTGATGGGTAACGTGAGATCGCTAGCTAACAAGATGGACGAGCTCGAAGTGCTAACAAGGTCTCAGAAAGAGTACAGAGAATGCAGTATCATGTGTTTCACCGAGACTTGGCTGCATGAACACATCCCGGACTGTAATGCGTCTGTACACGGCTTCAAGACGGTCCGTGCGGACCGAAATATACAGCTCAGCGGGAAGCGGAAGGGAGGCGGAATTGCAGTGCTGGTCAGTCAGCGCTGGTGTCATCCAGGACACGTCACTGTCAAGGAGAAGATCTGCACAAGAGACATTGAACTGTTAGCTGTGAGTTTCCGTCCATATTATTTACCCAGAGAGTTTGCCTGTGTTATTCTGGTAGCGGTTTATATAATACCAGGTACCGCACCAGAGACAGCCTGTGATGTCATCAGCTCCGTCGTGGCTAAACTACAAACACAGCATCCAAACTCATTCATAGCGATCTCTGGAGACTTCAACAACGTCTCCCTCTCTGCTACGTTGCCAACTTTCCCAGCAGTTTGTCAGCTGCTCCACCAGAGAAAATAAGATGTTGGACTTATTTTATGCAAATACAAAGAATGCATACAGCTCCTCTGCCCTGCCTCCTTTAGGAAGATCTGATCATAATCTGGTTCTTCTCACCTCCACCTACAAGCCCATCGTTCAGCAGCAACCAGTCATTAGGAGGATGATTAAAACCTGGTCTACTGAGGCTGAAGATGCTCTGAGAGGGTGCTTTGAGGCCACAGACTGGAATGTCCTCTGTGAACCTCATGGAGATGACATCAACACCATGACTGAGTGTGTGACAGATTACATAAACTTCTGTGTGGACAGCATCGTTCCAACAAGAACAGTGAGGTGCTTCCCCAATAACAAACCCTGGATCACCAGTGACCTGAAAAAGCTGCTGAACATCAAAAAGAAAGCTTTCAGGGATGGCGACAGGGAGTTACTGAAGACCACACAAAAACAACTGAAAACACAGACTAAGAAGTGCAAGGAGGACTACAGGAAGAAGTTGGAGAGCCAGCTCCAGCAGAACAACGTGAGGGATGTATGGTCGGGAATGAAGAAAATCACTGGCTTCAAGCTAAAGGGGGACCAGACTGACGGAGGTCTGGACAGAGCTAACGAACTGAACATGTTCTTCAATAGGTTCAGTTCCCCCCTGCCGACAACCCAACATTCCACACACCCTCCATGAGCTCACAGCTTTCCTGTCCCACCTCCACTCTGTCACCCTGCACCTCAGTCATGGACCTGAACACAGCCTCATCTCCCTCCACATCAGGACAACCTGAGACCTCTTTTGCCTCCACCTCCAGCCTGACTGTCTCATGTGACCAGGTCAAGAAACAACTAGAAAAACTGAACCGGAACAAGGCTGCAGGTCCAGATGGTGTCAGTCCCAGAGTTCTCAAGACCTGCTCAGAACAACTATGTCCGGTTCTCCAGCACCTTTTTAACACCAGCCTGAGACAGAACAGAGTTCCTGTGCTGTGGAAAACATCCTGTCTTGTTCCAGTCCCTAAAAAACCACAACCAGCTGAACCTAATGACTACAGACCAGTTGCTTTGACATCTCACATCATGAAAGTCCTGGAGAGACTCTTACTGGCTCACCTCAACAAGCAAGTGAACACCTTTCAGGACCCATTACAGTTCGCATATCGTAATGGGCTTGGGGTTGAAGACGCCATCATCTTCTTGCTTCAGAGAGCCCACTCTCATCTGGACCAGTCAGGCAGCACTTTGAGGGTCATGTTCTTTGATTTTTCAAGTGCATTTAATACTATTCAGCCTGCTTTGCTATGTGAGAAGCTCCATAACTTCAAGGTGGATCCCTCCACAACCACCTGGATTTACGACTACCTCACAAACAGACCACAGTTTGTGAGACTGAAAGGTTGTGTGTCTGAGATGGTGGTCAGCAGCACTGGAGCACCACAAGGGACTGTACTCTCACCATTCCTCTTTACACTGTACACCTCAGACTTCCAGTACAACTCTGAGTCCTGTCATCTGCAGAAATATTCTGATGACTCTGCTGTTGTGGGGTGTATTAGTGATGGACAAGAAGCCGAATACAGGGAACTTGTCAATCAGTTTGTGAAATGGTGCAGTAACAATCAGCTCATCTTAAATACCAGCAAGACTAAAGAGATGATTGTTGACTTCAGGAGGAGCAAGAATAAGCAGCATAGTCCTGTCTACATCCTGGAAGAGGAGGTGGAGGTGGTAGAGAACTACAAATACCTTGGAGTTCAGCTGGACAACAGACTTGATTGGAAATGCAACTGTGACTACATCTACAAGAAAGGTATGAGCAGACTCTTCTTCTTAAGGAAGCTAAAATCATTTAATGTCTGCAAAAAGATGTTGCATATCTTCTATAAGTCTGTGGTAGAAAGTGCAATTAGCTTTGCAGCCATCTGCTGGGGCAGCAGCATCAGAACCAGAGACTTGAAGAAACTAAACAAGCTGATCAAGAAAGCTGGTTCTGTGCTGGGGATAACTCTGGAGCCGCTGGAGCTGATCGTTCAAAAAAGAATGCTTCACAAGCTGATGAAGATAATGGAGGACACTTCCCATCCTCTCCACAACACGGTGAAGAATCAACAGAGTGTGTTCAGTGGGAGGCTGCGTCAAGTTCGCTGTAGGACGGAGAGATACAGGAATTCATTCCTGCCAGCAACCATCACCCTAAAGAACAAGACTAACTGACTTTTTGTTTATTTATAAAAAAAAAAAAAAAAAAAAGTGAGCTTTTACAATACTGAATTTCCCTTCGGGGATGAATAAAGTATTTTTCATTTTCATTTCATTCATTAAATTTTGGTGGTGATCCGTATCACCCTCTGGATCCAGGAATTTTTTTGAAGGTTTCTTTATCATTGTGAGATCGGCCAAATTTTGGAGTTTTTGCATAGAACTCCATACAAATGGCCCGAGTGTTTGGTAAAAATTACAAGAAAGGATCTCAATGAGTTGTATAATGTTTCGAAAGTTGATCTGGATCCATAGAAAATTCCGGATACTGTGATCCAGAACAAACAAAAATAAGGGAGTTGTTGGAATTTTCAATGCTGAAAGGTAACAAATGAAGATACAGACATGCAACCAACACCAAATTGTAGCCAAGGCCCAGCTGAAACGGTCAACAGAATTGACACATCTTCAATAGCAACGGAACTAGAGCCAAAAGAAAACCACCATTATGGAAATATCAATTTTTGGAAATAACTATTGAAGTAATAGTGATACAAACATGATTCCAGATGCTATTTGTATGTTTTCATGGTCAAGGAATCCAATGATGTTGATTAAATGAATGCGGGAGTATTAAATGTTTGTTGTAAGTCACAATGTGAGGGGGACATGAGCTGCTTGTCGAAGGTCTGTCCTTTCTTAGAGCTTTTCTGGTTTCTTTTTAAAGTTTGTCTTTAATGTACTTATAAATGCTTCCTCAGCCCACTGTAATACTTTTCATGTTTTATGTAAAGCGCTTTAAATGGTCTTGTATATGAATAAACTTGCCTAAATCCATCTCTGTCAATCTATTTTACTCAACATTACACTGATGATGTTTTCCCTGTCTATGATCTGTAACTCATATATGTATTCTGCTTCCTTTCATTATTTACACCACATTAGGTTGACTTTTGTATGAAATGTGCTGCAAATAAATAAGCCATGCATATTTCTGTAATATTATCAGTGACTCCACCAGCAGTGCTAATAACTGTATCTGTACTTGGTGTGAGATGCGTTGCTGCCTGACTTCTCTCATTCATGTCCAGCCTCTGTGTCAAATTAGCAGAAACTGTGAACAGGAAGTTCATTTAGCAGCTCCCCCTCATGTATGACCTCAATTACAATGCACCTGCCACCAACACACACACATACATGTGCACTGAGGCCGAGATGCGGAGCGAAACCAGACAATGGGCCCCAGTCTGACCTGCTGCTCGGCTCATACCTCCCATCATCCGTCCTCCTCGGCACTCCCAGAACCGCCCATGCTGCTTCTCTCCGTCTGATTTCCTGCAGCTTTTTCACTTCAACCACATCACAAAAGGAAAAAAGGAAACTGAAGAAGTCTTTTCATGGCTTAAAGAGAAGAAAAGACAGAAAAAAATTTGGAGGGCTGCCTTCTCAGAGGTCGCCATGCCAACCCCTGCCAGCCCAGTCTTTTTTAACGAGAACGCCTCCTCTTCTTCTACTGTTATCCAAAGTGTGCAGGCCAGACGAGATCCTGCTGTGTGTGTCAGAGTTGGTGTGATGACTCATGCTTCAGAGCACATCCACAGAAACAGTGACTGACTCAGAGCTAAAGGCTCCACAATTATTGATTAATGCTGAGTTCAGGGAGGTGAAGGAGCTTCAGAAATATTTGGTTATAATGTCAGGCGACGGGTTAAAGACAACAGCTTTATTGATTCCATCTCAAACCACAGCCGCACAAAGAAACCAGGTTTGTTTGGGAATTACTCTCTGCTGTGAAAATACAAATTATATCATGTTGGACGATTCTGCTGCAGGGGTTTCTGCGGTTTCTCAGTGTGGGGTTGAGGAATGATGTCTTTGTCTTGTCCTCTTCAGTCTGTTACGGTTGGATTTTTAGATCAAAACTAACCATGTTTCATGTTTGCTGTAACCAGAAATTCCCATACTTGACTATTAGTTATGCTTGGCCAGAATTTATAGATTTTTTTTTATAAAAGTCAATAAACAGACTAACATTTCAATGAACTAAAGAAACTATGTTGGCTTGAGAAATAAAGGAATTTCATGTCATCTTAAAGGAAACACGCAAAAAATAATATTTGCTTTGATGTGGAAACACTCATATACAGTCGTCCTCAAAATTATTCCCTCCTTTTAAAGAAAAGGCCAAATTCACAACAGTAATTCAAATGACATGAAACTAAAGAAACAAATAATAAATAAAAATTTACAAAATTATAATTTGGTGAAAGAAAATATTTCTTTTGAATTGTGGTTGGAAGTAATCATAAAAAAAAAAAAAAAAACTGTCCCAGACACATTAGAGCATTTTCCCCTTGAACAGTGGACCAAAATAGCCGTCAGCAGGTGTAGAAATCTTTTTGAACTTTAGAGAAAAAACCTGATTGCCTCAAATTGTTGCTCAACAAAATTTTTGCTTTGGAGCCACATCATGCTTGTTTACGTGTTTTATTTTTTTTTTGTGTGTGTTTGTTTTTGATATTAACCACATAACCACAATTCAAAATGAATGTCATGATGTTCATAGAATTTTTATCATTACTTTTGTCAATTTCACCTTATTTCACTGACAGCTGATTTTTTTTCTCTTCTTGGAGGGGGTGAATAATTTTGAGGACGACTGTAAATTACAGTATTTCTCTCCTACAACATTTAGTGGTATTGTCAGGGGGGGGGTCCACCCCCCAAAGAAGGGGGGGTCCCCAGATTTTTTGTTAAGAGAAGTGTTAATAAAAAGAAATCTTCTCCCAAAGAGGTGTGTGGATATTATCTTTTTTTTTTTTTTTTTTTGTTTTGTTTATATATTTTTTTATAAAAGAAAAAAATCACCAAAGATTTTTTTTTTTGGGGGAAAACCGAAAAATAAAAACACGAAACAAAAACCGTTTCTGCAAAAGGGTTTTTCCGGCTTTTGGGTTTTCATGAAAGGGTCCTCATAGAAAATAGGTTAGGAACCCTGGTTTAGAGCAGCACTTTTTGAGCCACAACCCCTAAAATGTTGTGACAAGAGAACAGTCTTCTTCTTTGTCTGTTTTTAAATCCCATCTTAAAACACACCTCTTGGGTTTGACACCACATGAGATGTTGATTATATAGGCTTTATATATTTTTATTTTATTTTATTCTATTTTCATTTATTGTGTTGTATTCTTTTTACCTTGATTTTATTTTTTCACAGCACTTTTGTCCTTTGTGGTTGTCGTGTGCTTTATAAATAAAGTTGGATTGGACTGGATAAAATTACGTACGTAGATGTTGTGTAAGTGTGACCCATCAGATTTACAGACTGTCAGAATCTTCCTAGATTAGGAGGGTAAAGTATGTTAACAGCTGTGGAAAAAGCAACCAAATGACAAAATTCAGCTTTTCTCACCAAAATAGGACCAAATTAGGATTTTTTAGAATAACATTTGCAATAACTTTGTTTCTGGACACATAATGATAAAAATTCTACATGCAAGGCTTGAAAACTATTAGAAACTTCATAAATGAGGAGAATCAATGTTTTGGATTTGGTTCACTGCTGTGACAAGACATCTACATGCCCAAAAGCAGCTTCTCTCACTGAGATAGTGCCAAATTCAGGTTTCTTTTTACATGGTATTTGTGATAACTTAGTTTTTTATGCAAGAATAAAGAAAAAAAATATGTTAATTTCACAGATTACAGTAATTTCTTTGCAGTCATGTGTTAATATTGATAGCCCCTAAAATTCCTGATTTATTCTATAAATGTATGCTCTATTTCTTTTATTTTTACAGTGATCTGCAACCCCACTGAAATGATCATTCAACCCACATAGGGTCCCGACCCCCAGTTGGAAAACTACTGGTTTAAAGAACACTATAGTGGAATAAGGGAAGATGTGGCAAGTTTTTCACAACTCGCATCCTCAACATTGCAGCTCATCCCACGGATTCATTTTACTTACAAATGTAGCAAAAGGGAATTTAAAAGTTTTTCCAGTAGTGTGAGATTCATTGCCAAGAAGAATTGTTACAAGGAAACCTGACACTGACATTAACATGAGCGCGCACAACAAAGCAACCAAACAAACTCAGCAGTCGGTCGAGTGAACCCACAATTAGGTCAAACTTAGAGCCGCATCACTGCTGGATTCATGCAATGCTACAAAACACACACAAACACACACACACACACACACACACACAGAGGCAGCAAATACAATAATATGGCTTTCCATGCCCTGACAACAGTGATTAATCGTAAAAGTTGCCGCCAACGCCAACAAAGAAAAGGTTCTTTCCTTTTTCACTGAAAAGATTTCCAATGTGAGAGGACATGCACACTAACACACACACACACTAACACACACACCTATGCACACAAGCAGACAATGCAGTGAACAAAAATATGGATTTAAAGATAAAATAGCAGAAACAGTATCGTCCAACTGGTGACTGAGCGCTAACGAGCGGTCAGGTGATTGATCAATGAGCGCTGAAGACGAGCCGCGATGTCGTGTGTCGGCTGGCCCGGATGATCTGATTGGTTCTGATAAAGACAAATCAAGTCAAACTGGACCAATCGCTGCCAGAACAAACTGCAAATAGGAAATTGACTTCCTGTCAGAACGGTGAGATATCTGAGGAAACAACGACAAACACACACACACACACACGGGTGCTCCAGACAGCAGACGTGCACACAAGCAAACACACACATGAATCTTTATATGTCTGCGTTGACACACACCGGTAGATATATATCTGTATACACACACACACACAAACACACAATGCAGTACTTCCTTACGATCCTCTCAGGTGACTCATGACTTCCTTTCCACGAGGAACAACAACGTGCACACACACACACACGGGCTGACAGTTTAAAATTAGAGCTGTTGTTCCTGAACACGGAGAGTTTCTGCCATTCCTCTTATTTTCACGATGGGTTAAAAAAAACAGGAATAAATCTCAAAGCCAGCAGTCGCAGCTCAGCGTTCACCTTTCTTCTGTTCACCTTCAGCTTTATTTCTTTCTGCTGGAACAAGTTTCTCCCATCGAGATTCTGAGATGAAGGAGAATCTTAACAGCATTAACAACTACAGCTCCCATGATGCACCAGCGGAGCAACTACAGCCCCAAGTCCAACACAAATTCTAGAGACTCTTGAAATGCTCCTTTTTACCAGGTTATGTTGGTGAGCTGTGAACCTTGTAGTTTATGCAATAATGTGTAAAAACCAAAGAAATTGACTTAATTCAATTTCTTTGCATGAACGCATCAATTTCAGTAAATCTATTTGAAATTTAAAGACCTGTGAGGAGTGTTCATATGATTTTGCACATTAATGGTGTTTGGGAATTAAGATAAAGTATAATAATCTTAAATTTTTATTATTTCTTTGACAATAATCATAGCAAGGAAATCTGTAATCGTGACATACCTACGACATAAAGCTCCACAAATAATTTCTATGGACTGTTTTTGACCGCCTTGTTGCAGATATTTCCCCGTGGAAATCTAGATTATTGGATGCAAAGATTTTTTATTTCTCATGTGACTCTAATGTGGCCACAGTAATTACAGCAATGTATGTGAGTGTGTGTTAGTAGAAAACATCCATTTTGTTTACGTATACAACCCCAGAGATAAAGTCTTGCCCACCCCCCATGTATAAATCTGTATCCCCAGACAAATCGGCTCACATTGGATAAACAGAAACGAGTATTGGCTTGAAAGTTTTAGGGATTTTGGGATGGATTTATTTTCTTTCATAAAGTATTAGGGGTCCATGATATTGGATTTTCAGCTAATATCCGATATTTTGCAACTCATTTGGCCGATAATTGATACCAATATTAAAGCTGAAAATGATGTCAAATTCATTCATTGCGTAAAATTATAAAGATACCCCTGCTGCGTCTGCTGCAGATCTGGTAGCTGCCGGAGACAGTCATATTGGTGGGGGCGGACTTACAGCCTTGTAAAAAACTTAAGAGACCAACTTTGTGATCAGAAATAATGGCTATGCAATCGAGTACCAACGGTGGTGTGAATCATGTGACTAGAAGAGACAGAAAAGAAAATCTAGAATGCCTAAAAGATGTTTTTGGCAGTACAATACCATAGCTATTGATGTAAGAATTTACTGTAATTACCAAAATCACTTATCAAGAAAAACATGGAAAATGGCTAGATATCAGTTCTTAAATTAAACTCCTATGAGCTATTTTTGTTGTTATCATTATATTTGTCCAGACAAATATACTTTTAGTGGCATGAGGCATTAAAATGACCAAGAAATATGAGAAAACAAGGGTGGATTCTTCATGTTTTCCATGACTGCATGTTGTGATGCTATTCCCATGGTTTTATATTGGTTAATAATATCTGGTCAATATCGATACTGATATACTGATAACGTTACTGGGCCGATAACATCTATGAAGTATGCTCCATTCATCCCTCTCCTAAAAGAAAGGATAAAGGAATAACTGAATCTGCATTATTTATAATATAAAAAGAAAATCAAACTCCTCTTCTCTCATCATGGCTGCAAATTAGTTACATCCAGGTCATTTTTACTCAGGAAACCTCTGAAAGGAGAAAAAAAAACTTTGCCGACTTTGTGACTGTGTAGCTCCACCACACACAGCTGACTGCAGCGGGACCCTGGACGCACATCTGGCAGGACAACTGTCTCCAGAGACAACAGGAGGACGAGATGGAGATGGAGGCACCCGCTGCAGCTAACGAGCTTAACGAGCTTCAGCTCCGAAACAGCCAATTAAGAACGAGGACAGACAGAAGGGAGGAAGAAGAGAGGGAAGGGACCAAGTGAAGGAGGAAAGGAAAGGATGTGACAGAGGGGGCAAATGAAGGAAAAGAGAGAAGGTTGTTGAGTTGTGACTTTGTCGTCCTCTGGGGGAGGAAACACTGTTCTGCTGCGGGGGAGGTGACCATGACATCAGAGAGCCGCCGTGTGCATGTGTGTGTGTGTATTGCCCTGGGCTCTGTCCTTGCCTCTTCCACAGTGACCTCTGACCTCTGACCTCTGGTCCTCGGTGATGCTGCAGCTGCCAGCAGGATGACGGATGTTCCTGCAGCTAACCAGCTTTGACACTACAGAAACAGAGTGTGTGTGCGTGTATGTGTGTGTGTACTGGTCTTGAATGTATATATAGACAGATGCCCAATTACCCTTTAAAGAAAAAAATGTGCACAGGAACAGATTAAGTAAACCTAGAAGTTATGCTTTTATGTTTAATATTAAACATGATTTTTGTCCTGATGCCCCGGAACTACATGTATTTATGGTATGCATGCACGGCAGCGCCCTCTTCTGGGCACAGGAAAAGAAGAGGAGGTAACTGCTACAGGAGAAGAGGTCTTTGAGGTGGGATAAGACAAAAAAACATTGAGCCTCATTCACCTAAATCTTTATTTAAATCTTCAGAAAAATTACATCAGATGTTCTGAGACTGCAAATTGTTCATATCTTAGGTGGATAAATGACAATATCCTTGTAAATTCAAAGGATGTTTAAGCTGGTCAAAATTTTCAGGTAAACGACAAAATACCCATTAAATGTCGCTACACTGAAGAACCATCACTGAAAGACTTGAGACAGAGATGATGAAAGCTTATCTTTAGGGATGGAAGACCTGCCTACAAACTGAATCCCTCCTTGACAACAAGTGTTTATGGAAACTTTGTGAGACCAGTTGATTTCTTACATCCAAGTTTTGCAGGAGAGTGAAGACGATAGAGGGCTGTGATATTCCCACGCTGTTTCCCGCTCACTGAAATGTGAGCCTACAGAACCTACACACGGGATGGGACAGGGTTGAGCCATATGGCTCCGAACAATTACAAAGGTCCATGAAAACAGCTCATTGTAGCCTAAAGCAGTGGTTTTTAAAACTTTTTAACAACCCCCCAAAATAATATACTTTAGTATTTGGAGAAATTCAGAACAAATTAGTTAAGAACTGTTAATATGAGAGACTTGATGATCTTAACTGGATTTTTTATCATTACAATCACAATGAATCCCCGTTTCCACCAGCGGGTCTGGGTTGGGTTGGGTTGGGTCGGGCCAGGCCGGGGGGGGGGTTGGTACGGATTTCACATTGCGTCCCCACAGCAAACTGTACCCTTACCTTGGAGGTGAAGTATTAACTGGATAGTGCTGCTACGTGATTGCATGACATCATTGCAGTGCAACACCTTTTAGCAAAAGCACTGCACCACACGTGACAAAAACAAAAGAGTCACCCCTGCTTTGTTTTTATCCCGGGTCACGCAGGAAGTGAATGATTTTTCAGCGAATCAACAGATTGCTGTGTATTAGCTCCACCTCTTTGGTCTGGATCAATAGGATCCCTACCGAAGGGGTTGGATGTAACTCCCCCCCCGGGGATAAGAGTACCAGTCCCAGGTTTTATCGTTGGAAAAACGTGGACCGATCCGGCCCGAACCCACCCAGACCCCCTGGTGGAAACGGGGCTTTATATTAAACAAATGTTTATTTAAATATGAGGACACACAATCGTCGGTCCATAAAATGAATGTAATTATCTGTAAACAACGCTCATGTCACCCATTTGTTTCTAAAGAGCTAAAAGTGAAGCCAGTTGGGCATTTCCACCGAAAATACAAAAATAGGCAAAGAGCAGCCTCGGGGCAGATGACTGACAGCCAATGTACTCTGGGCTAAATGCTAAATGAACTTACTCTAAACTAACAGCAGCTAATGAAGATTAGCCTCCTAAAAGGCGGGCTAAAGGTAAGACATGCTTGGATTTGCTGTTAGCTGGCTAAAAAGCACCTTTATGCTACTCTGCTACAGACTGAGACCTCCCTGAGAGCAAGCAGGGAGCCAACTATCAGCCACCAACCAGCAGGCTTGTCCTTAATCAAAAGGACACGCCCCTAATTATGTGTAATTTCAAGATTAAATAATATCTAAACGGACGAGTTATAAAAAAAAAACACCTCCTCGCTGTTGACATGAAGGTAAACTTGATGTATTAAACCTAAAATTATGTTTTCAACCAGGCTATAAACATGGGGCCTTTTTAACATGGGAGTCTACACTCTCAAAAATAGAGGTACGAGACAGGAACATTTCTGTACCTGTAGGTACATTTTTTATGAATGTTCTCTCAAAAGTACAATATTGGTCTTTATGAGGCCAGAAGTGTACCTTTAAACTATGAAAAAGGGTCCAAAGTGATATAAAGTACAAATTTGTACCATTTCAACCCTAAGGGTACCTGCAACATTGAAAAATGTGTGTAGCTTTTACAATAACTATAGTTAGTAGTACGTCTAGACAGTAGTATAATTATAGTTATTATATTATGATTTTCATAACAATCTTAGTAATCATAGTAATAATTATATGTATAATTATTTTATATGAGTTTGGTCTAATATTTATAAAATCATTTATTATTAGCATCTTTGATTGTTGTCATAATCTCTATTTTATTGACTTTTATTCATCATTTTTAATTGGTTTAATTGTACTTTAACTGGTACGGCTTGACAAGGTACAGTACAAAAATGGACCAGGACCGAAGGGTACAGAAATGTCTTTCAAAAAGGAACAGCCCCAGCAACAAGCTTTGTATCCTTTTAAGTACAAACTGGTACCTCTATTTTTGAGTGTATAGGGATTTGCTCTGTTCAGCCAGCCCCCTAGTGGATGAGGAGTGAATTTTTGGCAACCCAAAAGTGGCTTCATTTTTCTTGCCAGAAGTTGCCACTTGGTTGAACCCTCTCATGCTGGACTGTGAGGTTACTGAAGTAAAATCATCATCATCCTCATTGTTAATCAGGTGAGAACCAAAGCCTTCCTGAGATTTTTTCTCACCAAGTCTTTTTAATCTCTTTATCAATATCATATATTTTTCGTTTTTACATTTTTTTTATTATTTTATTTTTTTTATTTTCTTCTTTCAATTCATTCTGACTGATTTCGTGCCCTCACCCTCAACCCCTATTCTCCTCCCCCCCTTCTTTCCCCCCCCGAATTCCCTTATTCGTTTCTCTTATTTTCCCCACCCCTCCCTCTCTTTCTTGTTGTTATATTATATAATTATTATTTCTACCGAGAAAAATAACCCCTCTCAGTTTTATGCATCGTCCCTATCCACAGACTTTTATTTGGACTTACACTCATCAGACTACAAAATCCACACACCCCCCAGAACTAGTTTTTCCAAATCATATTATTTACCTTTACCTAGCATACCACCCATCTTGCTTTTATTAATTTTAATTAATTTTGTCCTCCACAATGATCAACGCAGCATCCTGTTATGAAGCTTTCTCCCCTCGACCATATTCTGTTATGTTTTCTCGAAGTCCCCCATGTACCCCAAATTCCCCCTGAGACCCCTGCAATTAACAATTTATCAACAATTTTTACCCTAACAGTTCTCACTGATCTGATGATTGTTGCCTCCTATTGTTGTTTTCCCTTCTTGCTTTTTTTATTGTATTTCTTCAGGTTTCATTACAATTCCAAAATTACACTTTACTTCCTATATTCTTTTTATTATTAAAATTAATTTCCTCCTAGTTTTTTTTTCCCCCCCCTCCCTCTATTTCTATCCCCCCCCTTCTTTCATCCATTCCTCCCATAACAAATACCCCCCCCCCTTTTTTTACCCACCTTTCATATTTTCCTCCTCTTCCCCCCTCTCTCTTCCCTTATCTATAAAAAAAAAAAAAAAAAAAAAAAAAAATTTTCTTTTACTCCTGAGCAACGTCCTTTTCCTATTGCCTCTTTTCTCTTTGGAATTTTCCCTCCCTGTTTTTTTTTTTTCCTCAGATTTTTTTTATTCCCCCCTTTTTTTTCTTCACAGGGGGGCTCGCTTTCTACTTTCTTCCCTCTTTATTTCTTCTTATTTGTCCCACCCTCATTCCTTACCCGGTGGGGTGTCCACCCTTCCCGGGGGGGGCCTTTTTTTTAATTTTTTTTTATTTTTTAAAAATGTATAATGAAGAAAAATGACAATTTAATTCTTTTCTTTTTAAGGAAATAACACACTACATGCTAAAAGCCCTTAAAAGTCCATTTTTCATATAGGGCTCCTTTAAGGTCAAGATTGCTTTATTTCCAGATCTGTCACAAAATCATGATGTTTAAACGATTTGTAATTTTTTTTTATGTAGAAAAGTATCGAAACTACTTCATGTGAAAAATGATCTCACTCGCTGGAGCTCAAACAAACATCGCAACGAGTCAGGTAAAAAAAACAAAAAACACCTGGCTTGCGTTTATTGGCAAGTAATCCCACACGTGGGTGTTACACAACGAGCAGACGGCATGGTGGGAGATGTCAGTGTGTGTCCTGATGGAGGAAATGACCAGCAGATGAATCCCATCAGCTTAATCAGCCTGTGAAAGACCTTCACACATGCTGTGACTCTGAGGTGGATCAGCGGTTCAAAGACAAAATGACAGACAGACAGACAGACAGACGGACAGGTGTCATATGTTTCTGACTGATGCTCAGCTGATCGCCTACTTGTCAGCAGTGACAGGTGTGTGTTCTGGTGTGTGTGTTGGTAGGATTCATTTTCAGGGTCAGCAGTCAAATCTCCAACAGATGGTGCGATCCCGGACGAGACCAGCACCCCCTGCTGGCAGCTCAACCACAAGGAGGAAGTCAGGATTTAAAACCCGCCCTTCAAATTCCTCCTTTCCTGCCTCTGTGCTCTTCCTCCACTGAAAAATTCAGCTCCATTCCTCTATGCTTCTATCCATCTTCCTTCCTCACTGACGAGTCCAGCTCTTCTCTTCTCCTCCACCGGATCTGTCCATCTTCTTTCTTATGATGACCACATCGCACCTTCTCCTCCTCATCCTCCGGGATGTTTTCTTCTCACTTTCCCTCAGATTAATTCAGCATCATATCCATCATCACACTCCTCCTCCTCACCCTGCCTCTCATCATTCTCCTCCATCTACCCTCCCCCTCCGTCTTCCTCCACCACCACCGTTGGGACCTGCTGTACCTGAAGCTCTCAGCTAGTTCTGGTTGTGGGATTTTCTGGAGCTGAGGCCATGAAAGCACCAGCCTTCAGCTGAAGGCTCACTGAGCACGCTCAGAATCACCAAACACCGCTATGTTAGAGGGGTGTTGGAAATGTTAACATGGAGCACTGCCATATCTCTGCTGCTGCTGAGGAGTCGATCAGTCCTAACACACACACACACACACACACACACACGGCTACATCACATTTGTCTGCATACTTTTGGCCCCTCTGTGGAGTGAAAGAAGCCTCGGCTCCGTTGCTGCTCAGTCCCATTGATTTTCTTTCCTTTTTATACCCTAAAATGTGAAAACCTCTGTGCCCCTAAAACTTCAGCGTCTAAAAAGATGTGAGCATGCTCAGATCAGCAGGAGGAGCTGTGAACATGCTGTGCCCCAATTACCACAGAGTGCAACTCTGAGTGTACTGATGTTTACAGGCCACTTTTCCACCTCTGAGGATGCCGTCCATCAACAATAAAGCCTTACAGGCTTTATTCTTTATTAAACAGCTGCTTGCTTCCACATCCAGCTGACTCAGAACGACACAGCCATTTAATATTTACCTCTTTTTTTTAACCCTCTGACAGACCAAAAGCCTGCAAGCTGTTTCTTACACGTCTGCTGTATGCAAGTGCCGCCTCATGCTTCACACCATCGGGAACTTGGGATTGCTTTGATTTGATTACTCCAAAACTATTTTACAAAATAGAGATGAGTTTGTAAAAACAAATCAAACATTTCAGTCAGCCTTTGGATAACTCCCCTAAAAACTTATCATTGATATTTTCCGGACACCCCTCCTCCAATCCCCTCTTTTTATTGACGAGAGTACAAAACAGTTCATCTAAAGTCTGTTTCTTCAATACATTCCCACAGATTGCAGCTGTGCTTCACTTTCCCAGAGTTTTCTCTATGTTCAGTTAGCATGTTAGCATTGTTAATACAGTGGTTTTGTGATTAATCCAGCTGTCTGGGCTTTTAAATAACACCTTGTTTGAAAGGGTAGGAGCTTATATGATGTTTCCACAAGGCTGTTTGTTAAAATGCCTGTAAATCATGTCAGACACCAGTTATAGTTATAGGCTGCTACAGTGTAAAAACAGTGTCCCACCAGAGATTAATTGGTGTATTATACTTTATTCATGCTAGTTTTTCAAATTGATTTTTTTTCCTTTTTACCTGCTTGACTTATCAAGTACTATGTACTTGGGTTTTTCTGGGTGTGTACGATTCCTGTACACAACTGTTGTGGGTAGATGGGCTTATTTACATATGTCCCATTGTGCTTTGCGGCATCCTCTGTTCTGTTCTGCACCATGAGTTCTATGTTCATGTAATCTCATGATTCCCTTCCTTGTCTCCACTTTAGAGGATGTACAGAACCAGGCTGCACTGGTTATACCCATGGTGGGATCATGTTAGTTTGCCAGCATGTCGGCAGTGAACGTGACATTGGGTGTAATGTGCTGTTCTATCCTTGAAAACCATTAAATGTTGAATATGGAACATTTTTAATAAAAGCTATTTAAAAAAAAAAAAAAAAACAACTACTTTTAAGTTATTAAAATTGTATTGCAGAAACTATAATTGCAATCGTACTGACAATAAATTGATGGGTCTCACCTTGGACATCCTGCCTTTAAAGCCCATTCATAACCTACGATAAATACGGTAACAGACGCTTTCATCCATATCCGAAGGTCATTTTGTCCGTCTGTATGTCAGTCATGAGAGAGCTTACGAATCCGGAGTGCCCAGGATGAAATAGAGCAATACGGAAATCATGGCAGCAGTATAGAGTCAGAGTTTACAGAGTTTAACCATTCGTGGAAATTGACAAAGAAGAGTAGGAAGGGGGCATTTAAAAATGGCAAAAGTTTAAATTACTTTGACCACTTTTAAGTGGTCGGCCATGCCACTGCCGAGTACACTTATTTTTTTTCGCTATTTCTGAAATATACGCAGCACAACTACCTCCTCCATCGACACCATTTTTGCAGCTGTCGATGGCGGTAAATTTCAACGCAACACTCCCCCCCCAGAGCGTGTACGGAGCAACATTCATAACAATGCTGACACTGGACTGGGGTATGCACGCCAGTAGCAGAAACGCTTGGTACAGATGGGCCGATTTGATCTGTATCCAGAAGTATGAAGTTACCGTTACTGTACTTTATAACAACTTTCAAGCAATGCCAACTTCATTTTGGCTTAAAATATTAAGTTCTTGTGACTTAAAGTATTAAGTTGTAACAGCTTGATTTGAATTCTTAGTGAGATATAGTAAGTAGTCACAACTTCAAAAGAGTACAACTTTTTCAAATATACTAATTTCACAATAATCTCCACAATTAAGTTTGTTTACTTACCTTTTTCAAGGTAATTGGTTTCCTCAATATTTTCAAATAAACCCAACTTGTTCAAATTTACAGTGCTTTGTCAAATGTCATTAAATAAAGGTAAAATGACAAGTTCGGGAATTTTTTTCCCCCGATGTTATGATTATTGTCTGTATCAGTGAGTACTGGTCTTGTTGAAACAGCTGATGGATCATGTGATCTGTAATAGATCACATTTCAAAATAACAAGTAGAAAATTTTAAATCAAGTATTTTTTTTTCTTTTATTTTGACCAATTGTGCTATTTTTGCCAAGTCATTTGAACTGATATTGATGATGGTATTCTAGCAGCCATTTTGAGTCTGGTTGCATTTATTCGACCTGTTTATACAGAATAAATTAGAAAACTAACTGTTTTAAAACTTATCCAGAGTCCCACCTCCTCTCAATGTCAGCGGGGTAGGGCTCTAATTGCCCCCCACAGAGCCCCCATGGGATAAAGCAGGTAAAGCCAATGGATGATGAGATGAAAAAGCAAAGATGCTCACATCTAAAACTCTCAGACTAATGATTTGTTGGCATCATCTTAATCAAAGGACACAAAGCACAATGTTGAACCTCTACGGCGCTCATCACAGCAATGCTACTGCCTACCTGACCCCCCCCCCCCGACACACACACACGCACACCTCACCCATGTTAATGAAAGACATGTGGTGGAGGCATAATACCATTGTCTGTCAAATCAGCTTAGAGAGGTGGGGGAGCGGCAGCGATCCGGCTGTTGTGTGGGTGGACAGGCAGATCATCTGCCACGGATGATGGCTTAATCCAATCATAGCGAGCGGATCACAGGAAGCCGATTCACTGTACGGCTGCCGACCGACCGGCCTGGCAAATGGGCCTCAGAGCTCCCTGCTGCGGTGAAATCAACAGGACGCCTCATCACTGGGAGCCATTGTGCTTATTTATGGGTGACTGGGACAATGACGGGCCAATTCAAAAGCATTTCACACTTTTACAAACGTCCGTTTAAGGATGACTACAGCATTCCACTTCCCGTTTAAGTGTTTCAGGTCCCTTTAATGTTATTTCCGTCAGTCCCCACATGCCCGCAGAATAATTAAAGATATTTTTACATCTATTAAAACCAAACCTCTCAAGCTCACTTGATCCAGTTCAGCTGCAAGCGGTAGAAAAGATGACTGGATGTCTCACATTCAGTCAGCGAAGAAAGCAACGGTGCGAGTTTGAGTTCTGCTTTTTGTTGTCATGGAAAATTGATCTGATGTTATTGTGCTGCCAAAATAGCTAGACATTAACCTTGCATTAGAAGAACGATGCCAGTGTTTTAGCCTGCTGCAATCTTCACAGATTGAGCATTTTTCCAGTCCATGCAGACAAACCTGGCACAGATTGCTTCATTTCTGAGGAACCAGCCACTCATTTCCAAATCTGCAACATCTTTTTCTCTTGTTCATTTTGACATTTAAAACACAAACACCAACATGGTTCCAATCCATGCATGACTGTGAGAACTTGGTGTATAAACAAATGTATCAAATAGATTCACTGAGTGGTTTTTAATGGTTTTTTTTGACAATGATCAACCAAATGAACTGGATGGGACTAGTTTCTACACATTTATTTGCCTCTGTTCGTAATATGAATGCAGGTTTGTGGAGGTTTGATGTAACAGGATGCTTTCCCTTTGACCTCCCAGCCTCTATTAGCTTGTTTAACACCAGACCTCACAGCATAAATTAGTGCAGGAAAATACAGCAAAGGCTGAATGTGTTGTGGAGTCAAGGCCAGCTGAGCCTCCTGCTCTGAAGTGAAAGCAGAAATCAATAAAACACAGAAACATTTCAGAATCCAATATCCAACAGGGAGGAGGAGGAGGATGAAGACGAAGAAAGGAAGGATTCTACCGTACTATAGAACAAGAAAAAACCCTGAAACTCATGTATAAACTGCAGGTGTGGGCTTCACCTGACAGGTTCACTACCATACTTTATTCATAAATGTTAATTACACTTCATAGCTGAGATATTGGTTTTTGTTGACATGTATACCTGTATATATTGATAATATCATAAAAAAATTAACTTTCTTGCAGCAAATAGTGATATTACATGACATTGACAGACAGATCCGGAAGAAATCCCTTTAGTCTTAACAGGACTCCACACAGCTACAGATATGAGCGTCACATCGAACACCCAGACAACTGCTGAAAATGCTCTGTGAGAAACAGCCTGTCAGCCTCCAGCAAACTATTCAACACTATCAGTTGTTCCAGGTACCTGATAGTGTTAAATACAGCAATATTTTCAGACACTGCCACCCCTGGCCACAGAGAGGTGTCTTTACTGAAGCCTGACTCATACCTGATAACTTTTTATGGCCTGGACAAACTGCAGTGACGAGGAGTGACAAACAAAAACAGCTTTGTAACTTTAACCCAACCAGGTCTTCATTTCCACCTCTGAGACACCTCGGCCACGACAACAACTAAATTCTTTATCGTCTCTGTAAAAAACAAACAAAACAACAACAAAAAACCCCCACAAACTCCCTATGGTGTCTTTTTTTTTTTTTTTTCAACAAAGAAAGTATCAAATTATAATTAACTGCTCTGCAACACCTGCAGGTGTTTATTAGCTCTGGCTCTGATCAGCATTGATGGAAACACAACATTTGGGTGCTGATTTTCAATGAGGGTTTTCAGATAACACAATGATGAATTTTACAGACTGAATAATATAAAGAAGAGAAAACCAACAATCTCACAGAGTAATGGTTTATTTAAAGTGGCAGTAAGTGAAAATTTAACATTTCCAGGTTGAAGGGATTAAAAATTTGCAGTGTGAAGCTTTAGATGTGTACTTTCATCTGGATTATAGCATGACATCACACACCATCTCTCTGTGTTGATAACACACAGAGATGACTTATTTGTTTATAAGGGTGGTCTGCTCTTGGGTACATGTTCATGCATGTGAATCTCCGCCTCCTCTCTGAGCTGAGAGTAGGACAGATAGAATTTGCCTTTAGTTTCGTCAAATATAGGCAAGTGTACTGGCTTGTCAGCCATCGGCTACCAGTATACTACTATGTACTCTGAGGCAAGAAATTTGTTCTTATTTCAATGTTGATATAAAAAAGTTATTTATGCTCGTTCAAAAAGTGCTAAACAAGCTGCTTTCTGATAGGCAGGGGTGGGGGGAGTGAGAGGGGTATATGTATGTGCATTGAACAGCTGCCCCAGTAATTTCACATTTATCTTGAGTCTTTGTCTGTGGCAGGAGGCAGTGGACATTATGCGGTGTCCGTGTTTTTAGTTACCTCATGTTTCTGTATATTGTGGATGTTTGTCTCCACTTCCATCTTTCAAATAGCTCAAATGTCCAAGCAGTCGCACAATAATCAGGTCCAGAGAAAAACATGCTTGCTTTTCCTGGAGAAACTGACAAAAACTGTCAGTCATGACACACATTTTGTTTTGGTCTCTACACATGGCGCGCAACATTACACCTAGTGGTGAAAAATCATTTAGTCCCTTTAAAACTCTAAAACAGCGTAATACCACCCCATTCATGTCATTATATTTGCAAACTTTTCTCCAGGAGATAGTGGTAGGTTCTGGACCAATCTGATTTTTTTAGTAAGCCTCAGATCCAGTGCAGCTGCAAAGAAAAACCATTTAGATGTGCATTTTTTGTGCACAACATATATCACTGCCAGCTTATCCACAGTTTCTCCTCCGTGAAGGACACTCATATTTGTAAGGAGCATCACTTTATAGCAACTTATCACTGCATTTGTCAATAGTTGTGACCATTTGTATTGACAACTAATAGAGAAACAGCTATTTTAACTATCAGATCAAAAATGAATAAAATCTAAAACAAAAATATGAGATACAATGAATTAAGCCAAGACAATCATCCTGAAAGAACAACTGAAGCAGCATATGTGATGAGGTGTGACCGGAAAATCAAAGGTGTCAGCTCATATTGGCTGGTCTGCTGGGGATCATAAACATATATAGAATATCTGAACACAACAGTGTGTTCATACGTTGACTAAACGCAGCTGTTTTGTTGAATAAAACTGACTTCAAAAAGGTGGACGAATGGGCCAACGCTGAAATCTTCAAAAACATTTCAATGCGATTTCCCTTCTCGGCCCATTTGGTCCCTCACTTTCATTGCTCCATCCATTCAAAGGTCTGGAAACAGACACATTTAAAGGACAGCATTGTGTGGAAAATGACATTTGGCTTTTCTGTTTCAGAGAGAATCTGTTCTTTTCTTTTTTTCCTTTTCAGCTCCTTCTTCTTGTGCAGCAGGCCGTAAGCTGCTTGTAGCACAAATCACATTTTAATTAGCTCGATCCCGCTAACGACCTCCTCCTCCAGGATTACCTGCCAGCGTCCGTCTAATCCCTCCGTCCTCCATCTCCTCTTCCCTCTTTCTAACCGCTTTCTTCCTCCTCCTGCTCTCTGACCCTCTCCCTCCTTTCTCCTTTCATTCTCATTCTTTATCCCCCCTCTGAGTCAAACGGAGGGTTTTTCCATCGTGGTGAAGCTCTGATATTTCACATTCTGCATACACCCAGACATTTTCACCGTTTTCACACTCCACAGATTTCATATCTTCCGTGGGTTTTCATATCGCATGCGGTTTTACTTCCATTTGCCCGGCTGCTGGGTTTGTCACATAAATAAAGCAGCTGTGCATTTTTCCATTTCATTTTTTCCCGTCTTTTTTCATTCATATATTTCCATATAACGCATCAAGCTGAAATTGTCCGCTTGCTATTTGCTTCCTCCTCTCATCTGTTTTATTTTTATTCATGTTCTGCAGTCGTTTTCTTTCAATATCTCATCTCTGTTTTTCTGCTGTTATGTGGAGGCAGCAGTGTTGTGTTGATGACAGAATATTTCAGCGCCCGCCCTGCTATTTCAGCTCGAGAAAAGAAGCGGGTTTACATCCGTTCGGAACGTGACAATAATTTATTTGATTCAGTTCTTAAACTAAATATTGGTGGAGAAAATAAATCAACTTGCATTTACAGTGCTGCTTGCTGAGGGAAACCACAGCAACTTTTGTCTTTTTAACACCGTTTCCATACTGACCTGATGATATCGATCATGATTAGGGATCGACCGATACAGATTTTTTTTAGGGCCGATACTATTATACTACTATATTTTGTCATCAGTCTCAGCCCATGGCTGCCGATATTTGAGGCCGATACTGCATTTGACTCCTAAATTAATAAAATGAAGGATACAGTGAAAAGTAATTTTACAAGTCTTTTAATATAAACAAGAACAAAGCACTTCAAATAAATATATGGAAAAAAACAGTGCACTTGTAAAAAAAATATTAAAAAGAAATATTAAGCTTTTAATAAATGTATATATAGAAAAAAATATATTTGGAAAAAGTCTGTAAATTATGCCAAGTCGTGTTATCGGCCCCAACGTATCGGCAAATGCCCATACCAGCAAAAAAACGGTAAATATAGGCCTTAAATATTGGCCGGCCGATGCATCGGTCTATCCTTAATCATGAGACTGAGCCTGAAACCTGCAAGTCACAAACAACGACAAATTAAATAGTTTAAATCTGGGAACTTTTCCGAGGAACATCATTGCATGTTATCTGCTCCTCATGTGTAAGCAAAACAAACAAACAAACAAAAACACTACCAAAGTGGATGCAATCTGATTATTAAATGCAGAATCCCTTTAAAATATGTTCATGTAAGACATTTCCTCAACAAAAATTTGGTGTCAAACATTTAGGACACAAAATGTAAGAAAGCTACACTAATTCACTGCTTTCCACCAATCGGGATGAAACAACGAATCACTTCAGGAATTTGTGACTTTGCAATCACAACTACTGATGGTCAGTCTGCAGATTTGGCATATCTCTGCAATTTCTATCCAATCACTGCATTTTTAATGCAAGTTTGACAAAATCAAACTATCTTTATAAGATTTGGACATAGTCAAAGAATTATAGTATTTTTGTTAGTTTAACTTTCTCATTTATCAATCTCACTGTTTATTCCACCACCCACTGCAGATTTTATTTGTATAATCCCTTCATTCAGAAAATGAATATTTTTTTTCCAACACGGCAGATCTGCTAATTAACTTTCTGTTGGCACTGTTTATGTGTCACCACCGTGGAAAAAGTGCCATTGTTAGAAAAAAAAAGTCATCCCTAATTCAACAACTCCCTGCAGAAGATAGTGTTACAGCGACACTCACTTTCCCAAAAATTACCAAGGCTGCTAATGAATTTGGGGCTTTGCAGAATCATCAGGTGTGAACATTGTTGAAAGGAAAGAGTGGAACTGAATGGTTGCCGGTGGATATTTACACCTCATGAACAGCAAAGGAAAAACTCAGGAAAAAAATCTCATGACATGAATATGTACCAACCCCCTTCAACACTCATCTTCACTGCTAATTACATCATAATAATGGCAATAGAGGTAATATTAATACATACCCTCAAAGTTACTTTATCTGGTCTACTTGTTCTTACTTGTTAACACGAATATCTAATTAGCCAACAACATGGTCTGGTCTAATGCGTCTCCATTTCAGCTCCACATTCAGATGGTAGGCTCAGAATTTGGTGGAAAGATTAGTGTTGTAGTCAAGACCACACCACCAAGACCAAGACATTACTGAGACCAAGTACCAAGACCAGGTTATTACCGAGACGAGGAACCAAGACAAGACAAAGACATTTCTGAGACCAAGGACCAAGACATACAAGACTGGGTAGTGTCTCGATCTCTGTAATGTCTCACTAATGTCCTGGTCTTGGTACTTGGTTTCAGTAATGTCTTGGTCTTGGAGGGGGTGGTGGTGGGGGTGGGGGGTGGGGTGCTCTTGGCCCACTTTGGGCCACTCACTGTCAGCATGGCATGTTTTAAACACCATGGCCTACCTGACTATTGTTGCTGACCATGTCCATCCCTTTATGACCACAGTGGAGCACCCTCTGATGGCTACTTCCAACAGGACAATTCACCATGTCACAAAGCTCGCATCATCTCCAACTGCTTTCTTGAACAAAACAATGAGCTCACTGTACTCCAATGACCTCCACAGTCAACAGATCTCAGTCCAACAGAGCATCTTTGGGATGTGGTGGAACGGGAGATTCTCATAATTGATAATTCACCAAGTATAACTGAGGAGGGGATAAACATGGATCCAATGCAACTGTCCAGAAGAGGGCTATACAAGTTTGATGTAATATTGCTATTATGTACAGCTGACAAACTTGCAGCATGCTATCAAGTCAGTATGGAGCACAATCTCAGAAAATGTCTCCAACACCAGGTTGGATCTATGACACTAAGAATTAAGGCTGTCGTAAAGGAAAAATGGGGTCCAAGCTGGTTCCAGAAAGGTGAGTGTACATGTATGCACATGCTAAAATTCATTCATATCCAATAACTCTTAAAGACATGTATTGTATTTTGATCACCCTGAAAACATCAAGGGTGCAACAGTGTTTTCTGCACAAAACGTCTCTGGCCTCTTCTCTGAAACATTTTCCAAACCCGGAAGAAGGATTTGTTGCATGGGAACTTGTTGATCTCCATCAAAATGGGACAAATAAACCTCTTTGGGTTTTTAAAAAACACCAACAACATGGCTTAAATAAAGTTTAAGAGAGTCGCCAGGGGGTCAAGCTGTGCTGTTGAGGTTTCATGCGAAACAAAGAAAATATACCTGTTCTGGTTCCTCCTGCTCCTCCTCCTGCTGGGAAAGAGGCAGGACGGAAGGAAACCTTATTAACTTAGGAGGGATCGTTATGTTAATACCTGCCAAATAAGTGGATTAGCAGGGGGTCACCGTGGATTAGCCATCAGTTTTTGTTCAATCCTGAAGTCTCCCCTCCCTCAAACTCTGTAATCTCAGCTAAATCCTGTAAAGGCCCAGGACCACATGGGGCCCAGACTTCATCCTGTTGCTGACCTCCTGGATGATGAAGAGGTCCAGTCTCAAAGAAAAGGCGCTTCCCTGTATTTGTTAATTCTCTGCTCTGTAGCTTCAGTGCTCTTCTCACGGCGACCTCCTGCTTGCTTCGTCTGATCTCCTGTCACAAAAAGGCCATCCTTACCACCCTCTGGTCAGACGAGCCTAACTGACTGGATTGGCCCAGTTAGGTCCGAGGTGACAGAGCGGATGACTGTAAACAAAGGCCATTGTAAGCCTTTTTTTCTGCTATCATATGTTGAATTAGTATATGTGGAGTTGGAAGACATGACTCACTCTGTGGCACATTAAACTGTTTTGGACCCAGCAAGAGGAATACTGGAGTTCAGAGGGTGCTGTGACTTTGGGGAAAGAGATGTTTTGTTGAAAACACTGAACATATGCTGGTTCAATGCCAGCATGGAGTCTGGAAGTGGCAGGTGCATTATAGGCCATAAAACTCTAACTTTGCGGGATGAACTATAGTTTTAACCTTGACACAAACCACAAAGCTGCATTAAAAAAAAACTGAATGTTTCCAGGGTTCAGGTACCTTTAGTTGTGTAGGTTGTGCAAGATTGTTGACTTCATTCATACAAAGAGTTGGGGCATTGTATTACAGGAAATGAACAACTTGCATTGCATTAGTCCTTTTCGAAAAAATGAATTTCTTCTCCTCCTAAAAAAAGATTCTTTTTTATGCAGATGATAATGTCCTATATCAAATTGATGGCGATCAGAACTACTGCATGTGAAATGTCAAAACGGTGACAGCTGTGATGTAAAAGAGTGTATTTTAGTCCTAAGCACAATCATTTGATGTACTTTAAAAGCAGGAAATGGAAACCCTTTTGAGTCTTGATTTTTTTTTTTTTTTTTTTTGTACAGAACTTCACATCTGCATTTTTTTTTAGTTCACTTAAGAAAGAAATGAGCAAATGATGCTCCACCAGGATTTTGGATCTTGACTTTTTGGCTTTCTGTAGTCATTTTTATTTATTTATTTTTCTAAAGCCAGTATTTGTCAATTCTGATTGCGTATTTTTCAGCTGTGCCTCCATCGTTATTGAAATAAATTCACAAAGTCTTCTAAAAAAAGTTCCCCATATAGGCAACAGTTCGTAAAAACTCAAACACAGAAAAATGAGGCGACAATGGAGCTCAGGGTTGATGGCGGCGATATGTGATGGATCAGTATTGACTGTCTGTTGCTGAAATGCACATATGAAAAAATTTAAGTACTTGATAGTGAAAATGCTTTAAGGATTACTCTTTCACTTTGGTGTGTGATTGTGTGAGCTCTCAGGTTATTTACTATAGGCTCGGTGGTGGTAATAATGGGCTCCAATGGGTATTGATTATTCAGAACAGGTTAAACAAAGTGTTCATTGTGTCATGATTAACAGTTGTACTGTTTCTTTTTGGTACTTTGAAGCATGCCATTTACATTAAACAGAGCCTTTGGAGTGACATTGGAAGAAAATATTGTATTAAGTGGATAGAGAATACTAACACAATGACAAGAGAATTAAGTAATTACCAAATGTTCCTAAGGCATCATCAACTTCTCCATGATTCTCACTTTCTTTTAGTTTCAAACCGACCTAAAGAAATCATGTCAGCTTGTGAGCAAAGGATATTTTATGTCCCCATTAAAGGAAACACATGAAAACGATAAGTTGTTTGTCCCTTCTGCCACATAGGGGGCTTAGTTTTGAGGGCACCAGTATAGGTAGGACATGAACAAAGGGCTTATTTGGTCCTTTTGATTGCAGCACTGACTGTTGAAAATTTTGGTTTTTGCTCAGCACGTACTCGGCTGTGTCATTACTGCTCGCTGTCAGGGGAGTTTCCTTTGAAGGGCCAATTAAATGCTAGTGAAGTGAAATAATTAACAGTTTCTTAATCCCTATTTAGCTTCAGTTACTACGCCTGTCAGCCTCTCGGTTCACGTATGGTACTCACATAAAAAGATTCACCATGACATCATGCTAAAAAGCCCCAGGCTAAAAGATTCACTTCCAAAACAATAACAGGACTCCCACCGACTGAGAATCTCTACTTCCATGTTTTTCCAAGGCAGTGAATCCACCCGTGCATAACAGCACAGTCTCATAAATAACAGTGTGAGGAACTTTGAGGAGTTGCTCAGCTGTGATTCATTTGACAGCCGCAGTTCAGGGGCAGCATGTAGAAAACAGTCCATTAATAAAGGGATGATGTCCAGTGAGCAGTTTTATGAACCTCTTTACCCTTTCAGACTCCCCTGAGTCACCTTCGGTATAAATGCATGGTGTGTGGACAAGTATTATTCAAACACACACAACTTTATTTTAGATTCTGGTCACAACCTCAAAGTTTCCAGCTGTAAGGAATATATAAGCAAGAGTTGAAGGCAAAAGTTTGCACATGTAAAATATTTCTATTTCACTTAATCTAACAAAAGTATTGCAAAAATACTCCTTACATATGTGCAGTATAACATTGGACTTTTCTGAAAAACCTTTGATTATTTCCAAATTATGTTGATTATTCATAACAATATTAAACTTAAGAATATAGAATATCAAATAAAAATAACTACAATTGTTTAAAAAGTTAAGTTAAAATGATGAAGCTTAACTTCTAATATGAAAATTTCAAAAGAAATTTAGTTTTAAAAAATGATGAATACAATTAATGCAATAAAACGTGAGAATAAAATGTTAAAATTATAAAAATGAAAAAAATCCTTCTAAAAGTACTAATGAAATAAATAATAATTATCATAAACAAAGGATTTTTGATATTGCTTTCTTTTTTTTTTTTTTTTTACAGATATCTGCTGATATTGCCCAACCCTCTAATTTCTAATATCCAATATCAACTGATAACAGACAACCGTGAGTTTATATCTCCCATATTTTCAGAAATACAACTACATTCTTCTCCAACAGCAAAGATCCCAGAATAGTCTTAACTCAGCCAGAGGAGTTCGTTTTGGACATCTAGCTGCCATGTATCAGATACTAGCAGGTATCAGCCAACATGTGGCTAATTATAATGTTTCTGACAACTTGGTAACTTAACCAACAACTTAAAACCAGACATGTTATAAGCAGCTTCAAAAGCAAGTCAATCTGTAGCAGCAGCAGCTGCACTGTGGTCACATGACTCTGAAAGGAATGCTGGGAAATGAAGTTCTTCAAGGATAACAGGGACTTTTATACAAGCTGGACCAAAGGAAGAAAAAAATCTTGAAAGATTTTGTAGCAGAACAACAATATCTCGCAAGATTTTCTAAGTGAAAATACAATAAAACTGATATATTCCGTACCCTCGTACCATACTATCTCCTTCCCCTTATCCGGTATCGGGTCGCAGGGACAGCTTTCTAAGCAGGGAAGCCCAGACTTCCCTCTCCCTAGGCACAGATGTCAGCTCATCCCGAGGGATCCCGAGGCGTTCCCAGGCCAACCGGGAGACGTAGTCCCTCCAGTGTGTCCTGGATCTTCCTTAGGTTCTCATCTTGGTGGGGGCCTACACCTCACCAGGCAGGCATCCAGGGGGTGTCCTAATGAGGTGCCTGAGTCACCTCATCTAGCTCCCCTCAATGCAGAGAGCTCAGGCTATGGAAACAACATCCTCTGATATATTCTAACATCACATCTCAATGCAGATATTGGCCAGGAATATTGGACATCACTGCTAAAATAATCACAGCTATGAATCTGTTTCACAGCCGTGCAGACAAGTTAAGTCAATGTTTACGTGAGAGAAAATAAGTCAAATCTAAGTCTGCCAAAAGGAAGAGATGCTTCTGCAGCTCTCACATTTTCAACAAGAAAAAAAATGTTTCCACACATAATAACAACAAGCAAATAAGTTTAAAAAGAACTAAGAGGTTTAAATGCTACAGAATTGCATTTAGTTTCCAGAATATTCTAATTATAGTTTGCAGTGTAAAGATCTGATCTTGCCTTTGAAGGCCGGGATGTAACCAGGTGCACCATGGAAAAAGCTGTGTTTCCTGACATATTTAGATATCTGAAGCCAGGATAAGACTGGTTTGTGCAGAGCGCATCATGTTTGTGCTGCTGTTAAGTTCCACATCTGTATGGACCACTTCGTCTTCTACAAGCTTATTCTTGTTCTTGGTTCCTTGTGGTTTCAGTGACTGAGATTTAAAAAGGTCAAGCTTAGTCTCAGAGGAAACCAGTCCTATCCATCCTTAAACATCGCCTTCTGCTGCTTCCAGACCTGCTGGGAGATACAATCCACCCTGGTCGGGGTGAACCACAAGGTTCCACCCAGGAAGTATCATTATCAAGCATCCTTAGCCACTCACTCATGAACAAAACATCCCAATATCTCTCCACTTGATAAGCTCTGACATCACTTTAAAATCTTAAAGCATGGGGAGGAGAAAGTTATAATTTACCACTGATCTATTTCCTGATGCTCACCTATGACCCCGAGCTTTGGATTACAATGATAATGTTATGAATAAAAGCAGAAGTGACTGAAATCAGCTTCTTCTGCATCTTAAGAGATAGGAGGAGGTCAAACATCCACAGGGGGAAGGAGGAGTCATCGCTTATTCAAGATGAAAACAGTCAGCTGAGTAAGTTCGGGTATCTGAGGAGACATAAATATCTCATTCTGTCCAAGAAAGTTTCTGTTGGTCATTTTGTTGCTCCTCCAAAACTAAAGGAAAAAGCAAATGAAAACATCTACATGCCTTATATTTAGCTGAACTCTGTCAAAGAATGTCATGCACCTCAACCCAAATCAGAGTACTGACGTAGAAGTCCTGGTCTCCATCTCCGACGCTCTCTGCAGCTGCCCATCAATCAGGAGCATGTTGAGCGGCAGGCCAGGAAATGGCCGACTACGTTCCTGGTTTCATGGTTAATGGGAAACAATATGGGTTTAGAGAAGCAGGTCCACTCTGTGATTTGCCTCTAAGCTGCTCATTAATTACTGAAAGCATTAATCTGTGGAGCTTAATAGACGATCAAGAGGAGCAGCAGCATGCGACCAGCACACACCTTAAGCCATTTTTAATCTACGAGCCAAGCACCCGCCCCCACCTGTTCTCAGTTGAAGGACTAATTGCTGTATGTAACAGAGTACATTTACAGTAATACTCTCATTAAACTTGTCTTTGAACAGGACACTTCCAGCTTTCTACTTCATTTCAGTTTCGAGACGTCAAGACAGAGTGCTGGGTGTTCAGCCTCATTTCTTTTTGGGTTGTCTTCTTGGGTTTAAAGCTGGGCCATTTCAGCATTCATTTCTATTGCATTTTAGATCAGTACTGAGGACAGTGAAAGAGTCTTTTTCCCCACAGTCAGACCCCCAGCCAGGTCAATCTGCACATGTCCTAAGATGCTATATTTTATCAAATAAACTTCAAACCACAAAAAAACACAAAACTCTCAAAATAAAATAATTTTCTGTTTTTCTATTGCCGAACAAAACAAGCAACTTTATTTCAGGATAAAGATGATATGACTACGCCTTGGGAACTTGAGTATTGATTCACATTCCTTGTAAAATCTCAATCTGAGATTAAAAACTGTAACCACTTGTCTTTGATTGTGAGCAGGTGTGAGATGAGATGAGCTTTTCCAAATCTTTTGAGTCTTCTCCTTTACAGTAAATTAGTCTCTGATCTGACGTCCTCCATGCAAATAAATATTACAGTGACAATAAACGGCATGTGTTTATCAGACAGCTGGAGGTTTCATGTTTAAGAAATAGCTTCAAAATTCTGTTAATAACAGAGAATTGTAGAAACCTGCTGCAACTTTTCCACATTTTCTTTCCATCTCCAAACCTAAACACTTCAACTCCTCAATCTGCATAATGATACATGATTTATCGGCATGAAGAATTTTAATTTCAGCTTATATTTATACACTGTGACTTCTCTTCTTTGCTTAATATTTTACCTTTCTGGAGTGAAGATGATTTAGATGCACAAATGCTAATCATGTCTGCAACTTCTCAATATTCTGTAGCTTCTGGTGAGCTCAAAGTCATGATGGAGGAACTGTGTAACATTTCTATTTTATCTTTGAAAAAAAAAAAAACTGGAAAAACTTATGACATTTGCTGATGTATCTTTTTTTCAGCAAAAGCAGCTTCACTGCCCAGAAAACGTATTCACTTTGCAGTAGTTGTTTTTACCTTAATAAAAGATCAAGTAGTACATATTTTAAAAAAAAAAAAAAAAAAACATGATGCCATTGTCTTACCATCAGACTATATCGACCAGCATCCTAGAGGAGTAGAGCGGATCAAGCAGAACCTTGAATCTCAGACTTGTTGTATCTCCTGTCCTGAAGGGTTTTAAAATTAACTTGAAATCTTTGTAACAACAAACCTATAATCTGCAATTCTCTGAGAGCATCATTTAAAATATGTAAACTAGAAGAAAGGTCTGATCTTGCTTCCCTAATGATGCTCATTTCTTGCCAAGTGTGACACATAGTGGGTACATCTGGGTATCTGGACGAATGAAGAAAATATGGCTTATTTAGAGGTGTGACCATGTTGTCATTTGATCAACTAGAACCTCTTCCAAACAGAGCTTCTTAAACACCTGCAGGTTAATAGACTTCATAGTGTATAAAAGCTCATTTACCATATCATTAAGATTTTATTCTCCCGTAATTACGACTGAAATGTCTGATTTTGCGTCAGCTTTAGTGAAAAGGTGGAATAAAAGCTGTGGTGGGTTTTTATGTGTATTGATTTATTTATTGTTCTTGCAAACAGAATCTGACATTCACTATATTGGCTAAAGTATTTGCTCAGCCACCCAAATTATGGGAATCAAGTGTTCCAATCACTTCCATGACCACGGGTGTATAAAATGAGGCATCTTGGCATGAGGACTGTTGTTACAAACATTTGTGAAAGAATTGGTCGCTCTCAGGAGCTCATTGAATTTCAGCATGGAACTGTGATAGGATGCCACCTGTGCAACAAATCCAGGCGTGAAATTTCTTCGCTCTTAAATATTCCACAGTCAAATATTCCATAGGCCACGTAAACTGACGGAGTGGTCACAACACTGGAATTCCTCGAGGAACTGGTGTAATACAGCATATTTCTACCACAACGTTATCAATTGAACAATTAATCTTTCTGGACCTACATAACACCTCAATCAGTTGCTTTTAGAATGTTTTACATCGTACGACAACCCATAAAGCTGGCTGAGAGAGCTCAGAGAATAGATAGTGTGTGAGACCGATGCTGTCCCATGGATTTTTCTGGAAAATCCCATCTGGAATATCTGCTTCACTTCACAGGAACAATTAAAGAAAATTTGGACTTTGTAGTGTTTTAGTAATAGCTCCACAATCACTTCAATACATACAAACGTTATGCTTTCGTTACTGTGGAACTTTTTCGGTGATATAAGTCCATGCTGAATGTTACACCATGCTACACCAGTTATATGCTGAGCTCTCCTCAGTTGTTTATAAGCATCTAAAAAATTCAATGAAAAATAAATTGTCTGCAAACGGTCTTTAACAAAAGCCTTTCTTGTTTCCTCTTCTCTTTCTTTGGGTATGACAAATAGTTGACCCACATTTTGTTTTTCTGTTCACATCACTGAGTTTCAGTGAAGAGAGATGAGAAAACTTTATTACCATCTCTGAATGATGCAACAATAACAGTGTTCATGTGTGTAAACTCATCAGGTAACACAGTACTGAGGACCAGCCTTGACTGTCTTGTGTTTCCATGGTGATCCATCACTGCTGGGGGTCTCAGCAGGACATCAGGACAGCACATTGAGACACACCAGGGAGCCTGCGAAGTGTGCGCACTTGTTTACCTGACGCACTCCCCACCATTAACTCTCTGACATCACCTCGACACACACACACAACTCCAGCCAGGCTCTCTTCATCAGTTCCCATGATGCAATACTAACCTGGCAACCAGACCTGTGGCTATCTCCCCTGCTGCCTCCACGCTCTCATTGGATAAGTTCCCGGGGGTCACGGCCCAGCACTGCCCAACCTCCACCCCCTGCCGGCCCGCCATCTGTCCTGGAGACGCCGCTTCGTAGCGGGCGCAGCCCACCGGGAACAGCTGCCGGCGCTAACGGAGGTGGCTAACCGGAGCCAGGACACGGCGGGAGGCAGCTTTAGCTGAGCTGCTTTTAGCTCACTTGGCGCTGAGGCAGGCAGTCGCATCCTGTTCAGAGTGGACGGTCGAGCGGTGGCTCTGATTTCTGAGATAATCTCACAGGAATCTGCCTGATTAAACTGAATTCATATGACCGTTGTGTGGAAACTGTATGGATTAAAGCTGATCTGGGAGTCAGAAAAACAAAGAATACTGCAGAGTAAACTAGGCTGAGAAAGACACACAAGCACCACCAATAGCTCAGATGCTAAGAGGCCAGAGGTCAAACCACTGAGCTGGAAAAAGTTAGAATAAGATTATTCTAAAATGTTTCTACCCACATGTTGAAAATATTTCTTGTGTCCTTGAACATTTGCTCTTGAATGTTTAGATTATCTGCAGCCATAGGAGCATCTCTACCAGAACCACTTCCTTCTGACAACCTTTAACACTTCAACACGAACTTGCTGAATCCAACAAGACTCTTAACAGATCGGTTTTGTTTTAATCGAGCCAAAGAACTGAATCTGTGCCTCTGTGGGTCTTTCTCCTTCACTCTGTGGGAAGGACTCTCACTTTTCAAGTGCTTCATATTTCATGCCAATAAAAAAAAACTCAGGCTGACAGAAAGGACAGTTTGACGGTTTATTCAAGCTGTAGTTTAAGCGCCAAGAAACTCAAACTCTGAGGAGAATACTGAGCAGCTCAACTTGCTGAATATTCATGATGTTTCTTGTACACGCGGCTACTGAAGCTACAATTTGTCTGAGGTTACATGTCCCAAATAAACCAATAACTGAGGTGGAAACTTGGAAAAATGTGAACATTTCACCTTCAGAGGACAGACATATATTATTTATTTAAAGCTCGGTATTCATGGTTATCTGAGGGATAAGGACGCAGTTACATCGTCCTGAACAAACCTGACAAAAGAAGTAAATATAAAGGTTCTTTAGTCTCAGTCTCTATGGTGTTTTACTCACAAACACAATGTCAGAGAAACCCGTTTTTCTTTTTTAGTTAGTAGTTCATAAAGGATGTGATGTAGAAGTACTTCAGCTACCTGGGAACAGAAATATCCCATCATCCACTTCAGCACCTTTTTCTCAACTCTGGTTCTTCTAACTTCCTGAAGACTATTGGAGCCTTTGGGCTTTACATTGGAGCTTTGAAACCTCCTCGGATATGTCTGAAAACCTTTTAAAATCAATCACTCAACTTTATTTATATAGCATTTTACAGCACACAAGGTTACCAAAGTACTTTTTAAATTTATAAAAAGAGAATAAGAGCAAAATAGAAGAAAATAATAAGCAAATACAAATAAATACAAATAAAATACAAAAATATGTCACACATCACTGTGTGTTAAAATCCAGTCTAAATAAATACTTTTTAAGCCTGGCTTTTAAAAGGCAAAAGTCTGTTACAGTACACATGTCGGGAGGCAGTTTTGTCCCAGAGTCTGGGACCAGCGACAGAGAATGCCCGATCACTCCAATGCTACCTGACTCTAGGGACTTCCAACGAGAGTTGGTCTGCTGACCTTAAAGCCCTGGTTGGGTTCTGAATATGCACAATTTTGGACAGGTCGGGAAGGGCAAGACCATTAAGCGCTTTAAAAACAAATAAAATTTTAAAATCAATCCTTAAAGAAACGGGAAGCCAAGAAAGAGAAAACAGAACCAGGGTGATGTGCTGATATAATATTTAAAAATATATATATATCTTTTCAATTGTCTCAGCAGTCTTTAACCTCCTAAATGTCTACAGTATCTAAGTAACTTAGACTCTCTGACAAGTTAACAAGTCAGAATGTACAGAATGCCATTACCAAGTATTACAAAGTACCCAGTAATGTGCAGAAACATCTGTGCAAAATATGTCACAATGGGAAACTCTACCCAAAGTGGTGGAAAATTAGATACAGATGAAGACTCTTGGCTGTGAATCGTCCCTGTGAGAGCTGGAGATCATGGCCCAATGATGCCAACAGAACCACATCATCCGCAAAAAGCAGAGACCCAATCCTGAGGCCACCAAACTGGATCCCCTAAACACCTTGGTGGCGCTGATGTGTTGCACCATATGGTATGGTACAGTACGGGGACATAACTGGAGAAATACTAAAAGCTCAAGGAGGAGCTGAAGAAAGCCTGAACGAGAAGACTAGAGTGGTAGATTTGATCCAATCTGTTGGTTTCCTTAGCTAGGCTATTATGAATCTGAATTGAATTCATCTGTCTGTTAAGGGCCCTGAGGTGACATTGTCATGAATTGAAACTATACAAATAAAGTTGAATTAAATTGAATTGAATCAAACTGAACTGAATCGAATCGAATCGAATCGAATTGAATTGAATTGTATGATTCTTTTTTTTTTTTTGAATTGAATTGAATTGAATTGAATTGAAGTGAATTTTTTTTTCTTTTTTTTTTTTTTTTTTTTTTTTTATTTTTTTGAATTGAAGTGAATTGAATTGAAGTGAACTGAACTGAAGTGAACTGAATTGAATTGAATTGAATTGAATCGAATTGAACTGAACTGAACTGAACTGAACTGAACTGAACTGAATTGAATTGAATTGAATTCGTGCCCGGTCCCAAAGCGAATAAATCTGAAAATGCCACTGTTTTGCTTTTCAAACTATACACATCTTACCTGAAATGCAGAAAACCCTGCCAGCAGCAGTGAGGATTACAGTGCCATCTTTGTGCTGCAAAAGCTCCTGAGCATGATATGACTTTTACAGCTAAACCATCTGCTCCTCACAAATGTCTACTTTCAGCTTGATTCTTTGCTGTCTTCATCTTGTCCATTTCTTTACATCGCACAAGTTTATGACAAGGGGCAAAGTGTGAAGCCCGGAATTAAAGTTAAATAATTATAGTTCTTTCTTCATCTACTAGGTGCTGGCTCCAAAACAGGGCAAATCCCCATAGACTCCTATGTTGAAAAGACCAACTTCATAGCAGAAATAAACATGTTTACAGCCTGGTTCAAAACATCATTTAAGGTTTAATAGGTCAAGATTACCATCATGTCAACTGTTAGGGGGCTGGATTTTTTTTTTTTTTTAATAACTCATCTGTTTAGATGGTATTTAATCTTGAAATTACACATAATTAAGGGGGTGTTATTTTTGATTGACTGGCAGCAGACCGGGTACCGGTTTTAGCCGTGGAGGCTAATAGGTAACTCCCTGCTTGTTCCCAGGAAGGCCTCAGCCTGTAGCAGAGTTACATAACAGTGGTTTTTAGCTGGTTAACAGCAAGTCTGAGCGTATCTTACCTTCAAACCAACCATCTTCGTTCGTTCTTGTTCACTTTGGTTTAACTCGTTTAGCGTTAGCTTGGCTGTCAATCATTTGTCTCGTGGCTCTTTTTCACATTTTCAGTATTTTCTGGGATTGATGACACACACGATATGGCAACATGGCGACTGTGGGAAACGCCTAATTGGCTTCACTTCCCTCTATACAGATGTGACTGGATACTATGTTTATTTATTTTTACAGTCTTTGGTTTATGAGCATACTCCATGTCTCATTCTCTATTTTTGGTGTATTTCTGTGGTGGTGTCACAGGACCACTTACAGGCTGGGAATATGTGCAGCAGCGGTGTCTGTGGGTTTTACGTGGACACCCACATTCCTTGAAATGATTTTCCAAGAACTGCCACTTCGTATGTAGTCTTAACCAGAAATGCTAAGTCACCATGAAAACTTTTCATTACCCACCTGGAAGGTTCTTAAAGACACACAATGGAACTTTCAGCAGTTTTCTAAGTGACGCGCCCCCTATCGGCGGCTAAACTAGCATCCATCTTGTTCGTACCTGTACTGTAAGCTCACTCCAGCCAGTAAAAGACAGTCTTATCTTGACTCTTGTTCTGTCCCTTCCTCTGTTTCTTTTCCTCTCTTCCTCCGGTGATGTTTCCTTGCGTTTCTTTACCGAATTCGACATGATGCGCATTCAAAACAGCCGCGACATTGATACCTGGTTTACATCCGGTTGCTAGTGAGTGACGCGGTGCTGCAACCAATAGTTGGCTGCAACGTCACGGTCGCGTCCCGAATGGGAATCTTACATAGTGCTGTTTCTGAGCCCCGGGACGCCTCTGGGCACTGACAGCTCGAAAATGCGCTTGATGAATGTTGGTGTGACATCAAAACGAGTCAGAAACACTGATTTTTAAGGTCTAAAAGTTACGTTGTGTGTCTTTAAGGACCCTTTGTTTGCTCTCAGAGACCTGTATAGTCTTTAAATGTTCTCATTAAACTTTTAAGCCTTTTAATTAATCTTAAAACATCACAAACAATTTCTGGAACATGTCCAAGCAAACTTCCCAGGAAGGTCCATGAAAACTCCAAAAGCTTTTAATTTGGAGGGAAATTAAAAAAAAAAAAAAAAAAAAACTAGTTTGGTCAACAGAGTAGGAGCACGCACACACAAACATGCTCTATCTATATCTCAGTACAACACAAGCAAAATAATCCAATCACGGACCCACAACAGTGGCAGTGTGCTGCAGCGCTCAGCATCCTTGCCGCTGTACATCAGTCGAACGCTGGCTGAGCTCCGATTTACAGCTACTGCCAAACACGAAAACAAACTAACTCACAAACACATACGAAAACACACTCCTCCTTCTGTAGTGTGCAGCGGCCACCACAGATAAGCTCAAATAAACAACAGACCTAGAAAAATAAATCCACCTCCCTCTGTCTCTCTGCCTCCCAGGGGACGAGGGAGGGCATCCAAAGAACGCCGCCTGTTACTATAAAGCTTCTTGACATCGCACACACAAACACACTCACCACACAACCAGCGATACAAATAAGAAACAGAGAGGGGAGGTATGGTTCCACAGGGAGGAATCACCTCTTCTATCGCTCCACACACTCCTTTTATCTACTGGCTAATGAGGAGCAGATACACAAACACACTCAAAAAGCTACATGCAAACACACACCTCCTTAGGACTGTGGTTTCGTCAGACCGTCTCTCAGTGAGTGTCCCACTTCTAAAAAGACCACTGCTTACATCATTATGTAATGCTCTGGGTTAGTGTGTGTGTGTGTGTGTTTCAGCCCAGAAAGGCTTTGAACACTCAGCCTCTTTCCTCAGCGTGAAGTGTTGTAACACTACAGGCTCTAATGAGTGTGTTCATGTAGAGAAATTGTGTGTCTGTGTGACAAACAGCATTTCTATTATTAGTTGGAAAAGTGGGTTTTTGCACAGTAAGCAGGTGCCAGAAGAGGATGTGACTACTGCTGTGCACGATGATGCTGCAGCTACACAACAATCAGTCACACAGAACCTCACTAACTCCAGCAATAACGCCTCTAATTTTGGATAAAACTTTCAACACTTCTGTTTGGACATTAAGGAACACATGAAACCTCTTGAAGGAACCAGAACATTTTACTTTCTGTATAATCTCTGGATATTACAAGAACTCTTTGTAACACCACAAGATCTTTTCAATATCTGCAATCTATACAAAACCCTGGCTTTTTCTAAGACCTCTCCAACCTTTTTGTTTGAGCCTGGGAACCCCACTTTCTAATTAATTAATCCTAGCTCCATCTCATGGACCCTCAAACCTTCCCTCAAAAACCTTTTGTTCATTTAAACCTCCTCAAACACCCTTGATCATCTCACAGATTGGCTCTGAGAGATGTCCGATCCCTTGGAATCACAAGGGAGTCTTGTGATAAGATCTAGGGAGTCTTGTGATAAGATCTTATTAAATTTTGTTCAAAAGAAATTTGATAACCTCTTCAGAGACTTCTGAAACATATTCCAAAGTTTCCATCTCAGGTACAAAGCTTCAATGTTGTTGGGATGACCATAAGACCAATTGAGTCTTTGGTAAGACCATATGTCTTTCTAGGAACCTTCTCTAGGTGCCTCATAGCATTCCCAGTGAGGGTTTAACTTCCATGCATAGATGCTCATCGGTTATCCTTTAGAGCCCAAGAAAAGACTTGGATACTTACTCTTGCATTTTTTTCTAGAGAACCTCTGAAACATACCTTAAAAGGTATCTGTCTTTTGTCTTTGTTTTTCTTACTCATTTAAGACCTGGACAAGTTGTAGAATGTTAGCATTGATCATTGGGAGCTCTTTCTCTGGCCCGTCTTAAGGATGCCATAAATTCCTTGAAATAATTCTGAACTATTCAACATTTCAGTGACAGCTTCATTTATAACAGCTCCTGAAATATTTCTTCTAACTCTCAATGAATCCCAGGACTGTCTGGCTGAATCAGTAATGACTAGGACCTCATCAGTAAACCCTTAACCTTCTTAAGCACCCACTGTACCATAAAACCTTAGAGAACAACCACAAGAGCATCCACAGAGACTCCCTAATAAATTCCCTAAGTTCTTATACTTTAGTTAAATTTGCTTAAAAAACTTGAAAAACCTCTGTTCACAAACATGACACCTCAATGACTCTGATGAGCTCCTGAGTGTTTCAGAAAGCCCAGCAACCAAACCCTTAAGTCCCCCAAATGACCTACTTTTGGGACATACTTGATTCATCAGAGATTCCCAAAACTTTAACTTAATACCTTGTGCTCCAATGACCCCATCAGCCTCTGGGATGTCTTCAGACATCCTGATACCTCCAAGAAAACATCTGGAGCCCCTTTAAGGAGCCTGCTCAGCCATCCACATAGCTCCATGCACATAGTTTTAATTTCTGATTAGCATTTAGTCTTAATGTAATTTCCAGAGCTCTGGGATCTATTAGTAACATCCCAGTATTCTCAGTGCTTCATTAAAATGGGACATGATGACTTTATTTCTGCTGGAGACCTGCTGAGAGCTGCTGCGCTCAGTGCTGTTGAAAGTCTCTGAACCTTTTGACTCAAAGTTCTCATAAATGTGGGAAAAACTAAAAATAATGTCCTATTTTCCAGAGAATACAGTTCTTACCCTGGAGTTTCCGACAGGCTGGAGGAGAACTGTTGGCCTCCCATCATTACCCACTGGAGAGCTGATAGAAAAGGAGGAGGAGGAGTAAAAAGGAGGTGGACGGTCGAAAAGGAAAGGAATAAGGATCCCCGAGGAGGAGAGAGATGCCAGAGAGTGGTGGCCTCATGTAGGAGAAGCAGGAGGAGGTGGAGACAGATGGAGGCGATTTGCTTCACCGAGAAGAAAGGACGACCTCTGCAATTCTCCAAACCAAACTATCTTCACAAACTCTCATAAAAGGACACGTTTTCTTTTTCTCGCAAAAAATGCTGGATTATTTCATCAACCTAACTGCTGGGTTATGAAATGTGTCACTGGTTTTGGGTTATTATCCGGATTATTTTTGTGAACCCATGCATTGAGCTAAGCACAGCTGAGTTATGCTGATCTCTGCACACCTTCTTTTGTGTCAGCATGAAGCAGCAATTAAGAGTAAAAGCAGCATGACACGGGAGCTTTATCTGCAGTTATACATGACAGTTCATAATCTTGATACTACATATTTTCTAGTATTAGACTCTTTCGTAAACTTTTAAAGTGGTCTTGATCAGTAACTTTCTGAAGGCCACTTTCCCCTTTTTCACTGATTTCAGACAAGTCATTTTGTGTTACCATTTTTAGATGAAAATGTGTTTTTTGTTGCCACTTAACCTGTTGTTGACCCATGAATCGTTAAAATAAAAAAAATCTCCTAACTCAAGGGATGTACCAGAAAATACAGCAACAAAACAATTTTAAATGTGATCTTTAGAGTCTTTGTAACTAGCAAACTGTCACAAAGATATACCATTGGTCCTCCTTTCTTAGCATCTCTGAAAAATAGTTTAAAAAACAAAAACAAAACATAGTTAGCAGTAACAAATCCAGAGAACTATTAGCTGAACGCAGTGTCAGTATGCCCTTCAACTAAGGGGGGAGTGGATAGCCCAGTGGCAGTGTCGTGGGCTTGGGCGCGGAGGACCCGGGTTCGATTCCCCGACACGACCCCTGGGTGTACCACTGTGGACCCCTGAGCACCCCCACCCCCACCAACTGCCCTCCAGGCACCCCATGCAGAGATCAGAGATCAGAGAGCCCACTCTACTCACAGTACAGAGATGGGTAAAATGCAGAGCCCCTCGGGATCATACAAGTATAACAAAAAAAAACAAAAAAACTAGCTAAACTAAACAAGTGGAGGACAAAACAAGACAGGACTAAAAAATAATGTGAAAGTTGTATTTCATTTGAAATTTGAAGAAAACAAGGAGATCTGCAGACCATCAAGCATGTGACCTGAACAAAACCTTTGTTTGTAGCAGAGCAGATGGAAACAAACCACAAAAACTGGTGATGAAATGTTTATTCATCACCATTAAAGGGATACTTTGTTAAAGGGATACTGTGTAACTTTTTGGCCACTAGGGGCACAAAACCTATAATTTCCCACAGGCCACACAACTGCTGCAAAATCAAACAGTCTCTATGTTTTGGAATTGTGTTAACAGACCACTTTGATCAGCAGATAGCAAAGTCATCAAGACATAAAGCAAAGCACTCCAGGTCACATGATCCAAAGAAAGTTACAATGTCTGTTTTTTGAGAAGGGCAGACTTCATAGAGCACCCACATGTGTCGAGAACTGTTTATTGACCCCAGAAATAATGTATTTTCACTGACATTAAACCAACGTTTAGGTCAAAAGTTACATGGTATCCCTTTAAACATAAACTGATGTGGGCCTTGTACCAATCCCTGAGGGATACCTTTATCATTCACTGATGGATTTCATTAGAAAACCATCTGAACATTTTAAACTATATATCCGAGTCAAAAACTGGTATATCTCAGCATGCCGCTGTATTAATTTGTTTTCATTTGTTTCAGTAAATAGCTGCACTTGTTTCATGTTTTCATGAAAATAATGGATGACTCAGTGCTTCACTAAAACCTATGGCACAATTTTCTGACCATCAACTGATGGAACATAATGCTAACTTGTGCAAACCAGTTGTTTAAGATTTCAGTTTTTGTCTGAAAAAATGTTTTAATAAAGCAGATGTGAGAATTTTGTGAGATGACGCTCTCTTTATTTTGTTCATTGAGAAACTAACGGTACATCTCACAAACTGCTGATTGCCAAACGGTCGTTTTCTGTTTACTATCTTTCTTTGTTTATTCTGGTCCAATCAGCTTCTGCATCGTCTCGTTTACCCTTTCATGTCACTTGGGTGGGGACTAAATGGACTGCACTGAGAGCCTCGTAGGAAGTGGTCTTGGCCTTGTTCCAATCTGATTCTGCTCTGAGCTTAATATAATCTAATTTAACTGTAAGATTTAACTGACTCATATGTCCAGGTGTGGATGTGTCACTGGGATGTGGAATGAATTAAGGTCTGACCAGGACTAAAATCATGCTTTTACTTCCTCTGTTACTTTCTCTTACTCCTATCTTCAACACATCCAACAAAAGCCTCCACCCTCCTGGCAAAACATGCAAATATCCAAGTTTTATTCATCTGACGTGTCCACATAATTCCTCGGCGTGCTGTCAGGAGGAGATTGAATGTATTTATGTTTGAATTATCTCTCCCTGTGAGATCAGACTCATCTAACTCAGAACACATGTGTCAACAGACGACGGCGCGTTTTCTGAGCTCTCACAGTTTTTATCTGCAAATCAAACTAGTGGCTGATTAAGAGCCCCGATAGAAAACCTCACTGATGTTTTGCATCTCTTATCTGAGTGTGTGCGCGTGAGTGTGTGTGTCATGCAGCATTTTCTACAGCTCTCAGAGTGATGCAATCAGCAGATAAAGAGGGTGCATGTGTGTTTGCATGTGTGCGTGTGCAACCAGACACACTTCATAAAGCAGCTTGTTAGGCAGCAGCATCAGTGTCAGACAGCAAATTTCTTTTTCTCTCTCTCCTTTTATTATTTCTATCTCTCTCACCTTCCTTTTTTGATCTTTCAGTCCTCCATAAATCCACCTTCCTTATTTTCTTTCCTCTCTGGACACAAACACATACATTCAATCAAATCTCACATTTTTTACCCCTCTTCCACTTGTCCTCTCTCACGGTTCAGTCTTTGTCCTCTTTCCATCTGTCCATCACAGACAGGAAGTGGGTGCATTAGCAGAGTGAAGACGGGCTGATGGAATTAACGTCCATTATCTGAACATTTACAGGCTGCAGAGCAGGATGAAAGAGGGAGGGGGACCAAGGTGATAGAGATCTCTCAGCCCAGCAGAGCTAACCACAGCATGTTTGTGTCGCCCATGTGGGCAGTTTGAGCTAAAGAGCTACCTGCTCTTTTCCTGTCATTTTAAAACGACAAATATCATTTTAAAAGCTTCAAAACTGTGTCTGTCTGTACGTCACTGGTCTGCGAGCCAGGATTCAATTCTCAGAGGTTTTTGAAACAGTTGAACTCTTCAGGTTTTAAGAGGATGTTAGAGAAAGTAGTGCTGCTTCTAAATACACTGCCTGGCCAAAACAAAAAACTCACCACCTGGATTTAACTAAGCAAATAGGTACGAGCCTCCTATTGGATAATTACTGCATGGGCGATTATCTTTCAGCTGGCAACAAGTTATTTAACCCCAACTGGTGCAATGAGTTGCTTCTCATTTCCTAAACAACCATGTGGAAAGACACATCCGTGGTCTTGGAAAAGATGTTAGTCTGTCTGAGAAGGGTCAAATCATTGGCATCAAGAGGTGAAAACATCTAAGGAGATGCAGAAACTACTAAAACTGGGTTCAGAACTGTCCAACGCATTATTAAAAACTGGATAGATAGTGGGGACCCATCGTCTTCCAGGAAGAAATGTGGCCGGAAAGGCAGATGAAGTGATGCAGCATCATGCCTTGTGCCTACTGTATGAGCCTGTGGGGGCAGTGTGATGATCTGGGGTTGCTGCAGTTGCTCAGGTCCAGGTTCAGCAACAGTTGAACCTCTTCTGAACTTAGTCTGCTTTGCTTCATCTACTGTAAGTACTTGAAGGTAAACTGTTGGAGGTTGAGCTTCTTAAGCTATTTCATATAAAAAAAAAAAAGGTTTACAAATGCCGCGTGCCAAATATGAAGTGTAGCTGTCATGTTAATGGAACAGTTGGTCTCTTGTTCTTCTAAATCTGCACGAGTATTGTTTCACATGTCATGAGCATCTAGTTTATACTTGGATTATGTCCGGATTAGAATATATGTAGATAATCTACCAAAGAAGCAGGATGCATTAAGATCAGCTGGAATCACGTGAACCACTCTAGCAAATGCAATCTGGGCACATGTGAGTGAAATATGCACATCTCCATATAAAACTGCCACCACTGCTGTATAGATGATGTCATTCTGAAGATGGTTTTCAGATGGTTAATCATATTTTTTTTTTCAAAATACAGTAACTGGAAATGCATACAATTGTTAGGGGTTAATGAAATCTAATAAAAGGATCCAACTGGTTTAGAGGAACACAGAAAATCATGTTAAAGGCCAGTCAGTGGGCTCCTGCAGCTCTTCATCACTCTGTCTGAAGCACTTGAGATCTGAACAATCAGCAATCAGTCACACAACTGAATGATCGATACAGTCTGCAGCAGAGGGAAACAACAGGAAACAACTAAAAAGCCGTTAAAAAGGTAGAACAAAGTGAACTAACCGTCGGAGCTGAACTGAGCTGAGTCACAGCCTCAGAAACTCAGCTCTGCTGCTGTTTCGTGCAATTATTGACCCAATCCCAGTTCCTCACACAGGCACTTCCCCACCATGCTGCAAAAGGTACGCTTTTTCTTAAGGCTTTTCAGCTGTGGTAATTATGTAATCCACTTTTGGAGAGCTAGTCATTACCTGCCAGAATAGTACATAAAGCAATGGCATATTAAGGTCTTGCAAACCACAGTTAAAGATCTATTTTCAGGGAAAAGTGCCAAGTCTTACCAACATTTTTCAGAGTTGTGTAAGACTCATTTTGGTTTTCAGGAAAACTATTATGTCTGACCAAGTTAAGTTTGAACAAAACAAAATGGTCATTTAACTAAACAAACTGAGCATCTCTCAAAAAACTGAAAGACACCTCAACTATAACTACAGTAAGCCTTCACTTGAAATCACGATTCCATCCACCACCACCCCTTCAACCTCCTAATAATGAGTTTGCTGAAATTTCCTCCAGTCTGTCTTCTGTTTAGTGAATATTCCATCACTAAATGCATTGTGCCCCTGAAACCAAAGCAAAAGCTTTAATTTGACCAGTGGTACCTTACAGAAGCATTTTGAATTCAGCTCAAAATTAAAATAAAATTGCTCTGTTTTTCTAATTTAACAAGATAATTTTTTATCCCCTAAAAATAATGATTTTTACATAAAAATACATAATGTTCTATTTTTCTGAATTAACGAGATGTTCTTTTTTTTTTAAAGTAAAAATGTCATGTTTTTTTCTGAATTGACAAGATTTTTTTTCTTAAAAAATAAATAAAAATGGCATTTTTTTCTGAATTAATGAAAATTTTTACAAAAAATAATTGAATGCACTGTTTTTCTGAAGTAATGACATAACACTACTTGGATTACAGATGATGTTTGTGACTGCTGACATTGCAGGTTTCTTTTAATCAAGACATGCTTTTATTTCCCCCAGAGAGGCTCCAACATGTCCTGTACAGACCTTTGACATTTTAATGATTTTTGGTTTTATTTTTTTGGTTTGTTTTTTTTATCAATCATATTTTGTTTGTTGACACTCATAATTGTTGCATATTTTTCATAATTGTAGCTTAAACTTTGTTACATTCACAGTTAAGTAGGCTACCACAGCCTGCTAAGTCAGTTGAATCAATGACACCCAGAGTTACAAATCATGTGACATTGTTCAGTCAGTTAGACGTGGACATGAGAACACCAGCGGTTCATATAAATCATATCATATCATATTAATTTAAAAAACAGAATGTTTTTATTTATGTTTGTAAAATTATATAATCAATTTAGAAAAAAAGAACATTTTTATTTTTGTAAAAATTATGTTCTTAATTCAGCTTTTTTCCCATAGTACATGGTACTTTTAGCAACAGAAATTTTAAAAGAACTAAATAATTGCCTCAGTCTTCTGTTATATGTGTGATTTAAAGACTGTAAGTGAAGGAAATGAGCATTCATTTCTGCAGGTCAAAGTGAAGCAAAGCTTTACACCACATTTGTTGTAACACTGCTGGTCACAATGCATGAGAGACATGCTTAGAAAAACAGGATGATGAAGAACATGCAAAGAGAAAAAAGAAAGAAAAAAGCATTGATACATGCCTCGCAATAGCCATTAAATCCCAAAAAGGTAAAGCTGATGTTAATGTTACATCTTTACACTCTCCCTTTCTATTGTTCCCCCTTTCAGATCCAACTATGGATAAATCAGTATCAAACAAAAATAATTAAATAATGCTCCTGGCAAAATACTGGACAGGACGTTTAACATTTCGTGCATAATTGAGTTTTTCTGTAATTTACTGTACGTCTCTTTTAAATCATTTTAAAAAGACAAAAAACAGGAAATGGTAATAACGCTGAGCTGACATCACAATTTGTTTACACTGGGGCCAATCCATGGATCATAATCATCCCTTAATGAGGAGCAGATCAGAGGCAGAATGGTGGAAATAATTACAAATCACTAACGCTCAGTACTGGGGGCCTGACATTTCCTAACTTGGGTGGTTTTCCGTGCTAAAATATCCCTATGGTCTTTTGTTTGGTCCCTGACGTCTGAAATGGAATGAGAGGGTCGTGGAAAGGTCCCCACAAATTTCCCCTGTCCCTGGGGAAAGACCCTGAGGTTAAAAGATGCAGAGATTAGATGTCTTAGTGGTTTGTAGAGACATGACTCTGGTAACGTCTCTCTCTGGTGACCATGTCACACTGCTTGGTAGAATGCTTTGGTTTGATAAAGCAGGACGATCTGAAGATGAGATTTCTTCAACAGAATGAATCCGAACTCGAAGCTTTCCTTGTTTTTATCATAGCAATAAAGGTTTGAGTTCTGAATCCAGAAGAAAGGATGAGTGAGGGAGGAAAGTTTATCTGTGGCAGTGCGTTAATCCTCCGAATACCAGCTGTAATCTGCTGACCTCTTTGCTCAGACACAACACACACACACACACACACACTCTTCATTGGGAAAATACCTGCAGCTCAAACATAAATCGCAATCAAAGCATAAGAATGAAACACCATCATCCAGTCTTACACACAACACCGACCTCATTCCTGAGTGTGTGAGGATGCCACTTATCCCTGCTCTTCAACACACACACACACACACACGTATGGTGTGGCAGCAGCCCGTGGGCATGCAAGCAGCCGTGAATAATTGTGTTTACGGATGCTATATGTGCGACCCGTGGGTTCAGAGAGGCACGCACTTGGTCTTCATACCCTCACAAAAGAAGACAGGCATGGCATTTAAAGTGAACCTCTCTCTCTCCTCTCTCTCTCCTTTTATTCCTCCGCCTGTTTCAACTTGTTCACCTCAGTCAGTTTAATTGGCATAAGTGTTAACGAGGCGGTAAGAGCCAGAGCAGAACAATGAACAGTGACAGGAGTAAGAAAAGATTGGTGAAGTGCTTTCATGTCTGTTTCATTTGGCTCCATAATGTGAGTAAATTAGCTGTTTTATTTACACCCCAGGGAATCAGAGCTCAAGCACTTTAAGCCACCTGTTATTAAGCATCATGATTTAAATGTAAAGTTATGGCTGTGAGACACACAAAACAAGTTATAAGTCTTCCTTTCTTAGGTCATTGTGCAGGACTTAGCTAACATAATGATGCTTTATTGTTCTTAATGTGGATGAATTATGTTTTTATGCATGAATTGTCTAATGTTTTTGTGCTTTTGAGATTTTAATGGGGCTTTTCAAACATGCAGAAATGGGAGACTGTAAATGTTAGATGTATTAATCACCATGGATGCTTTTCCCCCCATTCGGATGCAATGGAGACACCAGCGATCAGCAGGACATTGATTAGGTGGCTGAACACAAAATCCTCAATGTCAAACAGACAAAATCCGAGCTAATTTCAAACAATCATTCTTCTCCTTGTAATGAATTCATTAACTTAACTGTATAGGTGCAGTTTACCTTCTGTAAGTTCAGCAAACTGGCTCTCCCATGTATGAAACATAAGTAACATGTATCATCCAACATAAGTAAAAAAAAAAAACAAACAAAAAAAAACAATAGCATTCAGAAACAAAAACAAGCAAAGCAAAACAAAAAAAAAAAAACTAATAAAATGAAATAACAAACAGGCAAAAAACACAAAAATGCATCAGGTATTGACTCCTGTAGGCAAAAAATGACTGCATCAAAGTCAATGAGAAAAGCCTACCCAATCTAGAATAGGGCTTGTAAATGTTCGTCTGACAAGCTTGTGGTGTTAACTAATGGTATAAGCCTGATTACCAATTGATGTTTATTCAGTAAACTGTGGTCTTATTTGGAGCAAAGCAGATGATAAAAAGGGTAATGACTGAAGTCATGGCTACGTTTTTACGAAGACTTAATGCACATTAGTAGGACTGGAAACCACTTTGAGACTTGTCAAAGATTAAAATCAGACAACTATCCAGCTGTTTGTCTAAAAAAAAAAAAACAATAAATTCTTTCTAGATACAAAATAAACTCCTAGATATTCCAAGAGGTAAAAGTTACTTCTGACAAGGAGTTTTCTCCATATTCCTGTGGTAGATGTCCACCACAGTTGTTTGTTTTTTTTCCCTTAATGTCCTTATTCTTTTTTGGACAGTACAACTAATTCTTCTACTGAAATACAACCACAAGAAACAAAACCTATATTCATACCCTGTACAGGCAACACAGTGAGTTTATTTACCTCAGACCAATGAATAGGAACAGGTCTCTTATTTTCAAAGGAGTGCCTTAGATTTGCTCTGCTGGTAAATGGAAACATAGCTAGTCTCATTATGAACCTTTGTCAAATGGCACAAGTGGTGCAGTCTGGTTTGGTTATTTGATATAGCCCATTTAACCACACATGTACTTCGTTCATTAGCAGCTGATGCATAAAATATACAGGACAGGTTTGTTAAAACTCAATATTGGGATTTTTTTTCTCTTTCTGAAAACAGAGAATTTCCTATCAAAGCTATGATGCAACATAAGAAAAATAAGCAGCTGTTTTGTCCAACACACAGGTTGTAAACTCCAGTAAAACAAAGGACAATGAGAAATTCAGCAAAGTTTGGAAGATATCACCTTCTTAAAAGCCTGATAAGTGAAGATAATATTTTATAAATTCAACCACTTTTTCAAATGGTACACAGACAGGGTTAACACCTGGAAGAACAGCCAGCCAAAACCACAAGTCAGCTGGCATGCTGGTATACAGAAGTTTTGCAACAATGCAAAATCCACTATTTATTAAAAAATAATGCCACCTCGTCATCTATGAATGCATTTGTCAATGAATCAGTGAGACTAGCCATGTCTGCAGCTGTAGGTTTCAATAAACTACACTCTGACTCACCAAATATGTTGCCTACATACAGTAAATTATTCAATAAATTTAATAAATCAGCCTATCTATTTAGAAATAAACAAAAAAGTAAAAAAATTAGACAAATACTCCAGAAGGTGCAAAGATATTACGACCACAAATGGATAAAAAGAATGGAAATAAATTTGCCAGTTCAAACTTATCGTATAAGAACCAAAATGATAAACCGACAAAAATTCATAAGTTCCCCAGTTGTTTTCACTGTCTTCATAATGAGATCCCATAAAAACATTGCCCTCATGTGGAATTCACAAACTCATCAGAGAAAATTTTATGACTCCAAGGGTTGTGCCCAGCTCATAAAAACAAGCTTGGTTTGACGAAAACATGCAGGTGTTGTACTTGTCCAATTTTCCACAGGTCTACGTTTTCCCATGTCATATGGTCTCAAGTTCCCTTGCTTCATGCTCTTGAATTAGAATTATGGTTTTTCCAATAATGTAATGTGGTCACATTTGACCCGAGCACAGTGGAGTTCACGTTAACACTGACGTTAAACACAGATTCAGTGCGTCTTACGTCAGCATTTCTCATATTTTTCCTCCGTTAACATGATGGTGTTTAGCTAACATGGCTAACAGTTAGCAAAACACGCTCTTTTTCTTTGTTCACACATATTTCTTGTTTTTATATTTTAGTTCAAGTTTTCTACATTACAAAGAAATCTAAAAGTGTTGAGGCAAAAAATCCGTCAACCGTTACATCAGTCTCCCCGCTGATGAATAGAAAATCAAAACTAAAGCAATAAAAATGAAAGAAATGAGTAAAAGGGAAAATAAGGTGAAAATGTGTTTCTATGAGTTATGTAAAATCAAAACTTTAGTAGCTCTCAGTTTTAGTGTTTTTGTTTGAGTCAGCCTGCTTCAAAAGTAAAGCAAAACTCCAGTGTGTTGTGTATCTGTGATGATATTAGCATCGCTAGCATGTCTTTGTGTCCAAAAACAGACTTCTGCTAAACTGTTTCTTTCACAGCTTGTTAGTATCATGAAGAAATGATTGACCTTTTAACCATAAATTATAGGAAATGACATTGAATATCAGCCTGATAACATGATGACAGGTTAACGAAATGCTAACTTGTCAAGTTAAAGAGACAGTGTAATGTGCTAGCATGTTTCCTAGCCTCCCTCCTTGGGTGTGTAAGTGGAGCTGATGGAGGGTTGGACTCAGTATGATTTACATAATTGGGATGTTAATTCGTTAAGCTGTGGGACTTGATTATGTCGCATATTGATAGTGTTGTGCTGCTGTGAGGTCACACACCTCTTTAACGAGGGTATACACAGTGCAGGGAATTGTGGGAATTTGATTAAATCTACAATGTTAGTGTTCCTGCCGACAAAGTGTGTGTGCATGTGTGTGTAATGAAAACAGTGTTAATGTGTGTGAAATTTAGCAGCGTTGATGTGGTTTTTGAACCTGTGAAACAGTTTGGGAGTCTGCTTCTTCTACAAACGATGGGTGATGGAGGGAGTGAAAAGGGGAGTACGAGGAGAGGATATTCCAACTGGCCTTACCGTTCTCTGGGTGTTCCATCTCACCGATGCTGCCGTCAGGGGTGGTCCTCTCGTAGTGGTCTTCTGGTAGAGCCAGCGGCCCGATCCGTGGCCCCGATGACGACTTGGAGCTGGGGGTCTCGGACTCCTCCAGGCCGCTGTCGTAGTAGCTGTGCTGGGATGCATCCTGCAGATCTTGCGCCTGATTGGACGTGGAGAAGGTCACTCGGCGATGAGGCAGCTGTGAGAAAAGGAAAGGATTAGTTTAGTCTGGAATATTACAGGCTAAGAGTTAAATTTAACATATAAAGTGCTTTTATTAGAAATCAGTTTCAGTTGGATCTGATAAAGCTGATGCAAATTAACAAAGACATCAAGTAGAAGCCAGACAATAAAAATAACCACAGAGAAGTCATTTAGACACTTTTAATCATGTGTGCTCTTTTATCAAAGTGTCTGACTTCAGCTTTCTTTGATTCTGCAGCTCAAACCAGTCAACTTTCATGTCTATCCCTAACAGAGTACCGTGATTGTAACTAATGGATGGAGGATTGATCATCTTCACTCTTCTCAGTGTTTTCATTTACAAAGCAGTCAGCCAAAGACATTGACCTCAACTGCAGATGCTTTACAGCCAGTAAAATTGATCAATCTGAGAGAACAATCGACAAGCTTTAAAATGTTGCCAGTTTACTGATATGCTTCACTTAGTAAAGTCACATTTATTCAATATGAACCGATCGGCTGAGGTTTAACACTTTTAACAGATGCTTATTGTCTGTTCTATCCTCTACCGAACAGGCGGGCACAGCAAAAAAGAGCCAAATGCTTTGGGACATTTATACCCGACTGTTGCTGCTACTAAAGACACATAGGGCAGCAAATGGAGAAAATTAAGACTCCTGAGAAGCCGTTGGAGGCCATTCCTTGCCAAAGCCAGCGACTGATCTGGGAAACAATAAGCTGGCACTGGTTACTGTGAGACTGGCAGTGGAAAATGAGACATTGGCAATTCATGCATCTCATTGAGCAACCCAGTGGAACGGCTACTGGCTAAGCTGAGCATGAGCATAAGAAGGCTGGCAACCAACTGGACAGGACTGAAAAGTCAGCCAATGTTGCTGTCCCATAGCTATTTCAATGCAGTGACCGAAAATGTCAAATATGGCCACACTCGAGATTTAGAGGGAGCGAGTTTTACCACAGAGTTGTGAAGGCATCAGATTAAAGAGAAGAGTGAATTCAAATTTCTCATGACCAGCTGTATCAGAGAAATGTATGTTGCTTTATTTGCACCATAAAGATGGAGCAGCTTGAAAGCAGAGTTATAGCTTCATCCTGTGATCCAAATTTTCATTAAATCATATATTCTGATGATAATTCACTCGAATCTAACGCATTCCAATTCTGTCCAATCCAACTCAATCAATTTATTTTGATCAAATTTATTAAGAATTAAAACTCAACACAATTCAACATTAGGTAGAGATAGGTAATGAGTTTTTCATTCAAATTCAACAGTCATTTGATTATATAAAGCGAATAGTTCATGCAGTTATTATTTTGATATGCAGCTGTTTTACATAACCAGCACCTGGTAGCAACGCGTTACTACTATGTAGGGCTGAAACAATCAAATTATTCCAATGATTTGATTAGAGAGAAAAAAAAGCTAAAATATTAAATGAAAATTATAGAAATTAACACTTCATTTAATGAGAAAAACATTTCATTGAACCCATCCAGTTCCAGTCATGTAAAGAATTCAGATATTTTAAGAACATGGTTATTTTAAGTTACATATAGGTGGTGGAGACCTAAAATATGAATATTTTGGGTGCATGGGAGAAAAAATAATGTTCTCCAGCCAGTTAATTCAATGCCCCAACATATTTTAAACTTCCAATTGTATTTATTCATTTGACACATTATTTTATCTACTACAGACTAGAGGAAAATTAAGAAAAACATTGTATGCTTATCTTTTTATTAATCTGATTTGCTTGTTAAATTTATTTCAATTAAGCAATATGCAACTTGTTTTTTAGCCAATAAATGCTGAAACTGTCTATTTTTCGTTGCCATTGTTTAATAGTCAGAATGAAGAGCAGTAGCTGCAATTACAGTTGAATGTGTGTCACACACACACACATTATTGACTTTTTTTTTACAACTACTGCTCCTCTGTTGCATGCCAGTCACAAGATCTTCAAAGTAATGAGGAAAGGGAAAGCTTATCAGATTAAATGATGAATCGACTGACCACAGTGGCAGATTAATCGATTGTTAAAATAATCGATAGCTGCTCCAGTTACTAACACCACCAGGTGGGGTCAGTTTAAAAAGCTGTTTTGTATCTGACAGGAAAAGACAACTCCAACGTTTAACTGTTGCTAGGTTCTGGTAGAAAGAGTGTGGCACTGTGAGGTTTGATGATATTCGTTCATTTCTGCGCCTATTAGGCAAGAGCCATGTTAACCATGGATAGTTCACTTGGCCATCACTGGGTTCCATACTAACCAGGTATGAAAAAGGGTACATTCACACCAGGATAGTCTCGGTAGGATGGGAAATTCTAAAAAGCAAACCTGCATTCACACCTTTTTTTGCTTCTGTTTGCATTCATACTGCACGTAACCGAAGCGGACCTAAGCGCCTGGTTAAACCGCCATCGTTGAAACAACAGCTCACTCGGGGGCGACACTCCCCGATACAACCACTGATCAATGATGACAAAGCAGGAAGAAGAAGAAAACTCTTTGATTAAAGTGGAAATCTTTCTCTTCTTTTCTCTGTCTACACATTTTCCTTTTTTTTGTTTTGACCTCAGCTTCTTCGAACACACGCCGTTTGCTTTGTTTTTCCTCCAACCCAAACGATATTCTACCGATAATCTACCCCACTTCCTTCTACTTCTTCTTCTTGATGCTTTATTGCGGTCGACAAACTTCACTTCCATTAGGTCCACTGGTTAGTCCGATAGTCAATTTACAAATGAACCGAGACACCTGGCTTTCAGATGGACCAGAGTCCCACCAGGATGTGGTTTGTGTTTACACTTTACCAAACGAAGTGGATAATCCATGGAAGTGGACCACGGTCCGTTTAATGTGGACCAAGCAGCCACAGTAATCCTGGTCGCATATATATATTTTTTTATTCTGAATTATTTATTCAGAATGAAATAATTCAGAATTGACTTTTTCTCCTTCGTGTTTACATGTAAAGAATAATTCCAAAGTGAGGTTTATATGGAAAACATCACATTCTGCTTTAGATCTGGGGGTTCGAGAAGGGTTCTGGTTGGACAGCGGGCGGGCGTCACATATTTACATCCATTTATGTTTACTCTGAAGTAAACGGACAGTGGTTCCTGCTACTTTTTGTTTCAACTATGACATGAAAACCACATAACTCAGATTTTCGCTGCATTTTGATTGTTGTTTTGTAGCAGCAACACAACACTAACATACTACTTCATTTTTGCCAGCATGAGTCCAACGCTTGTTTCACGTGCACTTTTTAATTCTATTAGTTTTTATTATTTTTATTTTCATTATTAGTTTTATTCAGAATTATCGGTTTCAATTGGAATTAAGGGTTTACGTGTGTCTTCCTTAAGTGGAATGAACTTTTATTAGTAATTAAATTGAAATATAAACTCTCATGTAAACACGGTCACCCTAAGAGAAACTTGAAGAAACAAAAACAAACAAAACAAAAAAATGGCAAAAAGTTCTGTTCTGTGTGGAACTACTTCAAGAAAATAATTAAATATGAATACTAGTTCAACTCCATGTGGTCATAAGTCTTCAATGACTAATAACAGAAAGGTCTTTCAAGCATCCAACAGAAGGTCTATCAGCGGTTAATAATCACTGTAGCTTTGTCATCAGATGAAGTTTGATGTAAGACATGAAAACGAATAGTGGACCCCATCTCAAAGATAGCCAAAGACATGCCTCTTGAAGGTTGAAGGTGGATTTTCTTTTTCTTTTACTATCACATCACTGGATTGTCAGTAAATACACAGGGGCATTCTGCAGACCAGAGTCATGTCAAGGCAACAAACTGCTGCAAACCTTGAGAATGTGCTTTTAAAGCTACTGAAGACTGAGTAAACAGAAAAGTAGCAGCACGTGTACTTGACAGTGTTAGCAAAATGGTGTTTGCTAACATTTGACAGCTGCTGGGAGATTTGAAAAAGCCCCATCTAATTCATCGTAATCCAGTTCAAACTAACCGACTGTAACCAACTTACTCTGTCTACCCATTAAATCTAATTCAGTCCAGCTGAACCCGGTCTATTTAAGGACAATTTTATTTCAATGAAACCAGGAATAGAAAGAAAACCACCTGGAAAAAATCCACAAGTTTGTGAGCTGGATTCTGCTTGATTCAGTATGTTTACCTAATTTCTGCTGTTCTAAAGAACCATCTCATCCATTAACCCTAAAAAGTCCACTTTCACAGTCGACGTAATCGCATCCAGGTCCATTCTGCCATCGATTGGATGTCGGCAGCACTTCTGAATGCAACACAAATCAACCACGCTAAAGGAAGTAAATTTAAATTAGTATTTTTTTTTTCAAGAAGCAGGGCATAAAACTTCCTCCATTAAGACAAAAAATTAAAAAAAATCAAACTTTACATAAGTGTTACAACATAAAAGTGTGATGATGCAAGACGGTCTCCTCAGTAAAGAGCATAATATAGTGAAAAAGATATTCATGCATTCAAGTATGCTGGATACGCTCTGCACAACCACAAACATCAGATATTTCAAACATGTGGCATCCTGCTGAGTTTAAAGCACCATCAACCAACTACAAGGCCTCTGGCCATTCATTACATTATTCTTTATGTCTCTTTCTGAAACAGACATCATCTGATCACATATGAAATGTGATGCTTTGTAGACATGAACATATTTTAATTTGTATGCTCATAAAGTCATCGGGTTGAACACACTTCACCGCTTCCATTCACTGTGTTTTCTGTGGGTGGAAGGTAACTGTTTGACTTGTGTACTTGATGCTTTTGTAATTAAAACACAATTAGCCTCCTCACATTGCTGCGGGGACACTGACACAGCTCACACAGACTCACACTCACACACAAGAACACGTTGTGCAAATACAATAAGTGCTGCCAAGCAAGCTGTCCTGATTCAAAGGCACACAATGCACGGTCAAACGTTTCAATTACACACACACCAGACCAGCCGGGGCTAATAAAGAGCAACATCCGTGGCTCGGCAGATACTCCATCACCATGGCAACTGTGCACCATCAGGACCCCTGAACCAGTAAAACCAGCAGATCTGCACTCAGAACAGGAACACAGAGGTTGTGAGCTCTTTTTTAAAAACCTTTATCTTGACGTTTTAAAGCTGCTGAAAGGTTCACCGCCTCGCAGCGGCTTAACACAAACCTACCAGGCGGTTCAGTCCTGACAATCACCTTTCTGTGTCAATGATACTTAAATTTCTTCTTCAGTTCACAAACTGTAGTCGTGAAGGATGATGGGTCACCCGACGCTCGAACTGCTGCATTCCAAGCAGTCTGCGAGGTTTTGCTGAAGGATTTAAAAATATCTGATGCTGCTCAGTATGCAGGGGAAGGCTGCAATATTAATGTCAGAGTGATGGAAATGTGCAGAACTCCAAACCGCCGTGGAGCTGCCCTTTAAACTGTGTGGACACAATGTAGTGTCACGGCATGAAAAGCCCAGATCCCCGGTGCTTGAGGCGACAGGCGCCTCTCCAGGTGAACACATCCAAACACTCAGAAATAACTGGACTCCCTGCAGGAGCTATTCCCTCCCAGCAGAACGGCTGAAACTGGAAACGCTCGCAGAGGTCACGCTTTATATTTTTGTACTGCAGAACCCAGATGTGTTATGTAATGGAAGTGCTTCACTTCATGTGTCAGTTTTCTTTGCAGGCATGTAAACTTACTGTTTCCCTGATTTAGTGTTTAGAGACTTGGTGGGAGGCAATGGCATGAAAAAAATACCAGATTTTGCAGATCTACATATCTTCATTTAAATATACAGTATGTGGTAAAAGGTATTTATTGATATATAGGTTCAATATAAGGCTTTTTTTTGCCAATATCTGATATCCAATATCTGATATTGTCCAACTCTTAAATTCCGATATCCAGCATCAACCGATACAGATATATGCAGAGAACTGTGAGGTTGTATCTTTTATATTTTGAGCAATACAACTATACTCTGCTCTGAGAACAAAGACCCCAAAATAGCCTTAACTCAGCCAGAGGAGTTCATTTTGGACATCTGGCTGCCAGATATCAGATATTTGCAGGTATTAGCCAACATATGGCTAATTATAATGCTATCACAAATTTCTGATATCACATTTTAATGCCAATATCAGCCGATAATATCAGTAGGCCGATGATATCGGACATCCTTATTCATATTTATATTTACTCACACTCACACTCACACACAAGAACAATTAATTATGATTATTGATTTAACATCAATAGAAACACAGTTTTGGATTTTATATTAAATTTTTCTGCCATTGACCTTTGGTTTTTTTTTACACATTGTAGATTTAAATAACCCAGACAAAAATTACAAAGTGCATTTAAAAAAAAAAATCTATTTCCAACCAAATATACTTATAGCAGAGAGGGGGTAGTAGGCTGAAATTCATTTCTCATGGGGTACGTTGTACAAAGAAGGTAATACATATCCAAATATCCAGAGCCATAGCCATACCCCCTGGAATGCCTTATAGTACCCCCAGGGGTACATGTACCACCATTTGAGAAACAATGCCTTAGGACAACAATCAAAATCAGTGTTTTTTAACAGTCAAAAACATTTTGGGTGAAATCCAATATCCCCCCTTGGCCCTAACCCTTCGTTTTCACATTCATGTGAAGGGGTAGTGGTGTCCCAATTCTGGTTCAGTCCAAGGGGGAAGTGGTAGGGTTGTCTGGCCTTTGAAACAAAGTTTATCCAGGGGCCGACTAGAAAATGAGCGGTATATTACCCACAATTTCATGCGAAATACGGGCAAAATGGCAAGGAAATCATCAGCAGCAGCAGCCAAAGAAACACACAGGTATTTTTTTGTAAATAAAATATGAACGTCACTATTTTAGGGTTGTTTTGATGTATTACAGACAGTTTTATTGCAAATGTGAAAAAAATCGCTAGTTTCGTAACATTACGTGCATTTGCTCATGTCTGTAACGTTAACGTTAAAGGAATAGTTCACCAACAGAATGATTTAACTTTATTTTCCACTTGCCTTCATGGTGAGCAAGACTCTGGAGCACTTTTTTAATATTTCAAATGCAGCCAGAGATCAGGAAGGCTTCCCGTTTCCAACCAACTTTCATATAATGGAGTTTGCTGGAGACCGAGCCAAAAAGGTCCATAAAAGTCCACAAAAACTTGTCAATATTCCTCCATACTGCTCGCCCAATGTAATCCAAGTGTCCTGAGTGGATTGCGTCCAGAATTTACTCCAAACGACGTAATTTACCATATTTTTAGAGCCTAAAAATTAGTAGATATTACTTCCGCGAAGCGCACACATGCGCGTTCACAAAACTACGGAAGCCTCGGCGTTCAGAGCCTACTCTGCTAATAATACAAGTGTAGAAGAAGAAATTCTCTGTTTACATTGTGCTAACAGCGCCAGAGCTGCAGATGAACAAACAAAAGAGGGGTTGGATATTGATTGAAAACAAAGAAAGAAAGAAAAAGAGAACGCGCAATCTCATCTGCCGAGGCTTCCGTAGTTTCATGAACGCGCATTGGCGGGGGAGTGGGATGTACTTCCATTTAGGCCCCATAAATATACAATGGCGTAGTTTCGAGTAAATTATGGACACTACCCACTCAGGACACTTGGATTACATTGGACGAGCAGTCTTGAGCAATATTGAAAGTTTTTTTTTTTTCTTTTTTTCTTGGTCCCAGCGAACTCCATTATATGAAAGTTGGTTGGAAACGAGAAGTCGTCCTGATCTCCGGCTGTATTTGAAATATTAAAAAAGTGCTCCAGAGTCTTGCTCACCATGAAGGTAAGTGGAAAATAAAGTTAAATCTTTCTGTGGGTGAACTATTCCTTTAAGCTGGAGTTGAAGGCAACTTCTTTTCCTTTCATGTTTACGTTTTTTGTCCCAAAGCCAACAAAAATAATCAAATCGTCCAGGAAAGGGAGATTATTGCTGCTGCAGACGGCATTGGGAACTCTTCCGGAAACAGCTGTGAAGTCAGTTTACTGCGCCATGGCTACGACTATCAGTGATGCATGATAATTTCTGTTGTGCCATACAGCCAAGAGGAAGGGGTAGGGATGGAAATAGGAATTGGAATAAGTCCTTTGTTCCATTTTAATCCATCTTTGACTTCTCATCATGTACATTGAAATCCTCCAGACTATTCCTACCACCATTCCTACAGTATGGTCACAAGGATTAAGTGCATCTTTGGGTTTCTCCAAACTGGAATGATGGCTGATCCACGGTCAGCACATCATGTGCAAACACAACAAAGAGGAAACTTCACAAACCTGATTGTAACTGGGAGATTCATGTTCCTGCAAACCGACTCTCAACTGGAATAATAAGAATCATCTTTAGTCAGTAGAAAGGAATCAGCATATTAAAAAGGGACTAAATTTAACCTCAACTAAGCTTTGATCTACCACCAGTTTTCCTCGCAGAAGAGCCAAAAACTGGTCACTGTTCACTTTAATCTTCAGCTTCAGTTTTCTTTTATCTGTGCTCACGGACATGAAAACAACTCCCAGAGATAATTACTGGATATCTAACAGAACTAGTCATGTAACACTCATTCTCTGCAGTTTATTGGCTGATTAATACCAGAAAAAAAGGGAGTTTTTCAGTGAGGATGTTCTCAACCTGAGTTTATTGTCAGGACTTCACCTTCACAATAAGCAAATCCTTCCTTTTTCAGTTATTCAGCTGCAACATCTACCTGAAACCCTCGTGGCAGCTCAGGTGTGTTTTGGACAGTAAAATGAGGTTGTGTGTGTTTTCAATAATCACGTCCAGCTTCCACTGCTCCGTTTGCTCTGTCAGCATTAGGAAATAAATCACCTGTGTTTTTGCTGCCCAAACCGCCTGGATGCCTGTCCTTCCTGCCTGTCACCTCCAACACACCCAAACATCACACACGCTCTTGTTTGTTCTCCTTTTTGTACTTGTAGTCGTGTTTGCTGGAAATAGAAGTGCCATCTCAGCAGGTTGCGCTACGAAAAAGTGGAGCAGATCAGAGGGGAAGAGAAAGACCGACCAGCATCCAGAACAACCTCAACATATCTGCCTGCGTCCCACCACCATTTCCTGCCCCTCCGCGATGTCCTCGTGCTCCAGATCGCCGTCACATGGACAACAGAACGGCTCCTGTTTGCCCGACCAGAACTGATGTTCTTCGCTGCCCTATTTTCTGCCTCTGAACGTCAGGGAGGCGGCAGGTCTGCAGAAACGTCCACGGCAGCTGGAGGTGTGCTCCAGAGTGCTGGGCTTTATGAAGGGAGACTTATTGATTTTTCATGACTTGCTGAGAGATGAGGCCCCCCAAACTGCTGAGAGGCTCCAGAAACACAAGGTCTCTGTATGGGATTTCAAAGTTTAAAAACTTTAAGGCAGATCCAAAGTGAAAAAGATGGTAAAGTATCAGCAGAGAAGCCCAAACATGAGCAGACCTTTTTCCTTCACAGATTAGAAAATAATCACACTGAATGTTGTAACGAAAGCAAACAAGCTGAGAATGAAAATCACAAAGCTCCTTTGAAAAGACTCTCAGATCCATTTGCCTTCTGAGTTGACTATTATGTTTTTTTCTTGGCTGATAAAGACTGATTTTTAGTAATCATGGAGGCCAATAAATGATATTCAGAGCCAATGTTCGTTAACAGTGAAAATGAAAATCATGGCATCAAAAAATGAGATTTTCTCCTGCTTGGGATCATGTTTTAGCTCACTATGCTCCTCTACAGCTTGTCACTTTGTTTTCATACACACAAGCACACACACTTCTTCACCATCACAGCGCTGTAGTAACACTTCACACTTCTGTCAGACTAACTGGACAGAAACTACCGCAGGTTTTTGGTAACCTACATGAGACTGGAGGCCAGTTGAACTTTCCCCAACCATCACTGGGCTGGATTACACCATTGTTGTTGAATGCTGTCTTCTTTTGCCCCCTCGAAGAGTTGCAGTGATGCTGGTTACGCAAACATTTAAAAGCAAACAAGGTTAAGTAAAGAGCTTCAGAGGATGAAAATGCAACTCCTAAATAAGTACCTTCTGTTGGGTTCTACTGGGTTCTGCTCCCTTCCAGCTGGAGAAACATCTCATCTGTGTGCTGGAAATATACTTAAAGGGACTGGAGGCAGGATAAAGAAGTGAAACTCGGGACTGCTGTGACTGGCGCTTCAAGTAACTGCAGCCACGAGCCAAGTCGTCACAGGAGCGTGCACTAACTGAAGCTATAATGTTGTTTACTAAGCGTTTTCTTCGTAGTAACACTTTTTAGTGTCTTTCATTTGATCTGGATCGTTTGCTGACGGCAGAAGAATTCATAACTATCGCTTACAGTGTTTGATTTTACCACGACCGTCTGAGATGCGGATGCAGCATCATTTGACGTCACATCCGCAGGGCAGCGCGGGAAATTCGGCCACCGAATTGCAGCGCATTTTGCAGCACACAGCCTGTTCGCGGCAACGGAGAGAGACGTGGGTGGGCTCGTTTTTTGGGGTATTTAGTATTTTAGTATTTAAAAAAATGGACATGCATGTTTGTTTGTTTTTTTAATTCCTGTCTCTAGTCCCTTTAAAGGATAGCTTTCTTTTTTTGTCAAGCTGGACCTTATTTCTAGGAGTTTATACGTGCATTTATACGGGCCACATGCACCTCGGTGGGGCGCAGTACAGCTGAGAGAGCAGCTCGCTACCCAGACACTAACGAACTGAAAACTTTGAAGCTCTGAACTCACAGGACAATAGTATAGTTTGTTCGTTTGTTCTAATTAAAGCATTGATGAAATGAAGGAGTTTTGCGGCAGATAATGTCTTATCGAGAGGCTGCCCCGTCTCTCCCATTATATGGATGCACACCGAAGAGCGACTCAACGTAATATCTTCCAAAGGACTCAAAGTGATGCCGAAGTTTTACTGGTGAGTAAATGCATGTATAAGAAATAAGGTCCAAGTTGAAAAAAAAAGAAAGTTATCCTTTAAGTCAGGGGTGCCCAATTCCAGTCCTTGAGAGCTACTATCTTGCAATTTTTAGAACATACCCTCCCCAACACACCTGAATCAAATGGTTAATTCCCTCATGAACATCATTCAGCTCTGCAGAGGCGGTTAACGAGCCATTTATTTAATTCAGGTGTTTTGGAGAAGGATGCAACCAAAATATGCAGGACAGCTCTTGAGGGCTGGACTTGGGCACCCCTAACTTAAGGTATTGAGCTTTAAATATCTCTCTCTTCGCCCAAATCATTTCCAGCTCTCTTTTCTCCCCCCTCGTGTTTATCTATTTACTATTTCTTAGTAGCACCTTTTTGTGTAAAAAAAAAAAAATAGTTTGAGAGGGTTGTTAAATAATATTTATCCTCCTGCGTTTGAACTTTAGTCCTGAAAGTCTGTTTTATTTTCATCTGTATGAAACATTACCTTTCCTTCTGATTAAATAAATGTGTAAGCAGCTCTATGTAACTTTCAGACCTTAAAAAATATATGTTTCTGGCTCATTTTGATGGAACGGTGACATTTATTATGGAGATTCCAGGAGCCATCGCTGCCTAGCAGCATCCTGAGAAACCGCACTTCACATCTTTTTCTTCCAAGATGCTGCATCACTTTAAAGCTGGGTTTCGCTTTAAAGCACCACGTTGCACGCCAGCAACCATGTGCGCACCATGGCCGATTCAGCAAAGGGATGCAAGGACGTTCAAGCAAGAGGAGAAAAAGAAAGAAAGAAAGAAAGAAAAAAAAAGAAAAAACAAAAAAAGACAGAGAAAAAAGAAAGAACAAGGCAGAACGAAAGAGAACGAAGGAGAAAGAACGGAAGAAAGAAAAGAAGAAAAAGAAAATGAAAAAGAGAATGAAAGACACATAAAGAAAAATAAAAAACAAAACAGAGAATGAAAGAGAAAGAAACAAAGAAAGAAAAGAAGAAAAAGAAACAATGAAAGAAAGGAAGAACGAACAAGTGAAAGAAAGAGAAAGAAAGAAAAACAAACAAGAGGGAAAACAAAAAAGAAAGAACAAAAGAGAACAAAAGAAAGGAAGAAAAAAATGAAAGAAATATTTTGATTTTAACCAACGAAAGACAAATAAATAAACACAGAGAACAAAAGAAAGAAAGATGAAGAAAAAATGAAAGAGAATGAACAAAAGAGAAAGAAAGATAGAATGAATGACGAAAGAGAAAGAAAGAGAAAGAAAGAGAGAAATTAAAGTCAAACGGACTTTTACTGTCTGAAGAAAGCTCAGAGTAGAAGTGAGATCCAAGATGGATGCTGAATTAGCTGCCATTGTGTGTGTGGTGGTGGGCACATTTTTGCAACATTGTGGGGACCATGTTCTGGATTTTTACCATCACCGTGGGGACGTCTTGCCCTCGTGGGGACATTTTCCCGGTTCCCACGGGTACAAACCCCAATCTTGACCCTGGGTCAAGATTAGGTTTTAGAGATTAAGTTACAATTAGGTTTTGGTGAGGGTTAGGACAAGGGATAGGTTTAGGCAATCAGTTATGGGCATTAGGTTTAGGGCATGGGGCTAGGGAATGCATTATGTCAATGGATATACCCCACAGGGATATAAAAACAAACGTGTGCGTGTGTTTGGAGGGGGGGGGGGGCAAAGTTTATTAGTTTATGTTACTAACTCTGAGGAGGAATAAAAGCTAACCACCATCATCAAGCTGCATTCTTCACTTTATTTCTGTGATGGAATTTAGACCAGTTCCTGTACGAGGTTGATAAATGAGGACCAGTCCAGGTCTGGTGGAGTCCATAGCTTTGGTGCTCTGCTGAAACAGGGGCCTTCTCTACAGCATTCAGACGCTGATGCCGCTCTGGCTGATCGGTGATTGATCGTTTCCGGGCTTGAAGCTGCTGAAAATAAATCGTCCAGCGATGAGAACATTATGAGTTCAGTGAATGAGTTTATGCCTCGCTGCTGCAGTTAATTCAAGAGCCTAAAATAAAACAAAATTTGATAAAATGTAGTTGCTAACGAGGAGCTTGTTTAAAGGGGTTCAACATTAAACACACAACAGGGATTGTTTGAATAAACGACGAAGAGGGCTGTAAGGAAGTTGTTACAGGAAATAACTCGCACTGCATCTCGAGCGTTCTTTCTGATGATGTGTTCCGGTTTGCGTTTTATCCTCCTTCTTATGCTGTTAGTGTTGTGTGTTTCACCCTCCCTCTGTATGCCATGGACCTCAGCGAGTTCATTGTGATGATGATGAAGGTCAGTAACGGAGAATTCAAGGAAAAATGCTTCATCACATCCAACCTGCTCCGCTGCAAACTGTTAATGCTGCATTTTGAGGGAAGTTTCTCATCATTCCTCCGCTGATGAACACTCGGCCGTCTGCAGGCAAAATGCACACGTGCACTTTTATGTAAAACAAGAGGGCATGATGAACCACTTTTCCTTGAATCGGTAATAACTGACCTTCATTAGCGTGGCGGGGTGAGGCTGCACAGAGGCCACGAAGATGCTGCAGAATCCATCATGCAGGAAGGCAGAATTAAGGAAGATGAGAGGAATAAGAAGGGAGGAAGAGGAGTAAATGGAGCATAAAGAGGAGGTAGGAGGAGCAGGATGAAGAGGGGGAAAGGAGTGTAGGTGAAGTGTGAGATCAGGCAGATGGAAGTTCCAGGTCTCCTCTTCCTCCTGCAGGAGGTGATGGAGGAAGAGGAGGAGGCGCTTCTCTGGGCCACATTGTTCAGAGATGATTAAAAACCAGCAAGAGGAGGAACGCAGGACGGCTCGCTGGGTGTTTGTCAGCCGAGACACGAAGAGGAAGATAACTGAGCGGGTGTTCATGTGTGTGTGTGTGTGTGTGTTTGAGAGAGAGAGATCCTCATTACCTCCCTCTGTGGGAGATAAGAGTGTGTGAGGCTGCATTGTGCATGCTTATAAAAGTCTGTCCTTATCACGTATGCATGTGCACACACTCTCCGACGACACACGAACAACACACACTTATTAAAGCACGCTCACACTCACACACACTCAGCCCACAAGAAGGGCGACTGCCAGCGATAATTCCAAACAACTGTGAGGAATCTGAGCGAGGATGAATGAGGAGTGGAAAAGCAGGCAGAGAGATGGCCGAGGAGGAGGAGGAGGAGGAAGTGTGAAGAAAAGCAATCGCAGGTTCCGTTCAGCTTTTCTGAAAAGAAACGCTGAGCGTCCCCTTCAGAAACACGATGTCTCTCTGCCGTAAAACCACCGAAACAGTCGGATAAATAATTCAACACTTTGTCCAAATCCATGGTGAGTGTCAGATTGACCCCCCCAGGGCAGAAACTTGTTGTCGAGCCCCAACTCACCCTCACAACGCGTCATTTTCATTATTTCCCCCCGGCACACATAAACCACCCACTTCTCTGCAACTCATGAATGTAAATGTGTGGTAGGAGCTTTGGAAATGTGGGGATCTGCTAATATTTGCTTTCTGTGATCGTAAACCAAATAGTTGGTGGGGTTGTTGAGATGTTAGCCGGGCGGCTAAGATGCATTTGAATGCGTTTATTTGGGCTTCAGGGAATGGAAATGAGGGCGTAGCAGCGACACAGAGAGACCAGGCTCTTCTTCATCCCACAGCCTGAAGCAAACACACTGGTTCAGGAGACGGGCACAGTATCATTCTCACATGTGTAATATCACCAAAACATTTTCACTGGAAACAGGACAGATTTTATTAATTAGAGGAAGTTCTGTCCTTGTGCATCACATAACTTCCCCCCTAGCAGCGGGAGCCTAAAGCGCTGATGCGAGGCAGGACGGGGACTTCAGACTCCACTCGGACTCAGTCAGACCCGCTCTGATGAAAATCATGATTTTCAAGTTGTTTATACAGTATGTTCTTGTGACATATTTCTTATGGTAGAGGACATATGCTAAGAGAGCTAAACTCCAAATTGCATTTCTGAACATTTCTGCATTCTGCATTTGATACCCTGCTGCTGTAATACTAGAACTTCCCATCTATAAGACTAACAGTATAATCACTGCTGGTCTGCCATTGAGCTTCCTGTTGGCTGTGTACTATCAAAGCCAGAGTTGGTAATCCTGCTCAGAAACACTTTGTTATACTGGATGAAATGAAGTCCACGTGGTGTCCATCTTTGACATCTACTTCCAGTGAAGGAAACATGGACAGTGATTGACTTTCCCTCCCTAATCCTGGACTTCAACCACATGTGACACCTCCAGGCTGAGCTGGACCTCCAGCTGCCATCCTACCTCCCATCAGTGTCGGACCGCCGGTCACGATTCCCCAGAAAAGTTTATGGATACTTCTAAAACTCAAAGGAGCACCTTCTGCAGCTCTGCATGGTTGTGATAAAGCGCCGAGAGCTGGGAGTGATGGAGTCTGATGGCTGATAACGGACATTGATCAGAGCTGCAGAGGCTGGGAAGCAGCACACAAACAGCAGCTTTGTGTTTAAGTTCCCACATGAATCCAAATGAAAGCGCTGCAGCAGGGAAATAAGCTTCCATCACATCTCAGACACAAGGTAGCCATGCAAAACACGCTCAGGAAACTGTGTGTATGTGTGTGTGAGGTGGTGAGATAAGCCTGGAATCAAACCTCAGAGGTGAACATGACCAAGCGCAGAGAAAATATTTGTTTCTGCTCTGTCTTTTTACATTTTCTTCTTTTTAAGAAGTTCATTTCTGAACCATGTAAACACAACCACACGTACAATCTCTGCTGCGACAACTCCAACAAGAACACCAAACATGAATTTATCCGCACGTGAATATAGTTCCTAGCTTTACATCCTCTCGTCTGTTTGCTCGTCGGCTCCACAGATGAAACACCTGAGCTCTCAAAGTAAATGACTGTAAAGGTGAACATTTTCAGTGGAGCTCGACACGAAGCAGAAAAGGCTGGAAGAACTCAAACACACATTATTTTCCACGTTATCTATAAATCAAGAAGCTGGAACATCGTTTTATTAAAACCATTTAAAAGCGTTTGGAAGCAGCAGATGAAAGATGAGAAAACAAGATTATAAATCTGATATGTGATGCTGGTGATAGCACGCGCTGCAGGCACTTTCATTCAGCACCAACACTCAGTAAGAAGCATGACGGAGGCAAATGTAGGGCAACTCTGATTATACAAGTCCAAATCAGAAACAGTCGCTGAGGTATGAATAAAGCTTAATGACTGAGGAAGGTCAGAGAACCCGCAGAAGCTGAAAAACTCAGAAAAGTATTCAAACCAGGAACTGCCTGATGGCATTAACAGAGATGAACATTTTTACAGCAAAAGCTGCTGAGTTAAAGTTTTAGGAGAATAAAGGGAAAAAAATAAGAAAAATATGTGAAAAAGGACAAAACTGTACAAAATGTAATCAGTTACAAATTTCTAAAGAAAAAAAGTAAAAAGAAAAATAAAAATATGAAGAATTTCTACATTATTATTGATTTTTTTTTCTTTTTTTTCACATTTTATTTCAAAAATTCTTTTATTCATCATTTCTGCTTTCATTCCATATTTCCATTTAATTCCAGGACAGGAAATATTTCATGCGATGAGAGCTGAAACATCTTCCTGAACCAAGACAAGGAGTCCATTTATTCAATTTGTGAGGATGAGCATGACTTGCACGACTATGAATCTACATCAGCGTTACACACAGTGCAGCTCTAGACGTTTTAATTCACGAATCGCGTTGCAGCTATAATGATTTAAAGGGACACCGTGTAACTTTTGACCCAAACATCAGCCTAATGTGAGTAATAATAGAAGATTTCTGGGGTCAAAATACAGCACTGGCACATGTCGGTGCTCTGAGGGGGCTGCCCTCCTCAAAAACCAGACACTGTAACTCTGCAGGAGTGGATCCGTCTCATTGGATCATGTGACCAGGAGCCCTTTGCTTTATGGCTCCATTACTTCACTATCAGCTGATCAAAGTGGTCTGCAAACATGATTCCAAGACACGGATAGACGGTTTAGTTTCTGTTTAATTTTGCAACAGCTGTGTGACCTGTGAAGTTACAGATTTAGTTCCCCTAGTGGCCAAAAGTTACACTCCCTTTTAATAAAAATACAGGCATCAAATACGAGAGAAAAAATATTGAAATAGCTACAATATCCAAAAGTAAAATATGATGACAGGTTGCAAATGCCAAACTACTGCCGGATTTTAGCAGCACCCTGCTTATCATGCTGTTTGAAGGTAAATAACTGGAGGTTGAACATTTCTACAACATTCTGCTGCAATGTCTCATTTGCAGCACCCCGTTGACGGCTAATGGGTACCCTTTTCTCCCATGTCTTTTCCCTCTGTATCACCCCCTCTCTATCTCTACTTGCTTTAATTACGCCATTCACTCCCCCCCCGACCTCTCTTTTTTTACTTATTCTTTTTACTCTTTCCCCTCGACATTATATTTAAGCTGCGCCCCGTCCGCCCCCATCTCCCCAATTCCAGCAAAACTATCAAAAAATTTTATCCCCCTTCCCCCTCACCCCCACAAAATTACCCTCCTCCTCCCGACCCCCTCCATCTCTGAATCCCGTTCCAAAGATGGAAAAATTTAAACCCTCTTCGGGTTTGTTTTTCTTTTGATAACCTTACCAGAAGGGGGGGGGGGGGGGGGGGGGGGGGGGCGCGCGCGGGTCGTTCTCACTAAAAAAATAAATTTCATTCAAAAAAAAAATCACAACAATCTCTTTTTTCCTCTGTATAAAAAAATTTGCCTTTCCCCTTAAATCCCCCGCCATTTCTACCTTTCTGCTCTTCCTTTGTTGATTTCCAGCAACACGCGGTGAGTCTTTATTTGCGCATGCGCTGTGTTTTTTTCTAGGTTTGGAGTGTTACTTAATCATCACGCCCACCCTCTGTCCAATCACAACCCATCCTAGCCCCCAGATCTAAAGCAAAGTTGGATAAGTGTTTTCCATGTAAACCTTAACTCAGAATTATTATTTCTATATAAACACAAAGGAAAACAATGTCAATCCAAATTAATTAATGCAGGATTAAAACACATCATGTAACCAGGGCCAATATGAATGCACATGTCCATCAACTTTCTTCACAGAGACAACCGTTTCAGGAGAGGAACCAAGACCCGAGGCCAGGAAGGATATACAATCCCTCTTTCCAATATGTCTTTAGAAAACCTGGCGACCGGGAGGAAATTTAATCAGATGTCTGAACCACTTCAGCCGATTCCCTTTGATATGGAAGAGCATCAGTTCTCCTCCAAGATCCCACATGATGTGTGAGCTCCCCTCCTGATCTCCCAGCCTGAGCTCGGTCACTGTATTATTTCAGCCGCATGCATCCCATTATATACCAGTCTTCCTGCTCTGGTCACTACCCAGATCTGGTGACCATATGTGAGGGTTGAGAAGTACGTAGAGCGGTAAATCTTCAGCTTTATGTTTCAGCTCGTAGCTCTTTTCACCAAAACAGATTGGTTATCAACAGTCTCAAATTCATCTGTCCATCTCCTCCTCCATCCTACCAACACTGAAGAACAAGATCCTGACATACATATAGTCATCCTCAAAATTATTCATACCCTTCAATTGAAGAAAAGGCTAAATTCACAACAGTAATTTAAAAAACAGGAAACTAAAGAAACTAATAAATGAAAATTACTAAATTATAATTTAGTGAGATAAAATATTGCTTTTGAATTTTACACATTTAAGTTGTCCTGTCCAGCATCTTTCCCAACGGGGAGTTTTATGAATATAAGGTTCCACATTAAACTTGTTTGCTTGTTTTATTTTAATTTTTCTCTTTTTTTGCATCTGTTTTTAAAATTTCTTTCAAACCACAATTCAAAATCAATATCATGGCTTTCATCTAATTTTCATTTAGTATTACTTTTGTCAATTTCAACGTAAATCACTGACAGCTGATTTTTTTTTTTACTTCTTTAATGGGGGGTATGGATAATTTTGATGGCGACTGTATATTCCTTTGATTGAGGCAAAGACTCATCCCCAGCCTGGACCAACCATTCATTTGTTGAGAACTACTGCCTCAGATTTAGAGGAATGACTTTGATGTGGATGTAAATATAATGCAAGAAACTAAAAACATTAAATAAAAAAAAAAACTTTAAGGACATCTCACACCGATGAAAAGCATAGTGTGTGATTCGAAAGAGTCGTAACAAAAAGCCTGAAAACAGTAGCTGACATGCAAATATTCAGCCACATTCACCGTACAAACAATAATTGGAGCGTTTAAAATGTAAAGAACCAGTGAGACGACCCACAGAGCGTCTTCAGTTCAGCCTGCTGTGTGTAAAATGTCCAGAACAGTCCGGCTGCACCCCGTGTGTGTTTGTGTAACAGAAACAAGCTGTATCACTACATCTGTCAGCCAGCATCACTCTGCCTCTCTCTCTCTCACACACACACAGATGAAGCAGGTCAGCAGTCTCTCATCTGCTTCCAAGAGTTTACCTGTGTGCCTGCACTCCTCTGCCCTGCAGGTGTGTGTCTGGGTGTGTGCGTGTGTGTGTGTTATCACTGATCCAGTAAATCTACTGTTGCACATGGAGCCAAAAGTCTGGAACACAGACACAAATGTCATGTCCTCAGGTAAACTGCTGCCCGGTTAAGAACGAACACACACACACATGATATCAGCCATGGAAGCCATGCGTGTGTGTGCGTATGTGTGTGTGTAAGACAGTGACAGAGACACTGACACAGCAACTCCAACACAGTTGTAGTTTTATATTTGCTGCTCCGCTGCTACAGACTCATGAGAACAGTGAACGCAGCGCTACAGAGTGACGGATGGACAGGAAACACACACACTCTGGCCATTGTGCATGTTTGCAGGATTTCTGTTTGTGTGTGCATTTATGACTTGCTGATGCCTTTGATCTGTCAGTCATGTCAGAAAACACAAACGTTAGTTTTTTTATACAAATTCAGAGGAAACCTCTGAACTGAAGATGAAGCTTTGGTAAAAAAAAAAAAAAAAAAAAAAAAAAAAAGAAGCTTCTGCTTTGGGTTTGACAGCTTCGCTGGAAATTTGAGCATATTTACAGCATGAAAGGAAATACACAAACTTACAACTGATCACATGACTAATTTAGCAAACAAAAACTGTCTAAGTATACAGTATGTGAACAATTTGTATATACAGCATATATAGGGGGGGGGGCCGGCGCCGGGGCCTCGTCCCTCCTCCCCCCCCCCCCCCCCCTTTCCCCGATCCCCCCGCCCGCCCCCCCCCCCGGCCCCCCCCCCCCCCATATTTCTACATATATATATATATAATGATACCAAAAATTCACAGTTTGGTTTGATACATTAGTGTCACTGTTCGATATTTTTTCAATACAAAAAAGTATTGTATGGCCTTTGGTCCATACTGGATTACCACCAGGATCATACTCCACGTGAAAACCAAAGTAGTTCCAAATGCCAGATCTGAATGTAGTCAAACCCAGATCCACTGAGTTTTCAACACAGAGCTCATCGTCAGAACACAAGTTGATAAAATAAAAAACTCTGTATTGTTCAATATTCCATACGTAGTGCTCAAGGTCTGATACACAACCGTACAGTTCGGTTCCATACGAATACAGTATATGTACATGTACATACATATATATGAACAATAGGAAAAAAGATAAACATGATCATTAAAATAAGATTATATATATTAAGATTAAAATAAATTACATAAAATGAACTGAAATTAAATTAAACGTGTATTTGAGCCTTAACACATCATTTTGTTTTTTTGTTTTTTTCTATCATTGCACAGAAGCTCCCAGTATGTTCTTATCAGTCTATCGATAATGTGACAATCTAGGACAGAATAGAGCAGTAAACTGTTAGTAGAGTCACTGTTTGATTTCTTTTCCCTTTTTTTAATGTCAGTTATTAAACAACAAATTAACCTTATTCGGTTTGAAAACTGGGATAATACATTAAAGAATCAGAGGTGGTGTTTAAATATAATGAATATTTGTGACATTTATCTTTTTAATTTTAAGAAGAGGATGTCATGTCAGATGAGCCTCTGAGGAGCCGGCTCCCAGTTTGAGATCAGGAAGCAGACATGCTACCCTAAAGATTTGGTTTTAAACTGCTATGTTTGATCAAGTTTAAAATAAAGCTTTCTTGGTGTCCTTCTCCTCTCTGACAACGCCTGTCATTAATCGCCACTCTGCGGCAGGTAATCAGCTGATTTCAGGTGGTGCTAAAGAGAGCTTATGCTAGCAGCTAGCAGCTACCGGCTTTGGCGCCAAATCTAAATCACATACTGTGGAGAGCGCACTCTTGTGGCCGATTCTGGTCTGACGAGAGAGCCCGCACTAAAAAAACGAAGCCATTTTCACTCCCCCGAGTTTCTGGCACGTTTTAACTGAGGTCCTATTCCAATAAACATGTTTTAACCTGAAAAAGTGGAATTTCCGAGTGATGACACCTTTAACAGTTATATATTGGAGTAATGTACAATGGACTTCTTTGGATTATAGTGAATTGGATTGAATTGGACTGTAGGCTATCTGTAAAGTGGCTTGAGATGATACCAAAGACTGTAAAAAAAAAAAAAAAAATGGACGTATATCTGGTCACATCTGATGGGGGGTGAAGCCAGTTGGGCGTTTCCCACAGTTACCATCTTGCCGTGTCATGTGTGTCGTCACTCCTGGAAAATATTAAAATGGGCAAAGGCAAGGCCGCTCCGAGCCACAGGGCAAATGATTGACAGTCAAACTAAATGCTAACCAAGCTAATCCGAAGTGTACAGCAATAAATGAAGAAAGACAGTTTAAAGGTAAGACACGTGCAAACTTGCTGTTAATCAGCTAAAAATACGCAGTTGTGCAACTCTGCAACAGGCAGAGGCATTCCTTGGAGCAAGCAGGGAGCTAACTATTAGCCTCCACGGCTAATATCGGCATCCGGTCTGCCGCCTGTCGATCAAAACGATACGCCTCTAATTATGTGTAATTTCAAGATTAAATACCATCAAAATGGATGTTATAAAAAAAATTCACCCCCCTCACACACATGAAGGTAAACTTGACCTATTAAACCTAAAATAATTTTTTGAACCAGGCTGTAAACATGTTTATCTCTGCTCTGAAATTGGTCTTTTTAACATGGAAGTCTATGGGGATTTGCTCTGTTTTGAAGCCAGCCCCTAGCGGACGAAGGAAGAACTGCAACTATTTAAGTTACCTTCCGGCTTTACTCTTTTCTAGCAGAGTTTACCCCTTAATACTGGTGCTGTACAAATATGGGTTGACATTTTTTGCCCCCCACCCCCATACATTGCAGCTTTCTTCTGCGTCTGCACCAAATTTGTGTCTGTAGATGGTGCAGAGAGAGAGAAAGCAGATCTCTAACCTGCAGCAGATGTGAGGGTCTACAGTTTATCTGCTCTGAAAACATGACCCCACCCTGCAAGCTGACGGGATTGGCTTGTTGCCTTCAGTGATTTAGAGACCTACTCTGGTGACACGAGTACAGATGTCTGTGATGTTGTTTTCCTTGTGTTGACAGCACTTAACAATCACTTTACTCTTCAAATCTGACAGGAGGAGCAGAAACTCTGTAGATGGAAGCTGGTGTGTTTTTAGTCTCCTTTAGATGCTTCATAATCCAAAGAAACAAATATGTGAGTAGTTTTACGTGAGGTGAAACTTTCACCGTGGATGAACTCTGTCAGAAGTCAGAGGAAACAAACATCTTAAAGAAGCAAAAAGTGAAATCCTTTCACTGTGAGGTATGCTGTAGAGCACTGCCTGTCAACCAAAACAAAGCGTGTCATGAACCACGCCTCCCTCTCCCTCTGCTCCACACCTTACTCACCTCGTCCGCTAACAAATATCTTCATTATCATCATAATTACCAGAAGATTCTTTATTATGTGGAATATGTTGACCTCCATATCTGTAAGTTACTCCAGTACCTGACTCTGTGGAGCCATTGCCGGATCCAGACTAGTGCTGACATCGGGAGCTAATGCTAGCGTTCCAACTTTTCTCCACGAGTGAGAACAATGTTTTAGCCTGACCGGCAGCCCACAAGCCCACCACGCCTGCAAGACTGCATTTTACAGTGCTTATTGCAAATGCTGAGCTGCTGGGCTACTTACCTGACACAACCATAAACACAACCGTAAAACCGTAAACCCATTGCTGGGACCCAGCCAACCCAAGCTCTGGACATTTTCAGCAACAATCGTAACAGTAATTTGAATTGAATGTGAACAGCAACATGTCCCTAATGCTACTTTAAAACCAATGAAAAGAGACATTTGATGTACTGTTGGTACTTATCTGTCCACGAAAAAAAAGAGCTAGCTCCAAGTCAAGCTGTAGCCGCTTTAGCTCTCCCAGTGCTCTCCACCATGGAAACACAAGACCAGTGTTAATCCAGATGTGGTCTCTTTCTTATCTGACAGCTAGGGGTGTCCAATACTGCAAGATTTGGTATGGATCCAATACCAAGTAAATAAAGTACTAATATTGTTGATATTGATACCAATGCTTTTTGATATGGCTGTTAAATTAACAGATGTACACAAGTGAGATTTTTCTGTAGTATTTATGCACAATTTTTAACTCTTTAATAACTCGTACAAATCGTAACAACTCATGCATAAACAGCAGAATTATCACTCATATAATAAAGATCCAAATTTAGCATTATCTCAACGAGCACAGATAATTTTTGGCACGTAGATACCTTCTCACCAAGTTGAACCAAATCCACCAAAAAATAAATATCACTTGCCTTTGCGATAGTTTGAAGCCTTACATTTAGAATTTTATAATTATGTGTCCAGAAACTCATCACTGGTGCCACTTTGAAAGTCTGAATTTAGCTTTATCTTGGTGAGAGACGCTCGTTTAGGGAATATGGGGGTCTTTTCATAGTGGAGCCATCAAAACCATTATGTCCTCCATATTTATGAAACTTCAGATAGTTTTCAGACTGTCTATGAAATATTGATATAATTGCACAAGCATGCATCAATATCAATACCAACACTGGCATCGATATTTTCGATATTTGTATCAATCGCCCTCCAACGACTGTTGTTTCTTCAGAAGTAGACGTTTGCTTTCAATTTCCTCTATTTTGCTTCTATGATATGTGCTGCTGCCATTGGTCGCCTGTTGTGGCAGGAGGGTCAAGGTCTCCGAAAGGAGAGAGGAGGGGGTGATTCAGATGAACGTGCATGAACACATGGCCAAACTGGGTTGTAAACACAACGCTGGAGATCAACACAAAGAGACGGTGATGTCATGTTCCTCCAGATAAAATTACACATGTAGTTCTTCACACAATGATTTTTATTTTTTTTTCTATTAAGGAATGATTAATTTTCACTTATTGCTCCTTTAAAGCCAAATAAAACCAAAACACTTGGACACCTGCTATCTCTAAGAAAATGTGTAGCCACCTTTGACTGCAGTCAGCTCCAATACCATAACTTAACTAATAAAACTAAAACTATAAGCACCATAGGACATTAAGAAGAGAATCTGTTCAAAATTTCATCCAGAAGAGATGAAAAGCGTTCCAGTGTGAAGCATTAGAAAGTATTCCTGAGTTTTTACAGAGATTGCATGTGAACTGCTGTGTTTATGCTTGAAAAGATATTTTCAATCTGTACTGAAATGTCTGCGTTCATCTTTGGCGCACAGACGTGCTTGGAGTGTATTTGCATGATAAGAACTTTCCATGTCATCACTCTGTTGTTCGACTTGTTTCTGACAGTCTGTGCATTCCTATGTTGAACTTACATTTGCCTGCATTGTGATTTACAGTACAGCGAAGTTCCAAAAACAGGCAGGGAAAGTTTGGAAGCAGCAAAAATGAGGGATGAAGTGGTTTCCAGCTGACAGCTCTGGTATGTTAATCCCTAAAAACACCTCCCATCCTCCTCCTGCAGTCAGGAATGCTGCAGCAGGTTATAATTGGCTCCAGGACGGAGCGAGGGAGGATGAAAGACTGAGAGAAAGGTGGAGTGATAAAAAAAAAAGACAGAGAGGGAGAGATGTGAGTGGGGAGATGTGGTTTGACTTCGCTCGGCTGTTGTCCAGACGCAGGAAAAACAGCCGTTTCCAGTTTTCTCTTCCTAAAGTCTGCGCCACATGGTTTCAACGAAATGAAAGACATTTTGAAATTTAAATAATCGTAAAATAATTAAATATTTCATCAACATATGAACTCAAGGAAAGATTTGATCGGTTTGTGGCTTCATCTAAATTTCCACTGAAAAATATTTCATATTTAAATGTCTGCGATTGAGAAATGGTTCCAGCTTTGGTTTGATGTTCTCCATCATTTTCTTTAACATAAACAAAAAACCATCTACGATGCAGGACTTCTTCAGAACAAGGACCACAAAAAAGTATAAGACTTTCCAAGGAAGTCCTGAGCAATTCAAGATTCCTATGTTATCAAATAATGGAAGTTGATATGATTTTATTGAAGTTTTTTAAAAATGGCATGTTTCCTAAAAACATTCATCGGAAATGCAAAATGACTGCTGAGACATCATCTAAAAGACCAGACAAGTATGGAGATTTACCAAGTTTCTGTAACCAATTATTATTAAGATGGGTGAAAAAACAGTTAAATGTACACCTTTATAATATATGAAATGATAAAATCAACTTAAGCACAGCAGCATTTATCATTAAGGACTAGCTGAGTCAACACACAAAAAAGTGACATACATGTTAGAACATCTGAAAACAAGATTAGGGGAATTCCTGAAGAAGAATTCTCTATTTCCCTCTTGTTGATGTCTGCCACAGTTGTTTGTTGTTTCTTCTCTCTTAAAGGTTTGTTTGTTCTGTTAGTACAACTGAAACTTCACCAGTCCCACCCTGGGATCACCGCTGACCAATCATATGTTCCCACCCAGTAAAATTCAGTTGAAAAGACGTTGAAAAGACACCATGTCCATCTGTTGACAACGTTGAAACGTTTTGATTTGGTTGAAAAGTGAAAGGTGAAAAGCAGTCTTTCAATTAGAAGTTGAAAAGATGTTTTTCAACGACTTTTCAATGTCTAAGTTTGGGCTAAATTTGGACCAAATCAGACGGTCCAAACTCAGCACCATTTTCAACGTCTATTTTTAGGCTTAAATATGGCTATGATGGACCGACCAGATGTAGTCCAAAAAAACAATGTTGAAATTAAGTTTTGTGTTTCGTGGGTTAGCAACGGTAACTAGGAGAGGAGCATCTGGCAAACTTTCACTTCCTGAGCAAAATACCAAAGCAATACAATACAATATTGTGTGTATATACAGTGCAATATATGCTGCTTGGGCTCTTTTTCATTGTATGTTATTTATAAGTTTTTATCATTGTCTGAGTTCTGATGTCACTACGTTATAGCTTATCTGCGTTGTCTCTCAGTACAGTATATAGTATGTACATGGCCTGTAAAGTTTTGTTCTTGGTATTGTTTTTTTTAACCGTTTACTTTGCCTTACATCAACCTGCGCGGGGTTCTGCACATGGAAGTTATCGAATGGAGAGATGTGAAATATGGATTAAATGGTGTGGAAGACCTCATTTGCAGCTGAATTGGGCTGAACAGCTGAAAGAACTATGTTTGTCCCAAGGTAAGATGCTTACGCAACTAGCACAGTTGTTAGCTACAAGACAGTTGTACTATAGCAATTGAAATTACTTATGTTCTAACAAGGAATAAGGTAGCTGTGTAGCGCTGTAGGCTATACCAGATAAACACTAGTTAATCATGCTGGTTACCAACCAGAGTCACTTATATAATACAGTACCCTCTTAGCATTTAGTGACAATCCAGACAGACACCAAAGTTTCCCAGTCCAGTATCTGCTATCCCGATCGGATCCAGGACCCACTATCCTGATCAGATCCGATGTGTGGATCAAGCCTACAATGTGGGAAAAACATCCTGGTCCTGGTCCCAAAGGGAAAACATGGCAACAGGCTAAAACACGTCAGATAAAGAAAACTATCGGGAGTCATACATGACAGTTAGCTTGAAATAAAACAACACGTTGGCTTACTCTGCAGTGCAAGAACGTTGTTGTTACTTCGTACATTTGTTGTGGACATGAATCATCAATGTTTTGGGTTGCTGAGTCTTTCTGTATGAACTATGAGCCTTCGCCTCGATTTTGATATCCTCTTCATCAATATTACTCTGCAGAAAAATTATGATGTTTTTCCCTAAATGCATATTGTAGTCCTTTCTGGCTAGTTCCCTCTGATATTTCCCAACTATTACTCCAGAAATTTCATACAATTTCTTTCGGAGTATGTTCACCGAAATTGCTGAGCAATCCATGTTGATGCAGGCAGAATTTAACCAGAAAGAAAGGTTGTCAGACTTGGCAACTGTAACTATGGGTGCCGGGACTTACGAAGGGTCAATTACTTCTTAAATTAAATCAAAATCACTTCTAACATAGTCTATACTGCCCCCCAGTGGTGAGTTTATTCACTTCAGCTGCATGAGACTGGTCTACATTTTCTGGTTTGGCGGGGTTTTTTCTTGATACTAGTTTCTCCAGTGAAGGAAACTCAAGCAGGACCAACAGAAATACAGAATGTAATGCTCTTTTTTCCTCTTTATGATTATGTAATCAATGCCAGCCGTATTAACAGAGATTAATGAGAATACCTGGATTATGGGTCAAATATTTCCTATGTATTTTTGTAAGTATTCTAATGACACCTCCTGAGAACGACGGCGTCCTTTGTGGCAAACTGTGAATCCACAGTGATCATATAAGTTTGACTTTCTCCTTCAGTTGCTCCTTCCATCTTCCAGCTCTGTGCCATGAGGCCCACTCCCTCTCTGAGCGTCTCCAAACATGGAGGTCATAAATCACATCGACTCCGAGGATGGCTGTCGGCAGCTTAGCTATTGTAGAGGGATCTCTTTCTCACAACATGTGTGCAGGTACGCCTGAAGAGATGGGCGCCTGTATGCGCACATGTGTTACTATATATGTGTGTGTCAGAGCTGTAAAAATAGTAGTGGAGGGGGAGATGAGGAGCGCTCAGGTCAGGCCGATTGTCTGGAAACAATGGAGGGAAGCTGACAGAGCGAAGCAGCACATGCAAAAAATTTTTTTTGAGTGAGGGGAGCTTCTGTTGTGGGAATAAATGACATCTAAACAAAGACAGAGGGAGTTTAACAGAAACAGGAAAACCTGCAGCAAACAGTTCATGGATGGAAATTAAGTTTTCCAACAGGAAGTGGGTTTCTTTCCAAAGTCTGTCCTGTCTGTAAAGAAGTGCTGGTAAAGAGTCTGATGCTCAGTTCAAAGAAATGTGGCGTGAACACACAACTGCAGCACATGGAAAGTGTAATAAATCATCAGAACTGGTCTCTATGGTAGGGATGGGCATATCAATACCCTGGAGTTGATACTTTGATACCAGCCGGACAAAATATCAGATTCAATACTTTTTTGAGTATCGCGATACCACTGTACGATACAAAACATGTCATTTGTTTTCACTTCTGAGCATTTTAGACAATGAAATGATGTGAAAGCAGCCAGATTCTAGTTTCTGTGTCACATGATGCCTATCATATGTCATGATGATGCTGCTACTGTTAGTGATTATGATGATGATGATTATATCTTTCAGCGCTGTAATGCAGGTTACTGCACATTATGTTTTGGTAAATTTATAATATTACTATTACATTTCATATTTCATCATTTTCCACTGAATAAATTTAAATAGACTAATCTGAACCTGTAATTAAGTTATTTGATGATTGAAAGAACTTTTTACTCTATTTTAATTTACTCGTCAATAGAATTTATTATTGCTTTAAAAGGTTTTTTTCTCTTTTTTTTTTTCCCTGTACTTCTATTCGCAAGTTTTACTTATATTTAATATCACCCTTGCATTCAAGATATGAATGCAAACTGTATGTGATTCTTAGTATCGGTATCAATATCAGTGGATAAAGTACCATAAACTACTGGTATTGTATCAACAGGAAAAATTTCGCTATCACCCATCCCTACTTTATGGAAGGGTGGATGTCAAGAAGCTATGCATTAAGAAAGGAAACAAAGAAAATGCTGAGGTGCTGTATATTTAGACATATTTTTAAAAATCACTTTACATATTTCTTCTTTTCCCTACAATGAAAAGAAACTAATACATTTTTAACGTTCAGCAGTAATCATATATCCCTGGGGAAATGACAGCTCCAGCCACTCTTAATGCCATTCCAGCATTAGCAAGTCATTTTTACAGAAGAAAACAGCTGAAGGCCAGTTAGTTCACCATCACTGGCTTCTGACTGCCTGTGTCAGCCTGTTAGCCAGTTAGCCGCTGGGCTTTATAGCAGCAGACGTCTCTACAGGAACGAGGTGGACAGTGGCCAGAGTTCATTAGCATCCAGTCTGGATTAGCTGCTAGCTCGCCAACTCTGCTGCAGCTAGCCAAAAGAGACAACAGGCCCACAGGGAGCAAGTGGACAGGCTAATGCTAATGCTAACGGCAAGTGTAATCAGCAGCAGGCAGGAGAGACAGAGCGGGGGTTTGCAGCAGTTCTTCCTGAATCACAATGAAGCGCAGAAGCTCATCTTCATAAAGTCAATAGCGCAGTCAGAGAGAAACAGATCCTGAATACATGGTGTGGGTTTAAATAAAGACACGGACAACACATCTTATAAAGGAATGAACAGTAAAACAGGCTCCAAGTAAACAAATGACTGAGCTTTGACCTCTGCAAATTTCTTCTGCAGAAAATCTGCAGAGGAAAAATAAACAGTTGCACATAAACGCTCCATCCTTTACTCCACCTTCACTTTCAACCACTGAAATCACAGTAAATCAAGGAGCTGTTCTTTTTTCCATATTTAAAGGCTGAGGTCTGCTATATTTCATCTCCAGATTATATAAAATGAGTCTGATAGTTTTTGCAACCTTTCAGTTACACAAATTCAACAGCATTGTTAACATTAAGAAGCAGCTGTTTTAGAGAGAGAAAAAAAAAAATCAACCTTCACCTTTCCCACACTTCCAAGTTCCCCTTGATGGCACAAAACTGGCTCCTTTCAGAATGGATGTCACATGTATTGAAAATGTTGATAATTAAAACACTGTCACGCAGTAGACTATTAGTGTATTTAAGAAGGTTAAACAAGCAACTGTTAAACTGAATCACAACTGGCTGAAGGGATGTTTTGGCAACTTAATCGGTAATGCCAGTTCAAGTTAGACAGCATGAAACAACTTCTCAAATATTGTAAAACAGAAACAAACTGAGGCCACGTCAAAACGAAGTGTTTAATGTTATACAGGGCCGTTGAACTGCATCTTATCTGCATCCACAAAATTGTTTATGTATCCTTTAAGGCTCGACAAAACCAAATTACTGACTGTCCATTTGCACATACTGAGCATGCCCCACATCATGGGCAGATGCATCTGTGTTACATCAGCATGTAAACAGGAAGTTAATTTCACTTGCTACTCAGACTAGCAAAGCGATGGCTGCACAGAGAAATATGTAAAAAGAACAAGCAGCACAGCGAGTTCTGGTTGATTGCTCCCATCTTTGCTGTTGTTTAGGCTACTTTCCTGTGGCGCGCTTTGACATCAGTTGATTGTCACCACTTCCTTTCATTGAACGCCAGTATGGAGTTGTCCATACTGGGATGTTTTCCTGTCAGCTTCCCATGACATGTCCCCTCTTGTCTGGCTAAAAAAATATGCAAATGAGAGACCCTTAAACGCCAGGAATATGTGGACAGGGAATGTTTCCTTCCTCCCTTTCCTTCTTTTTTTTGTTTTCCCCCCCCCCCCCCCCCTTCTCTCTTTCTTTTTTACTTAATTCTTCAATATTTCTTTGATGAAGACCGAACAGTTAGCTAACTACTTGTCAGATATGCTCAACACTCAAGGTCAATGTTTACAACATTAAATTACTACAGATGGGGGAGTTTGCTTGCCTTAAGTGTCAAAAAAAATGTTTTGGCTTTTAAAACTCCTTAGCAGAAAATAATATAAAAAAGACTATTAAACAATCTTAGGGGTGCACCCCACTTCAAGGATTGGTTGGAGTTTTCATTCAGTATTTAGAGATTGGAATAATATTCTATTTTGATTATTGTTGGGTCTGTCTTGTATATCAGAGTTCCATTATCTCATTCATAACATTTTACCATATTAAAAAAATTGTGTAACAATGCAACATTGGTAAGGTTTGCTTTCATTGTGTTTTGTCCGTGTGCATGCAAGAGATGAGGATGCACAGACTTACTAACACTGCAGGTTTGATTTGAGAGAAAAAAAAGAAGTAATATGTAAAAAAAATGAAGGTATATACTGTAGTCCCTGTACTTCGTTTTGTTCTATCGCTCTTCCTCCCCTTTGACAGAGACCTGAACCAGTATCAAGTCTAAGGAGACCAGAGGGGTCACCTCTGCACCCCAGGAATACAACATCAACCTTTCACCTTCCACAGTATTTGAACTCTGAGGGTTTCAGCTGAACTTCAACACACTGAGGAGGTGTTTGTGTGATCAGTCTTACACACACACAAACACGCAATAAGCTCCTTCCTGTTGCCCCTCATTGTTTTTATCATGTGGGTGACTCCCAAGAAAACCAGTGAGGAAGTTCCATGTAAAATGGTTCCTTATCTGATCTGAGATCGAGAGTGTGTCAAACACCAGAATAAAATATGTATCCTATCATAAACCAAACTCTCCTTTCAACGTTTTTCTATTACCTTTGAACTTTCTATCACAGCTTTCTCTGATAACAGCCTGAACAATCTTTTTCACCTTTGGCACGGAGAAGAAGACACCAATGTATCCCAAAAGCAGCTGAAACATGGACTCATTTGACCACAGGACATATGTCCACTGTCTTTCTGTCCATCTGAGATGAGCTGGTGCCCACAGAACTACTGTAGACATCGCTAGTGGTGTTCTGCAGGGGTGGATACTGGGCCCAAAACTGTAAGTCATTTACACAGATGACATTTGTAGGTTATCAAATGTGTTTAAATTTCTGTATGTAAATTATAAAAATGCTTACTTTGCTTACACAAAAATTAAATCAGTTATTGGATGAAGTCACTTTGGAAATATGCTAAAAAAAAAGTTTGACATGAATAAGCTATCTTCAAATCTAGGTCAGACTAAAGCTGGAATTTTTGAGAACTGCAGAAGGAATACAAACATGCAATATATATTGGCGGATTAAATATTGAAAGATTTACTGAAATAAAATTTTGGGGGGGTGATAATATCTGAAATAAATTAGCAAAAATATATGTTTGTGTGTCTTAGTTTTAGGGACAAGCTGTGGAACAGGCTTCAGTGAGGAGCTAAAGCATTGCCCAAGCATGAAATTATTTGAAAAAAAAAAAAAAAAAATACAAGAATTTTTTTTTGCGTTATACAGGGATGATGAGGGGTTTAAATGTGGTGACATAATATTTGCAATAATTTATGTAATGAAATTATTGATAATGATGTGATTAATGTATGTGTCAGTTTGGTAGGTAACTGGGTTCATATAAATAGAGGTACGTAGTTAATGGTTATTAGGATATGGGTTGAATTTTAATGGAAAGGAACAGTGATGACCATTTATTAAAAGTGGAGAAAATGGTTTCATTGTTTTGCTTTTTCTTTTGTGTTTCATTCATTCATTCATTCATTCATTCACTCATCCATTCATTCATTTATTGTGTCTGTACTGATCATGTTGTCATGATACTGTAATTCAAAACATTTTCCACCCCAGCTATCCCAGCTCTTATCAGGCGAAAGGCAGGGTACACCCTGGACAGGTTGCCAGTCTGTCGCAGGGCCAACACAGAGAAACAGACAACCATTTACACTCACATTCACCCCTAGGGACAATTTAGAGTGACCAATTATCCTAACATGCATGTCTTTGGATGGTGGGAGGAAGCCGGAGTACTCGGAGAGAACCCACGCATACACAGGGAGAACATGCAAATTCCACACAGGAAGCCCACTTCTGGAATAGTTCGTACCCCCCGAGCCGGGAATCGAACTAGTGACCTTTTTACTGTGAGGCTGTGGTGCTCACCACCACACCACCACATAATTACATTAAATTTAACTTATGCTAGTTATTCAAATTCACTTTCACACATCAAGTTCTCTCTGCTTTTTATCCACAAATTTATCTAATCAAGAACTGTGTACTAGGTTATTCCACGTGTACAACACGCGGAAACACCTGTTGATGGGCTTATTTACATATTTCCCATCATGCTTTGCAGCACCTTCTGTTCTTTTCAGCACCATGAGTTAAATGTCCACTGTACGCCAATCACTGCCAGTCCGACACTTCACCCAGGTTTGGGGTGTACAGATGGCACTTCTTACAGAGACCACGCATCCACTACAGCACACCTAAGATGGAGTTTAGTGTTGAGTGCAACACACTGGTCTTGCCTCATTGATTTAATCACAGGTGGGGCCACTATGGAAACCATGGACAAACCCACTTGGGTCCCACATATTCAGCCAAAATTTAACCCATATGGGCCCCACATGGAAATGCTGGCATCTGATCATATTTTATGAAATTTTGTTTTTGTTTTTCTAATAATACATATTGAGCGAAGTTGTTAACCGGTTGTACAGATGTGGGCATGAAAAAGTTCCCCTTTCTGCCGACTGCCAACCCCTTACCAGGGACTTGTCTGCTAATTCAATTGCACAAAGAAACGCCTGTGTGCCCAGGGGAAACAATCCCAGAGCATAAATGACTGCCCGGAACAAGGACGTTTCCACATGCCAAGATTGGACACCGTGCGTGATGATGTATTTGCGGTACAAATCGTTCAGCCAGTGATAGTGCAGCAATAGTGCACTATTAGTGCACCGCTTCTGGCGGAAAAAGGCAGAATTTTTTCATGCCCGCATGTGTATTTTACAGTATGGATTTTCCAGTTCTAGCAATCATTTCCAGGGTTGGAATCTGTTAGAATATTTTGCATTGAATTATAGTGAATGACTTTTTAGCACATAAGTGATCTTTGAGGATGGTGGGTAGGTTTAATTAAGAGCTGATTATAAAGCAAGCTAAAAGATAATCTCTTTAAAATGTAATTAGCAGGGTTTTGCCTTCTACTCAATAGCTGAAATCATAGTTTAGAGATTTTCTTCAGGTAACATTCAAGCAGTTTTTAGTCACAAACCAGAAAAATTATTGTAACATAAGTTATAAATGAAAGATTAATAATAAAGTGTCATTAAAGTAGTACAGTGACTTGTTTTTTTATTGGCAGAGAATGAGCACAGTGCTGTGTGCACCATTAAAAACCTCATCTCTCCATCTCTCCAGCCGACTCTCAGCTCTTCTGTGGGCTTAATTAAAGTCGGAGGTGCAGCAGCTCGGCTCCACCTTCTTCGTTAATTTGCTGCGGTCTGAGGCAGGAACATGGTTACCGCTCCAAAACAGGAAGCTGAGTTTTGTCAGTCAGTGGTTAATTTAATCAGAATGGGGGTTTTTTTGTTTTGTTTTGGGGTTTTTTTTAGGCTAGCAACATAAACAGAAAATGAAAGCCAAAGAGTCTTTGAGTGTGTGAGTGTCTGTGTTTTTGTCTGTCCTGGGAATGACACCTCTGATGGTAGAAAATAGTCTCCTCACAGAGGAAGAGATGACTCACTGCTCGTTAATTCACAGCAAACACCATTAGACAGGTCAGCTTTAATGAAGAGGGAATAAAATCAAGAACTTTCTGACAGAAAGACGGTTAAAAGAAGTTGCAACAGAGATGGAACATGCCCAGACAGGCATGAAGAGAGAGGTGACAGTTCAAATATACAGATGACTTCACCCTATGGGTAAACAAAGTGTGATTAAGATGAAGCTCAATAACAACGTTTCACATTCCAACAGCTGGAAAATTTTCATCGGGCCAAGAATAGATAATCCTTCCTTCATTTTTTTTTAGGTCTACATTTAAGCTGTCACACAAGTCATGGAGGAATTATGTTTATCATGGAAAACAGCTGTGATTGGTCATCACAGGTCCTAAATGGTCTTTAAAGTAGCCCTGTGTAACTTGCTCTGTGACCTTAAAAATATCTGTTTCTAACTTGTTTTGATGGCACAGACATACAGTTGTCCTCAAAAATATTCATACCCTCCAATTAAAGAAAATGCTAAATTCACAATAGTTATTCAAATAAGAAGAAACCAACCAAACTAATAATAAATAAAAATTTACAAAAAGATAATTTAATGACTTGCTTTTGAATTGAGGTTGAAAATAATAACAATAAAAAAAAAAAAAACTAAACTGTTCCAGGCACAGTTGAGTACCTTTCCCATGAACAGTGGACAAAAATACCTGTCAAAAGGTGTAGAAGTTTTTTTGAACATCACAGAAAACACTGGATTGCAGTCATTGCACGAAAGCATTGCTCAAACAAAATTTAGCTCTGGAGCACCATCATGCTTGTTTACTTGTATTTTTTGTGTGTTTGTTTGTAATATCCCTTTTGTACCACTATTCAAAATCAATATCATGATTTTCATAGATATTTTATTTTATTATTACTTTTGTCAATTTTAAACTTATTTCACTGACAGCAGATATTATTTAATGGGAAGGGGGGGGGGGGGGGGGGGGGGGGCTATTAATAATTTTGAGGATGACTGTACATCTGATTTAGCACCACATATGCAACTTGTCTGGATCCGCTTTGAAAATAGTTGGATTGTGTCATTCAGACCCAAGTAAGGGGAAAAAATGTCAGAGTTTGGTCACTTTTGCCTGCAGTTTGAACAAAGCAAAAAAGGAGTTTTTATACAAAAAAGCTCTCGCATCATGGGTTGTTATTTAACCCAGTAAAAAAACATAATGTGTGGATTCCTCAATCTATCCCAAAGAAAAAAAATCCTAAAAACATTTCATGGAACAAATAATTTTAAGCTGGATATGCATATAGCAGGCACGTTTGCGCCTAATCTGGGCCACTTTAGGCACTTAATGACTCAGTTATGGCACCAGCGAGTGTCACATGGGCCAAATATGGTTGCCATGAGGCTGAGTTTTGGGAGCCACACTCACATAAAGCTGAGTCTATAAGTTAAGACCAATAGGGGATTATCACGCTTACCGGAAGTTCCCGGTATTTGGACACTTCCTCTTCCAGGCCATGTTAACGACAGCCATTCCTGCTCTGTTATACTGTTTAAATCGGATAAACTCCAAACATACTTAAGTTTTCATTCTAGACTTAAGTGATACTATGGAAGAAGTGGATCAAAGCGATCGATTCGCCGCGGTGAAGGGCCGAACTTTATAATAAAACACACGTTTGTTTGTCGCCGGTGGGGCACAACACCGGCACTTCACAGCATGCTAGCATTAGCCAGCTAGCGTTTACTGACGTGCTTAACATTGTGCGTCTTAAAACACACAAACATCTGAAAATCGGGTCTGTACCTCCCCGTTTCCAGTGGAACAACTGGGGACTGCCAAGAAAGGAGACGCTTTCAGATGCTTGTGTGTTTTCAGCCGCACAAAGTTAGGCACGTTATCGAGCTAGCTAATGCTAACCTGCTAACAGTAGTCCGTCAGCTACTACTCTGTTAAACTTTGTAAATCGGATAAACGCCAATGCCAAGTTTTCATTCCAGACTGAAGTGATGCTAAGGAAGAAGTGGATCAAAACGACCGATTCGCCGCGGTGAAGGACAGAACTTTATAATAAAACGACACACATTTGTTCGTAGCCGGCAGTCTGCACAGTCGTGTTGGCAGGCTAGCATTAGCCAGCTCGATGACGTGCCTAACTTTGTGCAGCTGAAAACACACAAGCATCTGAAAGCCTCTCCTTTTTTTGGCAGTCCCCAGTTGTTCCACTGGAAACGGGAGGGTACAGATCCAGTTTTCAGACGCTTGTATGTTTTCACAAGCGAAAAGTTGGTAACGTCAGCTAATGTGAACTTGCTAACTTGCTGTAGTGTAGTCTGCATCATTGAAGTGCCGACTACAGACATACGTGCAACCTTGTTTTATTTTAAATTTCGGTCCTTCACTCCGACAAATCGCTTTCATCCACTTCTCCCTTAGTGTCTTTTCAGTCGGGAATCCATGAAAACTTAGGTACGGCTGGCGTTGTTTATTAGATGTACACAATGGAACAGAGCAGCAACATCGAGACTTGGATTGAGCCATTCCTGGCCCGGAAGAGGAAGCTTCAGATGTTTCAACTTCCAGAAACCGGAACGCGGAAGCGTGATAATCCCCTATTATGGGCCACACCTAACTGTAGATGTCTAAATGTGTTTGGGCCAAACTTTTTTTTTCTTTCTATCTGGAAACTGTTAAATGAAACAAAACTGATAGTTCCTATAACCAGGCTAATGCCCCATCAAATTAGGCCATGTCAAGTGCTTAAACGCATAAATATTTAGCCGATACCCCGTCTCAGCCACACTAGCCTATTGTTTACGGTTCCACTCCCTGGATTTTTTTTTTTTAAACAGGTAAGCATGCTGTCTATTTCTTGAATCTCTGGTTCTTGGATTAATGTAGACTCGTTAGGTGTTTAAGACCTGAGTTTGGTGAGGAAGTGATGTCACAAAGAATGCGCAGCGTCACAACCAGCTTATCAATCGGTGGCAAATTTGTAAAATGTAGGATGGTAAGGGAAGGCACCACCTTTCTCACCTCTGATTGGCTAGAAGACCTCTCCCCGATTGGCTATTTGATTTGGCCCTGAAACGTCATCTCACGTTGAACCGACCTAAACACTCCCCCTGAAACCAAATCCTAGCCAGTCAGAGGAGAAAAAGGTACTACCTTCCCCTACCACCCTACGTTTCGCAAAGACGCCAACCAGTGGCCACTCAAGGATAGATAATAGCAAGATGAAGGGGAATCATTCAGACATGACTTTGCTGCCCCTTGTTTTACGTGTGGAGGCGCTTGTAAAGATCACATAAGATCAGACAGTCATTTTCGTTGACTTTGCTCAATAGGTCACAGATCAAAAACAAGCCTCTTGTTTCTTCTTCTATGTAGGCAGGATGTATTTCCAGGTCAGAGGTGACCGTGATGTAATAAATGGACGTCTGCCTTTTTTTACATTTGCTTACAAGGTTGCGCCAGCAGGCAGTGAGGTCGTAAACGATGCATTGATGCATTGTGTGAACAGGTATCGGGGTTAGGTGAGATTTCCCCTGTATATATTAGTGTAGACAGCCGAAAGCTTGTAGCCTAAAATGCAAACTTCATGGGGCTTTTTCTGTTGTTGCTCCTCAGCTTTGGGACGGGCTGCCCTTGAACATTAGATCTGCACAGTCTGTTAATCATTTTAAATTGCTGCTGAAAACTGCCCAAAGTGGTAAAGGAAAGGTTGAGATAATGTTGTTGTTTGGTGTTTTCATGATAAACATGTCAATAACAGCATAAATAAACATGTATGAATACATACATTCAGTTGCACTTATAATTCCCCTAAAAAGCTTAAAAAGAAGTCCATTAAGATTCCTTTGTTCAACTAAAGAAATATAAACAAATTATGAGTCTTTGAGACTGGCTGTGAGGAACAAAGAGCCAAGAGATTAATCCAACGCGTTTGGAGCCTTTTTTGATGCTTGAATGATTCACAAGCCAGAGTTAAAGTGACTTAACAAACAAAAAACCCACTCCTCTGAATAGCAGTCTAACCATTCTGTATAATAATCCTATGAATCATAACTTCAGACAAGTATGGCTGAAGTTACAGCATCATGTCTCCTCCTCGTCAACACAACAACGCTTAACCACTTCATTTTTTTGTGTCATTTTAATTATGTAACTTGCAATTAGAGGAGTCGTTGAGAGCATGTGAGGCAGTAAAACCAGGGGTCATTGGGGACCTCGGAATCTGAGGCTGCCCATAAATTCTCCCGTAAAGAAAATCATCAAGCTGGACAACAATGTGACAACAAACTGAAACTGACAACAATAACAAAAAACTGTTATTGAAAAATTGATATCTGAGGATGTGTCTAAAGTAAAGTAAATAAAGCAGTTCAAGTCTTCCATGGACTATTTGAGGCAACAATACTTTTTTAATGAAAACCAGCTGTCAGTCAAGCCAGAAGTTGGTGGTAAACCACAGCGATGAAGATTTTCGAAACCTCTTAAACAGGAGGGAAAAACTGAAAAGTAAGCACACTTAAAATCTCATTAACGACCGCGGTGAGTTCATCAGTGCCGGCTGTTAACCTGGTGAGAACAATAATACCATAATCAATAACAGAAATGGAGAAAAGCCAGGCTGTACAAGTGTGATAATGTTGCATTCAGGGCACAGCATCCTCACAGGAAACCACTGAGGTTCACACGCTCCGTTACACACACACACACATTCCAGTTCAGTTTCAATCTGAGTGTGTTTGTGGTGAAAGGTAAAGGGTCAGCCCAAGATGCCAGCTGTAACCATGCCAACCAGAGCACGGGCAGAGTGCAGGGTGCCATAGAGACCAAAAGAGAGCATCAGTCAGCAGATCACAGAGGAACGGAAGAGGCTGAATCCGAGAAGCGTTTATGATGTTAAAGATAGAGGCTGTTATGCATTATCATCACTGTTTGGTGTAAGTGTGTGTTTAGTGATTACTCCGAGAGTGAATAATGAGACGTGTCAGAGAGGGAAGAGAAACACTTGGTGATAAACAGCAAAATAAATTAAACCGATTGAGAAAGAGGCGCAGCGTCTTCTAACTTATTATCCAATTATCTTCCATCTTTCTGTTTGTTTGTGTGAGAATGTTGCTGAAACTGGTCTGTTGAAGGAGCAGTCCAGCATGTTAGAAAAACACAAGAAGAGAGTCACTGAAGAGAAAAATCCTGATTCAGAAGGGCGCAAAGCTTTAGCCCAGGGGTGTCCAAAGCCGGTCCTCAAGGGCCGCTGCCCTGCAGGTTTTCCATGCCTCCCTGCACCAACACAGCTGGCTCAAATTAAATGAAGCTAACAGCCTAAAAAGCTCTGCACAATGACTCATTAATTGGTTCAGGTGTGTTGGAGCAGGGAGACATAAGCCCCGTTTCCACCAGCGGGTCTGGGTCGGGTCGGGCCGGATCGGTCCACGTTTTTTTGCGTCTCCACAGATAAAAACTGGGACGGGTACCCTTATAACCGACCCGACCCGGCCTACTTTTTTGGCACCCTTCGGTAGGGGTACTGATCTAACCGATCCGGACCAAAGAGGTGGAGCTAACACACAGCAATCAGCTGATTCATTGAAAAATCCGTCACTTCCCGCGTGACCCCGCGTAAAAACAAAGTAGGGGCGACTCCTTTTGTTTCTGTCACGTGTGGTGCGGTGTTTCGGTTAAACGGCGTTACATAGCGATGATGTCACACAATTACATAGCAGCGCTGTCCAGCTAATTCTCCGCCTCCAGAGTAAGGGTACAGATTGCTGTGGGGACACAGCGTAAAATCAACACATCCGTACGCAAACCCACCCGATCCGGCCTGGCCCGACCCGACCTGACCCAGACCCGCGGGTGGAAACGGGGCTATAGAAAACCTGCAGGATCGTGGCACTGGAGGACCAGAGCTGGACACCCCTGGTTTCCAATAAAGTCAAAGAAATAAGAAAAGGAAAACAAATTTGAGTAGAGGGGAAGCCTTACATATGCTGCCCTTTCTCTGGACAGCCCCAGAGACCCATGACCCATACCAGGAAACAGGAAAACCAAATGTCTTCGTAGTTTGACAGTTGTAAGAGTGAGGCCGGGCTGTTTGAGTCTGTTTTAGAGACAATTACTGAAAAGAATAAGTTATAAACAATAATTAGACAAATCAGGGTTGAAAGGTGCTGAAATATCTGGGAAAGGGAGGACCCCTGTGCTTTTTGCCTTAGCCCCAAACATAACCAAATCCAGCCCTGCCTGAACATTAAGGACATTTCATTGGCTCATTTTTCAGTGTCTGTATGTTCTAGACCAGGGTTTCTCAATTCGGTCCTATGAGGGCTGCAGATTTTCCATCTCTTCACCCTAAAAACAGATTGGTTGAATTTGACCAGTCTGGTCATTTTTTTTTTTTTTTTTTTTTCAATATTTTGGTCAAAATGACTTATACAAATTGGTCATTTTGACCAAAATATTGGTTGATCTAACCAGTCTTTTTGGTCTGACACATAACTACCAACCAGATTGGTCAAATTCAGTCTGTTTTTAGGGTGTGTTCTAGCACATCTAAATTAAATTAAATGGATCCAATACCCAATCTAGCACTGCACAATGACTCATTAACTTGTGTTGGAACACAGAGACATGGAAAACCTGCCGGATTGCGGCCCTCGTAGGACCAAATTGAATAACCCCGTTGTAGATCAGTCAGTCATCAGTCATTTTCTGTACTGCTTATCTAGCACATGGTCGCGGGGGTTGCTGGAGCCTATCCCAGCTCTTATCAGGCGAGAGGCAGGGTACACCCTGGACAGGTCGCCAGTCTGTCGCAGGGCCAACACAGAGAGACAGACAACCATTTACACTCACATTCACCCCTAGGGACAACTTAAGCCCCGTTTCCACCAGCGGGTCTGGGTCGGGTCGGGCCGGATCGGTCCACGTTTTTTTGCGTCTCCACAGATAAAAACTGGGATGGGTACCCTTATATCCGACCCGACCCGGCCTACTTTTTTGGCACCCTTCGGTTGGGGTACTGATCTAACCGATCCGGACCAAAGAGGCGGAGCTAATACAAAGCAATACATTGATTTGTTGAAAAATCTCACTTCCCGCGTGACCAAGCGTAAAAACAAAGCTGGGGTGACTCCTTTTTTGCTTCTGTCATGTGTGGCGCGGTGTTTTGGTTAAACAGCGTTGCACAGCGATGATGTCACGCGATCACGTAGCAGCGCTGTCCAGCGCCTCCAGAGTGGGTACAGGTTGCTGTGGGGACGCAGCGTGAAATCAACACATCCGTACCAAAACCCACCCGATCCGGCCTGGCCCAACCTGACCCGACCCAGACCCGCGGGTGGAAACGGGGCTTTAGAGTGATCAATTAACCTAACATGCATGTCTTAGGATGGTGGGAGGAAGCCGGAGTACCCGTAGTGAACCCATGCATACACGGGGAGACAAACTGTGTGCAAACTCCACACAGGAAAGCTGCTGTTGTAAATGTTTGAACCCCTCCCAAGCCAGGACTTGAACTAGTGACCTTCTGACTGTGAGGCTGCGGTGCTAACCTCAATGCCAGCATGCAGCCCCTTTTCCAGACCAGTGTTTCTCAATCCTGGTCCTCAGTTAACCAATGCCCTGCACGTTTTGGGGATTTCCATACTTTAACACACCTGACTCAAATGAATGGCTCTTTAGCAGCCTTGCAAAGAACTTGACAAGCAGTTCAATCAATCTGCATCAGGTGTGCTGGAGTTGAGCAAAATTAAAACGTGCAGGGCAGGGGTACTTGAAGACCAGGATTTAGAAGCACTGGTCTAAACGTTTCTCTGCTCAAATAAACCTGATCTAAGCAAACACATCTCCTTTAGACACCTTTCTATAGTTTCTGTTCTTCCTCTCTGGATCTTTTTTCTTTGCATTTTCAATGTGGGCAGAGAAACTGAAGACAGGACACAAGTTAAAACTTAACTAAATGAGGTGTGCTGCTTTGGAGCATCATTTTGACTGGCCAACAACTCTATCATCTCTGTCTGATGAGCATCAGTCAGCATTTGTGAAAACATTTACATTTACTTTTGATTTAATTAAATTCACAGCGTGGGATTAAAGTGTCAAATCTTCCTCATGTGATATGGACATAAAAAGACTTCAATCCTCTTAACTTGTATTCTTCCTCATTTCGCGGCTCATTGCTAACAATTCCCTGCAGCATCCAGTGTTTGCACTCAGCTAAGCTAACAATTGATCCTGAAATTTAAAAAATTCCATTAAGAAAAAGCTATTTGTTCCTTTTAAAATCATGAGGTCAAACTGAGTGGAAACGCCAGCCAAACACACACACAAACACACACTTTACAGAGGTGATGCTGGATCCAAAAGCAAGAACAACATCTTGTAAGGACACTTGCACCATAAGTCACTCCACACACACACACTTACACAGTGCATTAATATTCAGTGTGTACAGTAAACGTGTTTACACAGAGAGAGAGAGAATGAGACAGTGATGGAGGACAGCTCGCTCTCTCAGTCCTCACTCGGCCTCTCAATTACCTCCGACTGTGATTAATACATCACACTGCATTAGCCTCTCTGTCTTTATCCTTCCTCCTCCACTCAATTCTGCCCTCCTCCTCCTCCTTCTCTCTGCAGTCACCCTCCTCCTCATTTTATTCCCTCCTGAGTTAATCTAACTTAAGGAGGAATGTGTTGATCGGTTTTGGCAGAACTGGTTTGTGGGACTGAGAGCCGTGGTTTTAACAGGGGTGGGGTGGAGTGGGCGGAGTCATGAGAAAGCCGTGGTTAACCGAGCGGCGGCGTTCCAGAGACTTTGTAATGACAGAGAAGGGAGCTGTCAGGAACCAAAAGCACCAAACTGGTGACAGTCTCCTTGCTTACTGGTGAGGGAAATGTCTCCCAGTTTTGTTCTGTTTTACTCTGATCCAATGCTTTGAAACTGAAAAGCTCAAAACTGTACAAAGTTAAAATATTCAAAAATCTCTCAGTCACTCCACTAACTTTCCAGCCACAAATACTCCTCAGATGCTACATGGAAATTTTTCATGGGATCATTTGGGTGTCAACTATAGTTTGGCCTTTAGATGCCACTAAATCCCACAGCTCCTATCAGGTAGTGGATCAATGTGACAAAGCAAGATGATAGTCAGTACATATGATTTAAAACATTGACACTGTTGAAATTTTTAACCCCAAAAACCCCAAACAAATCACTGATGACAAAACACAACAAGGTGGGTGAATTTCACAACATGACACTGAAAACGGCTTCTGGTTCATCACCTCTAATCCCTTAAAAAGAAAGGACTGATTTTCTTCATGACTCACACTAAAAACTCCTTGGTCAAAAATAACCAATTAGGCTATGGGTTATTTTTGACCAACTGCTAGGTTAAAAACGGGACCAACCCAGAAAATTGTTTTTTTTGTTTTTTGTTTTTTTTATCCAACTTTTGGATTGAATATTTGACCCAGAAGTTGAATTATGTTGACTACAGTGTTGGGTTATTTTAACCCAGAAGTTGGGTCAACAACCCAAATGTCTGGGTTGTAATAACCCAGAAATTAGCTGGCCCTTTTTTAACTCAGCAGTCTGACCCAGGACTTTTTAGTGTGCTGGTTCTTATTTCATCTTCTTTCAAGAAAGATCTAGACCAGACCAGTGGCCAGCACTATAAACCCGGTTATCTCTGGGTAACTGAGTTTATTTAACATTAACAAGGAAGAGTTTGCTAAGAGTTACCAAGACTCCTGCTACTAACTTGGAAACCACTTAGCCTAGACTTTCCAGCTTTGAATAGTGAAATTGTGCTAAATGGTTGGTGGTCCAACTCTTGCTACTTTGTGGCTTTGTGTTCTCCACCCACATTGGACCTGTTATCACTACATATCATAAACACTATTCAATGATGTAAGTTGATTGTTTTAAATGTGTTCAGAGTAGTGTTGTAGTTAAAACCACGCCACCAAGACCAAGACATTACCGAGACATTACCGAGATCGAGACATTTCCGAGACCATGACAATACCCAATCTTGTATTATGTCTTGGTCGCGGAAACGTCTTGGTCTTGTCTTGGGTCCTGGTCTCAGTAATGTCTTGGTCTTGGTGGTGTGGTCTTGACTACAGCACTAGAGTAAAAGTTCCTTGATGGAGAGAATTGAGAGAATGTTGCTGTTTTGCACTTTCATGAGGAAAAAAATCAATCAAATAATTTTTTAAAATGTGCTTGTTAAAATACACCCAGTTTGACAGATCTGGATTATTCCATCAATATATCCATTTTGGTCCAGTGCATGACTGGAAGGAGGCTACAGCCAGTCCTGAAAGCTATTAGAAGATCATCTATTGGCTAGGCTAATTCTGTTTGGTTGGCAACTTAAGGAATCTACTTAAAACATTGACTGTTGATCAGAATTGTTCATTTAGAATCAGAATCTTAATTTAAATCATAAAAATTTATCTTAATTCAAACAATGATGAGCCAAAGGTGGATTCCAATTCCCCTCGTTAGCTCTAGCCCTGGGCCCTAACGCTTTGTTTTGTGCATTCGTGTGAAGGGGTAGTGGTGTCCCAATTCTGGTTCAGACGGAGGGGGAAGTGGTGGGGCTATCTGGTCCTCGAAACAGAGATTTTCCAGGGGTACACTAGAAAACGAGTGGTATAATATTACCCACAATGCGAAATACGGGCAAAATGGTGAGGAGTCAGCAGTAGCAGCCAAAGAAATGCACAAATGTGAGTACCATATTTTTTTGTAAAGAAAATATGAAAATCACTATTTTAGGTTGCTTTGATGTATTACAGTTTTATTACAAATGCAAAGAAAGTAGCTAGTTTCGTAACATTATGGGCATCTGCTCATGTCTGTAACATGACAATAACGTTAAGCTTGAGTCAAAGGCATCTTCTTTTCCTTTCATTTTTACGTTTTTCGACCCAAAGCTGAAACAGTTATCCAATCGGCCAGGAAAGGGAGATTATTGCTGCTGCAGACTGCTTTTTTTGTAAGAAACATTTATTGACAATTCAGTGCTGCAGACGGCATTGTGAACTCTTCTGGACACAACCGTGAGTCAGGTTCAGTTAACTATGCCGTGGTCGACTGTTGGTGACACATGAGGATTTTTAAAGGTTTGTCTAAGAATCTAAAGGAGGCAATGTAGAAAACAATTACCTCATGTGTTTTCTTATTTAAAAGTCAGCACTCGAGGGCCACCGTCCTGCAGGTTTTCAGTGTTTCCCTGCACCAACACAGCTGACTCAAAGTAAATGGATCCAACAGCCTACAAAGTTCTGCACAGTGAGTCAAGTGTGTTGGAGCAGAAACACATTGAAAACGTGCAGGATTGTGGCGTTCGAGGACCGGAGCTCAAAAAATAAGCTCAAAAAGTTTGACTATTGATCATAAATTGCCTGTTTCTCCTCTTTAATGTCATCCCCAGCCTAGACGGGTCATTCCCACACATGGAGGGGTGGCGTTCAAAGAGGGGAGATCCAGTGGGAAGTGTGGGGAATGTTAAATGTCAAACATGCAGCACATTCCTCTTCTCGTCTTTCCCGCCGCTTCCTGTTTGACTTTGCACAGAGTTTATCACTTATGAATGATGACATGACTGGAATAAATAATGCAGACCGAGGCAGAAGGAGGAAACGTGTCTGAGAGAACAAAAGAAGGATGAACTCTGTCGTGTGTGTGCTTTATACAAATCTGTGTGTGTCATATGGCGTTAAATCCAACAGGACACCTCTGCTAAATCTGCGTCCATCATCATTAATCTGCAAAAAACACCTGAGGGGGGGGACGAAAAGAGGGAGAGAAGGAAGGAGAGAGGAGAAAGAGCCTTCCCTCCGTCCTCCCCACTCTGAATGAACAGCAGCTCTTTGATGGAAAAGAGAGGCGGAATTAGGATTCAACGGCGGTGGTCGGCAGAGCGAGCGCTGACTTAGATAAATCACCTGCATACACAATGCACACGCACACATTTTACTGAAGCAGCGCTGACACAAGAACACAAACACACACACAGAACGAACAAGCAGGATGTAGCAGTGAAAAGTGAGAAGCAGCTGAAAGCCAAAACGTGTCCGTCTGCATGTGGAAAGTCATTAAAACCCCACAAAACCTGCAGCTCATCTGACAGACACACAAGTGTGTGTGTGGGTGTGTGTTTTTGGATGAAAAGAGTCAAAGCAGATTCAGAAAAAGCGGCACCTTATCCTACCTCTCAAAGGTCACTGGTTTGTTTTAATCTGTTTCCTCTCAGCTCAACCACTACATCATAACCTGTTTGTAATGTTTTATGACAACACACACGTGCACACACACCCATTGATGCATCATATGGTCTCAATTGAACAAAGGACTCCTTTTATTGTTTCTATTTCACAGGTTGATAAAGGTTTACACGATTCCTTATCTTAAAAAAATCCCACATTGTTGTTCTTCTCCCACCTACACTTTACTGCTGCAAGAAATCCTCACTGATCAGCCAGAAGTGAATTAATCCGCTGCAGAAAATAGTCTGTGAATATGCTAATAAAACTGTCTATAATTAGCTACAGTGACCACTGTTTGAAGATCATTGTAGTTTACCGTTATCAGAACCCAGGTTGTCACTTGTCAACACAGACTGAGGCCTGTAGCATCAGTTTTTAACATGCTGAGTAGATACATACTGTAGACAGCAGACTAACTTTGACCCAATCCAGGCCACCTTGGGTACTTGTAGCTCAGGCACAGCTTGGATGATGGCTTTTATGTAGTTGTTTGATTGTTGGAAATCAACTTGTGTACGCAACTATTGTCTTGATGTCCAGCTGTATTCTTCTAACCAGCACACATGACTGACTAGCACACATGCAACATAGATCATTTAGATTTGATTTGATTTTAATCTTGGGATATATTCTGATGATGTAACTGAGCTTCCAGGGTTCACCTAACTAAGCATTTGGGGACAAGAGACCCGGTACACTGCAGCTGTAACGCTTTATTGTTCCCCCAAAACTACAAATTCAATAAAAAAGCAACAGTCTACAGTAACCCTGGAGAAACATGTGTCCAAATACCAAAATATTAAAGTGGCTCTACTAAAACTTGGCAGATTTTCTAACTTAAATACCTCCTAATGAAGGCCAATTCAACATCCATCTTGCGTCTTGTTTCATCTCTGAGATCTCTCTGGCCAATAAAAGTCAGTCTGATGTTGACTCTTGTCTCATCTCTTGCTCTGTCACTTTCCGTCTCTCTTTTCCACTCTTCCTTTGATAATGTCCTCCTGCGATTTCTTTGTTGAAACAACCATGGTTGGCATTCAAAAACAATTGGAGGTTTCCATTTGCCAACATGTCATACTGTGCTGTAAAGTACAGCACAGTTGTCACACTTGGTAATCGTGGTTTCTGAGCTCCTGAACGCTGCAGCACATTTAAAGGTGATACAGTAGCTACAACTTTTTCATCAATCAAATAAGAATGTCTAGAGAGGTGTAGAAAAAAAAAGTATTGATTTATTATTAATGTTTTTATAAATAATTGTTTTATCAATTTTAACGGGACTAAATAGTAAATATTTACATCTGAAACGAAGCAGGATGATGGGGAAGGCTGCAAAGGGGCTCAAAAGCCCCGTGGAGGTTGCTGCTTTCTTCCTGGACATGTAGTAAGTGAAACATTTGCTAATGCTAATTAACTGTTAGCCAGTTCTGTAGCACTGCTTATGTTAATTGAGTAAGCGAGTGTTATTACACCACCTACTGGTGGGGAGGAATTAAATTTGAGGCTTTCACCTTTAATTTATGTCCTGAAGGCACACAGTTTGAAATTAAAACAATATGCAGACACTAAACAAGTTAGTAACAACTACAATTCTTTTATTTTGTTCTTACAGATTAATATATTTCCTTCCAATGCCATCCCTGGATATCCACTATTGCTAGGCTCTGTGGTATCACTAATGGAGTACAAATGTAGGAAAAATGCAGAACTCCACCACCACCTCCCTGTGTGGTTATGCTGTCCCCATGAAACACAAACCAGTCGAGGTTTCAAACCTTTCCACCTTGGAACCCGGCTTCAGACATGACCGGTTTCAGGAGGCTAATCCCTGGTTTCGTGAGGATGATAGGGCAGATTTCTTACATTTTTTGGCAGTTTTGCTGTTATTCAGTGCCGTGTGGATGGCCCCTGAATAATGTCTTATTTATTTGAGTCAGGTGTGTTGGCACAGGGACACATTGAAAACCCCCTGGACACTGGACCTTTTGGTGAACCACGAGCTAGCGTATAATAAATCTACCATAACTATACTGATTTTGTTTTTCTAATTTATTTACAAAGTCTCGTCTAACAGTCAGTTGAAAGACGCAGTCACATCCTGAAAAGAGTTTCTTCCTTTCAAGACACAGGAAGTGATGTCAGCATTTCCGTTGCTGTGTTGCAGGACGAAACAGGAAGTGTGTGGGCCGCGGTCCAGCTGTTGAAGGCAGCCCCTTGGGAGGACACCCCCTTTTCCCCCCATAAACACACATCCGTACATATACACAGGAAGGAACGAGACAACAATGGATGAGCCTCAGCAGAGAGCTGGAGGAGGGATAAACAAACGTTCCCTGCAGGGGATCCCTTTAACTGTACGAGTGTGGGTTAAAGGAGGTGAGGTGGAGGCGGAGGGAGCAGCTCTTAAAGAATGATCTGAAAGATCCCTTTTAGCTCCAGAGAAGTTTCACAACCATGACGGTCAGCAGAGACACTGACGCTGCAGATTCTTACAATGCGTCCACATTAAACTGATTAAATCTGCATCTTTTTCCCCCCATTCCAGCTTCTTTTGAGACCAAAGCAGCATTTCTCCATTTCTCTGACCCCCCCCCCCCCCAAAAAAGCTTTTCCATTCATTTCAATCTGAAAGTGCCAGCTTGGTGTTCACTGAACTTTTACAAAGCGATGACCTCAGCTAGTGCGACTGCTGTGTGATGGTTAAAAACATCCTTCAGTCACCTCTAAGGCTTTCTGGTCCTTTGTTTTAGACGTCAGTTTGACTGAATAAGGCACAGAAATCATAATTATGAGCTAAAAGTTTTGTTAACAGCTCAATGGTTTCTGAGTGACTCCTTCAGTGTGAGTTATCATCTATGTGAATGCAAAGAAGTAAACTGAAATGAGCTGCAATTAAAATCAGTGTCGGAGAGCAGCAGGAAACTGAGGGTGAAAAGCCTCAAACAAACACTCAGCCATTTTATTAGGTAACCCTTGATAGTTCTGGGTATCTAGAGTAGTGGTTTTCAAACTTTTTGAGCCACAACCCCCACAATAACATACTTTAGTGTTCGTGAAACCAACATCAAAACTTGGAGATGAACTCTGAACTCTGCACTGCTTGCTGTTGGAGGTATTGCCTTAAAACCATCCCAACCTGAAGGATGCATAAGAGTATGTGGGAAACAGATGCACCTATTTACTTGAAGACAGCAAACATGCGCCATCTATCTCTGTTTCAAACAGCCATCTGTTGCTGCCTTCATACTTCCATGCATCTTATACGTTCCCATGTTTGTTGAGCCAGTTCATCCACTAGTTCAGGGATCACCAAATCCGGACCTCTTGGGCCAGTATCCAGAAGGCTTTCACTGTGTTCTTGTGCCAACACACCTTATTTTTTTTAATTCATTAATTTATTTTGTTTAACCTTTATTTATCCAGGAAAGTCCCATTGAGATTAAATTCAAGGGAGTCCTGACTCAAATTAATGACATGACATGAGGTTTTATTTCTTCTTTAATTCTGCATAAAAGTTAATTCCGCTTTAAGAAGACCATGTAAACCCCCAATTTTGAGAGAAAATGCCAATTCTGAATAAAACATAATTCCAAACTAAGTGGTTGGTTTATTCCTCTTCTGAATAAAATAATTCCCCTGTCATGTGAACCCTTTAATCCACTCTAGTTTAATTCCTGTCATTCTGCACATGCTCCTTCCCTTGTCCTGTTGTAAGTAGTGCTTGTCAAAGTGTACGTGAAACAAGCGCTGGACTTGTGCCAGCTGCCGGAAATGAAGTAGTATGTTAGTGTTGAGCTGCTGCTACGGAACTACAATCAAAATACAGTGAAAATCTGTGTTATTATGTGGTTTTTATGTCATAGCCTAAACTAAAAAAGAGTGGGAACCGGAGTTTGTTTACTTTAGGGTAGACGTAAACAGACGTAAATATGTCACATCTGCCTCCTGTCCAGTCAGAACCCTTCCTAATACCCCAGATCTAAAGCGAAATTAGATAAATGTGTTTTCCATGTAAACCTTAATTCCGAATTATTATTTTCATGTAAACAGGGAGGAGAATCATTTAATTACAAATTATTTAATTAGAAAAATCAATTTCAAATGAAAAAACTTCATGCAACCGGGACCAGTAAGTCATTGCGCAGAACTTGATTGGCCGTTGGATCAAATGTTGAAAAATTTCCGTACACTTGCTCAAGAGGTCCGGATTTGGCGATCCCTGCACTAGTTGGCAGTCCTGAGTTCAGAGTTCACCTATGTGACATCACGTCAGTTTCCGGTTGGTGGCAATAATGCACCGCTATAAAGTTGTTTACAACCACCCGACACATTCAGACAGCCTTTCTTCCAAGGCTACAACTGAATCGCTGTTGGCTTCTCTTACTTCTTCCTCACATTTTTCCCTGCCTTTTCTCCTCTTCTTCCCCTATTTTTCCTTTGGTTGATCGCATGTCAGCGATACAGCTCAACAGTGACCTCACGGTCTCTGGTAGTATTGCGTTGAGTGACTGCTCTGCTAGGAGCCTGAAAACACATCAAATTATGGACGTAACCAACCCAGGAGATGGACGAAACTGTCCGTCCGTCTGCGTGTCCGTCTCCTACGTCGACCATAAATGAGCCTTCAGACTACAGCCAGCAGGTTCACCTCCTGATCATGTTACATGAACGCCACCCAACATTGAACAAAAACTGTGTTAGCCCCCTGTTTGTCTGCATGTTGACCACAATCAGATAAATGCCAGATCTTATCATTGTGTGTGTTTGTGGCCCTTTTCCTCACATTTTCCTCTTCTTCTGTATTGATGCAGTTATTTTGGTAGACGTGTATGTGAGTGTCTGGGCCCATGTATCAGAGTTCAGGTCTGACCCGAAACATTTTGTCACACGATGTCACATGTCAGCTGTCTATCAAACCAAACAGCTGGATTCTGCTGTCAGCTCGTACCAGCATGTTGTGACCAGCCTGACCTCCATCTTTGTTTACCCACAAACTATAAGACCACACACAAACAGACACACACACACACCACAACAACAGAGACAAATGGCGGTCAATAACTTCCTCCTACCATCTTTATGGAGCTCGTTAACTTTTTTCTCTCTAATGGCTGCGCCTTTTGTTAGCCATGCGCATGCAACCATACACACACATACACACACTTTCAGGTCATCCACTCACGGCAGTCGATGGATTTTTCTGCTTTGAGGAATCCTCTATGTGATGGGACATTTGGCTCGGAGGAAACTTCCTCTGCCAGCTTTTCTTTCCCTAGTTTCTTTTTTTTTTCCTTTTTTTTTCTTTTAAAGCTGAACAACTCCCAGCCATCCTTTCCGTTGATGTTAACCAAGATGTCAGACAACTGCTCAAATTGTTACTTTTTGTCAAATTCCTGTTGAAATTAACATATATACAAGTCATTCTGATCAAAAATCAGACAGAGTATTCACTACCAGGATGTCAGTTATTAGGTGATGAAAATTAAATAAGAACACCTCTCACATGCTTTGACATACTGTAGATACCGGAGTATTTCATTTAGCATGAAAAGGGAAAAATCAGCAAAACAGTTTAAAATTTCTACCCAGTCTGATATATTTGATCAACAAAAAGTCAACAAGCTGCAGTAGAGATTGATGTAATGTCTGCTTTCTTGACTTTTATACAATATATAGACAAGAAATATGTGACAGGCCACGCTTAAACAGAACATTAGTACCTGAGGCATTTTCAGTTATTCACAGATTCTGAAAGTGTAGCTTCTAAGCTTTCCAACGATGTGTAACATTTAGAAATCTGATTATATTTGAAGAAGTTGTGGCTATTTGAATGTCGACCATAGGCCATTAATAGAGGGGGACAAACTTTCCACTACGTCACCCGTTGGTTTTTGTAGAGCTAAAAGTGAAGCCAGTTGGGCGTGTCCCACCGTCGCCATCTTGCCGTGTCACATGTATCGTCACTACCGGAAAATGCTAATATGGGCAAAGGCAAGGCCGCTCCGAGCCGCGGGCCAAATTATTGACAGCTGACGTACTCAGGGCTAAACACTAACAGAGCTAACTTGAAACTAACAGCAGCTAACAAAGATTAGCCCCCTAAGCGATTGGGAAAAGGTAAGACACGCTCAGAATTGCTATTGCAACCATAATTCAAAAGTAATATTCTATTTCACTAAAAAATTTTTTTTTTAAAAAATTTTTGTTTATTATAAGTTTCTTATTTGAATTACTATTGTGAATTTTTAGTCCTTTCTTTAATTGGAGGGTATGGATAAATATAAGGAAAACTGCGGATAACATGGATGGAAATGCATTCTTCATCTCTGGTACAGACTGATTTCTACAGCAAAACAAACATGATGCAGTACATAATAAGCAAATCTTTCATGTGGAAAATGATTTTGCTCAAGGATATAAAATTGCAGATGTCACCTTCATAGAGAACAGGAACACTGGTCAAACACCTGTCACAGTACGGCAGCAGCTCTGATTAGCTTAGCTGGAAGTGTGTGCGTGTGTGTGTGTGTGTGTGTGTGTGTGTGTGTGTTAGCTTGGCAACAACAGCTCCAACTCCCTGAATTGTGTTTCCACTCGCATGCAGCAAAATCACAGAGCTGGCTGCGTCTCTACGGGAGGATAATCTGTCAGACGGACAGTTTCTTCTCTGTTAGCCGGCGTCATCAATCTCCAATCCGTCAGTCTTATTGATGAGCCCACAGAGGTGCTGCCAGCTGGCAGCTGCAGGGAAAGACGGACAGACAGTGAGACAGAGAGACGGATGGAGTGATGAAGACAGCGATAAATAAAGGAATGTCTCTTCAGAGCGCTGAGCCCCGCCCACCAGGTAGAAGACATTAAAAAGTCCGGTCTGATGCCGGTTTTATGACTTTGATCAGGGTAATGTTCTCCCTGATGTCTTTAATGTTATTTATTTACCTCCCTCACATGAAGGCCATGTTAACCTTTACTCCAACACTGCTGCTGTGTATTCACTTAAACTGTTATCGTGGCAATAAGCTGATCATGATGAAAGTTACCTGTTTGGCTGATCATAAAAACTCTTTCACTCGAATCTATTCTGAGCCATTAGAGGAAGGAAGGAGGATTTAATCTCCAGCAGATGCAAAATACATGCAAACATTTTGTTACATGCTTTACTCTATTGAACCATGTATGAATGTGTCCGGTCTATAAAACATGACCTAAAATTGAACTTCCTGGTGAATTATGTCATTACATTTTCAGAGAAACACAATTTCGGATGAATAGTCTTTATGCACAGCTCCACTACTTCCTGAACTTAATACTGCACCTTTGTTTTCTGTCTTTCAGGATTGGATGAACTGATTAATCCAGGTGTGTCTGATCTCAGCAAATGGTCAGACACACCTGGATTAATCAGTTCATCCAATCTTGAAAGACAGGAAACAAAGGTGCAGTATTAAGTTCAGGAAGTAGTGGGCTGTGCATAAAGCCCATTGATCAACTTCTCCTTCTTCCTGCTCCTGATGAAAACATCAGGTGTGGACTAACCTGTGTGAGCAAATGAGTGGCAGCAGCTTGAACTGTTGTTTTCACCCAACTCTGATACCATCATCTTAATGTTGCAGCTGAAGGTAACATCTTTATAAGCAGTTCAATTAAATTTTGTTCAGTTTTATCTGTATAGTTCCAATCCATGTGAATTGGTACCATACAGGTTGTCCAATAAAGCAATCTTAAAGGTACAGTATGTAAAATATCAAAGGTCAATGGCAGAAAAACGTGATGTATAATTCAAAACCGTGTTTCTATTGATGTGTAATCACCTCACTAGAATAGCTGTTATGTGTTTATTTTTTTACCATGAGTCATTTGTATCTACTTGTTGGGCGGTGCACATATGGAAGCTGCCATATTTGTTAAACCATTTTTACAACGGTGTCCCTGAATGGACAAAACAATGTGTGTCCATTGTTTTGTGAGAACCCTCTTAACTTTAAAACTGCTGTACTAGTTTTGATTAATGGAAGTTAGAAACTGTTTTGTATAAGTAATGCCTAAAAAGACATAAAAGATAGTTACCCATAGTACTGTAGTTACACCTGAGACCACTGGATCCACTCACAGATAAAACAGCTTCATGTCTGGGAGAATTTTGGCCACGAACAGCCACCGTACATTCACAACAGTGCCTGGAATTATGAAGTCATTTGAAAGAAAACATCTTTAATTTCAAATACCCATCTTTACCACTAGATGTCAGTAATTCTTACATAGGCCTACTGTACCTTTAAAGGTACTGTGTTAACAGGTCAATGACAGAAAAATATAATTGAATAATTTAAAACTTTATTTATACCGATGTGTAATTGCTTCACTAGAATAGCTGTTATGTGTTTATTTTCTTAGAATGAGTCATTTATATCTACTTGCTGGGGTGCATATACATGGAGGCTGCCATATTTGTTCCACCATTTTTACTATGGTGTCCCTGAATGGACAAAACAATGTTTTTGTAGTGAGAACCCTCTAAATTTTAAAACTGCTGTACCTGCTTTGTTTAATGGCAGTTAGAGCACTGTTTTGGGATAAGTAATGCCTAAAAGGAATTAAAAATATTTAGTCATAGTAAAGTCACAGCTACACCTGAGACTACTGGATCCACTCACACATGAAAACATATTTATGTCTGGGAGAATTTTGGCCACTAACGGCCACCATACATTCACAGCAGTGCTTGGAATATGAAGTCATTTGAAAAAAACGTATTTCTTTCAAATACCCATCATTACCACTAGATGTCAGTAATTCTTACACAATGTACCTTTAAGGCATTTTACAGACATAATCAATTTGTAGTGATTTAACTAAAACAAATCCATATCAGTTTAGTTTGATTCTTGATTAATTTCTTTTGAATTTTTTTTTCTTTTTAGCTCATGGTCTTGTTTATCTTCCTCCTTGGGTCTTGGAGACCCCTGGTTTAGATATTTGGATATTTGGATGGGCTTTGGCGTGGCAGACCAGGGTTCGAGTCCCCGACACGGTCCACAGTGTATCACTATGGACCCTTGATGGATCCTTAACCTTTGAGCCCCTTTTGTCTGCAGTGTGAACAACGCCCAAATGCATTAAATTGCTGCCATGTGATTGGCTACCAAGATATCTATTTTAACAAGCTGTTGAACAGGTGCACCGAAGGATGTGGCTGGTGAATGTAAACAGAATATGGAATTAAAGGTTGAATATGGAATAGGCTACAGACAGAACAGCAACATCACGTGTGTCTAGGTTGTAGTTGCAACGGCAAAAAAAAAAAAAAAAACTCCAGCCGCTGGGATGCCAGGCTCGCTGCCGATACGACAAGTGTCCAACGAGTAATGCACAGAAGTTAATCGCTGACAGCTAACATTAGCCACATTAGCAAACAAGTTAGCTTACCAATCCAGGAGGAAAGTCACCATTTCTGTGTTTTGATGCCGTGGAAAACTTTTATGTGGGTCATGTATTGGCTTGTAGATGTAAATATAATGCCATTGTCAAACACGTTAACATTTATTTTATGTTTATTTTCAGGATAAATATAATTTTTTTAGGTAATGTACTTTAATTTTGCACCCCTTCAAACAACTTTTTTTTTAAATGTAGCTTTTAATTGTAATTAGGGATGGGTACCTTTCACATTTGAATCGATACGGTACCAACTTTCGGTACCTGCGAATCGGTACCAAACGACCAGTTTTCGGTACTTTTATGTGTTTATATGGCAAGAACACATTTATTTCTCATTCTCAACATAGAATTTTTTAATAATATATTAAAGCAAAATCCAGCTGTTTCTCTATGATGTCAGAGCGTCTGGTAACAGAGGGAAACTTTAATGGAAAGGCAAGTTTTTTTTATACAGCACATTTCATGTAGCCTACAGGAAAATTCAAAGTGCTTTAGATAAACCAAGCATTGCAGCGGGGTGTAAGAGGGAAAATGATTAAGAACAAAAAAGTAGAAGTATGATTTTAAAATGATAAATATTAAAAATATTTAAGATTAAAAAGAGAGAGCATAGAGCCGTGCAGATTTAAACTTTAAAGTAAAATCTATGTGAATGCAGCTGAGAACAAGTGTTTCAGCTGATCTGAGACTTTCTGGGAGTTTGTTCCAGACGAAATAATAATAATGACAGAATAATTTAATGAGAAAAAAGACGGAATATTTTCCGACACTAAACTGATTTTGTGGCGCGTTTTGCGCAGGTCTGGAGGCTGTAATCCTGCTGCAGGGATCAGGTTACTAACTTGATGCAGACAGTTTCTGCCGTGCTGGTTAAACCATACAAGCTGTTTCAGAGAGACGCAGACTCTTATTTATCAGATGGCAGTATGGTGGCTGGTGTACTCGCGTGCGGAAACTCCGCCATGATGAAGAGTTTAATAAAGATGTGGGATGCAACAGAGGGAGGGAGAGACGTGGCATGCGTGTCGCCCCAGAACTGGTTTACTGTCTTGGTTGAAGCTAAACTCAGTAAATATTCACATCGTATTAAGTTCTTGAACGGCAGTTTGTGAACCCTGCTGGTTATTATCTGCCCCCGATTACATCTGTTCAGCCGCCGAGGCGCTGACGGACTTCTCCCTCTTTTTTCTGCGGGCTGCGGATAATGCGACTGGAATGGAATTTTGAAAAGAATATTGTGTTTAATCAGCTGCTTCCTCAGATCAGACGTGTTCCCGCCGCTGGCATCACAAATAATGCAGCAAACTTGATGTTTTAGAAAAGTGAAGCCAGGAAAGCTTCTGACTGAACACGCGGCTGCTGCTGCTGATGTCACGCTGCGATGCAACGTTCATGTGCGGCACAGAAAAAACAAACTCTTCCACTACCTCACATTAAAAAGGATGCATTTAGGTACCGAAACATGGTACCGTTTGATTTTACATGAATCGGTACCAGGTAGTACCGACGGAGTTCGGTAGGTACCAATAAAAGTACCGATTTCGGTACCCATCCCTAATTGTAATATTCGAATATCCAACCTTTAACCTGGATATCACAATTTATGGATTCTGTGTTGCTCAAGAGAAGCTGGACAAACATTTTTCCAAATTTGGTTGATATGTGCATGTTTCTTCACACAGATTAATTTACAAATCAGACAGTGATGACTATGGTTCATAAATTAATCTAGAAGTTTTTTTTTAAGTCATGACAAAGAGCCAACAAACTGTTTTTCTGAGAACTGAAAACAAACTGAGTTTCTGAGAGAATGTGTTTTGCTCTTCTGATTTTTTTTTTCCTCTTATAGTCACATGTTAGATCTCATCTCTTCAATATTCAGGGCTTTGACAGATAAGACTTAAAAGGTTATCATTCTACCAAATTCTGCTGAAGTATTTTGTGTTCCCCACTTCTTTCACAGTCTACATTTCCATAGTTACAACCCTCCTCTTCCCATGCAACTGTTATCATGCTCATTATCATTATCATACTCTGGTGTCAGCAGATGCCACTTTTATATATATATATATATATATATATATATATATATATATATATATATATATATATATATATATATATATATATATATATATTTTTTTTTTTTTTTTTTTTTTTTTTTTAAATGTCAGAAATCAGCTGGTTAATGGTATTACAGCACCACCGTTCACGATGAACCGTGCTGATGAAGGTGTTCTGATATCCAGACGGAAGCAGGAAGAAGTTGTGGTGCTTGGCTTTGAATCCATGCAGGTCAACGTTTGATGTTAAAAGCAAATGAAACTGAAGTGTCCGAGTTGAACAGACTCAGAAACTCATCCGTCTCCTCGCCCTCGCAGTCTTAGATGGAGTCGGATAACAGACAAGCCGAATTTCAAGCAGGACACACAGTCACTGAGCTGTGAATGACACCTTCATCCCCGTCACTTTAACATTTAAACATCCTTTTCTGCAAGGCAGGAATTAAATCTCAACACACACTGGCACACACACATGTGGCTAACAGATGTACAAATGAAGTGCAGCTGTTTTAATATCACCACGTCCTCTACTCCTTTTCTTCTTCTCATGCTCTGTTTCTCAGCAGGTGAGGCTGTCAGGGTCAGAGGTAAGAGCAGCGCTGTGTGTGTTTTTGTGTGTGTGTGTGTGGAAACACCCTGCAAGCTGACACCTCTCTTTCTAACAGAGGGCGAGTGATCTCCTTCCTCCTCCTCGTCTCCACTCAGATTAATCGCCAGCAGGTCGGGGTTGGTTAGCGAACAGCCACCGGTCAGATGCTAACGGAGCGGAGAGGCAGAGGGAAGAGGGTTACATCTCGTCTTACAGGAGGGACAGGAGGAGATACTTCCTCCTCAGCTCCTCTTACTTCAAGCCTTAAACACCAAAGACACTGAGAGACACTGAAACGAAGAGGACATGGAGGAAGTGTTCCTGCCAGCAGCCACATCTGACAGAAATACACCAATGGTGATGCTGTCAATAGCGCGTACATCTTCTTTAGATGTTAAAGGGATACTATGTAACTTTTGACCCTGACATTAGCCTAATGTAAGTAGATCATTTCTGGGTCAATATACATCACTTGAAGAATATCGCTGCTGAAGGGGGCTGCCCTCCTCAAAATACAGACACTGTAAATTTGCAGGAGTGGATTCGTCTCTCAGTTGATCATGTGACCTGGAGCTTCGCTTTATGGCTCGCTAACTTTGCTATTAGCTTGTCAAAGTGGTCTGCAAACACAATTCCAAGACACAGAGTGTGTTTACTTTTGCAACAATTGTGTGGCCTGTGGGAAGTTACAGGTTTAGTACCTCTAGTCCCCAAAAGTTACACAAGCCCTGTCTCAAAACACACACTTGAGCACTTCAAACACTATTTTTGAGTGTGTAGTGCGTTCATGGTGTCATTTCAGCTAAAATTCAGTGCTCTGAAAGTACCCAGATGCTGCCCCAATGATGGCCAAAAACAGAGTGCAAAATGAAGCTTTTCGTACTTAACAGACACTATCTTGCTGACATAGCGGAAAAGGTGTGACTTTCAAAGTGTTTTCAGAGCTCAATAACGAAGTGGTGGTGACCCCTGCTGCAGCGGAGGCTGTATTGTACTGATTTAAGTTATGTTTATTCAATTATTCAGACATATTAAATATTGTGACATGCTACAAGCTATTGACTCCCTGGTGACAGTTATGATCTGGTCATGTGTTTGAGGCCGTGGTTATACAGGCTCAGTAGAGTTAGCACACATTAGCAGTCAGTGCTAGTCTGTCACTTCCGGTAAGAGCAGTGCTCTATTCAGGTCAGCATTTAGCGACAATAGTGTGCACTACAGATGAAGTACACAGTGCGCACTACGCACTGAATTCCATTTCACTCGGGCAAGTGCGCAGTTTGCGACATGGCTAAAGTATCCCCTTGAACTAATGGTGAATTTCATCAATGGGCTTTATGCACAACTCCAGTACTTCCTGAACTTAAGCCAGCTCCTTTGTTTCCTGTCTTTCATTAATGAACAAATTTATAAATCCAGGTGTGTCTAACCTCAGTAACCAAAAAGACAATGGCCAGACACATCTGGATTAATCAGTTTGTCAAGTAATGAAAGACATAACACAAAGAAGCTGGCTTGAGTTCAGAAAGTAGTGGAGTTGTGCACTGAGCCCATTCAGTAGGTGTCAGTGAGTCACAGAAACACAAATTCTCCTTCTTTTTATATCTGTGTACTTATTTTTTATTTTTTTTATTTATCTATTTATTGTCCGCCAACAGTTGAAAAAATGAAAAATCAACATAAAATGAAAACCGAATCAACTTGATCATTGGCCCTGCTGGTTGCTCGATGCCTCCATTATACAAAAACAGTCCCAATGGTTCCATAGCCCTTCAGCAGGATAGATTTGGGGTCATTTGGGTAAGAACGAACTATTACTATATTCCCTAAGGACCAAAGACATCAACCCAAACTATAAATATGTAAAACATAAGGTTGTGCTTGGGGGTGGAAGTGGGATTGGACCACAACTGGGCCTGAAGACAACACATTAATAGAACATTAATGAAAAGGGACCATTGAAGGGGCATTTTAGTATCAAAACATTTCTATTGAGAAGGAAAAGAAAATGACACTTTGGATTTGTGAAATGTATTTTCAGTGTTTCTAAGTGTTCCTGATTTTAAAACAAAAAAAGAAAACAAAATCTCATGAAAGTGAAATTAAGCCACAACTGGATGCTGTTGCCATCAGACAGGCTACAGTCGTTTAGAGAAGTCATATCAGCGGGAAATCAGCAAATTTTCAGAGCAACCTGCTGCTCAACAGGATGAAAGCATTGCTGATCGTGGGAAAGTTCGAACGTGACTGCGTCAGTGTATCACCACTTTCTACTCTCACTTCAAATATATATTTTTTTAACTTCAAAATGGGTCTAAAACTAATCTTGGTGGAAGCCTGACATAGCCAGTACGTATACTGTGGTCAAAGCTCAGTTAGCCAACTTCTTTTACGTAATTATAGAAAATCGACATAGAATAATCTGACTGGCTGGACCACAAACTGGACTGGGATGTGAGACTGACCGGAACATCAGAAAACCCAGGGAGCTCCAATATAAAGTTCAAACAACACCATTCAAACTAACAGGGCATTAACGCTGACATGATTTAAGATATTGTTAGCATGTATTTGTTTAGACTTAAGGAAGTTGCCCCTATTTGAAAATGAAAACCCCATGATTCTCAGGCAGGCAGCTTAATATTTTATGCATCAATCTTTAAGCTGATTTACTGACATTTGTCTACAACCATTTTCAGTCATTTCCTGCCAGTTCAAATGTTAAAACTTTCATCCAGAACAATGATTTAAATCACCAGGCACCACACGGAATATCTGACCTCGCTCCAACCCTGAAATGTTAATCCCATCCAAAACTGTTGTGTAGCTTTCATTTCAGATGTCCAAACTCACTCAGCTGTAGTCATCACAACAGTGGTGACAGCTGCACTAAATCCTGCAATCATTGGTCATCTGGAGGATTATAATGTCCTGATTATTAAAGAAACTGTTTAGTTACACTCAGACACTGATGATACTGATCACAGTATGTTTTGACGATTCATTTTTAACTGGTAGGTTTCAAAATGCTGAAATGGTTTCCAATTAAATCATCAATGAATAATGAAGGCGTCCCTCAGGGGTCAAAATAAGGCCCAGATCAATTTACTTTTTTTGTAAGGACTTTATTGCCTATTTGTGTTTTAATTTCATCTTCTCCAGTGCAAACAAAGTTTGCTCAGATTACAAACTTTGAATGGCCAGCTGACCACCCTGTTTGCTTTAAAATTTAATTCTAAAATACTAGGAAAACTGGAAATATTAAAATATATATCTGACAGTAAACAATCTTTGTCCTCCACTTGTCCAGTTTCCTCAAATGTTTTAAAGACACACTGCACACCATGCTGACATATGCCAAGATTTCAGCTCATAGCTCTTTGGGAATCTTGCCATTGTTGTAAAAGTCCTCTTTTCTGTCTGTCAGACTGTGTTATCTTTGCTGTTTCTCAGAGATGCAACTTACGAAATTGGAATAAATTATTTATCTTCGTGACAGGCTGCTAGTAACAAAGAGCCAAAAGATCCCATTTCCACAGTAGTGGCTCATTACTTGAGTTGGGAGCCTTTTCTGATGTTTTTAAACTTGGCGAACTATTCACAAAATGCCATACATTGCACCAAGTCCAGAGCTCTAATTCTTACCATCAGCAGATTATCTTTTAGTACGATTCATTTCCTTTTTTTTTCAAGATCAAAAACCTTATTTTCACCTCTGACTTAGAGAGAAAGGTCAGATTTTCATCCCTGAGAGGAGATTCCCTGAATAATTACAGTTAAAGCACATCCTCAGAGGGGACAGGCTGCTCTGATTGGTCACACATGATTATGATGTCACTGCATTTAGCTGCAGTTTTCCTTCTTGTCTCTCCCAGGCCGAGCAGCTTGTCCTTTTATTAATACAATAATGTAACAGTTCTCTTTTACAGGGGTAAAAACTTAGTTTCACTTCCATAAACATTACTGTGGAGTCCAAACCATCAGAGGATTTTGTATTATTTTCTGGATGGGGGGGGGGCACACTAAATGTCACCATGTTTAACATACAGTTAGGACTTACTGCATCTGCTGACTTGCAGTTTGCCATCTTGTCGGGCTAACGTTTCAGCTGTCAGAGTCAAACTGCTAAAAATGCATTTTTGTTGTTTTTTCTTCCCTTCAGAGATATTTAGTTTCTTAAAATCTGACTGTTTGTTCATGTCTTTCTGTCCATCAGCCGGTTCCTACGTCTAACTGATCTTCCTGTTTCACCCTTCGACCTTTTCGCATGATCCAAAATACTCAAGGAACGAATGATGGAGGAAAGAAGAATAAATGTAAGATGAACAAAGGCAGCAGAGGAGAAGGGGAAATGAAAGAAGAGAAGGGCAGATAGGAGAGAGGGTGCACATCGAGTTCAGGAATGAGCCGGAGAGAACCAAAGAAGATGCGCCTGTTTTGATTTTCTCTGAGAACGATGGTTGAGTGTTCTCTGTGCAGACATCAGCAGATTTTCCCAGCATGCCGAGGGACTCGGCCAAACAGGCACCTCATTCAGTAGCTTTTAATGAAGCAACCCCAGTCCCAGAGGTCATTCACACTTGATTTTAAGACATTTTAAGCGGCCTCCCAGTACTAACACGCATCTCCACAAGACTAAAGTGGCCACTGGGGGTTAAATGTCACAGCTGTCAGCTGTGGGTTACTAACAGGACATCATATAGTTCAGAAACAGATGTAAACTGCCTCCTCCATGTGACACACAAGCTGGATGTGATTTCTGTGAAGGATTTTAGTGAGGAAGACTAGCTATAAATTCATGTTACATTTCATCAAAATGTAACTTTAATGTTTTCATTTCACATTTAGTTTGATGGTGATCCCTGATGAGGGAGGATCATCCACATATGTATAACTGAATCTGACAAATATCAAATGTGATGTCTGTGGCAAGTAATCTGTATGTCTGACAAGCTTTGGTTTGTTTCTGAGCTTATATTCAAATGAGGGATGATGCATGTCCCTGTTTTCATCCGTCATTTCCATCATTGCTGCTTTCTGTCTTTATTCTTCTTCCCCCTCCCCTCTCTTCATCTGTTTTCAATGCAGTGATGCGCTACTTTGAATGCAACAAGTTTCACTCTTTGTTGGTCAAATTCCCTCCACCCAAATTATCCAGAAATACCTATTTAAGAGATTATTTTTGAAAGTGTTGTTGCATCCAGCTCTGAATTAGACAGATTCACAGCTTCATGTTTCAGACCGCTTCAACCATCATAAAGGATTCAGTCTAATCGTGAAGCCTGATTGAACATCAACTAAAGTTTACAATTTATTTTTCAAACACTGACTCAAACACTATTTTTGAGTGTCTCTCGCTGTCTATTATATATATATATATACATATATAGGGTAGAGACTGTAGAGACAGCAGTGATTGAAAATAAGCTATTGCTGGCAATATTTATATGATGAAACAACTTTTCAATCCCATTTGTATGCCATTTACAAAGTCTGCTTAGCAATATACAGCTAAGCTAACTGAACAAACAACTTAAGCTTAGACTGCTAACAAGCCAGTTTTTAATGATAGTAATAGCTTGTTTTTTTTTTCTGAAAGTAACATTTATTTTACTAAATTATAATTTATTACATTTTTATTTATTATCTCTTTTTCAGTTCTGTGTTATTTGAATTACTATTGTGAATTTAGCCTTTTCTTCAATGGGAGGGTAAGTAAACTTTCAAGCACAACTCTAATCCATATGCCAGCATCAGTACAATGATGGCTTCTATATGTTTTCATAGACATGGATCTATTCAAAAGCAAGGAGAAGGGGTGACGATGAACATAATTAAGCATCAAACTGGTTTTCTGTTTCTAGAAATCGGAACTGAGGGTCAATCCCCTGCATCAGTCATTTTCTAGCTCTACTTTCCCTCTGCACAGGAAGCAGAGAGGCTCGAAACACATCGTACGAAAGCTGATCCATCACCCAATACACCTGAAGGCAATCGTGTTACACACACGAGCACACACCCACCCCTATACACACAGTCTCCAGAGTACAGATCAATTGAAACAGCAAATTGTCTTTTTCATACCTCAACGATTTTCTGATGATCTGTTTTCACAGTAGCTTCATCAGGACTTAAAGTGCTAACAAGACACACACGCACACACACACACACGCACACACACACAATCTCTTGTCAGACTTCATGCTAATTCAAAAGTGTTCTTATGTTTCATTATCTGTCCATCAAACTCACATAGTTAAACTCCGTGATGAGTCACTGTGTAACTATTGTACAGTTCAAAACATGGACAGACATCCAGTCAGACAACCTTCCTCTCCATCTCTTCATGGGAACCGATTCAGTTTCCCCGTCAGTTCATGAGTATCTTCAAACCGGCTCGACTGTAAATATTCTGCAGAAGCTGCAGCAGAATGAAGACGTACGCTTCAGTCTTCGTGTTCAGAGCTGGCTGCTGAGGACAGTTCAGGAGAAGAAGGATTTTCCACGAGTCAGAAACACCAGTCATTCAAGTTCTAATCTTCACATCTCATCAAAACACGGACATCTTCTGTTTACATGGATTTCCTGCAGAGAGTTAAGACAACTGTATTCCTTGGAGCTGTTTAAACCCACCCTCGCTCTCTCCTGCAGATTTCCAGCATTTTCTCCTCCACAGATGCTTAAAGAACAGCTCTCACATCTAAACGCAAATTATTTCTCTCTGAAGTATTCCAATGTCTTGAATGCAGAGGAGGTAGGTTCAGTTTGTGTGTTTGTGGGAAAAGCACTGCCTGAGGCGAATTTTCTCTCTTTTTTTCTATTTTTTTTCTATGAGAACACAAAAGACTGACAGCACATCTCGTTTCCATAACAACAGACTATGATTTCAGTTCACCTGTTGATCTCCTCTCTGTGCTTTTTTGTTTGTTTAAAAAGGCACAAAAACAATTGCACTTTTGTTGATAGAAAGCGCATTTTCTGAACCTCTTAAACTCTTATTTTCACTTATTTTCAAGCCTCACAAATATGTAGTTCATAATGTCTTAAAGATTTACTCTCAAAATGACCTGATTTGATGATTATGCCATTCAAGCAAGTAAGACTATAGAAGATTGTAAATAAACTCATGTTTTTGTTTTATTTATCTAAAATGCAGGCAGATGCTGCTCATCATATACATTTTAATTGAATTATTTTTATCTAAATAAAGTCATAAAAGTGTTTAAAAACAATTCTGTGTGTGTAAGACAGTGTCAAGGAGGAAAGACATCAGCAACAATCTCAGAAGTGATTGTTGCAGCCAACCCAACAATCTGTGAGAGGTTATAAAGTCATCACTCACAATAGTTCAAGACAGCTGTCAGTATTACCGGGAAGGTATTTCAGCCCAAAACTGCAAAAAAAAAAAAAAAAAAAACAGAGCTCCATCTCAGACCCTCCAGGCATCAGTTAACATGTTAAGGTTCATGTTAGTGCAATTCCAAGACTAAACAATATGGCTCGTTTGACAGGGTTGCAGAAAAAGACTTCTCTCTGAAAAAGAACTTGGCAGCAGAATCTATAGTTTTACAAAGCTGCATTTGAACGAACCACAAGACATCTGGAACAATTTCCTTTAAAGAGACCAGACCAAGTGGAGATGTTTGGTATACACACTACGCATGTAATAGTTTAAAAATGTCATGTCATTGTCATTGTGACCAAAGTGATCACGATTATCATTATTCTTGTTGTATTGTTGGATTGTGCTCAATGTTCAAACTTACTTATAAACACTGAAAGCATTTCACCAAGTTTTATGACATCAAATTTCATTTTTCTGGGGTTTGGGGGTAGAAGATGATCTGTTGTGCACTGATGAGGCCATGTGAATGTCCAGAGTGAGAATCAAAGTTCCTGTTTATGGTCTGTCAGCTTTGTTGCTTTGTTCAAAAACGGTTGAATCAGACAGCAGCTTATCATTCTACGTAATTCAATTGCTCCAATAAGAGCACACTATCAAGCAAACAGCCCCCCCCCTCCTCCTGTCTCCTTCCACCCTCCGCCGCTCTCACCCCTCCTTCTGCTGATTCAACTGCGAGTGGAGCTAATTGACTGCTGTGCAGTCAGGTCTGGGTTTGCAAACAAATGGATTTAAAAGAAAACTTCTGCAGCAACACTGAGGGAGGCGACCACAACCTTGTCATTACCTGTAAGTTTATTTATTTTCTTAATGTGGTCTTGTCTGATAAACATAGCTCACTGTCTGAAATGCACATGATGCTAACAGTTAGCCTTTAGCAAAGTCCGACCACAGCTTGACCTATTTTCTCTAAATAAGGTCATAGCCAAATAAGGTGTAGCCAATCAAAATGAACTCAACTTGGTCTCTGGTTAAAGCTGCATATCATTACCGCACCCAACTCTTTTACTGAGGAAGTGAGGTCTGGCGTTTCAAAACAATTCCCCGCTGTAAAAAATGCTGGTGGGGTTTTTTGGAGGGGGGGGATTTCACATATGCAGCACGACCAACAACATGAACTAGTTTTTACTGTCATCACTACTTTAAATAAAAAAAACAAATTAACAAGCGTAATAATAGATAAATAAATGAATAAATACATGCTTACATAAACAAAATTTCCTACTAGCATCCTTGAAAAAATCCAAAATACATCCAGACTTTGCCCTTTTTGTCCAAACGTTGCAAACTTTTTCAAAGTTTTTCAAAGTGCAATAATCACAATTTCCCAATAATCAAAATCTTAAACGGTAATAAGAACCATCAGGAATTATATGGTGATTTATCTTTTTTATCTGTAATTGTCACATCCCTAATACATACACAAAACAAAACAAACAGAACAAAACAAGTATCAAGCGGTGGCAGAGGTATGATGATTTCAGCTTGTTCTGAAGCCACAGAATGTGAACACCTCGCAGTCATCAAGGACCAAGAACTCCTCTGGATACAAAAGTATTCCAGAGTCAAATGTGAGGCCATCTGTCTGAGAGCTGAAACTTGGCTGTAGTGAGTTAATGCATCAATTATCGCAAACACAGCAGCAGATTTACAACAGAATCATGATCCAGTCAAATCCGGACCTCAACCCGATGTGGGACCTTCAGAGAGTAAAAACTGATGCTGCAAACCTCAATAAACTGTCAGATTTTTTATTATTTTGTCCTGATATGCATGACAACAACACAAATGATGCAGTTCAATAAAAATGCAGGATTTCTAAGCATCAAAACAGGACCATCAAATGGCAGTTATCACAAACTAGCAGAGCAACTAGAAACTAGGGCTGGGCGATAAACCGAAAACTTATAGACACTGAAATTTACAGTGATGACGGATGTCATTTTCCCCGTGTCGGTATACTTAGTGTTTTATTAAACAGAAAAGAAAAGTGTTTTGGTTTTTTTTCCGTTTACAGGTGCTCATGTCCTTTTAAAATGCTGAGCTACATGTACCGTCTGTATCACGTGACTCCACCCCATCCAGTCTGCAACGATTTATCATCAATTCATTGTCACCGAGTTGAACTGCTCAATACATCATATTGATTTTAGGCCATATTGCCCAGGCCTACTAGAGGCAGGGTAGATCCAAGCTGCTGTGTGGTTAGCAGGTGGAAACTGGGATCACTGGGATCCTTGGGTCATATGTGGAAGCAGCTCTACAGTCACAGCCAGATGAAGATAAATCTGGCACAGGACACTCCAGTGCTGGAGCAGAGACACAGGAGGGTGATCCTGAGTTGTGTCACGCCTTAAATGAAACCTTTCAAGTCGTAACCATGACAACCTTTCTCATCCGTGCACTCTGACGGGACGTGAACGCGGCACCGAGACAAAACCAACAGAGGCAGACAGATCTCCAGTCAGACCAGCTGAACTGGTTTGCGGGATGCAAGACAAGAGTGTCAGTGTTGCACATTAACACACTCCTGCATGCTTGTGTTTCTGCGTGTGTGTGTGTGTTTTTCAAATTAAGGATATGTCCTTCTCCTTTTATTGCTCTAGTCAGTGTTTCAGTGTTTTAAATATTCATTCCCTCCCGGTGAAGCTGGCATTGCATTAAAATTCCCTTTGCAGTGCTGAGGGCTATCAGCCTGCGAGGCATGGGGAGGGATGAGCGAGGGGGGCGGGTGAGAGAGAGGGGTGTAGAGGGAGAGAGAGAGATGGCGGGAGTGAGAGGAAAACAGGACAAGACAACCAGGAATTAAATACATTTGTTTTCCTGCGAACCAAATTAGTATTGACGGCAGCTACCTTGCACACAGCTGCACACACACACACACGTAAAAGCTCGGGCAGAACTCAGCCATGTTGAAAATTAATTACTCAAGTATGTGTGCGGTGATGCTGCACATGCAGACACACGCTGCACATACGCAGAGAAACAGACATATTCACCACACAAGTGAAGGTGGCAGCCATGGTTCTGCCCAGCTGCTCTGCTACACACCTACTGAAAGGATGTGTGTGTGAATAATCGCACACTTTATGATGCTATGCAGTGTGTGTGGGGCAGTTTGTTTCTGTTTAACTGGTTGTTGAAGGAAACAGAAGCAGGCAGAAGAAGGAGACAAAGTATGTTTGAGTCCTGAGTACACAAGGAATCATCCACCCATTGATCAGAGTCACAGACGAGAACCAAATTCATTCTGAACCCAGGACTAAGTTTTTACAAGTTCCTGGACTGAAGAACCAGACTGGAGGAGGAATGGGAGCCAGAAACAAAGGTTATTTGCTAAAGACAGGGAAGTAAATAGGCAGAAGGATCAATGTCGATCCATCCAATCATTTCCTATAGCCATGTAATCCAACTCTGGCAAGGCTCCAGACTAACTTTTTTTTTACTAGGAACACAGGGGCCCCTAACTTTCAATTTTTGGGAGGGCAAGCAGAAAATGTAGGTGTGCACAACAAAATTGAATTGTAAAGCAAATATTCACATTTCTTCTCATTTTCACTGTATTACTGATAAATGCTTGAACAATTGATGCAGAAACTACTATGTTGACAGGTCACGGCACATTTTATGTTTCAGAATGGCACTGTGTTAGCTCAGGCTACTTCTACACTAACACGGCTAAGATTATACAGGGTAAATCCCACTTAACCTTATACTTGTCCACACGCACACAATGTATGCATCGCTTAAGCCCCCCCGGTCTTGTGTGATCTTTACGGCCTCCACATGTAAAATAAGGAGCAGCAAAGTCACGTCTGAACGATTCACCTCCATCTCGCTATTGTTCTTCTCTGAGTGGTCACTGGTTGATGAGCTGGTTGTGGTGCGGCGCGTTCTTTATGATGTCATTTCCTTACCGAAAATCGGTTCTTAAAGGTCTAATGAGTCTACACCAATCCAAGAACCTGAGATTCAAGAATTAGATGGCACTCTTACCCGTTTAAAAAAATATCCAGGTATGGGAACCTTAAACGATAGGCTAGTGTGGCCGAGACGGAGTATTAGCTAAATATTTATGCGTTTAAGCACGTACGTACATGGCCTTGTGTAGACGTGGCTTCAAACTGTCATGGTTTAGTGTGTGGTGCCAGTTTGATCAGCAAAGGTGGTGTTCCTCAAATGTTTTGGAAATGGATCATTGAACACAGCTCAGACCCTCTGGTCAACCCAAAGGCATGTACATGGACAAGTGGCACTTCCACTGAACTCACACATCTCAGAGCTTCCAAAATTGTGAGTTTCATCACGCTATGAACAAGATTTACCAAACCAGAGGCAAAAATTCTGCTTCACGCTTATAAAACATTGTCATAAATCTTTATTGAACGGAAACATGTGTCAGTCATTCATTCAAGATCCCTCTCTTTTAACCATATCTTGATACCAAGATGGTTTGGAGGGAGTTTATATTTGCGGAGAAAGAATCGTTTAATTTTTGTGTGTGGCATTTTCAAGCAGAATTCAGGCCACCATACACCAGAAGTCAGAAGCGTCTCCAGGAAGCATTAAGCTCTCAGCAAAAAGATAGAAAATCACACACGAAAGCAAGAAAATTTAAAAATAAAAGCCCCTGCAGATTTGTGAACCTAAACTATGTACCTAAATATCCCATCATTGCCAGTGACACCAGGTTAGCAGATCAGCTGGTCAGGGGGTCTTAGTCGGTGTTTTTCATCATGAACCACTGGACATTTATCCAGCCCTCTTTACCATAGTTGTTATTGAGTGACCTTGTAATTTTGTCATCTGTTCCTAGTCCAGCTCATTTAATCATTATTTATTTATCATTTATTCATTTATCTATATACAATTGAGTGGAATGAGTCTTGAATGAATGAATGAATAACTTTATTGCAGACATAGGTCCATATAACACCCACATACAACATACAAAATAAATAGCATAAAAAAGAAGACACCAAAGTTGAATGATTTTAGTAGGAAGATAGATTCTAGATAGATAGATAGATAGATAGATAGATAGATAGATAGATAGATAGATAGATAGATAGATAGATAGATAGATAGATAGATAGATAGATAGATAGATAGATAGATAGATAGATAGATAGATAGATAGATAGATAGATAGATAGATAGATAGATAGATAGATAGATAGATAGATAGATAGATAGATAGATAGATAGATAGATAGATAGATAGATATGAATTTGTCTTGTTCTTTTTCCCTTTTTACTGATCTGAAAACTGATCCGATCCATGACTCAAAAACCATAAACCGATCTAAACTGCAAGTCCATTTATCCGTTGCCCCACTGCCCACAACACTTTGAGTAAACACAGTGCAGCTGAAATATAAAAGGTGCACAACAGAGGAAGGGACAGAACAAGAGTCAAGAGAAGACCGTATTTTACTGGCTGGAATGAATCACAGTACAGGTATGATGCAAGATGGATGCTAAGTCGTCGATAGGGGGTTTTCTCACTGAGAAAACTGCTAAAAGTTACGTTGTGGGTCTTTAAGATAATGCAAAGGAGACATATTTGAATACACTGTACATTCAAGCAACAATAATAACGTAGCCTAATTTTGACCCTGACTTGATAAATTGTAAAGCTTCAGAAAGAAATAACATGAAAGAAAGTCAGATGTGCCGCCATCGTGGAGGAACAAAGGATTCAAATCTTTAAAGAAGGGTGTGACTTTAGCTTTGATCTTAAAAACAACACAGAGCCACTCTGTCTTGATCCTGGGTATTGTAGGAGGTCGGTCTAGTGTGGAAAAACCTCTTGTGTGAAAAGCAGCTGCGGGAAGTGTTGCATCTTGTTTAGCTTGTTAGCTTACTAAGCACTCAAAACAAAACACTTTGTGTATGCTGGATTACATTTGTACACAAGTGGTCTTTAACCATTAAAATCCAAATATCAATATCTGCAGAAACTATTAAAGCAGCTGTGACAAAGTCCATTGTGTTTGTTTTGGTACTTTGACAGTCACAATGTGTCATTTAAATTCTCCTCAAGTGTATCACATGCACAAATAGAACCAAAACGGTGCCCGAGCCCCTGCCCTTCAGTGCCCTTATAAGCTCAAGGTTTAGCCAGTGACAGAAAATGTCATGCCTTCTTTAAATTACCATAACTCTTCAACCATTTATGCCATCACAAAATTCCAACGGATTCTGAGAGCTGGGAATCTCAGATTTGCGCTGATATACTGTATGGTACTTTACAATAGGTCCAGCAGTATCCGCACTGTTATTTTGCTGCAGGAAAAAAAAAGGGGATCAAGGGAGAGACAGTTGATGACTTCACTAGCAAGATGGTGGTGTTTGTTGCAGTGCTTAGTTTTATGTTTCCATAAAGAGTATTTGAATTGTTATACATATAAGTATTGGGGATTTTTAAATTTAAGTTTGAAAGTTTTCCTTTTTTACAATATAAAAGCTTTTATATTTTTCCAGTATCAGTGTCAAGTGTTTCAGAAAACAATAACAATATCCAGGTGTTCCTGGCGTCCAACCCCCTCTCACCATTGCCACACAAGCACCTGGAGATATATTTAGTCAGATCTCTCACTCTCTGAACAAGCAGTAAACCTAGTGATACTTTACAATTTTGTTTGTCAGCTTACTCTTGTGGTGCCCAAAGCAGTTGTTACTTTATTGAGCAGTTAAAACCACAATAATGTAATGGCATATAACAGCAGCAACAGTAATGATTGGATGATGATGCATTTTTATAATAAATGTAGCTATAATATTACTTTAGATAATCAGAAAATGAAAAAAATATTTCAAAAAGTTCTAAAGTCTTCCAAACCTCAGTGTTTAATGTTTAAGTTTAAGTTGAGATGATGAGACTTGGTGGACTCGGTCCTTGACTATACGTTAGGCTCACTCACCACCAGATCAGATGGAAAATGAAAATCAGTCACAAATGTAATTTGATCTGATGGTTCTTCAAAACCAAAGAACCAAAGAATTTGTGTGCATGTCATTACACTGCTCTTTTCAGACTACAGTAGGGGTGGGTAAAAATATCAATTAGTCGATGCATTGCAACACTTTTCTGTGCAATTCAATATCGAATCGACAAATCCTCTAAATTGATCCACCTTCTGACCAATGGGGAGAGCTGTGTTTGTCATTTTTACAACACTAAAATGGCAACTATTTTTCATTTTCAGATGCTTTATTACCCATAAATATATGGCACTAATACATTCACATGGGCATGATGATATTAAAAAATCTACAACAGAGTCCCTACTTCTTACTGAATCAATATTGGCACATTTAAATCAATATTGAGTTGAATATATGAAAACCCAAAGAATCAAAATCAAATTGAGTCATGAGGTTCTTAACAATACCCAGCTCTATTTGAGACTCTGTGCCCCAGCCCATCTGAAACCCTGTGCACGCCCCTGAGCTTATTAGTTAACTTTTAAGTGCTTTCGAGGGGAAAAAAAGAGAGTAAGGAAAGCTGAAAGTCTGTATGTATCAAATACAAAATCTACTCAGGACCATTTGATCTTTTCTGACAGGAAGACATGATACAAGCTAGCTGGTGAAATTAAAAAGGCAGTTTGACTTATCTAACAACACCAGTCAGACAAATTACATTCATTTCTTTGTTTGGTTGAAGTTGATGTTGAATTTCTGCTGAATTATAAAAAATTATAGTGAATGCTCTTTCGGAGCTAATGAATGACAAGTGCTAAAAACAAAAGCGCACATTAAAACACCCCAAGATCCTTCACTCAAGTAGAATGTGGGTTTTGGAGCAGCTCAGTTTACATAATGGGAGTCTGGGACATGATTCAGCCATGTTAATGCTGATCTAATCTGGAGCTGTCTTTTAACTGCTCACATTTCACTTGTGCTAAAGTTTTTTTTAGATTGTTTCATAACCCTTAACTTTTCCAGCACACATTCGGTAAATTTAGAGTTTAGATTAAAGAAGATAAGCGGGTGTAAGCCACTCTCTCATCTCCCTGCAAGAGTTATAATAATCAGTTTCTCAGACTGATGAAACTAAGGCCTGCTCCCCTGGTTCAGACTTCTTTTTCTCACAGGGGTAACGTCCCTTTTCTTTCTGGAGATCGAGGATTAGCGGCCATATTTCCTTCTACATATATCAAAGGGCTTCTTTGATGACTACATCACCACTACTCCAGGATTCCGGATACATATTCTGCAGGAATAAAAAATGTAAGGTCAGTGGAAGGAGTTGGGATTCAGGGTGTTTGGAAGGGTTCCTATCGGACAAAAGGAAGGATTCACCCTGGACAGGTAACCAGTGCATTACAGAGCCAACACAAAGACAAACAACCACTCACATTGGCTCCTAGATTGTATTAAAAACAAAGTTTTAACAAAATGTTTTAAATGTAGAACAAAACAGGCTTTCTAGAAAGGTTTGAATTTGAAAGAGAAAATAATTACATGCTAGGTTGACCTGTTAGATACAGTGTTTTGTCATCGATCAGCGCTCCGTGAGATATGCGCTGCGGCCTCTGACCCCTCCGCCGGCCCACTCCGATCAGGCGTGTGAAGGTGACTCCGCTGATATTAAACCTCGACACCTGAGCGGACTGAAATCTCTGTCATTTTTCATTCAGGCAGGCAGGCGGGAGGAGGAGGAGGAGGAGGAGGAGGAGGAGGAGGAGGAGGAGGAGGAAGCGCTCGTCGGCGCTTCCTGCTGGATGACTGGTGGAGGTGGAGGTGTGGTGGGGATCAGGTTCAGACACGATGTCCAACGGCGAGCGGCTGATTTTATCGACTGCTTGACACACCGAGGGCATCGAACGGCTGCTAAATATAGATGCAGGAGGACAGGACGAGCTGTGTGTGGGGGTTTGTGTGTGTGTTCAGGAACATGAGCATCTCCGGCTCTCGGAAACATTTACATTAGTGGAGTGGGTCGTCATTAGCGAGTGATGCTTATGCTACACAGTCATTGGCTCTTTGCATTTTCCATCATGAGATATTATTGCTTTTCACATGACATGAAAATGAGAAGAAAGGGTGTAAGGGGTTATGATAGTTTATTTTTTTTTCATTGTTGGTTTGTGAGAGCTTCATGGAAATCAAGAGGCTTCAAAATCTAAATATCAGTCTTTGCATCTCATACCAAAAAAAACAGAAAACATGCTTTCAGATACCACTTCAGCAGCCCCAAAGCTGCTTCACTGCAATTCATTGTCATGTTTACTCAAAAGTGTGACTGAAATATACATTAAAACTGGAAATACTATCAAATGTTTGCTGATTATGTGCTTATATGATGTTATTTAGACCAAAAAGCTCTTTAAATATGCATTTGCCTATTTTATACATTTAAAATGCAGCAGGGCGAAGGAGGGTCCTAGCAGGGTTCGAACCCCCAGTTTCCCAGAGAAGAGCCATGCACTGACCATTCAGCTGGGATGACCAGGGAGCAAGGGCGCAGGATCAATTGGAGGCATAGTGACTGGACCCTCAACTGTCACAAAAACACGACATTCATCGTTCTCTTGAAGTGCCGGCTTGTGCTGTAATCAGGCATCCTTTTACAGTGACAGCCTTGGTGGAAGCCATATTTGACAGTCGATCGGACATCTCATATCGGTTGGTATAAAATCAAAGACTTAATCAATGATCTGATAGTTTTTTCAGTACAACGACGATTCATTCGTGAACATTTTTGTTTTGTTTGTTTGTTCTTTAGGCAAGCCTGAAACATTTCCATTTGTGCAATGTGCCATCTTCATTTGAAGCTGATATTTGTGCATCTTAACAAATCTCCCTTTGTTATGTGTAAGTGTTTAAATAGACCTTGTGGTCGCAGAGATGTACTCACTTCAGTATAGGAAAGACATTTTCAAGCTGGGGCCTTAAAAAGTAGGCACAGTGTTTATCAGCTCCTGACACTCATCCTATTCTGAAGAGTGAGACCAGCTACGCTTCCGAGGAAATACCAGCGCTTTGACTCATGGTCGCGGAGGTCTTGTTTGGAGCAGACAAACAACACAGCATCATCCACACAAATCTGGATCATGTAATGATTTTTCTTTTTTTTTTAATTGGATCATAATCAGACTAAAATGAATTGGACTGTGTCTGTAAAGGTGCCTTTTCTTGACTACAAGTCTAATGAACCGAGCAGGGACTGATTGGGCTGTAACGGCAAGCCTGACCCCCCACTTTCATGACGCACCCCCTACAGCACACCATGAGGACACAGTTGGTAGATGAACACCTCTCATGCACACTCCAATAACTTTGTCAAGCTGTTTTAATAGATCATTTTTAAGCCTAAGCATGCGTATATTGTATTCTATAAACAAGGGTAGAATACTGAAGCATCAGAAGAGCAAACCTGCTTATCTGAACAGATCTCCATTTCCTATTCACACATTTGCATCAGGTTAAACATTCAGGGAATGTCTCCAACTACAGCTTTAACTTCCTTCACACCAGCAAGAGAGCAGTCAGGCATTATTTCCACATGGTTTCAGCCCCCTCCCTTCTGCCCTGTAGTCATTCTAACAAAACAAAAAAGGAAATGAGGCCCAGAGGAAGACATCATGGACACAAACGTCACAAATCAAAGATCCCAAACTGAGAACTACAAGCTGAATTTTCACAGTTGGCTGCTTCCAACTGCAGTTCATATGATGTGATGTGACCTCTGCGCACAACCTCCGACCTCCTTAGCAGAATCTTTCCAACGCCCCCCCTCCCCCTGCACGTTGCCGCTCTTCACCGTTTAAAAGAGCTGGCATGCAGCGCTCAGCGGCTCTGAGATAACAGGCCTGAATCACAGTCCTTCAGTTCAGAGGACAGAATCTACAGGCAGGCTGAGGAGGCTTCACTGTCTGATTAAAGTAAAGCTTTATCCCTCACAACAGCCACTCCAGTTTGTCACATGACCCTGTCTGAGAGTCTCCCAGTGAGGAAGAGGATGGTAAGAGGCAAATCCTCCACCTGTTGTGTCTTTTTCTCTTTAAGCTTCTAATAAAACTCAGTAATTCGGTTTAGTTTGCAGCTTCAGCTGCATTTTCCACTTTTCTGCTTCACTTCCCATCTCAGTGTATAAATAGATTCTTATTCCTTTAAAGATTAAACATTTACTGAGGAAGATGAAGAGGCGGAAGAGGCCAACTCCTCCTGAGCAGCCTGTTGAGAAACAAATGGTCTGAGCAACAAAAGGAGACCATTTGGTTGTAGAGGGGGGAGACGTTGGGGAGTCGCTGGGAAGTTGGAGAGGGCAGTAAACGGTGAAGATGAGGAGGGTGGTGAGGGGGCAGCAGGAGACTAATAATGTGGTTGAAGGTGGTTGTTCAGGTGGAAAGGGGATGTTTGTGGAGTTCAGACCAGCATGTGGGCCAGACTGAACTTCATTTGGATGTGGTTTCATGTTTGCATGGTTGCAAATGTGCTGTAAAATGGAAAGGACACACATCTGTTGGTGTGCAGTGGGAGGAAACTGACAAACACTCCTTCTGTTTATATGCACAGCAGAATTCAGACATTAGCGTAGTATCCCATTATGAATAAGACATGACCATGCAAACAGAAGTTTTGATCACTTTAACCTGAATTAGGTTGCGTCAGAAGAAGAAATGGCCAAATAAGTCCATTTGGAGTAGCTCCGCCTTTCTTACAAAACACACACACTGTTGCTTTACAAAGTGCTCTGTTTCAGGGTAGACACATCTACCTGCTGTGTAATCAGAATTTGGGTTTTGTTTTGGTTCATCTTGAGAATCCAGTTGCTTGTTTCAGATTTGTTTTCATATATCAGGCTGCTTCTTTCATGTCTAAGCATCTTGTCATGCAAAACAGGGAGGGTGCATTAAAAATCATTAGAAAGTCTTCTTGAGAATAAAGAGAATAATCAGAAAACTGCTGTGTATGTAGACATAGGCCCAATTCCAATTCCTATTTTCATCCCTACCCCTACCCCTTCCCCTTGGCCCTAGCACTTGGACTGAATCATTTCCCTAAGAAATGGGACAACCCTTTGAAATCCTCATAGTTGTCCGTGGCGCAGTAAACTGACATCACAGCTGTTTCCAGAATAGTTTGCAATGCTGTCTGCAGCAGCAATTATCTCCCTTTCCTGGTCGACTGGATTATTTTTTCAGCTTTGGGCCGAAAAACGCAAAAGTGAAAGGAAAAGAAGATGCCTTCACATCAAGCTTAACGTTAATGTAACGTTACGAAACTAGCATTTTTTTTCACATTTGGAATAAAACTGTAATACATTAAAGCAACCTAAAAATAGCAATTTTCATATTTCATTTTCAATAAAATACTCACATTTGTGTGTTTCTTTGGCTGAAAATTTCCTTGCCATTTTGCCCGTATTTGGCATGGAATTGTGGGTAAAATCATACTACCTGTTTTCTAATGTGCCCCTGGAAAATCTCCATTTCAAGGGTTAGATAGCCCTACCACTTCCCCCTCCCCTCTGTCTGAATGAGAATCAGTACACCGCTATTCCTTCACATGAACGCACAAAACAAATGGTTAGTGCAAAGGGCTTGGACTAAGGGTAGGGGTGGGTAAAAATATTGATTAATCAATGCATCGCAAAACTTTCATGTGCAATGTAGTATCAAATCAAAATATTCTCTGAATTGATTCACCTCCTGATGTGTGGGGAGCTGTGCGTGTTACGTTGTATGGACAAGGGCCACGTTAGATCATACAACACAAAAATTGAAACAATTTTTTCTATTTTCAGATGTTTTATCACCCAAAAATACGGGGTGACATACTACATATGTAACATGGCCATTACAATAAATATTTTTTAAAAAATTACTTCTTTTTACTTCTTACTGAATAAATATCAAAGCATTTAAATAGATATTGAATTCAACTGATATTGAACTGAATCGCAACCCAAAGAATCTATGTCAAATTGAACTGTGAGGTTCTTAACGATGCCTAGCCCTATATACTAAACTTCTGGGTCAAAAAGCTGGGTTACAAAGGGACCAACTAATTTCTGAGTTTTTTCGACCCAGACATTTGGGTTGTTGCAACTAACTTCTGGTTTGAAATAATCCAACATTTTAGTAAACTTAACCCAACTTCTGTGTTAAATATTTAACCCGAAAGTTGGGTAAAAAACAAAACAAACAAAAAAAAAAAAATTTCAGAGTAACGCAGAAATTAGTGAACCCAGTAGTGGGTCAAAAGTAACTCAGAATGGGTTATCTTTGACCCAGGAGTTCTAAGTGTATAGCTAAGGGGGAACTGGAATCCACCCATACACTCACTGGCCACATTGTTAGGGCTATAGTACCTGATCACTCACAGCAATAAGAGAGGAGCACAACAGGATAAAAATTCAAATTTAGCAAAAAACAGGACTGTCTCAGAAAATTAGAACATTGTGATAAAGTTCTTCATTTTTTGTAATGCAATTAAAAAGATATGAAATTGTTTTAATATTGCTGATTATGGCATACAGCTTAAGAAAACTCAAATATCCTATCTCAAAATATTAGAATATCATGAATTCTAATTTTCCTGTAGGTAATCAGCCAATCAAATGGCAGCAACTCAATGCATTTAGCCGTGTTAACATGGTCAATACGATCTCCTGAAGGTCAAACTGAGCATGAGAATGGGGAAGAAATGGGACTGTGCGGGAAATTCTCATCATGGATGTGCCGCCAACAAATATGCATGAAATGATAAAACGGTAACAGGAAGTAAAATGAGCACTGATTTCAACCGAGGCTGCAAAATGCCATCTCAGTCTGAACATGTTAAAGCAACTGAGCTACAGCACCTTGCTGAATATATGACACCAAGAAGGCAGTTCTGAAGGAAGAAGGGGGTCCAACCTATGAGGTGGACCTGATACAGTGGATGGGGAACGTTGCCATTGAGTGAAAAAAAAAATTTAAATAAAGGAACAAAGATGTGTAAAAGTCCATCAGTTACACAGTTGCTGTATGTGACAGTCTGGGAGGGTCATTTGAAAAATTTTCTTGCCCAGGTTCTGCGAATATTTCTGTAAGATACACAGGAGTTTCTTTTTACTCTAAAATGTAAACTGCAGCTGTTAACAGCTCCGCAGTGTGACATTAGCTGCAGGTTTGCTTCATAAATGTGAATTTTATTATGCTGAGCTCCTCTCATGTTGTTGCTGCTCAGATTGCTCTTTTATCACCACGTTCTCAGCTCAGCTGCCGCGTTCAGAGATTCAGATCAGGCAGACAGGACACTCCCAACTCTGTCTAATCTGCTGTGTGAATCTCACTGTTGGGACCAAAGAGAAAGTGTTACATTCAGCTCTGGTCTTCTGCTGTGACAAAATGACAGCAGAAAGTACAACTACTCCACACTACTCTGAGTCACGTCTCCCTCGCTGTGACTCACAGGCTCCGCCCACAGGGGTGGTCGCCACTTGCTCGTTCAGCCCTGCCTGCAGAGAAAAATGCTCAGATCACCGTTGGGCCAGGATGGCAGGGCGTGCAAGCTACAGTCAGGACAAAGAGAGAGAGAGAGAGGAGCTGATGTGCTGAGTCAGAAGGGAGAGAGACTGACGGACAGCCCGATGCACCTCCATGGATTGTGCATGTTTTCCTTGTAAATCCCACATATCCACTGCAACAGAGTGCAGGAGGCTCGGCAACAACTCATCCCCCTCAACGCTGCTGCAGGGACACGTCCAGACTTTTGGGGGATCTGAGAAGGATTTGATCCAAAACCCCTGAAACACAGCTTCCCTTCTCTTGCTGTGATTCTAAATGATCCAGCCGTCTGTGATCTGAGGTTGTTATCATGCACCGGACCAACCAAAGGACATATAACCCTGCTGCATCTTAATTTAAATGCCTTTTAACAAGTTTGATTTGGCCCGAGGCCTGACCTCAAACCCGTCCAACACTTTTGATGTGACCATCATTTGGAACAAACTCCGACATCAGCTGCAACGTTTGGTGGAAAACCTGAAAGGAGTGAAAGCTGCAGCTAGAATCCAAATATTAAGACGGGGTTTAATTACAGGAGGAGGTCAAAAAGTCAAAGTCAGAGAGAGAAAATGAAAGAAACTGAAATCAAACAGCTTTAAACGGCAGACCACCTGATGCTTCTGTCTACTCTCTGCCTCTTACCCTGTCTGCAAACCCGTACACATGCCCACTTTAGGGTAGAAAAACCTTATCCCTTTGTTATCTGTGAAGTTTCCCGGCTCACAATCACATCTCCTCTTTACATTTTTATTCATCTAAGCATCCCGACATTTCTTTTTATCCGATTTTAAAACGCATGCACCTGTTAAGTAAATAAATAAGAGATCAAATCTGAAGCTATGATTTTGAAGCTGAAATTGCAGAGATAGAAATCAGTGTGTGGTGAAATAAACAGTGACTGATAACCAAAACACTTCAAAATAGGAAAACGGAACCAGCTCACCAAGGAATTTAATCTGCATCAGAAAGTCTTGCTCTCAGTCCTCTACGTTGCTCATTCTGATGGCCTCCGCTAGGAAGAAACCTCCAGATTCACTGGATTTAAAGTTGTGCAAAAGAGACCACAAAAGAACTGAAGTTTAATAAATCTTCCAAAAACACAACAAAAATCGACATAAATCCAGAAAGCATGAAAAGTAGATGGTGAATCTGACTTTTTAAGTCAGTTGTCTGGGAGGGAATCCTGGGAGAAGCAGCAACAGGCGATGGCAATCAGCAACAGCAGGTGTGAAACCAGAGCTGAGTTAACAGAAACAGAAAAATACAAATCTGATCTCTAATTTAATGAACACATTCTCAAAAAACAGAAAACTGAAATTTAAACTAACAAACACAAAACCAAAGACTATATAAAAACAACTTTCCAACTTAATTTTCTCAAAACACAAAAGACAATAAACCAAGTTCTTTTATTCTTTTACCCTTATCAGCCACGTTATCAGGTCCACCTGCTCAGCTTACTATTGCCAATATCTAATCAACCAATCACATGGCAGCAACTCGGTGCATTTAATTATGCAGACATGGTGACAATGACTTTATCAATTCAAACTGAGCATCAGCATGAGGAAGGAACTTTAGCCGTGTCTCATTTAGAAGTCAACAAACTTCGAATGCAGATTTGTCGGCTGCAGCGTTGTTTCAAGTGCTGTCCCACTTCTAAAGCCTCCGAAGGAGCCTCTGAATTCACCCTCCAAACCCACACTTGTTTGGCCTGAAAGAAGGATACTGGCGCTGTCTCCTTGGTGGCCTCATCTTTCCCAGAATTCATTGCACACAAGATGGGAAGGATAAGCAGCAGGACTACGCGCACAATATTTGGATATATTAGTGGATTTTCAAGTGTCAAATGAAGTGTTTACCTGCTATAACCAGGTGTTAACCAACAGTTAATGGGATGTTAACTTTCACATAATGACAGATAAATGAAAAGGAATAAAATGCCCACCATTTCATAAGGCTGCTTCAGAGTGCACGGACTTCATAGCACACTCATTACCCTGAGTAGTCTGTGCACTTCGAAGTGCATTGACTTCCAAAGAGACATAGCTTTTGAATGGTTGTTGGTATCACATGTGTTGGTCTGAGTATTTCAGAAACTGCTGGTCTACTGGGATTTTCACACACAACTATCTCTAGGGTTTACGGAGAATGGTCTGGAAAAGTGAACACATCCAGCGAGCAGCAGTTTTCTGGACCAAAATGCGTAGTTGATGTCAGTCAGGCAGACTGGTTGGAAATCATAGAAAGACAACAGGAAGTCAGATCAGCACTGGTTCCAAACAAGGTATGCAGAATAGCATCTCTGAACGCACAACACATCCAACCTTGAAGCAGATGGACAACAGCAGCAGAAGACCACTCCGAGTGTCACTCCTGTCAGCTAAGAACAGGAAACTGAGGCTAATCACCAGATCTCACCTTTAGGATGTGGTGGAGCAGGAGATTCTCATCATGGGCGTTAAGCCAACAAATCTGCAGCAACTGTGTGATGCTATCATGTCAATATGGAGCAAATTCTCTAAAGGATGTTTTTAAAACCTTGCTGAATCTATGCCACTGAGAATTAAGGCAGTTCTTAAGGAAATAGGTGGTCCAATCCGGTTCTGGCAATGTGGGTCTGGCCAAGCGGACCATGAGTTGTGTAAATACTGTTTTAAGGTGAATTCAGCCAAAACAAATCAGGAATTTGAGGGACAAACCAACAGATCTGACGTCAGCTCAGCTCTGCACACACACCCTTACAAGCACAATCGTCTCGCCACTCGACCTCTGACCTCATCTGTCTGCCACCCACTGACCTCTGACCTCTGGCTCAGACAGGAATCCGTCGCCTGCTGCCGACCACTGAGCCGGAGCACAACCTTTAACTCCGTCACCGTCCACTACCTCATTAGAGCATGTGTCACTGGGATGTTAAGGGGAGGTCGGTGTGTGTAGGTGTGTGAGTGTGTGTGTGTTTGCCTCTGAGATCACAGGACGTTACAAATGTTCATCCAAGGGTCAGAGGTCAGAGGTCGTAACAGGCTTTGTTGATGGGTGTTTTTATCAGCTTGTAAATGAGACAGTTGGGCAGATTTTAAAGACAATTCTGGAGGTTTTTGTCATATTTTAGCTCATTAAGAGCAAATAACACACATTTTACATCACAGCTGACTGGTTTCCCGCCACATGATCAATGTTTACTGCGATTAACTTTCTCCAGGAGACTTTTCATCTGCCTTTCAGCGACTTCAGTGGGCAGAGTTACAGAAAGTAAAATTTGTCCTCACAGCGCTTTTGTTCAACATATGTGTTTAGCTCAGCTGAATTAATTAGAAGATACACCAACAATTAGGCTAATTTATTCATTTGAGGAGTTCAAGTTTCAGTCACATCATTTTAATTTGGATAATTAACAAAGCTCATTCATTTTCACACATCCTACACACACACCAACACTTTCCGCACACACCTGAGCCGATTCAAATTTACCTGGCGGGGTTAATTACCGCAGTTTGTTTGAAGAAGAGGTTAATAAAGACAGAATTCCCACCAACAACCCCCCCCCCCCCCCCCCTATTCTTTACAGCTACTTTCCAGCTTCTGGATAAGGTGAACTCCTCTATGAATCAAGATCTGGCTAAAAAACCCTACACCACTCAGGTTTTCATGCATAAAACTTCAGTTCAGGGATATAATTATATAAAATGGCTTGATAGTGCAGGGGGAAAGTTATGAGCTCTCTTTTTTTAAGCCGATCTATGCTTGGCTAGCACCTTGAAAATGTGGCCACATCACTGCCCCATGTCTCCACCTAAAAACTGTGCTCTCCACGGGGACCACCTGTCTAATAGTAAGGTCACATGGACATATTTGTCAAAATTAAACTGTTCTAAAGTCTAGAAAAGAGATTAGATCTGTATTTTATGTGCAATGTGACCATGGTCGGCTGCACGATTACAAAGTCTGGAATGGTTAGACACAAAGTGTGGGGTGGGGAAAGGACTGGAAAGGACTTGCATCTATTTGCAGCACGACCAAAGACAAAAAAAAATGGATGTAGTATCCATTAACTTCTGAAGAGGGGAACGAGGAGCCAGTTGGGAGTTTCCCACTGTCGCCATCTTGCCGTGTCGCGTGTGTCGTCACTCCCAGAAAATACAAAAATATGCAAAGACCAGGCCGCTCTGAACTGGCGAATGATTGACAGCCAAGCTAATGCTAACCAAGCTAATCCAAAGTGAACAAGAACGAACGAAGATAGTCAGCTAAAGGTAAGACACGCTCAGACTTGCTGTTAACCAGCTAAAAACTGTTGTTGTGCAACTCTGCTACAGGCTGAGGCCTTCCTGGAAGCAAGCAGGGAGCTAACTATTAGCCTCCATGGCTAAAATTTGCACCTGGCCTGACACACCCCTAATTACGTGCAATTTCATGATTAAATAACATCTAAATGAATGAGTCACGAAAAAAAATAAAATAAAATATGCCCCTCACAGTTGACATGAAGGTAAACTTGACCTATTAGACCTAAAATTATTCTTTGAACCAGGCTGTAAACATGTTTATTTCTGCTGTAAACAGGTTTATTCTGCTGTAAAGTTGGTCTTTTTAGTATGGCAGTCTATTAGGGTTTGCGCTGTTTTGGAGCGAGCCCCTAGTGGATGAAGAAAGAACTACAATTATTTAAAGTTACTTCTGGGCTTCACTTTTCTCCAGCAGAATTTGCCCCTTGGTTACGGCGTGGTGACGACGGGTTGGTGCTCAAAACATTTCAGAAAACATCCATGAGACCACGAAGAGTTTTCAGACCCCGCAGCGAGAATCCAAATCATTCAAGTCTAGTTCGTATGAAAAAACCCATGAGACCGTGCCCTAAAGTTACATCAGCCACAAATGGACCAGTGAGCAAACGCTGTCTGACATTTCAATTTGTTTATTATTTCAGATACCATTTGAGAAACCTACGATTAAAAATGTTCTTTTGTACATTTGTACTTAAAAATGTAACAAATCAGTACTGTGCAAGCACATCTATTGTGCAGTTAACTGGTAAAGAAGCTCTGGAGGATTCATCCAATCCAAACAAAAGAAAATAGCATCTGTTTCTTTGATTCATAACATCAACAGGTGAAACAGTTGGTGCTTGAATCAGGATTAGGGTGTATGATCGGACACTCTGGTGGAGGTTTGGGGATCATCAAAGCTCTGCAAGGATTTGATTGTTATCGTCTCACTATCTCAGATTATCTGGAGCCTGTCCAGCTCAGCAGACACGGCTGATCTCGGACAGAACCGGCTTCAGAGCAGGTTTGACTTTCAGCTACCGTGGTGATACATCCCAATAACAGAAAACACAGGCTTCAACCTCAGATTATTACCACCAGCCCCTTTATCAAATCCACCTGTTCAAACACTTAACATAAATATTTGATTAGCCAATCACATGAGAGCATTTAGTCATGTAGACATGGACAAAACATGCTGGAGTTCAAGGTGAATGGGAGATTCTCACCATGGACACATCTGCAGCAGTGTGATGCTATCATGTCAATATGGAGCAAAATCTCAGGAAGGTTTCCAACACCTTGTTGAATCTATGGCACCGAGAATTAAAGCAGGTCTAAAAGTGGAACAGGGTCCTAATAAGTAGCTGATAAAATGTCCGCTAAGTCTACGTCAGCAAAGCCTCCCGCTGCAGGTTAGAGAAACATGTTCTCAAAGCGCGGCTCAGCATCTGATCCGAGGAGGCTGCAGCTCATCAAAGAGGCTTCACTGCTCTGCTCAGAGGTATGAAAGAAACAACGTCTTCATCATGCTGATGATCACTCCTCTCTGACCTTTCAGGGTCAACCCTGAAAACCTCCAGCACCCCCCTACCCCGCCCCAGGTCTGCCAGCCACCCTGAGCAGGCGTGAGGCGAACCAGCAGGACAAAAAGAGGAAGATGAAAGAGAGCAGAGGAGAGCTTCTGGCTTCAGCACCTCATTACTGAGCATGTAAGTGTGTGAGTGTGTGTGTGTGTGTGTGTGTGTGTCAGATTCTCTGCCTGTTACCCAGCATGCTGTGGTGGTCACTCAGGTCAGGGGTTGTGGGTGGTCACTTCCTGTCCATTAGCAGGAGAAGGATAAAAAGATCCTCATCAATCACCCAACACCTGGTCGCCGTGGGCGACGGCAGCCCGAAGGTAACCAGTACCACCTGCAGCAGTGTAACAGCAGCAGCAGCATGGGATCACCTCTGACCCCCGGAGAGGAACCCGGACTTTAATGTGCTACTCGGATCAGGATCAGAGCTGATCCAGAACTTCCAGGAGCCTGGACGGGAACTTAAATCCAATTTTGTCCATGATGTCGATATAAAATTCAAGGTTTCAGTCGCAGCAGGGTGCTGAACCACAGAGTTTCAGGGTTTAATGTTTCCTTCACAGATTCTTCAAAAGGTGAAAATTGTTTCTTTTCCCTCAGCCGGTAATATTAGCAGGAAAAATGCTTCAGCAGAACATCGACACGAAGAGGAAAGCCGGCGAGTTGCTCGACAGCTGGTAAATGCACAAACACAGCAGCCAGTTCGGCTGTGAGTGGCAGCTCCTCTGTGTTCGTGCACACGGAGCATGACTTATGTTACTGCATCCTTCTTTTGTTCTTTGTTTTGTACTCACAGAGGAGAAGTCGTGGCCTCACTTCTCCCGCTTCACAGCCTTTGGAAAAGTGGCACAAACGAGGAATAATGGAGACATTACCATCGTTTGTCTCAGAGCAAGTTCTACATTTTGTTTTATGTGTGGACACGAAGTTTTCTGCAGCAGGACGACAGAAAGCCAATTATTTATCTGTGACAGCATCACACTGTGCCACAGAGTTGTTGTGAGCATGCTCAGTGTCTCTCCAGCAACATCAAAGGTTCAGTCAGAGCTCAGATACACCAGCTCCAACCTGCTGCTCAATGAGTGTGTATTGGAAACAAGATAATCGACCAACAACAGCAGCAACACACCAAACACACACACTGTCCCTCCCCTCCATTAGCCTGTCAATGATTATCTCTGCATCAGATCACACCCACACACACACATCATTCATCGTGGATGGATAACTGCTCAGGGCCAATCAATATTCAGATTCCCCCAGGGGGCCTCCCAACATGTGTCACTCATCCCGTGTGTTGTCAATGTGTCTGTGTGTGTGTGTTTGTGACATGTGTGAGTGATGTGTTTGTTTGTGAGGGATATGTGCCCAGTGACCCAGAAACCCGGGTCCAGAGTGTTTGTCCTGGTTTAAGAGTTAACCCAGTTGTTCCTCTCCGATCGATTACGGCAGCAGGTCATGAGTTTGATTCAGCCTCGAAATCACAACCAAAGCTGGAAATTACTGGTTAAAACTGTTTTGTAGAATGAATTTCCTTTTTGAACCATTTTGTTCTGCTCTGAAAGGCATAGTGGGAAATAGGAAGACACCATTTATCCCTGTTGATGCTACATGAAACTTTCAAGCTCAATGGTCTTGTTCCGACACAAACACGTCCTGCTTCCAGACATCCTGACATCATCAACCTGGACACGGATGTGACTCACTCATTCATTCCGGTTTGGTTTTCAGGAATTAAAGACTCCATGAAACTGTTGGGATATCCACATGCTGCAGCAGCGGAAGGACACACTGATCACGTGGATTCACAACAGCAACAGAAGAACCAAGCATCCTTTCTCCCAGTCACCAACTCTGCCAACAACAAAATGATGGAATAAATTTCCATCGATTTTTCATTCAAGAAAAGTATTTCAGTCAGGTAATGTAAAACACTTCTATAGAATAATTCTCTGGTGGCAGAAATTAATTCAGTCAATGAAGTGATACATTACAAACTATGTTCATTTTTTGCCATTATACTTCTGGTAAAGATAGACTTCAGCTTCTCTCAAACTGTAAAAAGTTTGATGGCCGCAGAAGTGAGACAATCTTCATATTATACAGGTAAAATTCACTTTTACAATGCGACAATGCTGCAAATGAAGTTTGATTTGGTTTCAAAAGGAAATGTTTAAGGTTGGAGGACTGCAGCAGTACCCGGTGCTTCCCCCCGGTACCAGGTCACACCCCTCTGTTTTGGCCATATGACGAGAATGGGGAGCTAATGTCACACCCATCTACTTCTGGCCCTAAGAGCCGAAAAAATATGAATTAAAGTCAACAGCAAGAAAATAATTATCTTCTGGTCCCAGTCGTTCTCTGCCCTAGATTCCAGATATGATGCTTCTGGATTTAAATGAAAAATTTTTGTGCAAAGAAAAAATAAAATACTGCAAAGAATTTTGATTATTTCAAGTTTTCCTTGATGCGGCTTTGTGGACTGTAGCTCTTATCGCGAGCAATATGCGTCACCAGCTACCCAAGGTATGCTAGTAGCTTGGCAAATTCACTCCAGCACTTCACTGCTTTTTTCCAGGGACAAGAAAAGAGCGTTGACAGAAGTGAAAGCTGATGGCATGAGAAATGGAGGCAAGAGTCGGTGATGTGATGTCACATATGGGACCGTAGTTTTATTCATTCTATTTCAACCTGATCTCACAAAAATACGTGACACGAGTACGAACAGTCTTGCTCATTTTCGTGTCTCCGACACGTAACTGCTTCAAATTACGTGTCACTGACACGTAAAGTTGCGCAATGGTAAGTCAATTTTGAATCTTTTTCGTGTCCCCAGACACGAACTTTTCTGCTTCAAATTACGTGCTGCTGACACGTAAAACTGTGCAATGTAAAATCAACTAGTCCTCTAAAAAAATCACACTAACATTAGGTCGTTTGTGCACAAAAACATGGACTATACTACGTTTTTAATATCCACTCAGCCTACGTGCGATCCACAGTTCTTCTCATTTTGACACAGCCTAAATCCTTTAGGTTTTTTGGCTGCAAGTTGCCAGGGGAAACCTGGAATCAATCTCCCCAACTTCTGGATGACGTACAACTGCTTTGTGTCCAAGTCGATTCATTGAGAGCTGCTATCATGCAACAGTTAGAGGCATTTCTTCACAAATGTCACCGGAATTACTTCATGCGCTGTCATTCAGCTTTGCAGACGTAACGAACCAAGTTGCATTGGAAGGTTGATTTTTGCAAATGTTTTGGAAATAAAGCCAAATCTTACTGTAATTAATGTGTTTTGGGTTAATTCAACCACATTTGGGGAAGAAAAGAGCCAAACTAAACCTTGATAAGTAATTTTAGAGGCTAAACTCAACCAGGTAACTGTTTTACTCAAATCAAATTGTTTGCTTTGTTCACGTTTGTTGTTGGAGTAAAATGAAGAAATGACTGACAATGAGATGTTCTATCGGTTTTGTAGAGAATGCTGGTCTAAAAGACATAACATAAGTCAAAAATCTTTCCCATTTTTTCCTCTTTTACTATAAATGTTATTTTTTGATCCAACCACAAAACACTCTCCTCACATATCCTGAGGAATCATTGATCAATTATTTATAAGTTTGTTTTCATTTTTAAATACATCAAGCCTAAAAATACAGTAATGAGATGATGAAATATGCATCCTTTGTTTATTTAGCTTTCAAATGCTGCCAAAACTCAGTGAGGACACGACCTCTTTGTCCTCAGTTGCGACTGTAGCCTGGCACAAAAACCACTCATGCTCATATCCGACCATACATATTGTTTTGATTTTTTAAAAAAGAAAACAAAACTGCTGGACTGTAGTGCTGCAGTGCATTTGTACAGCTTCAGGAGGCATGTTCTCAGTCAGCACATGTCCTCCCTGCAGGCGAACATTAGCATTGTAAATGTGAGTGGTCAGCTAACAGAATGGTGAGCTCCTCAGATCAACACAAACTGCTGCTGATGTGAAAACCAGGAGGAAAATCACACAGCGGCAGCAGAAAAGGTGGAAAACAGGAAGCTCACAGCAAGATGACGTCACGGCGGCGGACAGGAGAAAACAACCCACCCACGTGACCCCCATCAGACTTCTCGTGTGGACAAATCAATGCTGCCGTTTGCTCAAAGTACTGCAGAGTTTACTCAGTCACTGACTGATCAATCCTGCAGTTTACCGAGGAGATTTGATATTCAGTGGACAGCCAGAGAGACCGCAGGCTAATTATTAGACAAGACAGCTAATGAGCAACGAATGGTGTGAAACAATGAAAGCAGGGAGGATGAGAAACAATTGAACAGGTTTAATGTTACCTGCTTAACATGCTGCATGCCTTAAGAGCAACAAGCAGCAAGTAAACATCACTGTCCCCGTAAATAAAATCTTCTGAAGGGAAATAATGGGAAAACTTGTTAGCAACAAGAGCATCAACATGTTAAAAATGTTTTTCCCACAATACAACCAACGCTAGCAGCTGCTACACTGAGTCTGAGCGACAGGAATGCATAACGATGGCAACCTCAGTCTGACAACCACAGGAGTTATTTATTGTGCAGGTCAGTGCAGAACTCCTGATCTAGTAGTCATGTCTTTATATTTATTTAGGGGTGGGAAAAATATTGATTAATCGATGCATCGCAATGCTTCCCTGTGCAGCTCAATATCAAATGGGCAAATCCTTTGAATGGATTCGCGTCCTGACGTGGGGAGGTGCTGCGTGTGTTACTTACATTAGATCATACAGCTCCAAAATGGCAACTATTTTTTTATTTTCAGATGTTTTAATACCCGAAAATACATTACCAGAAACATTCAAATGATCGCAGAAATTCAAAACCTTTTCAATCAATTCAGTAATTAAAAATGTCCTTGCATTAAAAAAAGAGACTAAAACAATTCAGTACTCGGACTAATACCAAAACTGTACCTTGTTAACCAAAGTAACCTCCCAACATAACACTAATATCTGTCTACATCCTGCCGTGACACTGAGGCTGTCAGACATGATGGGAGTTTTATAAGAAAAACTGAGGAAGAAAACTTTAAACCGTAAAAACATGCAGTCGTCACTGGTTTTGTAGTTTAATCATCACGCACCAACACTTGTACAGTAGCTATCTGAGCCTCTAAGTAATACGGACACAATCAGCTTCTGATTGCTGTGTTTTATCCAGAATATTCTATGTGGCCAACACTTGAATAAAATGAATAAAAGTAAAAAAAAAAAAAACAAAAAAAACAAATCAAATGTAAACCTTGGATGAAAAGCTGGCTGTATTTAAGACATGTTAAGGCCTTAAATTTAAAGCAACCTTTACCGGTGTTGCATTGTTACACAATTTTTTTCTTTATGTATATATTTTATTATGTATACATATTTTCTGAATATATTTCTAAGCTTTTACTAGCTTGTTGATGTTACTTTGCGACGTTGGTAGCAGCAGCTCGTCTACCTCTGCAGCTGCTCAAAGCAGAGTCCTGTGTCTCCTGCAGTGGGAGGTTTTACCCGCGTTTTTTGGGTAAATATGCCGTGGATTATATTTTTCTCTCGTGTTCGTGGGTAGCAGGTAAGAATATGAACTTTTGTTTACTTTTTGCAGACATGACAAGTGATAATTGAGCCCATTCAGCCGTGAGGGTCGGTGATGCTTCACCTGGCGCCCAGGAAGCACAAGCTACGTTAACCGGATCTTCACTCCGGTCCAGCAAAGAGTTGGTTTTGAGAGCCAGGAGCCAATGTTTAGGAGGTGGAAGCTAAAGAACTGGTTTTTAGTCTAGTTCTGGCAGAGCCGGCTCGGACCTCCCAGGGTCCCTAGGCAAAATTCTGCTAAGGGGCCCTCCTAACTGAACTGCAAAAACTTTCAACAGTTGCACATGACATCCAGTGCTTTAAACATAAAAAAATATATTGCACATTTGTGGATGTGCCTACACTGGATGATAAAGCTGGCTCATCTGTGCCTGTCCTAGATTAACCTGGCTCTGTCCCTCCACCGGCTGCTTGTAGTAGAAAACTTATGCACGGCACTTGTTATATGGATATGACTAATATTAATTCATCTCCATCAAATTGGCTGTGCTTGTTTTACTTAAGACAATTATCTACATTGTCATTTATCATACAAATAATTTATTTAGCACCATTGTAAGAATATTTTATGAGTTTCAATTCTTATATTCTTATAAGATATCTGCATCTACAGTTGTCCTCAAAATTATTCATACCCTCCATTTAAAGGAGGAAAAAAAAATCAGCTGTCAGTGAAATAAGTTGAAACTGACAAAAGTAATAACTAAAAAATTCTATTAAATTAATATTTATTTTGAATTGTGGTTCGACAGAAATATTGAAAACAAACACACACACACACAAAAAAAAAACAAGTAAACAAGCATGATGGGGCTCCAAAGCTAAAATGTTGTTAAGTAACACTTTGAGACAATCACTTCAATCAGCTGTTTTCTGGAATGCTTGAAAATACTTTTACACCTGTTGACAGGTATTTTGGTCCACTGTTCATGGGAAAGATGCTCTAATGTGTCTGGGACAGTTTTGTTTTTTTGTTTTAAATTATATTTTCAACCCTAATTCAAAATCCATATTTTACTTCACTAAATGATAATTTTTTTTTTTAAAATTCATTATTAGTTAGACCGGAGCTACCCCCCTGCTAATGTAGGTCAAACATGGACGAGTCCCTCCCATTCTCCACCAGGAGAGGAGACAGTTATCTGACTGCTTCTCCCGCAGTTCATCCTCATGTTATTTCCTTCTCATTTTCTCAAACATCCCCTAACTCAGCTTCATCTCACACTTCTCCTCTCCAGCCTGATGTGCGGGGAATGCGGGACACATGCGCGACAGGTGGCATTGTCACTTTTTAAAAAAAAAAAAATGTATTCTTCACGGGGCCCTACGCAACGTGCGTAGTGTGTGTATTGGGTGAACCTGTACTGGGTTCTGGTGCGAACCAGCATTGGAAGCAGCTCGGTGGATAGGGGACCTGAGTGCCGCTTACAGGCCAGAGACACTAGTGTCAGGGGGAGGAATATCAAATCGCTCCGTAAACACTTTATTTAGCCCCACAGGGATTCTGAAAAGCCTTTATTGAGGTGAAAAAGTTACTTAGGGCGCATTCACAAAGCTTTTTTGATTCGAATCAGAGTCCGTTTGCTCGGAAAGTCTGCTTCATTTAGGGGAGTTGTGAATGCGCAAACGGACTCTGATCTGGAACAAACAACCGGACTCAGTCCGCCTGCAAACGCAGGCCTCAGTCCGATTCAAGTGAACCAAAGACAGGAAGTGGACTACAAATTGCACTGGCATTGTGGGTCAAACGTTGGACAACGTGGAAATAGGCTACGACAACAAACACACGTGTGGGACTGCAGTACTTATGAAGATGGCTCATGGTCAGACGTGGAGTTACGAGGAAATAAAAGCTTTAATCGATATTTGATCTGATGAAAGCATATCCAGCTCCTCGTACAAAAATAATGTGGCTTTGTGGAGGAAACAGAAGTTGTGAGAACCTTCTTGTACGTGCGTCTTGTCCTCGCCTACGGTGAATCCGAAAGCACCGCCACGTGAGATTCTCATTCTTGGCCTGCTTGGCTCGTTTGGCAATAGCGCAACGTGAACGCGATCTCGGTCCGGAAGACCACGCCCCGCCCCCAACCGAACCGAGTCCCCAAACGGACCGAGATTCGCGGACTATGCTTTCTGAATGCACCCTTACTATAATTACATATGAATTTGTAGTTGCAATGTAACTATTCATTACTAATGTGAATTTCCTCTTATGTGATTCTTTTAAATTATCTATTTACAACTAAATCCGTTGTTTGCTTGAAAGTGACTTTACTTACAGGCTTTTTGTATTTTGTCAGTTTCTTTTTGTTTGTTTGTTTGATATGTCATGATATAGTGTAATTTGTATGTTTTTTGTTGTTGCATTATTTTGAGGACCCTAGGGAGACTAGCAAGCGCTCTGGGGAAGCTAATGGTATCCTAATAAAGAATAAATATATGTTCTAATCAGTACAATGACAACATGCAGAGCTTTGCATGATGGCTGTTTAACAATAAGAGTATGTAGCATTTAAGTGGGTCAGTGTATTAGAAATTTCAGCTCAATGAGACATAGACTTCCTACTCCTTTGTTTCTAATAAAAACCACCACAGTTTGATGAAGATAAATGGTGTAGGTCCCCTTTAATCTGGCCAACAATGCTATGATTGGCTTTGTCATTTTTCACCAACGTGTGTTGAATATGTCAATCTTTTATCACGTACAAAAGCTTCAGGACGAGCAAGGAGTCCAGCTGTGTGTCGTTGCAGCTCTTTAATAACATTTTTATGCATTTTGAAATGCATGTTTTTATAAAAGTTGTATGGCTTCTAGGGAGAGATCAAACAAGCAAAAGAGAGAGAGATTTTGCATTCAAGACACTTTTGACTCTTCAATCTGGAAGAAAACTTTACTAAGCTCTGGTTCAGCAACAGCCTGGAGGTCAAAGGTTGCTGTAACAACACAAAGGAGGAATAAGCAATCATGCAAGCAACAATGATGAGGAGGATGCTGATGGGGCTGAGAGTGAGCTGCTCCAAAACCAGAGCTCATTTAAAGTTAATCAGTCCTGCTGGTTGTAACTTATTTAAATCTGAGGATGCTCCTCTTCCTCTGTTGGCTTCCTCTCCTCACTGAGAGCAGCCGGCTGGATTTGACACCCTGCGTCAGACTCACCAGAACTCCAGAAATCCGATGCTACAGGTGAACTTATTCCAGCTCAGCAGGATTACCAAGTGGAATGGAAACTACACATCAGTCCTCTGAGTTCAATGAGATAGATGAGCCAAAGATTTGATCAGAAGCCCCGGAATCAAACCTTTGTCCATTACAAAAGCCCAGTGAAGTTGGGATATTGTGTAAAACAACATTAAAATCATATACAATGATTAGCTAATCTTTTTTCTACATATATTCAGTTGAATACACTACACTACCACACAATTACTGTTCAAACGGATAAACTTTTGAATGATGCTTTAAACGTATTCTGAAGAAGCTGGAACAGGGTCAGCAGAAGACTGGGAAATTTGAGGGATTGCCATCTGGGGTGTGTCACGATTGGGAATAAAAAGAAACATCAACATCAGAGTCTCAGTCGTTCACAAGCAAGGATGGGATGAAGTTCACCACTTTGTGAGCAACAAATAATCCAAAAGGCTTTAGAGCAATGTTTCTCAGTCTCTAGTTGCAAAGAATTTAAGGATGTCATCATCTCCAGGCCATATCATCAAAATTCAGAGAATCATGAGCAATTACTGCATGTCAGGCAAGGCTGAAAACCAACATCAAATACCCGTGATCTTCAGTCCTCAGGCAGTAAATTAAATACCATCTTTCTGTGAAGAATATTATCTCATGGACTCAGGAATTCTTCAGAAAACCAGCTAACATAGTTCATCACAACATGTACAAGTGCAAATTAAAAGGACCACACACATGCTGGCAGTTACTCTGGGTTTGAGCTCTGAGATGAACTGACACAAAGTGGAAATCTTTTGTGGAAATAGTGAACTTGGTTTCCTACAGGCCAATGGCGTAGCCACGGGTGTGCTGGTGCCACCCACAACACCTGTTTATACCTGGAACACCTGTTTCCAGGTGTAAACAGAATTAAATCCACCTGCAGAGCCATGACGCTCACAGAGACTTTACAGCATCTCCTTATCATCTTTGAAAAAGAGCTCGTGGACAAACTGGACTCTGATGAAAAAATAAATGTGTTCAAGGCCAAGCCACAGTCTTCTCTTTAAACTGAGAGCTGCCCAGTGCGCACAGGTAAACAGCGATATGGTTGTGTCCTTTACTCTGCTGCTAAGCTAAGTTATGTTAAGCTGGTTAAACAGCTGGTGATCATGCGTGATGTATGATGGATAATTTATGGCACTACGCGCATGAGTGTGTTATATTTCTCTATGTTGGTCTTATTGGGCACGCAATGACTGTTAGGCTTTTGCTTCTTTTTTAGATCGTGAAGTTAACCTTTGCTATTAGGCTACTTTATTGATTTATATGAAAGCATGTCACATGTGATCTGCTGTAAACTACTGTTGACTATCCCTGAGAATGCACACATCATGCAGAGATGTTTTGTGTTAATAACGTATTTGAGAGAGATACGTGCTTTTGAATGTTCGTCGATGTGTAACACAGTTGAAAATAAATTTGGCACACCCAGTAATAATAATAATGGATTAGATTTATATCACACTTTTCAAGGCACTCACGGTTCATTATTCATTCACTCCTTATTCATACTTGGTGATGGTAAGCTACAGATCTGGGCATTAAAAAGTTCCTCCTTTTTCTGCCAGAAGTGGTGCACTAATAGTGCACCATTACTGCACTATCACTGGCTGAACGACTTGTCCTGCAAATACGGCATCACGTACGGTGTCCAAACTTTGCGTGTGGAAACATCCTTGTTCCAGGCGTTCATTTATGCTCTGAAATCGTTTCTACTGGGCACACAGGTGTTTCTCTGTGCGATTGAATTAGCAGACAAGTGGCTGGTAAGTGGCTGGCAGTCGGCTGAAAGGGGAACTTTTTCATGCCCAGATCTGTACGTATGTAGCCACAGCTGCCGTGGGGCAGACTGATGGAGGCGTGGCAGCCATTTCGCACCCATGGCCCCTCCGACCACCACCAGAACATTCACATGCTTTCATACACCAGTGATGCCCTCACTGGAGGCAAGGAGGGTTAAGTGTCTTGCCCAAGGACACAACAACAGATCGCTGGGGGGGGATCAGGATTCAAACCACTGATCCTTTGATCATTGGCTGACCTGCTCTACCAGCTGAGCTACAGCCATAATATTTGCTGGTGCACACCTAATATCTTTTTTCCGGCTATGCTAGTGCTTCAGGCTGTGGAAAAGGATCATCCAGACTGTTATCAGCGTAAAGTAAAAAAAAAACAGCATCTCTGATTGTACTGGGGTCTGTTAGTGCCTATGTTGTGGCTAACATGGACATCTGCGAAGGCTCCAATCATGATGAAAGGTACATACGAGTTGTGCAGCAGCATCCGCTGCCATCCATTTGATTTTTCAGGGAAGACCCTGCTGATTTCAGCAAGACAATGCCAAGCCTTATTCTACATGTTACGACAGCTGGCTTCCCGTTTCACAGTAAATATGTGTGGAGCATTATGAAGCGCAAAAAGCACTGTCAGAGTCTCCAGACTACTCAGGAACCAAAACTTTTCATCAAGCAGGAAGGAGAAAGAATTCCCCCACAAAGCTTCAACAATCAGTCTTCTCAGCTCCTTAATGTTCCTACAGGTGATGTAACCCAGTAGTAAACATGACCCGTCCCAGATCTTTTGGAAGTGGTGCAGACAAATTCAAAATAACTGAATATGAAAAATAAATAAATAAATCAAGCTCATCAGCTGAAACATTGAATTTTGAGTCTTTGTGGTGAAGGTTAAAAGTGATTTGCATATAATTTTACTCCATTTTTATTTTTGTTTTACACCATGTCCCAACATCATTGGCAAAAACACCCTTACAGATGTGGCAGCATTAGCTAGAAATTCCATTATTCATGTTAAACCTTCATTTATCTCTAAATCAATCAATTATGAAGTGGAGATGTTTAGAGATGAGCTGATCTCTAACTAAACCTGAAAAGAGTGGTAGCATCAAATATGTCTGTTTTAAGTCAGGAAGGAGTATTTTCGAAAACCTAAGTTGTTTCAAATTGTTAAACTAACCAACACTCATTTGATTGGCTGATTCTGTCAAGTTTACATATAAAGCAAATAAAAATAAGGGTGGAGGGCCAAACATCAAGTGCAACTTAGGTGCTTTTGCAGTTACTGGAGCCTTTAGCTTTAGATTACTGGACATAATGAGATGATTATACTTTATACTACTCACCTCTGAAGTAAACAAACACACACTCTCTTTGACACATACACACACACACATTCAGACACGTCTGATCTGCAGCAGTGGAGGCAGTTAAGTGTTTCTCTGAGGCGTTTAGGGACTTTATGTCTCTTCCAGCTGTCAGAACCAAGACTGAATGATAGACGGTGATTGGCTATGGCTGCCAAATGTAATACACATATGCACACACAGCATCAAAAACACACTATCTCGCAAACACACATATGCTTTCCTAAAGCTGCTGGTGAAATATTCAGACTGCATTCACTAAAGGCAGCTCATCTGCCTCAAGACATTTACACCTCATTTTGCCAATTTAGTGTAGCATTCCTCCTCCAGCCTCTCTCTCTCCCTCACACATACACACACCAACACAAAGTAAAGATAGTTAATTCTAGCCCCAGTCCGCTTCTTCTGTGCTAAATCCACTCAATAGTTCTCCACAGCAGCAGTCTTTCCAAAGATAATCACTAAGCTAAAATATTGTATATAGGTTACACACACACACACACTCTCTTACACACACACACACTGTTCCATTAGAGTGTAACAATGCTGTGTGAAGCAGCACAAAAGTTAGCTATTTCACTGGGTTAAAGTCAACAGTGCGGAAATACCCAAAACATCCTGTTCACTCTTTAATTTAACCACTGAAACATGAGCAAGCTAACAAGCTAACCTTCTTGACAGACTAAGAAACGAAACTCACGACTGCCGCGACTGGCGCTTCAGGTAACTGCAGCCAAGAGCCAAGCTATCACAGGAGCGTGCACAAACTAAAGCTATAATGTTGTTTACTACACTTTTTCTTCATAGCTACACTTTTTAGTGTCTTTCAGTTGATCTGGATTGTTTGCTGACCGCAGAAGAATCCATAAGTGTCGCTTACAGTCTTTGAATTTACCGCAACTGTCTTCTTCCTGTGTCAAAATTGCGGATGTATCGTTATTTGACGTCACGTCCGCAAGCAGCGCGGGAAATTCGACCACCAAATTGCAGCGCATTATGCAGCACACAGACTGTCCAAGGCAACAGAGAGAAATGTGGGTGGAAATGTTATTTTTGGTTTTTAGCGCTTCATCACCCATTAGTATTAAGAAAAATGGACATGCATGTTTGTATGTTTTTTTAATTCCTGCCTCTAGTCCCTTTAATAAATTACACACTCACGAACAATTTAGCTAATTGTATCACCTGCTAACTCAGCAGTTTATGCTAACTAACCTGAGAGCCATATTCTAATAGGAGGATCTGTTTTTTGTTTGTTTCTTTAACTTGTTAGTTGGTTGCTGACAAAGCAGTTAAAGTGATAGCTACATCTTTTTCATCAAAATAGTTTATTTTTCCAAAATAATACATCGACAGAATGTTTAGAGGGGTGCAGAATAAAAGTATTAATATTCCATTTAAAAATTTAAAAATTATAGCATAATAATTGTTTTATCATTTTTGACAATCTAATATATATAAATATTTACATCTGGTAACCACGTCACTGTCTACATTGAAGGATTTTGCACTGTTAGCATCAGTTTTGGAGTTGCAGGCTCTACTGCACTGCATGGAAAGAGCCTTTTCCTTGTGTTGTGCTTTTGAAACTCAAGCAGAAGAAAAACAGGATGAGGGTGAAGGGTAAGTTAAACATTCACTAATGCTATTAAAACGTTAGCCAAATCTGTAATGTTGCTAATGCTAATTGAATAAGCAAGTGTGAGTGCACAACCTACTGGCGGGGAGGCATTAAACTTGTAGCTATCACCTTGAACCAAATAAATACTCCTTTAACTCATTGACTGCCAGACCTTTTCTGAGCAGAGTGCTCCATATTGCCAGGATTTTTAAGCATTTCCACTGATTTTTGGAGAGTCACAAAATATTATGTACAATGCCTATTCAAACACTGAATGTACCAAAGGAAAACTTAGACTCTCTTCTTTTATCAGAAAAAAAACATTTGTTTCTAGCTTTTTCCATTCTTTAGTAATCTGCAGTAGAATGTGGGTTTGTTGCAGCGAAAATGCCTGCTTCTGACCAAAAAGATGAGAAAACGAGCTTTTTATGCTGCAACGCGCTTCAAGTGGAACATTTGCCAGTATTTTTTTTTACTTTAGTGACACCATCATCAGAAAAGCTGTTTACTTCTATGAAACAACAAATACAACACTGAGAAAAGAGTTTTGGTGGCAAAATAATTATTCACTAGCTAAATAAACCACAAGTCTGTTTCACAGCATAACATTTGACAGAAACGTCTCTCTCTATCCATCACTCCCTCCTTGTACTCAGCCAGTTCTGCTTAGGTGTGCCAGCATGCAACAATGCAACTGCTCGTTGCCCAAACCTACTACAAACAACCCTTTTAACTAGCCAAATCGAGCTACTAAACTAGGTGAGCCACAAATAAGTCAAATTAGCCCTGCTACACAACAAAATAACCAACAAACTGAATCATCCTCAAGGCAATAAACAAAATGCTCAATATATCCATCTACACATACAAAAATATCTAACTAAAACAATAACAGTGCAAATCCATTACAAACCAACCCTTTTAGCTAACCAAATCCAGCTACCAGCTAAACTGCTAACAAGTCAAATTAACCCTGCTACATGAGAGACAAAGCCTAACCACTGAAAGCAACCAACCAAGTTGCTCATTAAAATTACTTGTGGAACAGAGATTCATTTCCACGTGCAGCCAACAACCTTAGTTAACCGTATATCTGTCCAGTTTGTTAACAAACACACTAACCTGTCAAACCATCCAGGAGGCAGAGGGGACAACCATAATCCCAGCACCTAAAATCTTCAACAGGAGTGATCCTAAACATTTACCAGGCTGTCCATGTTCAGTGTTTGCAGCTGTAGCATCAAAAAAGATCAGCTGATGTACAGAAATAATCTTCACAAGTTAAAATGAACTCATTTGAAGGCAAAATTTCTGGTATTAAAAGAAAAAGTCAAAGATCTGTGTCTTGGTCTGCAACACTGATTAATGGCAACTTGATGACTACTCAAGTAGCTCTTCAGCCTTTGAAAATATTAAAATATGTAGCTATTCCCTTTGAAAAGCCTCATTTTGCCTGCCCACAAATCTAAAACTAAAGATTGCCAGATTAGACTGATGCAGATTTAAAGAAGAGCAGGAAAACAATGCAAGTGAGAATCAAGAACAAGGGAAATTTGCTTTTTCCCTAATAATGACTTTAACACCGTAATACAAGTAGGACTCAGCGATTTCAGGCGGACAAATGAACATGCTGTGAAGATCAGCAGTCGATACACCGCAGATCAGTCAATCCAAACTACCCAGCAGCCCCTGCAGCAGCACGCTGACTCTCCATGTGTTTATTTATTAGTTTTCAGGGATTGCTCCATTGGCTGCGTGGCCACCTGCGACATCGCATAAGGAGCCGGCGGGGGACCGAATGGGTAGACACTGTGATAGAGGACACAAGGAGGAGTCTTCAGATAGGTGGGGATTTTACCTGTTGCACACATATCAGGTTGTCAGGGAAGCACAAGCCTTCACTGCATGACCTCAGGCTCCATGCAAAGTGGAATGCAAACACTGGTGAAAGAGGTGTGTGTGTGTCCATGTGCATTTATATCCCTACGTGCCCAAACATGTCCTTACTCCCAAAGAAAGACACCCCCCTTCCTGCCACTATAACCATAACAACAGTGACAGTCATCATTGTGAGAACAATTTAAGTGGTGTTTAAGTTTCCAGTGTACCTTCAAGGTGTGTCATCAGCCCATTTATCTCATTGTTGTCATCTGTTGTCACTCTGCTTTTATGGTATTTACCTTTGTCTTTTCTTTTCTCAGAATTTCAGGAGTGGAGGGGGTCAAGAGGGGAAAACAAACACAACAAAAATACACAACCCACACACAGAGTGGACTGAAACTCCCAAATCTCATTAGCAAACTTCCAAACTAGTGGTTGGTGATTAAAAATAGATCCAGCCTCAGCATCTGCTCGGCCTCTTTTTCTCCTCTTGGGTACTTTTCAATTTAAGGTTTTTTTTTTCCTTTTAGTTTTGAGCCAAATTCAAGGGTTAATTCACATAAACACAAATCACAGAGAGTCTAAAATGGAATTGATAAACTAGACACAACTTACTCAAAGACATACAGTTGTCCTCAAAATTATTCATACCCTCCAATGAAATAAAATGCTAAATTCACAATAGTTATTCAAATAGCAATATACTAAAAAAGTAACAATAAATAAAATTTACAAAATTATAATTGAGTGAAATAAAATATTGTTTTTAAATTGGAGTTGAAAACAATATTTAAAAAAACAAACAGTCCCAGACAAATTAGAGAACCTTGCTCATGAATAGTGGACCAAAATACCTGTCAGCAGGTCAACAGCCTCATCATGCTTGTTTACTTTTTTATTTTATATTGTTTGTTTTATATAATATTTCAGTTGAAACACAATTCAAAATCAGTGTCATGATTTTCATCTAATTTTTATGTATTACTACTTTGTTTAATTTCAACTCATTTAGCTGACGGCTGACAGCCTTTTCCTCCTTTAATGTATGCGTATGGACAATTTTAAGGATGACTGAAAGAAAAAATACCCTAAATACAAGAAAAATCTATATTTATTTATTTCATATTTCTTTGTGTGTTTCAATAAATCACAACACATATTTTTTCCTAGGTTTGACCATAAAGGAAAGCAGAGTGGCTTTTGTAAAAGGCGAGCTAAAAATAAGGATTTCTTTTTTTTGAATTCTTGAAAGACGAAACAAAGAAAGAAAGAAAACGGCGGATGCACAGAAGAAAAGGTAAGAGCTTGAGATTGTGCACGCTGGAAAACCAGGGTTAACATTGGTTTGGTTTTTACCCACTTCTGAAGGAGGCTTGAAGCTGAATAGGCTGAAGAACGAGGCGGCCATGAGCCTGAGAGGGAAGGGGGGTCAATTTGAATCCTGTTGTTTGCAAACAGAAACGCTGGGGGGACTTCGGACTCTGACTTTAAAGGAGTGGGCTTTCAGAGGCTGATGGAGTTTGTGGAAAGTGAATACACCATACCTTTACCCAAGGTCACAGGTGGAGAAAAAGTAGAATGAGGTACCTACAGTACTACTATAAACGAGAAGCCATGGAAGCTAAACCAAAAAAAAAAGTAGCACCAACAACAATTTCATGTACATTTGTACTGTCATTTGCCAGAACGCCAACGGTGACTGAAACATGTCGGCTTCTGTACTGAAGCATCGCCGAGAGACATGCTGCTGAAAGCAACTGCTGCTAGCCTGAGGGCTGTTGTTGATGGTGGGAGAAGAGGGGCCCGGGAGGCAACGTAAGTGCACGCATGCATGACAATGCAGACGACACCTGTAAATGCAGGATTGGTGGATGAATGAGAATCTGTGGGTTGTTTTCCACACACTCAGCCACCCTTAAAAACTTCCTGTAACCACCTGACTTTTTACTTTCACCACAGCACTGATGACATCACAACTAAGTGACTTTTATGATTGACATCAGTTGGTGTGATGAGTCAGTGTAGATTCCATGTGTACATATAGATGTGTGTGTTTGAGTGTGTTTTCCACAGCTAAAGCATGATGTAACAGTACTGTTAGGATACAGAAGACAGCCTGGCTCCAGTAATCTTCCACAGAAGTCCATCCACTGTTCCATGGCAAATCATTATTGATCATTTCACGCATTGATGATGGGGTTTGTTGTCAGTGTTTCAGAGCGAATAAACCGCCTGCTGGTTTTTCCTTGCAAATGAACATTAAGAGGCAGCTCTGCTCGTTTGGATGCTGACAGAACGCGGATGCTGCTGTCCAACAAACAGAGCAGATTTGTTATTTTCTGGTTTCTGTCTTTCTGCAGCAGCTCCAGGGGAAGTCCTCTGCCCCCCCCCCCAAAAAAAAAAACAGAAAGAAGCTAAAGAAAGAGGAAAAAAAAGTCACAGATGTGAAGTTCTGTGTTAACATCTGACCTTAATCCTCTAATTTAACCTCCAGAGATTAGGACCACTAATCCAGAAAGAAGTAGAGCGATAGAAAGAATGGCACGGTGTGGATTTATCCTGTATTAGTTATGTATATTTGTCCTTTTATTATAATATGTAGTTTTCAGAGGAGAAATCTCTCATTTCTACCAGTAAAACAGATTGAAAGTGAAATTAAAATAAAAAGGGGATGAAATGGAGGATGAGAAGCTGAGGTCAACCAGAGGATTATTTAGAGAGAAACAGCTGTTCACTGAGCACGCACAAACAAGCACACACACACACTGAAAGCACGTTGCAGCATTTGAGGACGCCACTAAAGCCTCCTTCAATGCTTCAGTGACGATCTGAACTACAGTCTAAACTCCCAGATCCAACACATGAAGTATTCATGGAAAGTAAACCATCTTGAATATTTTAAAGTGTTGCAAAGGAGTGCATCACTGTCGAACATGTACAGCACAAAGCAAACACTCGTGCTCATCCTGGTGTCAGGATGGTTTAAGTTCTGGATTTAGGTGGAGAATTGGTGCACTGATGAAGTTTCAGAAAAACCCAAACAGCTCCATGAAGGTTACTGATCAACTGATTTGTGTGCTGGACCAAGATGTCAATGTTGTTTTCTCTTTTGCTTGTTTATCATGAATTAATGTAGTAGTTTGAAATATGTATTTATTTATTAAATTATTCTTTTTTTTTTAAATGTGTCCAAAAAGTAATTAAAACAAATGCATCTATGAATAAAATCTGACATTTGAAAAAAATAATCATGAATCCGCTTACTTTTTAAAATCCATTTTGTGTTTTCTCGGAAAGTGTTTTTTAAATTTCCCGACACCTTTAGGTTCAGGCATTCAAATAACTTGGTAAGGTTTTGTAAAACATGTGGATACACTGCCTGGTCAAAAAAAAAAAAAAAAGTTGCCTCCTGGATTTAACTCAGCAAATATGTACAAGCCTCTTATTGGATAATACAGCATGGGTGATTATCTTTCAGCTGGCAACAAGTTATTTAACCCCAACTGGTGCATGGGTTGCTTCTCATTTCCTAAACAACCATGTGGAAAGACACATCCGTCATCATGGAAAAGATGTGTCTGTCTGAGAAGGGTCAAATTATTATCATGCATCAACCAGAGAAAACATCTAAGGAGATGCAGAAACTACTAAAACTGGGTTCAGAACAGTCCAACGCATTATTAAAAACTGGAAGGATAGTGGGGACCCATCATCTTCCAGGAAGAAATGTGGCCGGAAAGGCAGATGAAGTGATGCAGCATCATGCCTAGTGCCTACTGTATGAACCTGTGGGGGCAGTGTGATGATCTGGGGTTGCTGCAGTTGCTCAGGTCCAGGTTCAGCAACAGTATGAGCTCAGATAATGAGGTCAGCTGATACCTGAATATACTGAATGATCAGGTTATTCCATCAATGGATTTTACGCTCTGATGGCACGGCCATATTCCAAGATGACAATGCCAGAATTTATCGGACTCAGATTGTGAAAGATGGTTCGGGGAGCATGACACATCAATTTCACACATGGATTGGCCACCACAGAGTCCAGACCTGAACCCCATTGAGAATCTTTGGGATGTGCTGGAGAAGGCTGTGGTCAGACTCTACCATCATCAATGCAAGATCTTGGTGAAAATTTTATGCAACACTGGATGAAAATAAATCTGCTGACATTGCAGAAGCTTATCAAAACAATACCACAGCGAATGCTGCGCTAATCAAAGCTAAAAGGCGGTCCAACCAAATATTGGAGTGTATGACCTTTTTTTAAAATTACATTTAAGCGACAGCAGTGGTGTGTTCACCTGTTTGAGCTGCAAAACATCAAAGAGCTGGAATTACATTCAGTACCACTGCTTCCCTGAAACGAGCCTGTAATTATAATTACATTATATTATACCATATAGGAATGATGTTATTGTACAAATTGTGTTGTACACAGCTTTCTAAGATCATGAGCTTTGTTTTTTAAGCTTTCAGGGGGACTGAGAGTGAGCTTTTTGTCTTCTACTTCTTTTTGTCAGTTTCAGAGTATTCATGTCAGAGATTACACTTATTTAAGGCATGTCAATACAAGAAAAAGTAAGCTGTGCACACTCTTGCAGCACTGAGTGCAGCACCTTCAATACAAATTAGTGTCCACACCACATGCTGTGTTCTTATAAACACTGGTCAGAGCTAGAAATCTCAAATATGAGGATGCAGAGTGATTTTTATATATACATATATATATATATATATATATATATATATATATATATATATATATAATGTATATATATAAAATCATGCTACAAAGAAAGAATAGAAGCAACATCCATCATTCCCAGTGCAAACAATACTGACAGCCAAACTTTCGAGCTCATGTGTTTCAGTCTAAACTTTCTTTTGTGTCTGCATGAGGCTGAGCCATGATCAAGGGGCAAACTCTGCTGCAGAAAAGTGAAGCCCGGAAGTAAAGTAGAATAAATTGTAGTTCTTTTTTCATCCACTAGGGGCTCGCTCCAAAACAGAGCAAATCGCTATCGACTCCCATGTTAAAAAGACCAACTTCACAGCAGCAATAAATATGTTTACAGCCTGGTTCATTTTTGGTTTACTAGGTCAGGTTTACCTTCATGTCAACTGTGAGGGGGGAGGTTTTTTTTTTTTTTATATAACTCATCCATTTAGATGTTATTTAATTTTGAAATTACAAATAATTAGGGGCAGGTCCCTTTGATTGACAGGCGGCAGTGTTGCACAAAAGCAGTTTTAGCTGGTTAACAGCAAGTTTGAGCATGTCTTACCTTTAAACCACCTATCTTCATTTGTTCTATGCACTTCGGATTAGCTCGGTTAGCATTAGCCTGACTGTCAATCATTTGCCCCCTTGGCTTAGAGCGGCCTTGTCTTTGCCCATTTTAGTATTTTCTGTGAGTGACGACACATGCACCACAGCAAGATGGCGATGGTGGGAAACTGCCAACTGGCTTCACTTTCCCCTTTTCAGATGTGACCGGATACCACGTCCATATTTTCTACAGTCTTTGGTCATGATATTTTCCTAAAGCCAACCACTGGGTTTATAATATTTCATTTAAAATTCTAAAATAAGTGTTGAAAATACAGAGTAAGAGAGAGAGATATATGCTTATCGGAATGAACTTTTTTGCCCTTTCATTAATTAATTACCTCTTTCAAATTCTTTGTACATAGAAAAATTCCTTATGCAAATTCTTCTGTCTTCATCTCTATTGCAAAACTACAAACATTTCAGGATAGCAGTTGCGGAAAAGACAAAAGAACATTAAGGTAAGTGCAATAAAGCTGATGAAGAGAGACAATTATGGCGACAAAACGTGGGATTATTTTGACTGTTTTACACCAGACTGGTTGTTGTTGTGCATTACTGAAAAGGCTGAGAAGCCAAATGTAAGCTGAGAGAAACAAAATCCTATCTGATGATTAAAACTTCACCTTTTCTGCTGCATCGTGTTTATTTCCAGGCGGAGAAACAGTCAAAACTTTATGTTACTACAAGTTTTATCAACTTTGGAGTCGTTCCCAACAGCAAACTGAAACTAAACGAGTCCTGCTGACTGGATGCAAAATGCAACTGGGAAGAAGGGGAAGAAGAGGTGGAAGAAGAAGAGGAGGAAGTGAGCGCGAAGATGAGGAATGTGGGAGAGATAAAGGCAGAGAGAGAGGTGATGAACGAGGGAGATAAAGAGGGGGAAGGAGAGAGGAGACGAGTGTTTCCCAACCGAACAGACACTTCTGATGATATGGAGAGAAAACGCTGAGGAAAAGGACGACAACATCTCCCTCCCTCTCTCCTTCTCTCTTATCTCCTCTCCACAGTCTGAGCGGAGGAAGGAGCCGATTCAAGGTGAAGTACGAGGAGGACATATTAAATAAAAACTGAGGGCGGAGGAAAAGAAGAGCTGGAAAGAAAGAAAGGAAAGAGATGATGAGGAAACAAAAAGGAATAAGGGAAGGGAAAGGAAAGGAAAGGAAAGGAGAAAATGAAAAAGAGGAAGAAAGAAATGAAAAAAGAAAAGAATGTAAAAAGAAAGGGAAGGATGGATGAAATGAAAATGAAAGAGAGAGTAGATAGGAAGAGGATAAAGCATGATGAGAAGATTTTGATTAAAGACTTGGACAACGGAGTGAAGATGAAACAGGGAGGAGGAAGAAGAAGGATGGGAAGACAAAGGAAAAGAAGATGAACATAAGAAAAGAGGGAAAGAGAAGGAGGGAAAATGGCAGAGAAAAGATCAATTTAAGAGAATGGAAAAGAAAGAAAGGGATTAAAGGAGGAAACACTGAATGGTACAGGAAGAGGAAAAGAAAAGAAAAACAAAAGAAAATGAAGAGCAAATAAGGAAAAGACTGAAAATGAAAAGATGATGAAGCAGGAAAAAGAACAGAAAGAGCAAAAAAGAAGAAATGGGGAAGAAAGTAAGACAAGAGAAAGAAGACTGGAAAATAAGGAGATGAAAGGAGAGCAAAGATTGAAAAAGAGACAACAGGAAAAGATTTGAAGACAAATACATGGAATCAGAAAAAAGAAGGGGGGATGGTAGATGGAAGGAAGGAAGAGGGGTGGATGATAAAAGGATGATATAGCTAGGAAAAGATTAAATGGATTAAGGATAGTACAACAGAAGAGGAAGAATAAAACAGGAATGATGGAGGGAGAGATGGAAGACAAATGGAAGCAAGAGGGAGGGAGAATGAAGAAGGGAAAATAAAATGAAGAACGGGAAAACCAGGAAACTGAGAGAGAAGAAACGAGAGATGAATACAAAAAGGAATGAAAGGAGAAAATAGACAAAATCAAAACAAAATGTGAGAAAAGGAAGACAGAGGTAAGAAGGGAATCACAAAAAGAAAGCATGGGTCAAAATGAAAGAAAGAAGGGAAGGAAAGGAGGGGAATGAAACAACAGGGGAAAAGAAGACTCAAGATGGAAGGAATGAAAAATGGAAGGAGGTAGGGAGGAAAACGATAGCATAGGATCAGAAGAAAACCAAAGTGGAGGAAAAACGGAGGAGTTAATGTAATGAAATGTATAAGGGAGAAAAAAGCAACGAGAAATCTAAAAGGAAACGAGGAAGGGCCAGAGTAAGACAGGATGGATGGATGGAGCCAAAGGAAAGGAGGAAAAGAGAAAACGGACAGAGGGAGAATAAAGAAGCATGCTGCCAAAAAGGATGGAGAAAAGAGGCTTCTTTTGCCCCATAAAACCTTCCTGAGCTCAGCCGAGCGCTGCGTCATTTTCTGCCTCAACGCCAAAGAAAGTAACACACACACACACTCAGCTGGATGCCCTCTGCCCTAGTCTCGCTCTGTCCTGCAGGGTTGGGAGAGTTTATTACTGGCTGATATATATATGTATATATACATATCTACATATACACAGCCATGGGAAAAAATTAAGAGAGCAACTTTGTCATCAAAAATAATGGTTATGCAATCTAGTACCAACTGTGGTGTGAATCATGTGACTGGAAGAAACAGAAAAGAACATCTAGAATGCATAAAAGCTGTTTTTGGCAGTACAATGCCATAGCTATTGATGTAAGAATTTAATAACCACAATCACTTATCAAGAAAAATATGGAAAATGGCTAGATACCAGTTCTTAAATTAAACTCCTATGAGCTATTTTTGTTATCATTATATTTGTCCAGACAAATGTACTTTTTGTGTACCAGGCATTAAAATGGCCAATTAATATGAGAAAACAAGGGTGGTCTCTTAAATTTTTTCCATGGCTATACACACACCGGCCACTTTATTAGGTACACTTGTCCAACTGCTTGCTAATGCAAATTTCTAATCAGCCAATCACATGGCAGCATCTCAATGCATTTTGGCATGGGCTTGAACTGGGCAAATTTGCAGATCTCATAGTTTAAGTTACATGGGCCCCATATGTGGAAGCCCACATGGGAAAACACAGGTGGGTCCACCATGGAAACCGTGGAAAAACCCCACTTGGGTCCCTCATATGCAACCAAAACTTAACCCTTATGGGCCCCACATGCAATGCTGGCTGGGCAGCAGGATAACATGCCATGTCATAAAGCGTGAATCATCTCAGACCGGTTTTTTGAACATGACAATGAGTTCATACTCAAATGGCCTCCACAGTCACCAGATCTAAATCCAATATAACGTCTTAGGCATGTGGTGGAATGGGAGATTCTCATCATGGATGTGCAGGAGGCAAATCTGCAGCAACTGTGTGATGCAGTCATGTCAATATGGAGCAAAATCTCTAAGTAATGTTTCCGGTACCTTGTTGAATCTCTGCCACGAAGGATTAAGGCAGTTCTGAAGGCAAAAGGGGTCCAACCCGGTACTAGTAAGGTGTACCTAATAAAGTGGCCGGTGAGTGTATGTGTGTGTATATATACACGTATCTCTGCATGTGGGGTTGTGTGTGTTGGTGAGGTAGACGCATATAAAGTCGCAGCAGAAAAGTAAAAATGCTCTTTATGGCTGAAGTCTGCAGAGTGTAAAATCCTGCTGCAGAGGAAGAAGATGAGGATGAGGATTATACAGCACAAAGATGAGGATGATGAAACCAACGGATTGTGATGAGTGCAAATAAATAGAAGCAATTTTTCAGCCCTGGAAATATAGAAATGTCACGCTTCAGGTACTCGAGACTTTTTTAAAGTGAATTTGGATGCTTTGTCATGTTTCCTGAATTTTGAAAATGACTTTTTCTTGGTTTTCATCTCCATCGGTACGAACGTAATGATTTTCATTTCAAACCTTTCTTCTGTCACATGACTGTTTCTGCATCCACAAAAGGAAAAAAAAAAATACTAACATGAAAGAATACTTCCATCAAATTCAGCAGAAATGAATTCCAGTGGACTACTTTCCTCACCTTCTATAACATTAGCCCAAAACTTGCCTCCTGATTGGATGGAAGCTCTGATGTGAGATGCAGTTTTAAGGGCAAACAGTCTATGTGCTGCTGCTGCCGTGAACTCTCCCTGATTCTACTTCTTCTTCTTGTTTTGTCAGGTCGGGCTCTGAGACTTCTACCTGACAGGGACCTGCAGAGAGCTGCAGGAAGTAAACACCAAACAGGAAGTTTCTGAACAAATGAAGGCAGCAGCTCCAGAGACCACTGCTTCCAATAAATGATCAATTACTTTGCAAAGAAAACAAGAACAGGAAGCTCAGAGCTGCGGGTGATTATGTTCTTCCTCCTGATTGATTGAGTCATGTTTGTTTCTCTCTCTCCGGTAGCTGTCACTTCCCTCTCCGTCACCTGTCAGTCAGGAAGTAGATGGAGGTGGTTGCCGCGGCAACTGCCAGTGACTGTACAGTTGGCAGAAGGTCCGCGAATGCACTCCATCTCTGTGACACTCTGGAGACTCGCTGCTGACAGTCCTGACTGTCACTTAGCATCTGCTGCAAATTACTGCACTCTGTTCCAGAAAACACTGCACTGCACATACTACTGTTAGGACTGATACTACTACTGATACTATCTTTCATACTACGATTGATACTACTGCTAATACTACCGCTGACACTACTTCTGATTCTACTACTGGTACTGATACTACTACCATTGCTGATACTACCACTAATACTGTTCCTGATTCTACTGCTGATACGGATACTATTGCTGATACTACGGCTGATACTACCACTAATACTTCTGACTCTGCTGCTGATGCTGAAACTACTGGTACTATCACTCACACTACCACTGATTCTACTGTGGACTCTACTAATGATACTGATACTACTGCTACTACTGATACTACCATTGATACCACTTCTGATTCTACTGCTGATACTGATACTCCTGATATTATCGCTAATATAACCACTGATACTACTGCTGATTCTGCCGCTGATACTCCTGTTAATACTGATACTACTGCTACTGATAGTACTGTTGATACGCTTACTGCTGATACTATCATTGATACTACCACTGATTCTACTGCTGGTACTGATACTACTGATATTATCGCTGATACTACCATTGATACCACTGCTGATATTCATACTACTCTTAATATTGATAATACTGCTTATATTGATACTACTTGTACTATCACTGATATGACCACTGATACTATTGCTGAAACCTCTGCTGATGCTGATACAACTGTTCATACTGATACTACTGCTAATATTTCTGCTAATACTGACGCTGCATGCACAGTTACCATTCAAGTAAATTTTATATACTTATCGGTACTTTTATATACATTTTCAAAGTGCAACTAAACAAAAACTTGAAGTTATATAAGATTTAGTCTTCTTTAGATGGTTTCTGAAGATTTAAGGGTAAAGAAAACAAATAAGTGCATTACAAAACAAAGTGTTAACATAGAAATACTTCATCTATACTCACCTGCCACCTGGTCCACTGCTCATTAACACAAACTAATCAGCCAATCACATGGCAGCAGCTTAATGCATTCAGTCATGTAGACATGAACAAGACGACTTGTTAAAGTTCAAACTGAGCATCAGAATGAGGAGGTGGGGATTTAAGAGGCTGAACAGGGTTGGTGGTCTGAGTATTTCAGAAACTGCTGGGATCTTCTCACCAAATAAGCATCAAGTTTGAATCATGAAATACCAGAAGACCCATGATGGACCAGATGGCTGGACTCTGAAGGGGAAAGAAGTCTGCAGCTCTGCGTTGGGTAACGCTCCATCATGTGACCTGAGGAAGAGGACGAGGACAGAGGAATGGCTGCCTCCCAGCTGACCTAAATCCTCAACTCACTAACATCCTGCTGAGAACTTGTCCTACAACGCAGCTGTTTAAGGGCTTTTTGTTACTTCAGAGAGAATGACCATAAACAGTTAAGAAAATGGTCATTTTTTTCATAAATCTATTACACTTCATAAAAAATATCTATGTCAAGAATAAGAAAGGAAATGAGGGATCTGGTGCAAAAAGGTTTGAGAACCACTGACATATTTTATTCTAATCAGGTCTGTCTGGTCTCTCATAGGATGTAAAATCTCAGATTTTGTTCCTCATGGTTCCTAATTCCAGTTTATGATCAGCATTTAAAGCAGCAGGTCATGAACCCACAGAGTCATCATGATCCTCAGACTGCAGCAGAACGAGGACACCTGTGAATTACTGCACTCTGTTCCATACACACTGCACACACACTGATACTACTGCTCATACTGATACTAATACTGATGCTACTGCTCATACTGATACTACTGCTCATACTGATACTAATACTGATGCTACTGCTCATACTGATACTACTGCTCATACTGATACTAATACTGATGCTACTGCTCATACTCATACCACTGATACTACTACTCATACTGATACTAATACTGATGCTACTGCTCATACTGATACTACTGCTCATACTGATACTAATACTGATACTACTACTCATACTGATACTACAGCTCATACTACTACTAGTAATGATACTACTGCTGATACTACTACTCATACTAATACTACAGCTCATACTACTACTAATAATGATGCTACTGCTGATACTGATACTAATACTGATGCTACTGCTCATACTCATACCACTGATACTACTACTCATACTGATACTACTGCTGATACTACTACTCATACTGATACTACAGCTCATACTACTACTAGTAATGATACTACTGCTGATACTACTACTCATACTAATACTACAGCTCATACTACTACTAATAATGATGCTACTGCTGATACTGATACTAATACTGATGCTACTGCTCATACTCATACCACTGATACTACTACTCATACTGATACTACTGCTGATACTACTACTCATACTGATACTACAGCTCATACTACTACTAGTAATGATACTACTGCTGATACTACTACTCATACTAATACTACAGCTCATACTACTACTAATAATGATGCTACTGCTGATACTGATACTAATACTGATGCTACTGCTCATACTCATACCACTGATACTACTGCTGATACTACTACTCATACTGATATTACAGCTCATACTACTACTAATACTGACACTACTGCTGATACTGATACTGCTGCTCATACTCATACTACTGCTCATACGACTACTAATACTGATCTACTGCTTATACTGATACTACAGGTCATACGACTACTAATACTGATACTACTGCTGATAGTACTACTAATACTGTTACTAGGGATGTAACGATATTATCGATATCGCCGGAGGTAAACTGCCGCGATATCGTCGTGGTCTTGTCACGGTATGAAACAGCATGTCTCTTGAGACAAAAATAATAGTTTTCAGTCCGCTCTACTATAACTATTGTAACAATGACTCGTCAAAGCATTTTATACCATCATTATTGTTATCGTGAGCCTCCCCACAATATCAAGATAAATATTGTATCGTGAGGTTCATATCGAGATAATATCGTACCGTGAGATGTGGATATCGTTACATCACTAATAGTTATAGTCAAATTCAAGATTATGACATTTTGACCTGCCTGAAAAACTTTTGCTGAAGCTGAAATTCAAGTAAAAATCCAACATATTTATTGAGAAGACAGCTCAGGTACTAGATTAAATAAACTCAACCAGGCAATAAAACAGCCTATTTACTAAGTAAAAAAAAGACCCAGGCACAAAGAAACTGCCTCGTCTTTAGTAGTCAATAAATTTAAAAGAAGTAAGTCCGCCTGTCTGTCAGTGGTCAGTCATATGTCTGAACTTCTACACCAGGGGTAGGCAACTCCGGTCCTCGAGGGCCGGCATCCTGCTGGTCGTCAGGGCTTCCCTGCTTCAACACACCACCTGATGTCCAGAGCTTGGCTGCACAAGTCTGCTAATTACCCATTGATTGAAGTCAGGTGTGTTGCTGCAGGAAAAGTTCTAACACCTAGCACCGTGATGTCGACAATCAACTGATGCTCTTCTGCATCCGCTGCTGCAGATTAAACGGAGAGTTTTAATGAACAGCTGATCGAGGTGGTGAAAAAATACGAAAATGTGTACAGCACGCGAGGCGTTTGATACACGGACATCACCGCATGCACAGCCCCCCCGGATCAAGTTCGTCATTAAATATAAACTCACCAAGTCAATACGCCGGTCTCTGCGGCGTCACGGCTGAGGCTTCTCACGGAGGAATAACCGGACCAAAACAAACTTTCTTGTGGTCCCTGCGGCCTCCAGAACAGGAACAAAGTTCTCGCTTCTCGTGGAGAATAACAGCTGTTTCCATCCTCGTGTATATCCATGCTGTATTCACCTGACCGCCTTTCACCTTGTTTTTCCTGTGCGTGGGGGGCTACGTGTGCTCCCATTGGCTCAAAAGAGCGCACTGGCAGCAAAGGATCATGGTCTATGTAGTTTAGTACGTTACACTACGCATAGAGCGGACTGAAAACTATTATTTTTGTCTCAAGAGACATGCTGTTTCATACCGTGACAAGACCACGACGATATCGCGGCAGTTTACCTCCGGCGATATCGCGATATCGACAATATCGCTACATCCGTAATAACTATTGTAACAATGACTCGTCAAAGCATTTTATACCATCATTATTGTTATTGTGAGCCTCCCCACAATATCAAGATAAATATCGTATCGTGAGGTTCATATCAAGCTAATATCGTACCGTGAGATGTGGATATCGTTACATCCCTAACTGTTACTACTACTACTAATACTGATGCTACTGCTGATACTGATACTGCTGTTAATACTGATACTACTGATACTACCGCTGACACCACTGCACAGATACTGATACTACTGCTGATACTACTACTAATACTGATACTACTACTAATGCTGATGCTACTGCTGATACTACTACTAATATTGATACTACTACTAATACTGATGCTACTGCTGATACTGATACTGCTGTAAATACTGATATTACCAATACTATCGCTGATACTACTGCACAGATACTGATACTACTGCTGATGTTACTACTAATACTGATACTACTGCTCATACTGATACTTCTGCTGATACTGATACCACTGATACTATCGCTGATACTACTGCTGACACTGGCACTGTATCACTAATACTGATACTGATACTAGAGATTCTACTGCTGATACTACCAGCGATACTACGACTGATACTGCTGACACTGATACGACTGTAAATACTGATACTACCACTGATACTACTGCTGATTTAAATCGTTGTATATCTTCCGATCTGTTTAAGACAAAACATGAAAAATGAAGTTTTCTTTTCATCAGTGGAAGAAAATCGGCTCACATCATCGGTTCTGTTGCATTAATCCAACCTGACCCGACTCCGTCACACTGCTGCGCAACGTCTGATCGCCCACCTGACACCAGCTCATCATATTGTCTATGTGTGTGTGTGTGTTTTTTCCTCCAAGTTCAGCAGCCCAGTGTACAGACAGCTGTACAGCAGCTGACCTCTGACCCTGCCTTCAGGTGTGTTGGTGTGTTGTGTGCTGCACCAACCTTCTGCTCTCCCAATTTACACCACCTGCTCCCACCCCTGCTAAACACAGAGCCGACATGAATGTTGATATGCTGATATGTGAAGTGTGTGAGCTGTATGCACTCCTCCTCTTCATTTTCTTGTCCTCTTCATCACTTAGTGATTCCTCACCCCCTCTCCTCCATGTATTTACTGTCGCCTGTTTTGTTCTTCTGTGTGAGAGTGTGTGTGAAGCCTCGGGCAGGTTTCCGTTCCACTTCACTTGTGCAGTTGAAGCAGGTGGTAAGACAAAAAACACACATACACACACACACACACACGCACACATAAATACACAATGAACACACACCAGCAAAATTATGCTTCTTCTGTTTTTGATTTCTGGCTGAACATAAAAGCAAAATGCTCACAAACACACACGCTCGCTGATCTTTGCTTTGACTCGTCTCAGTGGCTCAAACACAATCACAGCCCCGAGGGGCAGATACAGACAGATGGACGGACGGACGGGGAAGCTGAAAAGGAGCTCCTGCTGCATCTGGAGATTATTTTCCTTCCTGAGAACACGTTGGTTCTGGTTCTGATGGGAAGCGCTGGTTCTTTTGGATGTGGTCCTCATTGCATCAGTGGCTGCTGGTAAATGGGTTAGTGTGAATCACAGCTCGGAGGATTTTTAAGCCTGTAAACGAATGACATCTATTCTTAGAGGCTGTTGTTGGATTAGGAAATAAGCCTTGGACTGAAAACGACAATAGCTGAGTGGTTACACAATTATTTTGCATTATCCCCCATAATTTATTTCATTCTAGTTAAGGTTTAAATTTAGCTCAGTGAAAATGATGATTTACTTCCAAAGAGGATCTGTGAGTGGTTTGTTTATTTGTAGGATGACACAGAAACCACAAAGCAACAATTTTATGCAACCTGTGGTTGTGTTGGATCATCCTTTGCGGAGCAACCTGTTGCAACATTGGCTTGTGCAGTTTCCAGTACTGGTTCTCAGTCAGTGCCTGTGATGTTTTCTTTACATGTAATTGTTATGATGTATTTCCGTCCAGGCATCTTTCCACCACCACACCGAAGCAGACCTCGCCAAAGTCTTGGATGGCATCCATCTTCACATAGATAACAACAGAAGTTTGGTTTTGGCTTAGTTACAGTCAACCATAGCATCCTACACTGCCTGGCCAAAACAAAATTCACCACCCAAAAAAAGGTCACACTAATATTTTGTTAGACCGCCTTTAGCTTAGATTACAGCAGCATTGTTTCAATAAGCTTCTGCAATGTCACAAGATGTATTTCCATCCAGTATTGCATTCATTTTTCACCAAAAGTCTGCTGCATCACTGCATCTGCCTTTCTTCTTACCCTGATGCACCCATCACTCTGGAACAGGGTAAATCTGGACTCATCAGACCACATGACCTTCCAGAGTCCAATCTTTATGTTCCCTAGCAAATCGAAGCCTTTTTTTCTGGTCAGCCTCACTGATTAGTGGTTTTCTTAAGGCTACACAGTTGTTCAGTCCCAGTCCCTTGCGTTCCCTTTTCATTGTGCATGTGGAACTGTTCTTACATTTACTATTAAACATAGCCCTTAGTTCTACTGTTGTTTTTCTTCAATTTGATCTCACCAAACATTAAAGTGATCGCTGATCACGATCATTCAGGATTTTTCCAGCTACATTTCTTCCTTTTGATAATGGGTCCCCATTATCCCTCCAGTTTTTTTTAGATCTACTCAAACAAAGATGGCATGTGAAGTCCCCCAGGGCTTTATCCCGAGCCCCCTACTGTTCAGCATTTTCATGCTTCCACTAGCTTAGATCATGGAAACAAACAAAATATCTGATCATAATTATGCTGATGACACCCAACTCAACAAGTCCTCCAAAGTCAGAAGTACGATTGGGTTGTTTGAGCCTGTGCCAAAACACCAAACTATGTTTATTTTTTTTATTAAAAGCGATTGTTAGTGGTGGTTATGTGACTGCCGAGTTTCTCCCTGGTGTGACCAAAAGACACACGGTTAATATCCCTTCAATTTTTGAAAGAAATTTATATTTTTTTTATACCCCTTTCCCACTGGCCAAAAAACCCATTTTAACCCATGAACAATCGGCCTTTAGTGGCATTGGGAATGACTCATCGACCCGCTTCGACCCACGTCAAATGACTCGGCAAGCGACGCGGGTTAAAACCGCCTTCAAGTGGCCCGGCTCCGATCGGCATGCAGTGGGAACACCAGACCCGGGGTGACCCGCGAATTTACACGACGACGTTGAACGCAACGTGCGTACGTCACAACATCGCACCAGTCACGTGTGATATAACACGCCAAAACAACGTCAGCGTGATGGCGTCACCAGACATGCAGCGGTGGGATCAGAGGACACGCAGCTGCCAGCAGGTGATCAAACCCGGCTTTTTTTGTCAATGGGAAAGGAGCCTAAAGCCGATTATGAGTGGGTCGACGCATGTTTGAAAAACCCGTGAAAACCCGCTAATTTCAGTGGGAAAACGGCTTAAGATAGATTGTGGCTTTAGCTTTGTTTCGATAACTTTTAGAGCAACAAATATACACTTTATTCTTATAATATCCATTGGCTTTATTTATACCATCTATAGTTTTTGGAGTTTTTTTTTTTAGACGTACATACGTTCAGCTTTTGTGGTTGTTGCTATGGTGGTCGCTGAGGGCGCTATTAACAGCTAACCAGAAGGAAGGGATAATTATGACATTTGCAGTGATGCGCTGGCTAGCAATAACTTTTTGCATGTCATATATGTGCATATTCATCAGTGAACATAGAATTCAATTAGGGTACACTATACATACTTTGTGATATGGTAATTGTTTTGTTTTTTTCAGGCTCTAGTGCCCTTTATATCACAGTATATCAACAGGAAAGGGGGGCAGAGAGTGGGGGATGACATGCCGCAAAGTGTTCCAGGCCGGGAGTTGAAGACTGGCTGTGAAGAGGAACTGTAGCCTCTGAACATGGAGTGGCTGCTCAGCCAGTTCAGATAAACTCGAGTGTCTCAAGTGTTTTAATCAATTGTTTAACATCTTTTCCCGTCTATACTTACCTTCTTTTCAGTCTGACAGGTGTCAGGGAGTTGTAAAATTCGCTCTGACAGACCGTAATTTCAGGTGCTCACAAATGACCCTACAGTACGTATGACTGTGGAGGACAACCTGCCCAGCTCTATAACAATGTCTTATCAAGGGACTATGGTTCAGTCAACACTGTTAAGATTGCCACAGCAAAACTAAACTTTTAGTTTTTCTATTCCTAACATCTGGGACAAATGACCAGAAAGCCGGAAATCTCCTCCAAGCATTAGCTCTGTTCAATTAGGTTTTGTAACTTTTCTATTTGCTACTTTTTCTTCATCAAACTAGGAAATTTTTGGGATGACAGTGAAGATAATATATTTCCTGCTGATGTCTGTGTACATTATATGCAATTCACTATGCATACTCTTGTTTGAATGTTTCCTTTGATTATATACAGCACATTTGCATGTGTTATGTATAAAATGGATTTAATGAATCAATTTGCCTTGCCTGACTATGTAACAGACCTTTCCACCACTGCAATTCCATGCAAAGTGAAGGATTTTGAGTCTTTAATAAATGTAGAAAGACATACTGTCCTATGAAATCCAATACCTACACTACATGTTGATCAAATGCTACTTTTCTGAAAGTCAAGCCAGGAAAGGCTAACTAGTTTCATTACAAAGAGAAAATAGCAGGAAAAACAATTAAAAAACACAGAAGCACGGGTCAGAGATCGGTTAACCACATTAGATAATGTGTACAACTTCAAATGAGAGCAGGTTAGCGTCTTGCCATCATACAATAAAAACCTGTGAATCATAAATCTCTGTTTTGGTTGACTTGTCTTGTTTATAAAGGGAGAGAAAATGAAATGTGATTTGCTGAGGGGGTGAAAAGTTTCAAAGTGATGGTACATTAACAAAAATAAGAAGGAACTTGATGTTTCCATCAGTCAAACTGATGTTTCTGGGGTTTGTTCATGATCTCTGCAGCTGCTATGATTCCCGTCTCCATGGAGCTTAAACGCTAAGCTTTACAGCTTTGTTCCTCCGGCTCTCATTAAAGTGAAAAGGTGGACCCCCTACAGCACCTGTCCTGCTTTAGAGTCTCCTGGAGACACCTGAGAGTCAGGTGGGGGAGTGAGCATGCTCTCTACAGATGAGCAGTGGGAAAGCTTTAAGGCAACAACTCTAATTCCAGAGATGTGTGTACTTACTGTTTTTCATGCTTCAGCTGTTTTACACACAGGTCTGAGAAGATCACATTGTGCTGAGTGATGGCCATGTTCAGGAATGTGGGTGTTGTAGGGAAAAAATATGTGTATGTGTGTTACAAAGGCCCCTTTGTGGCCAGATTCCCTTTTTCTCCCCCATCACCACTGACGACACACACATATCTCCATCTCTCTACCATACCTGTTCTAACCCGTGAACTCAAAACATTCCTGCATTTAAATATCTATGATGCTGCTTTTAATAAAACTGTGATCAAACTAATGACTCTAGTCCCTGCTTCCCCCTCTTATGAGCTCTGTAACATCAATCGATATATCTGTTACATAGCCTCGGGTATAAACATCTTTTTATTAATAAGTGCATAAGGAAAGAGTCATTTAGATAATGTTTTTGTCAATAAATTACGAAAAGTATTAAAAGTCCTAAATTTAAAAAAAAAAATTTTAAAGCAAGCTTGAGGTGGTTTCCCCCATTTAAAAGACTGTTACACAAACAATGTATCAGTGACGTCTCACCTATCTTTTTTTTTTATTGCCAGCCTTATACGACAGTATACACAAGAGAGGAACACAGCAAAACCCCGAACACCCCCGCGCAGAACGAGCCCTGTCATGCCAACCAACAGCAACCCACCCGTCTCACCAATCAAGAGTCATTCTTAACGTTAGTCTCTGAAAATTCAAAACAGAAAAAATGCCAGCTAGTCATTTGGCTAATAACTAATCTTTGGAGCTGTGTTTTAACAAACAGGACCAGTTCAATGAATTACACACCAAAAACCTCTACCAATAAGACAGGACAGTACCAACTCTCTGTGGCTCAGCTTTGAGAATAAAGCTGCAAGTCTGGTACTGCTTGTACTCAGTCATGAGACTTTTGTAAGCTCCTGTCCTCCCTGTGAACAAAGTGGTCAAATAACCTAAATGCAAACTTTTTTTTAAAGTTGGCATAGATAGTTATATGTTTTCCCAGAAAGATTTACAGGTGATGGCTACAAGTTTAATTCCTCCCAGCCAGGTGGTGCACTAACACAAAATTGGCTAACCATTAATAAGTATTAGTAAATGTTTAACTTACATGTTCAGGGGAAAAGCAGCAACCTCTTACATAAAAGCCCCTTTGCTACATTCACCCTCATCCTGCTTCATTTTTTGTCAGCTTGAATTTGGGAAATTTAAAGCAAGGAAGATGGTATTTCTACAGAGCAATCATGCTAGCAACTCCAGCGCTAATGCTAATGCAAAATCCTTCAGAGTAAACTTTGGCATGGTAATTAGATATAAATATTTACTTTTTGGACCCATCAAAAAATTTGGGGGCTAAAAATAATATTTTTATTCTGAACCCCTCTAGACGTTCTGTGGATGTTCTTTTGTTTTTATGAAAAAGTTGTAGCAATGTAGTTGAGCTCTGGGTGAAATACCTGTCAGTTCAGTTCCCCAATGTCTGCAGCTTCAGACAAGAGTCTACAAAACCAAGCAGATCTTGGAATATCTTGGGGGTCTAGAACTTCTTGTTGTGTGGCTTTATTAAAGCAGTTGGGATTTAGACCCTTCATGACAAATCCTGATTTTTTTTCTGCTCCTGTAGGTAGATTTTGGTTTTTTTCGCTTTTCCCCCCTGGGGTTTTTGGTAAACAAACCCCCCCCCCCTCTCTCCCTCTCTCTTGCCCCAAACTTTTTTTAGAAGTGCACCCTTTGTTTTCTCCGTCAGAAAGATTGCTAGGACATTCTGGTGATTGAAGCTAAAATAATAGCCCAAATTAAAATAAGCCCAAGTGTTGGTTTTCTTTCTTAGCAACTGTCATCTTGATGATCTTAACCAGCTAAATTAAAGTGATTTATAAACTTCTAAAATGTGACACCAAAATTTTAACATGATTTGATTCAACTTGTTTCAACCCCAACGGAGGGTTCATAACTTTTGTGATGTATTTTCAGAAAATTCTTCACTTGATCTTTTTTGTGACTTCATGAGGAACCCTCTTTTTTAAGCTGTGTCCCAATTGGAGGTCTGCACACTACCAAATGCGCGGACCACATAGGCTACGGAGTGTCCTATGTAGTCTGCGCACTTCGAAGCAGCTGAACCTTTGTGAAATGGGACAGCCTAGCCTTCAGAATATCCCGTCGTGCTCCAGTCCCGTTGCCTAGCATCTCAAGATGCTACAGCTATTAAGTGTGCTTGAGATATGTTGTAAAAACAATACCCGGGCATTTTATTTATATTCATTTATCTGCGAATACCTGAACATTTACACCCTATTATCCAGGTGTTAACACTGACTGACATGGTTCTCTTACTTGTTAATGTTAAACATGCATTTTCTGAGGCAAAAGCTCTCATTTCAAGCGTCGATATATATGTTCTAAATTTTCGTAAGAAGCTATCTGTTGTTTCTAGCTGATAAACACTTCATTTAACACAAAGTCCATGAATATATACAAATATTACACTCAGAGCTTTACTATTTATTTCCTGCTTTGTTGCATGCAATGAATTCTGGGACAGGCGGGGCCATGAAGGATACACCACCAGTGGCCTTCGTTTCAGGCCAAATGAAGTGTTGGTTTGAAGGATGGATTTGGAGGCTCTTTCATAGGCTTCTGAATTGAGACAGCACTTGACCCGCTATTGTGATATTTGTGGCCGACGAATATGCACTTTGAAGTGCGCAGACCTCCAATTGGGACACAGCTATAGAGTAATAACATCAGGTGCAGCTAATTAGTAGAGGAGTTCAGTGGTTTACTGTAACCTTAAAACTAGCTGCTATGAACAGAGCTGTAAAAACATGGTTGAGAAGGAGCCGTTGCCCTGTATCTTTGTGGTATTTTGAAATTACAGCCAGAATAACAAACGCTGTTTTAATTAATAAGTTAAGTATAAAACAGGATGCGTATAGAAGTAGCATCTGTACTTAATCCTTTCCTCTCAGATGCATCTGACTGTGACTCTCTCTTATTGCCAGCTATATTTTAGCAGCTGCTGTGAAATTACTGTAATTTTCAGGGGCTGAAAAGTTGCTCACCGCCCGGCTGCCGGCTGCCATGGCAGTTTCTTTTCCCGACAGTGAGCCGAACCGCAGAGAGAAACAGGAAGCCCTCTGTCAGTCAAACTGCAGGGACACATGTTTGTGATTAAAATCACCTGTTTTAAATCACTTATCTCTTAATGGACTGTAACTGGAGCTAAGCAAACTGATTATGAGTGTTTACTGTTACAATAACACGTCTACTGAGATGGAAAACAGACTTTCATTGGTGTCGTGTAGTGTGTGAATTTCTGGGTGTGTCACTTTACTGGATAATCATAATAACAGCTGACAGGCTGAAACTGGAGATTTAGGAAGGGGTGCTGATGTGGTTAAAGAAGATCATTTTTGTCTTTTCACACCACACATCAAAAATAGGAAATTCTTTTTAAGCTGTGTACCAGTTGTGTGTTTTTGATTTTCAACTAACCATTGACTAGGCTGAAGTGAGAAGGTGGAAAGAACTATACCAACTAAAAATAAATATTGTTTTTGTTTGCTCTTTTAGGAGCGTGATGTATCCTGAAGATCGTGCAAATAGAATGCACATCATTGACTGTGCCAGCATGACAAAAATTCCCCTTAAAACATCAACGGTTGAGGTGTTTGGATTGAAAACAGCTGCATGAATATCGCATCTGGCTTTAAAAGCAGATCAGCTATGAAAGAAATTCAGGAAGTTCCGTTTGGCTAAAAGATATTTGACTTTGATGAGAAAAGAAAAAATACTCCCAAATTTTCAAGTAGCAGCAAAACTTACAAAGAAATATTCATTTTGAGCCTTTTTTATATCACTGTAAAAACTTGTACTAACACTCGTTCTTGAAGAGTATTTTTTTTTCATACGCTTTTCCTTTTTTGAAGCATAACTTATCACAGTTGCTTCTCAGAATATGAAATAGCTCTGAAACCACTTTTTAGTTGGAGAAGGGAGGTCAGGCATGTTTGCAAATTTTATTCATTGTGTATAAAAGAAATGCAAAGACCATTCTGTCCAAAGACTTTATTGTTTATTCAGTTCAATTCTAAGGTTTCTGTCATGCCTTATGTGGCAACAAGGAGGGCCCTAGGTCAGAGTCATGCACGTTTACCAGTCAGCCAAAGGGATATCCCCTGTGGCCAAGTTGCCAGGGCTTATGATCAGTCAGAGGCATAGTGACAGGACCCCACACTGTCACACTTAGCATGGCTATTTTCAAATCGATAAGTTATCTTTATTATATTTATCACTTATAATAGATGCATAAACATAACTGAAAACTAAAGTAGATTTTATGACTGAAAACTACCCAGTAAGATGGGTCCTGATGTCTTTTTTTTAGAGTTGTCTGGAACTCCATTGCTAAAGCTCTTACAGACCAAGTTTTAGAGATGGATTTGTTTTTTGTTTTCTTGTTTTAATTGAGATTCTTTTGGTACTGAGTCTACTTTAAAGTGACAATGTCAAGAGTGAAGGTTTGATTTTGTTATTGGTAAGGACGTAAAATGTCCCACAGAGACAATAGCTCCCTTCCCCGCTTACTCATTATGATACATTTTTTAATGATTATTGCTTATTTTTTTATTTATTCATTTATTTATGTGTTTGTTTGATTGTTTTTATTTGTTTTTGCAATTCATTGAAATTTAAATCAGACAGAAAAACTGAACAAGCAGAAGTTTATAATTTTAAAAAATACTCCATTCAGAGACTGATATTGAGGGTTTTTTGTGTTAAGTCATGATTCTTGAAATCTTATGAGCCCAAGACATGGACAGTGAATTGGATTTTGATTTCATATAAGATTACTATGCCCATTAGAACTGATACACACTTGTAAACTATTTATCATTCCTATAGTTGCACTAATTTTGAATATATTTGTATGATCGTTTTGACTCATTGCAGTTGTGTAGAATATTTGATATTAGAGGGAAAGTTCATTTTTACATGATCATTATTATAATTCTAATTTTAAAAAACATGTTCAAATGATCATGATTTATGTTTTGCAGGATCGTCAAGAGACAAACATGTCTTTCTAAGTCTGTAGAATACTATGTGAAGGTCAGGTAAACACATAGCTGAGCCGTATGACTGATTAAATTTCAATTAATTGTGTAGCCCAAGTCACAACTCTGACCTCCTGCCTTTCCGCCTGCCTCAGCATCTCCTCTCTCTGAACAACTGGGTCACTTTGATTCTGCCTCCTGACAAATTTACATGTCGATGCATGTTAGAAAACAGGGTTTTTGCTTGATGACCTTTCATATCACCATAATCAATCACTCAGTAACAACTGAGCAAATATTTTCTTTGCCACTTGCAGTACATTGACTCACTCAAGGATAACTCCTGATGTCCACCTTTCTTTTTCTTGTCCACTGGTCTCTGACTCTAGCTAGCACCAGCTCTTTCAACACAGAGCGTGACCTCGGAGACAACCACTCACATGCAAGAAGCGAAACAACAGAACCAGTCATTTCAGTTGAAATGGGTTACAGAGGGGGACTTAAAGCAGTGTTTACTTGATAAAGCACAGAGAGTAATGAACTCTGCTGTTAGTGCGGTGGAAACTAGAGGGGGCAACGTTGGATCATTGGTAGAGACATTCATCTACTGTCCCAACCCGTCCTACACCCATGCATGACAACTTCCTCAACAAAACCAACTTCATTTTTCTGCCTAAAATGAACTAAAGAAAGTGAACTGTTAGTTTTCTCTTTTCTTTCTACTCGTCTGTCCTGACAAAGAAAAATAAAACTTCTGCCAAGATATGAAACAATAGATTATTTCAAGAGGTTTTTGGAGAGGAACATGTTCTTCCAATACCTTATGACCAGCTTTCCCTCACATAACTTGTTGACTGCGTCATCCAACCTCTGAAGCGTGGCCCAGCGTACTTTCTTTGGAGCTTGGATGTCTTTTAGGGCGGATTATGAAAAGCATTGCCCCAATTCCGCCATCAAAACAAGACAGTGTCAAAAACCGAAACGCGATCCCACATGCACTTTGATGGAATCATCCCGAGAGCCTTAGATCTCACACAAACTAGTGTTATCATCCAAGTTGTTTGCCAGCCGGGCTGCAGACATGAACGCTTCCATGCAACAGATCCTGCATCAAACTGAGCGAAAGAAATGCAGATTTGGAAGAAGTGGTGCGAGAACAGGCAGCGGCTTTCTGCTCGTCTCCAAACAGCTGATGGGCACCATGACAGCAGACAGCAGGGTATATCCAATGCTGACCGAGACCCAACAAGCTCTCTACACCATGATGAGGATCTGTAGTCTCTCATCAAATGCAGGTCATTCTTTACCTGAGAGTAAATCTGTATCTAACATCTACGATACACAAGTTATCTGAGTAGCTGTCAAACTGAAACTGAAATCTAAACTTTCGGATGATTTTCACATGGAAACACCAAACTCTGACTGTTACAGTGCATAAAATCTGTCAGTATGTGGGAGCGTGGAACAAATGCTCAGCTAAGAGCTTATATAAACTAAATTACAAGCAGCACACACACTTACACACACACCCAGTCCTCATCCAAAGGGCAGAGCTTTCCATAGAAGGAGGGATTGTGTTGGATTGGATGGAAGAAGCAGGAGATGAAGGGGAGGGAGGTCGGTCAGTACTATGAGTCAGCACACACACACACACACACACACACACACCAACAGGCCGCTGTGTTACCATAGTAACGGCAGAGCTGGTCAGCGTAAAAAGCAAGGAGGACATCGGTGGACTGTTAATGTGGAGTCCAGACAGAGGGAGGAGCTGGGGACCGTCTCATTACCCTCTGACCTCCTCAATCGCAAACACTAAATATTTGTTCTTGAGTGATATTTGACCTGTGACCTCCCCTTCCCCATCCCCCCACCAGCACCTGCTCTGGGATGTTTTGATCTCACTCTTTTTGAGCCGAGTGCTGCAAGTTCAAAGTCTACAGGTTGTGTGTGTGTTTGTGGTTTGTGTGCACACAGGCAGCATGCCAGCAGGTAGGCAGGCGTGGACTTAAAGTGACAGACTCAGACACAATGGCTCAGGTGTTTATGGAGAGAAAACATATTTGGCTGATCTTCAGCAGGTGTGTGCATGTCATGTCAAAAAAAAAAGGAAAGAAAGAAAAAAAGACATTTGATGCAAATTAAAAAATATATATATATTTGACAGGTTTCATGATGTTCTTTGGTCTTAGATTGACTTACTCAGTGGTGCTCTCCAGAGGCGCTTTCAATGCGTCATTTAGCACATTCAGGGTTCCCGCAGGGTCTAACAAAGTCTTAAATTTACAAATCTGCATTTAATACCTTAAAAGGTCCTTACATTTGACAGTTGTGGTCTCAAATTTCATATGTTAGGTCTTAAATTATGTTAAGCTACAATGGATTTTTGTTACTTATATGGCTCAAAATATACAGCAGTTTTAAGTCAAATTGATCTAATTTGCTTTAATCCCTGATTGGGTTTAAGCGTGTCTGACACACACATCTACAAAGTGACGGTAGTTAGCTAATTTCCTCCTGTTCCAATCTGACCATTATAATGAAATTAGGAATTTATTGGAATAAGTTGGAAAATTAGGAATTCATTGTGACTTCGCAGGTAGAAATGATCAGGGAACATTTAATCGAACACACATACAGGAAGCCTTTTTTATGTGTGAAAAAAACCTTACAGTGACTTGAGAATTGTGTGGACTTATTTTACATTATCTTTGCAATTGTGGAAGAATCTGTATTTTTGCCAGTGTGGCAGTGAAATGGGCATTAGATTTTGTTCCAATTGGTCTCAAAAGGGTCTTAAAAAGTCTTAAATTTAACTTGTAAAAACCTGTAGGAACCCTGACATTAGCATGCTAGCACTTGCTAAAGCTCACTAAAAACAAAGATGAAGCTGATGCAGCGTCTTCATACACTGAAGTTTTGAGATGATTCACGTTAAAACCTGGTGACAGCTCTGCTGAAGTCACAAACTAAGTAAAATTCATTGTCTGGGTACAAAAAAAAAAAAGATTGTATGTCAGTGTTCCCCGAAGTCCGGGGCAATGGTGACTGTGGATTGCTTTCCTAACATTTTGTGGTTTATTTGTGATTATTTTTGGTTTCTCATATATCAAATGGTTCTATAAATTTAACAATGGCGTGAAAGCCAAATGTCTGACCAGATGTTATACGAATGAATATCCAAATATGGAACAAATTATTTGGACTAATTCAATTAACACAAATGAGAAGTCAGTCATGAGGGTGTTCTGGTCTTCTACATATGAAGATATTCTTCTGGGTTGTGAAGAAACTTTGACATACTGCTGTTTGTAGATCAAAGCCAGCTTGGTCATATGAATCATGTGGGTTCACCCTCTGGTCAAAAGAAATCTCTGCAGAAAATGTTAAGTTAATTGAGTATTTGTATAGATTTGTTTGTGTTTTAGTATTTTTTTCAGTTTTGATCCATAGTCAACTATAATATAACCTTGTACTTGATTTTTCCCCCTTTTATTAAATAAGGATTGTAAAACTGAGTCGTACTAATTGAGAAAACACAAGCTAAACAGAGAATAATGTTTTATATCAAACTTAAAAAAATATACGTATCAAGTTTTTTAACATAAATAATCTTGTTTTATTCTTAACTTTTTCACCAAATCATTTAAAACAGCAGAAACATCAAAACACTCTGTGCCAAACATATTTTCTCTCCATGTATGAAGGATGGAAGTGAAAATGGAATACTGTACCTCTAACTTCAATGTTCCCAGCACTCACTTCCTGTTTTATTCCCGCCCAACCTCAAGAACCCAGTGAATGCACAGAGAGCGCCACTTTAACATTTTAGCAACATGTTTATTGAAATAAAATCTGCTTTAAAACTGTAGAAAAACATCAGAAAAAAAACACTGTACAAATATTTCCCCCCCCCCCCGAGAGGAAGAGTACATGACTGAAAATGTGTGTGATGGAGCAGAGTTGATACGAGGCCATGTGGCTTTAAATCTGACTGGAGAGAAGTGTGACGCCTGCAGGCTCAAGTGTTAACAGGCTAAATGTGAACCCAGCAGGGGCACCACCGAGCTGCCAACACCGACAGGAACTCTGCTAGACCGAGCAAACAGGGAAAGCAGATCCTCAGGGTCAGCCTCATGAATGCTGTATACTGGAAGATGGTAATGACAATGAAAACACAGGTGTGTGTGTGTGAGTCTTTGGTACAGGTTTTTAAATGGTGAACACAAGTCTTTGAAAAGCAGGGGCAACAATGACATGTTAAGCTCACACACAACACACAGTAATGTTGCAACAAAAAGAGCAGGTGAAAAAGCACAGACAGAACAAAATATTTGACACGTCATCCAACATGTATGTACAGTCTGAACATTGCTACGACCTTCATGTGATTGTCTTGGTGGTTTTTTACAGTGCACGTGACATTTTCATTTTCACAGCCGCCAAGTCCATCATGGTGAAGCCACGTAACGGCCGATCTGGCACCAAAGCTCGTCACAATCACACAGTTAATGGCCCCCATCTCACCCTGATCCCCCTCCCTTCCTACCCCACTTTTGTACATTAAATAGAACAGAAGGCACTGTGGGTAAAAGAAGGCGAAAGCGGGCGCCTGGAAAATAACCTGCCATTAATCTGTGCAAACAATTGACTTTTTAGCCCCAGTGATTGGGAACATGGCAAAATTAAAAGTAGTATTTCAGCTGAGCTGACAAGAAGTGCGAAGGTTAAGAAATGGTTGTATTTAGTCTTAGTGTACCTTTTCCTTCACAGTGTAGTGGCTTTTTACAACCTCACTCCCCCACCATCATTCTTATTCCCTTTCTTTTTTTCTTTTTCACTGCTTGGCTCCCTGACTGAGCCAAAATTACCTTAAAATGGTTGAACTTGATGGAAAACATTCTAAAGTGCTGCTCAGCCAGTCTAGTTCCTGGCCAAAGAAAGCCAAGAAACAATTATAAAATGGGGGTACAAAAAAAAAGTCAGGAATTCACAGCAACTCTTTGTCACACTTCAACTTGCTGATCCGGCCATTAAAAGCAGCTTTAAATCAAGTCAGCTCTTCAGGAAAAAAAAGAAAAAAGAAAAAAAACACAATCAGACTGAATGAGGATGTCAGCGTGAACTTTTCTATGGCCACACAAAGAACTCCAGATTCAATACACTTGTAATAAACCAAGAGAAACTGTCAATCTCCTTCATTTAAACCTCCATGAAAAGGGAAAACTAAACACAAATAAAATAAATGAAAAACATAAAAAAAAGCTAAGGATGGACCCAGATGGGATTTCCAATATCAACAGTGAATTTTATCCATGACACTCTTGGCTTTGAATTGGTAAAATTCTTGAAAATATGACATCTTGTTCTGTAATTTAACAGATACTCTTCATTAAATACTGAGAAAATTAAACATTTAGACAAATGTCTGAGAAACACAAACAGCAAAAACAACTTAATAATCCACCTTTAGTCCATTTTGTGACATTTCTGTCACCACATATTAACTGATAAATATTGGTAAGCCCATATTTGGTCAATCCCTCATGTGATCCTTCATATTGTGCATTTTGTAGTGTCCATATTGAAGTAAAAACCAAGAATGAACGGAAAAAAAAAAGGTGAACAAAACAAAAAGACTTAAAAGGAACAACAGCCTTTCAGAACTGAATGCTGTGCAAGGGAATCAGTGCAGCTTTGGTGGAAGAACATTGGCTCAGCCAAAAAGTCCCAGCGTGACTACCACACCTTATTGGTCCAATAGATGTCCCTGGGGTACATTGCCGTGTTTGCGTAGTCTCCTACCTGTTTGTTGCTGTATTTGTTTGGATTGGCCTTGTAGCTGTAATCCATATATTGGTCGGAACCCGTGGAGTTGTTGTCGCCTGTCCCCACGAAGGTGTTGGTAGCTGGGAGGTCCTGAACAGCCTGATGCTTCTTGGAGGCAGAGGGAGACTGTGGCTGCAGTTGGATGGATGGCAGAGGGGAATTGGACCGATAGTGACGGCCTAAATCAGGGCTTCCTGGTGGGTAGTTAAGGGGCAGATGGATTCTGGGACTGTCATTGACATTTTCATTGATGAGATTGAACTTCAGCCCTTTCTGCAGGCTGGCCTCTTCATCCTCCTCTAGTGGCTTGGCTGGTTTTGGAGCTTTGCCCTTCTTGCTCTTTTTCCCTTTACCATTTTTAGGGCCCTGCTTGGGAGCATACAGGTCCTTACTTTCCTTCTTGCCAGCTTGGTAACCGCTCTTGGTATCTTTCTGCAGCCGGTATCTGATGACCACCACAGCAACAATGACCAGAATCACACCAGCAATACCTGCAAGGCTGCCGTAGAGGATATTACTGCGCTGAGCAAGGGCATAGTTTGGATCTCCTGCAATGTCTCTGTCCAGAGGTGTGTAGAGACTGTGACCAACCAGTGCCTCAATGAGGGAGACATTAGATTTGGTTTCATTTACAAAAACATGGACTAAAGCAGTGGTGTGGCGAGGAGGTTTGCCTTTGTCACTGACCCTTACTACAAGTCGGTGCAGCCCATTGTGCTTGCCGGTAAATTCTTGGGCCAGTGTGATCTCCCCACTGCTTGGGGAGATTTGGAACAGGCCATAGGGATTACCACCAGTGATGGAGTAGTACAGCTCCGCATTGGGTCCATCGTCAATATCCTCAGCTTCGACCACCTCCACACGCGTGTCTGGTGGGGTAACAGGTGTCAGGTATGTGTAGGAGGAGTTAGCAGGTTTGGTGACATAGGGTGCGTTATCGTTCTCGTCTAGAACATTGATGGTTACCCCCACATAAGAGGATCGAGGTGGGTCACCAGCATCCACAGCTTTCAGACGGAACGTATACGTGCTTTCCTTCTCACGGTCAAAGGAAATGCTAGAGAGTATAGTTCCAGTGCCATTCTGGATGACAAACTTGCCATTGTCTGGTTCCACAAAGAGTCTTACTTGGGAGTTTTCACCCTTGTCAGCATCAGTGACAGTCACTACACCGACAGGATTTAGAGGAGGCATGTTCTCAATAACAGAGAAGCTGTAGCCATTTAGCATGAACTTGGGGTCATTGTCATTGCGGTCTAGAACATTAATTACCACTGTAGCAGTGCCAGTTTTACTTGGAACACCCTTGTCTGCTGCCTGCACATGAAACTCATAACGTTCCTTCTCCTCACGATCCAACTGGTTCTTCACACTAATCTCTCCAGTGTTGCCATCAATTTCAAAGAGCTTGGTAGCCTCAATAATGCTGTATGTCAGCTCTGCATTGGTGCCACTGTCTGCATCTGTTGCCATTACACTAAGCACTTTGTCACCTGGTTGGTTGCCCTCTGCAAAATTCTCCTCAAGTAATGTGGGAGAAAAGACTGGTGTGTTGTCGTTCATGTCTGTGACCTGCACTTTGAGAGAGTTTGTGCTGGACAGAGCTGGGTTCCCAGAATCCACAGCAACTATTTCAATCCTGTAATCCTTAACACGCTCATAATCCAGCAGAGTTGTTGTCTGCAAGAAGTATTTCCTCTTCCGATCATTGGCAGACTCTCTTGCAGGTCGGAGCTGAAATGGGACATCTCCAGCTACCACACAAGTCACTACAGCGTTTTCCCCCTCGTCACGGTCTGACACCTGGACCAGGGCTACAGGTGTGCCAATGGGCATGTCCTCAGAGATGTTGGCCACACCATCCTGATGCGTTACCAGCCCAATACCACGGATTTCGATAGCTGGAGCATTGTCATTTTGGTCCTTGATGGTGATTGTCACTAGGACCTTGGAAGTCTTGGAATTGGGTCCACGATCTCTGGCCACCACGAAGAACTTGAGGAAACTCTCTTCCTCTCTGTCCACCAGACCTTTGACATAGATGATGCCTGTAGAGCGGTCAATGCGAAGAAGCCTCTGAACAGCCTCAGATGCCTGATGGAGGCTGTAGTCTATCTCCCCATTGTTGCCAGTGTCGGCGTCAGTGGCTCTAACCTAAAAAAAGGCAGAAAAATGGGTTAGGTTTTTACTGAAATACTCATCTGAGAACACTGTATTTCTCAATGAGTCTTACAAAATTACAAGGCAAACTGAAGCAAGGTTTACAGTTCACACCCATGATTCATGACCAATTATAAAACTAAGTGCAAAATAATTAAGTTTCCATTAAATCTGCAAAGCTTTCATCTGTGATTATCAGGAAATTGCACTCAAGTTTAAATTTGAATTTAATTTTGATTAAAGAAAGATATAACAGAAAGCCTGACCAGCCCAGTCATTACAATCAGTGACATTTTAATGATCATTTAGCATAGTATCATGACCATTACCGATGCAACACTACAAAGCCCTGTATGTTTTGCTGAGGGGGTGGAGGCTTCTGCTGCATGTGAAACATAGCAGAAGATCAAAGCTAAGTATACACACCCACATGACAACATCTAACTGTTGTGCAGCGGGTCATTGGTATCTAATGGGCAGATGAGTGAATGTTAATGTTCCTCTCATTATCAGAAAAGCCCTGGCTCCTCTGGGCCCATTAGGAGACCGGAGAGGACAGAGCAACATCAGCCACAATTCAGTTTTCATACAGTATGTGCAAACCCAAAGTAAGTGGAGGTAATTAGTCAATTAGGTGGTACTGGCAGTCAGCAAAATATCACTTAGGTTGTGCTCGTTAGGATGCCTTTATATGAACTCATAATGCTTTTTAATTGGATTCATTCAATGCCACAGCTGCTGTTAAAAATGTAGGTCAAATGAAGTAGATATTGAACAGCTGATGTAAATGTCTCAGGTGCTGCTGGTTCAGCATTTGTGCAGCATTCACCTGGGACTTACAGTAATGTAATTAGGGTTTTTAAATTTTAAAGCCATTATTCCCTTTAACCGTGGTGAAGCTGAGCCAAGTTTGCACTCAGCAAAATAATCTCCAGAAAAGTCCTTAAAAACAAGAAAAAGGAAATCTGCAAATGGGATGGGCCAATTTAGGTCTTCTAAAACAAACAGTAAAATTCATCTTTGGACCAAGGACACACATACTTAAAGCAGTGAGGCACGTTTTACAACCGCATTCAAACATCTGGTAAAAAGTACTTGTTTTATCTATTCTTTTTAACCACTGTCTTAACTGGGGGATTTGTAAAGCTACAGACAGAAGTTAGCTTAAGCTTAGCTAGCTTGACATAGACCAAAGAGTGGGTTTTAAATGTGGGTTCAGCTGGATTACTCCTTGAGCAAGAACAATGAATACCAAAAACTAAATGAACTCAGGATATTGCATTTATTGACCTGGTTGCATTATGCTAATATTAGATTTGTTTATTTAAGTGCTGGACGGAGCTGGCTTAGCTCTTTGTTGTAAACAAAGCTAGTTCATTTTTTAAGGACTGATTAAATGGCCTGTTGCCCAGATTAGATGTAGTCTTCTAGACAAAGTCTGTGTAATTTATCTCAGTTTTTTTTTTTCTAATAAACTAAATTACTTTTGCAAGGTAAACCAAAAATATATAGCTTATTTTGTAATGGTGGATGAGGTTCAGATAACTTAGCTTAGGTTAACTCTGTGCTAGGTTCATTTTATCTTTTTTTTTTTTTTAATTGGCAAGGAAATATATAACACACCTTAGATTTGGTTTTATCAGTGCTTGGTAAAGCTATGCTGTCTAAGCTTACTCAATTAGCGAAACAAAACTAAGATAACTTGCAAAGTTTTTGAGATTTTATTGTTCAGAGGTGCTCATCTAGTTTAGCTTGGTCTTCTTGGTTCTTATACAGATGATTATCTGATTCTGAGCACAATCATAAGCAATAGGGCATATCAAAGCCTTGGTTTATAAATTTTTTAAACTTTTTTTTTTGCTTTACATTAGAAAGATTAATACTTTTACTAATTTTATAAGCTTATTGGCTTGGCTTTAATTATGAGTTAACAACCCAGTTTAGAAAATGTGTGGTAAGAATATACCTAACTGAGTATCTAAGGAGGGTCAGGTGCCAGTATAATCTCCAAAAGGTTTTTCTGTATCACAGACTGGAGTTCATACTACCACATAATAAATATCTGCTTTCCTGTCTGCTGAAGATCATTGCCTGTGACAGACCATCACCCGCATCCCTTGGGTGACCGTGGGAGTCGCTGATCCAAGTCTGAGAGGTTAAGGTTAAGGAAAGCATGAAAGTGAAATTATAATTTCTCCTGCACATTGATTTCCTTTCCTCCAGTGTGGCTTTAAACAGCAGATATCACCAAACAGTGGTGAATTATTGACAGCCTCTGAGAATTGTGTATTGAACAGTTGAGCTGCTGGAGCACAGGGCCACCGTGATGAGGCCTTGGCCACGCTGGCTGCTCTCCAAGGCCACTCTGTGCAGACATACAGCAAGTATAAACACTCTTTATCTCCTGGTTAACAATTACCTACTGACCAACTGGTATCTTAAATAAGCAGACCAAAATTTCTGCAAGTCTTAGTCAACTAATAATTAATCAGTAATGATAACCCACATTTGAAATGAAGCCTGTTTTTAGATTTGTGTCTCCGTGGCTAGAAAGCCATTAAAAAATAAAGAAAATCTGCCGTAGATAATCCATCACAGTTTACTTGATGTCTAGTTTATTATTGACTAGATTATATTCTAATTACATGGAAGATAAGTGTGGACTATTAAAATCATTCTGGCTGCCTCTTTTTCATTATTAATCAGCATGCTGTCAAGGAAATGATTCTTTTTAGCAGTCTTTAATGGGAATTTAGCTTTTAGTAATTAAGGAAAGATTTCTCAATATTCTTAAACATGCTTTGTTCTTTGAAAAGACTAAAATGTACATATAAGGAGGAGTGAAAGCATTCTTCAGCTATTTAATTAGTGGTTGAAGCCTTTTCCATTTTCTTTTCTTTTGTTCATTTTCTGGTTTAAAGGAAGGGGGGGTTTGCTTTGAAGAAGTGGTGTCACATCCTCAAAGGCAACCAATCAGATACAAGAACTTCCCAATTAGAGTTTACCCTGAGCTTGGGGGTGTGTGCTAGTTCTAGGACTGATAAAACACTTTTTTTAACCTAGCACAGATGACATGAATGTGGGTGAGGCCTGCTGTGATTGGTCAAACTGCTGAAACTCAGCAATCAGAGGAGACTAGGGCTGTGTCCAAATTTGAGGGCTACGTCCCTCCAAGGCAGATTTGAAGGCTGCTTATGTCAAAGAAATGTGACCAAAGCTTTCCAGTTTTGAAGGCTCCTTCAAATGCAGCCTTCAAATGTGGCCATATTTTACCCAGATTTTAAGGACGGTCCCATGTATCCTTCGTGGCTAATTCTATCCAAAGATGAATTGCGGGCCAATTGTAGACTGGGTACGACGCGTAGGACCTAACCCCCAGATTTGGACATGGCCATATGCTATGTCCAAATCCAGGAGTTATGTCCTTCGAAGGATGCGTCCTATCCAGTCTACATACACTGGGTCCTTCTTACACCATGTAAAACTTGTTCCATACTCCACGAGAAGCAAGAACTTTGTTCTTGCCCTCAAAAGCTGCAAGAACAAGAAAAAAGTTTGTGTTCATCAAGTCATTAAATACTCCCTCAAGAGGCTTTGCGACTGGGTGAACGTGGGGGGGTTGTTCATGTAGTGATTGTAGATTTGCAATAAACTTATAAACTTCTGGAGTTATGCACGCGGTGGTGTCCATGTATTTAAATGCCACGTGTGTTGTTTACGTTTTCATACTTTATTAAAACTGTACGCAACTGCATCTGTAAAAATATGGAAGTGACAACTCAGCTGCAAGCATCTCTGTGTTAACCCCGCCTGCCTCAAATGTCTGAACAATCACACAATACTTCTCGGAGCTTCCCGAGAAGAAAGTTCTGCTCAGCCGAGGGGTCGAGAACAAGCCGCAAGCCGTCCTCAATCACGTCTGCGAGAACAAAATTACGTCATTTTGTTCTTGTGGCCCCGAGAACCAGAAGAAAGTTCTCGCTTCTCGCCAAGCATGTAACAGCTTTAAGGCACTGTGCATGTTTTGTTTCTTTCCTTTAAACAAATGTTCCTGTAGAATGTCCCATTTGGCCTGCTATGCATCTTGGGATAACATTAGCCATGAAGGATACATCTGACCATCCTTAAAATCTGGGAGAAATAAGGCCACATTTATAGACCGCATTCGTAGGAGCCTTTGAATTTGGACAGCCTTTGGCTCATCACTGTGATGTAAGTGGCCTTCGAATTCAGCCTTCAAAGGACGTAGCCCCCAAATTTGGACATAGCCTAGGCTTTTTCAGAGAGGACAGCCTGATTTGGTTTCTCTTTCCACAAGAAAATGTGTTTGCCTTTTCATAGGTGCTTTAACCTGAAATCTGCTTTCTTCCTATATGCCCTGTATCTAGCTTTAACTTTATGAATGTATCCTAAGAATATTTTTAATTATTAACTGATTTGTTGATGTTCAATGGGAGTTTTACCAACCCCCCCCCCCCCAAAACTGAATTGTGATTGCTGGATAATAAATTAAATTTCTTAGCTGGAATTTAAAATTGCCCATGAAGAAAAAAGGTTTAAATTTGCACATCATAGCAGTTTGTCCCTTTAAAGCGTGAGTCAAAAGCCAGAGATACACATGTCAGTAGAGCCGTTGGACAGTTTAAGAAGGTCAGGGTCGTCAGTCAGCATTGTCCTGCTGCCTCTAAAGCATCACTCCTCAAGCGCACGTTAAGTGAAATGAATTCTGCGGCTCTCTGAAATGCAATGAGCCACATCCATAGCAATAATACCAATAAGCCCCGTGGATAATCTCATGACTGACTCAGATTAAGTCATGCACAGCGAGCTGGAAGACTGGCTGGTCGTGCTGCAGTCACAGGGAGGGAGGGAATAGGAAAAGTGGAGGATGACACGGTGAGCTGAGTTTGTCAGGATGTAGCAGAACCACCGAGCCAAACCAAGTCTTCCTGCTCTGCCAGCTGACGCCGACATCACGTACCGGTGCTGAGGCCGAGGGCTCAAAGGTGAGGTTGAATCACTGGTTAATATGTGACTACACACAGTGATCCCACGCCTTGCTTCACCTCCACCGCACCATCTGTCTATACGGATAATTGAGCAGCATATTATGTGCAGTCAGTGTGCCGTGTTGTCCTGCAGTTTTCAGATTTATCCGCAACAAGGCTAAAGGTTCAGCTTCAATATTTGGCAAAGATATAACTGTGGATTAAAAACTACGGATTGTAGAGCTGCTGTAGCAATGTTCAGGCATGATCCCACCTGGCAGTTTGCCCTCTTACTCTTTCATTAACTAACAAACTATGAACAAAAAGGCTAGTTTAATACACAATTCTGTGTAATTCTGTGAGCTTAATACTCCCTGAGTATTAAGTATAAACCATTCCAAGCTATTCAAGAAGTTACGATGTAGGGAGGTCCCTTGTTGTTTAGTACGCATTTTTTCTTATTGGCATACTAATCAGTGTATGCAAGTTAGAGGTGCGTCCTGCCCACCCCGTTCAAGGTTAGCAATGGAGTATGGCAAGGGGGGATTTTATCCCCAGCCCTATGTGTCTACATGGACGACCTGTCCAGGCAGTTGGGGGAGTGCCGGACAGGTTGTGTGGTGGGTGACAGCCTAATTTACCACTTCTGACATGCAGATTATCTTACCATTCTCTCACCCAGTAGCAGTGGGGTTCAGCAGCTGCTTAATATCTGTTCTAAATATGGAGTTGATTTTAACATTAAATAAAATAGTAATAAAAGTGTTGTGATAGTCTGAAGGACTTAGGATGACATTGACATCATGTCTCCCACCTTTTATCTGTCAGGGGAAGAGTCGGGGATGTCCAGTGTCACAAAGTACTTGGGGCACATCATCACTGATTCCTTGGAGGATGATGCTTACATGGATAGACAGAGAAGGCTGCTGTATGTCCAAGCTAACATGTTGTCCAGAAAATTCCATTACTGTTCTATGGATGTCAAGATCTAACTGTCTAGAACTTACTGCACCCCTCTATATACAGTTCCACGCTGGGTGAAGTATAAGGAGAGTTTGTGTAAATTGAAAGTAGCATATAATGACTGTCTTAGGATGCTTTTCAAGAAGCCGAGGAATACTAAAGCCAGTGAGTTGTTTTGTAAACTTGGATTACCCACTTACCCCGGCTTTGCTGAGGAATTTCCCTTTTAAATTCACAGGCAGGCTGGACCGCTCCAACTTAACTCATTGCCTTGATGACAGACCCTAGTAGCTTTGTCAGGTATACCTCCAAGATATGAGAACACTGGCATGTGTACCTTTTTTTTTAGCTTTTTGTCCCTTCTGTCTCCTTTTTTTTTCTTTTTCTTATGTCGTATTTTGTTTTCTTTCTTTATTTTTGATTAATTAAATTTAGTATCCATTATTTTTATGTATGTAATGTAACGTTTGTTATGTGGACCCTGAGACTGTTTTAAAAGTTTTTATGTTGAACAAGAAAATTTACTATTTGAGTCTTTTTCTCTTTCAAATTTTCCCTAAATGGTCCAAGATTTCTGAAAAAGGTGTCTAACACATTGTTTTATGTTTTTACAGACCTGACATGAGTCATGTTTAATCCAATGGGCTCTATGCACAGCTCCTCTACTTCCTGAACTTAAGCCAGCTTCTCTGTTTCCTGGCTTTTATGACTAGACAAATTGATTAATCCAGGTGTGCCTGACCTCAGTCACCACAAGGACAATGGACACACACATGGATTAATCTGTTTGTCCAGTAATGAAATACAGGAAACAGAGAAGCTGGCTTAAGTTCAGAAAGTAGTGGAGTTGTGCATGGACCAACCTGAGATATAAAAAACTGACGTGCACGCTTAACTATATGGTAAAACTGAGTTTGTGTGTGAGGATGTACTGACCTGGAGCACAGAGTGACCCAGTGGGCTGTTCTCCGGTAGTTCCGCCTCATAGTGACTTCTCTCAAATTTTGGTGCATTGTCGTTCTGGTCGGTCACAGTGACCCGCAGTAAGGCGCTGCTCGCCCTGGGCGGCTTTCCTCCATCCACGACCCGAATGTTCATATCGTATGAGTCTTTCTTCTCACGGTCCAGGTTGCCCATGACGACCAGCTGTGGCAGCTTCTCGTCTGAGTCCACGGCAACCTGCAGGCTGAAGAGCATATCGGCGTCTGGCCCGGTGCTCAGAGAGTACTCGGCCACACCGTTGCTGCCGGAGTCCCTGTCACCTGCCATGGGGATGGAGAAGAGGGCGCCAATGTGCGTGTTCTCGGGGATGGCCAGGCTGAGGATGGGTGAGGAGAACTGTGGCGTGTTGTCGTTGATGTCCAGCACTTCGATTAGACCTTCGATCAGCCGCGGCCCCATGCCAATCCCCTTCACCATGTCAGTGATTGACACCTCGAACTCCAGAAGGCATCGTTCATCCTCAAACAGGCTACGACAGTCTCTCAGCGTCTCGCGGTCGATGGGGATCTCAGTGGTGTAGATATCGCCAGTCTTGCCATCCACCCTCAGGTATGGCGAGCCCACCTCCAGCTTGTAGAGATGTCCGGTGTCAGGCAGGCCCTGGTCCGCCGCCAGGCTGCCGATCAGTGTGTTAGGCGGCTGTTCCTCGGGAACACGATACAGGATGTCCGTGGGTGCGGTGCTGCAAGGAACCATCAGGACGACAGCCAGGAACAGCAGAACTTCCCACTTTGGCAGCGCCATGTTTCTGCTGAGTAACACCGCTCTGTAACGAACAGACAGAAAACAGGATGGTGAGACGACCTCACAGCAACTAATATATGAACTATATATCCCTGATTTTTGCTAAAGTACACCCACTGGGGTTGAGACATGAGGTGGGCGGTTTATGTGAATGCAAAAGGCAGGAAAAGTCTGAAACAGGCTAAATAGTCTGATTAAAAATTCACACCTGAACATATGTGTTTGTAGGGGTCTAAATCACTTGTTTGATCACATTACAATATTATATCAATACAGTGGATAGCTGATTTGATTTCTGCCGATATCTCAAATTTAGTCACAATACGATTTTGATGCGATTTGATTAAGGATCCACCGATTGATATTAAATTATACAAAACAATATTACAAGTAATAAACAAGGTTATTGTTTCTTAACATAACTGTAAGCTTTGCAGAATAATCTCCCTGTCATATCTATCCACTGCCCAAATATAAACATGTATTTTGTGGTAATTGTGTCAGAGGAACTTCAAAATAAAGCCATTTTCATAATAAAAGTGGATTTGATAGTGATTTTTGGTTGATATCGTGTTTTTGATCGGTATATAAATTATACATCATCTATATTGACGTATCAATATAGGTCGATGTATTGTTACACCCCAATGTGTATGTGAGCATGCCTTCTCAGAAAATAAGATGAGACCCCGTCCTGTTTGTGTCACGAGGGAGGGGGTTGGTTTGCAAAGTCCCAAACAGTTGCTTCTTCATCATCTTTAAACTTGAAAAACTAAATGTGGTTTAATCAGAAGGTGACATTTTGAGTAGTAATCAACCCACGAAATTGTGATTTTTTTTTCTCAGTGATTGGCAGTTTTTACTGTGACAGCAATTTTAACTTGAAAGAAAATGTGGTAGGGTTCACTACCCATTTAAAGTGAAAATCAAGTTTTTCTTCCTTCCTCTCCAAAAGTCCCTGCAAACCAAGGAAACAAAAATCCTTGATCTAGTCATTTGTTTTTAGGTCAACGCACATTCAGTCCCCTCCATGAATTGAATTATTTGTGTAAATAAATGTAGCATTTCAAGGGCCAGATGTGTCTGGAACATGTATGCCTCAACCTTTATGTTCCAAAACTTTTAGGGCACATTCGCCCCCTAGGACAGTCTTGGCAATTAAGTTAGATTGAGTGCAGAATTTAAGAAAATTTGCACCTTGCTTAGGTTTTGTTGCTTTCACACTTTACTTGAGCAGATCAAACTGCTTAAATAATGTCACACCGTTGCAGTGCTCGCTAGAGGCCATATTCCCTGAAACAACTGCTGACCAAGAAGAGAGAAAAGAAAATCCGGCTCATCGACTGACCTACACTTCCTCTCATTGGTTCATGACAGCCCACTTGCTTTCAAACTACAAGCTAACCTCACCACGCTTCACTTGCAAGTGAACTGAAATCCCAAAGCAAACCAGAGTTGACTTCTTTTGCCCGCACCTGAGTGTGAATGTGCGTACATACTACTCCAACAAACGGTAAAATCCATGGACCAGGGTTTGTTGAAAGTGGAACAAACAGCATCAGTGTACAGTAGATGCGCCATTAGACCTGAATAAACACCTAAAGTTTGAGACTTTTTAGGCCCTGTCCACACAAAGTCAAGCTCTGGCCTAAATTCACAAATTTTTCACCAAACCAGCCTCTCATCCATACGAAGCCGACATTTCGGGGGTCTGTAAACGATCTTTGTTTTTTATCAAGCCTTCAGAGTGGGAAGATTTTGAAATCTTTTGGTTGTTCAACCTTCTTCTTTTTGGGAGTTTCTGGCGGATCGAAAACCGTAGATCGGAGCATTCGGTTTGGTTGTTCAACGTTGTATACATATTTCTGCACATGCCCAGTACTTCATCGCCTGTTTTCGCCTGTTTTTGCTTTAGCACCACAGTACTACTTTCAGGCCTGGCATATATTTTGCAGCGTTTCCATGCATTCATGTGGTCGATCACATTTATTTTATGTCTCCGTCTTTAAGACAAACGGTCTGGAAAATATCAGCATCTCATGTTCGTTTTGACTTCGTGTGGACATAGCCTTAGTTTCTTAAAAAGTACCCTAAAACTTAAGCCCTGTTTCATTTCCACCCTTTGGCCCAGGTCCGAGGCGTAGCGGTCATCTGTTGCTTCAGCCTGAGCTTTCAGGGTTATGATGGTCAGGAAATGGCCACTACCCCTTAATACTGAGGGCTAAAATTGAGATTGGGCCTTAAAGTACCAGGAACTTTGACTGAAATGAAAAATTACACTGTAACTTTGCTGTAATCCATAAGCAGGAGATCTTTTATTTATCCATCAACAATTTCTGCCACCAAGGCTGGTGTTGGCTAAACTACATCAGCTACAGCATAATCTGTCTCTTACAGCCAGTCTTTGGAACAACAGTGGTAATGTGGTGGAAAGATAACACAGCTGAATTAAGACTTTAATTTTACAATACTCCATACAATATGTGTTCAGACCTTTAAGTAAGAATCCTGTTGGTTTTACAGAAAGCAGCAGGCTCCTTCTGACCTCCCAGCCTCCCAGCAGAATGCCACATCCGCTTCTCAATGTGAATGTTTTTACTCACAAACTGACTTTTCACCTAGTGTTCATAATGCCACGTCTGAGCCAGACTTCCTGATATCAGCGCTTTCTTCTTCACTTCTTCTCTTTTTCTTTCTTCTCTGTCTCCACACGCGTTTTTTTTTTTCTTGGCAGAAAATCATCTCAGGCACACACACTGTTTGGAGTTGGAGGAGTTTCTCTGCTGCAGGCCGACGAGGTTAATCTTTTTATTTTATCCTCCTCTTGTCCTTGATTTGGAAACACTCACAAAGAGGAGTAGGAGGTGTAGATGCCTCCTTCCCTTTACTCCCTGAACGCTGCTATGCTAATGCAAATGGCTGGTGTGTGTGGGGGAGTAAAGGCTTGTATTTCCTGAGCCTATTAGGGCTTCTACAGAGTAATTCAGAGATGGAGAGAAGATGGGCCCTATATGAAGTCATCCTGTGACAATAAACAAACCAACGCATTGAGTTCCTGTAGTGGCTTGTTTTGCTCACAACACAATGACCACATTAATAAACTAAAAACACATTACAGCACATCCTCTGCGGACAAACACACACAAGGTAAAACACATCACAAAATGATGCTGATATGTTGCAGATATTGTGCAGCAACTTTAATACTATAAACTGGTTGAACTGAGCTCAAACAAAGGTTTTCAGTGTTCATCTGAAATTACTTCAAACAGAAGTTGATGTAAAACACCGGCTGGCTAATGATGACTCAGCAGCATTCATATTATTATCCACTATCAGCAGGGGCGGAGCAAGAAAATGTGGACGGGCTCCAGACTCAGACCACCACACACACTGACATACAGTAGAAACTCTCTTGTACAGTCGTCCTCAAAATTATTCATACCCTTCAATTAAAGAAAAGGCTAATATTACAATAGTAAATCAAACAACAAGAAAATAAACTAATAACATATAAAAAATATTACAAAATTATAATTCAGTGAAATTAGACATTCCTTTTGAATTGTGGTTGGAAATAATACTTTAAATTAACAAACAAACAAAACTGTCCCAGACACATGAAAGCACTTTGCCCATGAACAGTGGATTTAATACCTGTGAACAGGTGTAGAAATCTTTTTGAACATTAGAGAAAACACATGATTGCAGTGATTCCCTCAAAGTGTTGCTCAACAAAATTTTAGCTTTAGAGCCCAATAATTTTTTTTTGTTTTATTTTATTTATTTTTGTGTTTGTTTTTGATATTTCTTCCTAACCAGATTTCAAAATCAATGTAATTTAACAGAATTTTTATTTATTATTAATTTTGTCAATTTCAGCTTATTTCACTGACAGTTGATTTTTCCTCCTTTAACTGGAGGGTATAAATAATGTTGAGGACAACTGTAGCTTTAGGATAAATAGCTGTTTTTTACTTGGTTAGTGGAATTTATTTATCATAGTCCAGTATTCTGTTTATGTAACCCTCAACTCACCCCTACAAACACAAGTTTGTTTTCTAACTTCCTGAATTACTGATACAAGTACAGAATTATATTAAAGCAAATGAAATATCAATTTTATCAAGGAGCTATCCTTGAATTTTATTTTATTTTCTGGTTTATGATTGTATTTCATTGTGCTTTTTGGCTGGTTTAAAGTTTAATTTCATTCCTGTCTGTTTTATGTTTATTTAATCTGTTTTTCATTTTATTTATGGTCAGATAGTAACCTCTTCAGGGTTTAAAATTGATCGTCTTTATCTTCTGCTAGCATTATGTCATTGAAAATCCTATGATAGCCTTTCCTTATTTCAGTCCCGTTTTGTTTTCATTCCTTTTGTATTGACAACTTTCAAAGAGCTGCTCACGCACTCATTAAACTGCAAATCTCATCAGATTAGATGAGATCTGCAGTTGCAGATCTGCAATATTTACATCTTGGCTTCAGCCCTGGCTACCAAACCAGGATTACCAAACCATGTTTGCAAACTATGGAAATCAAATAAAGGATAAAACAAATGAAGTCACGTTGCCTCATGTTGTGGCAACAACTGCAAAACAGAGTCAACAGAACACCTGTTTCTGGTTGACTTTTTCTTTTCATTGTTTATATTTGTTTTTGCCTTGTTTTGCTTGGTCAAGCATGCCGCTCATTTGCAACTATATGTTCTGTAAATAGTTATAGATATAACTTAATGCTTCAAAAGTTTCTTAAATCTGCATAAATTATTGGACATTGAAATATGATGCATATTCAAATGACCCTCACAGCATAACATGTGGGGAGTGCATTCGTCTTACTTGGTTGACGTTGCTCATTGTGGGATTTGACTATTGGGCTTGCTGTGCAGAAACAATATGATGCTGTAGCTCTAAATGCATCATGAAAATGACCTCTCCTTTAAATTACAGACAAATTTTTCATAACCTAGTTTTCAAACAACTGCATACATGTCCAATCTTTTTACTGCCATCAACAAGTTCCCACATCAACAAAAAAAACTGAGCAGACATCAACAGTTTACATGTGAAACAACTGACTTATTTATCAAATTGTTTATCCTAAATATTTGAAATTATATATTTTTTTGGCATCTGTGTTGATCTGATAAGTTTTTAAAGGTGAATCCTCAATCTTCAGAGTAAAAGGCTGCGAGTTCATTAACTGAATGAGTGAAGGATCAGGTGGTACGAAGCTGAAACAGCTGCTGCCGCTAAACGGCCATAAAACCGAGGAAAACAGCAACTGTGAAGCTAAAAGCAGCAAATGTTTGATGCTGTTGCTATCGTCCTCTTTGCTGGATGCTCTACAGCCTGCTGGGCCACACAAACACTTAATTACCCCCAGAAGACTGTAAATGTGTGTGCGTGTGTGTAAATTAGGGGCGTGAATGTGCATGGGACTTGTGTGAGTGTGTGTTTGTGTACACAAGTAAGCCATGTGTGTTTTTTTCTCACGTTTTTTTCTCCAGAGCTGCAAAATACCCCAAACCACTAACCTTTGCCCTCTGACCCTGTGGCATTTCACACGTAACCGTGGAAACAGAGCTGAAACAACTGTTCACTAGCTGAAGTCCGTTCTGTTAATACAGCATTAAACACGAGTCCAGCAGCACCAAAACCAAACACACCACAGTCGTACTGACATGTAAACGGAAACTAATGTTTGGATTCATCAGTTCTAAGTTAAATTGATCTGATTTTGATTTGATAGAATACAATAAATGCTCAAAATATGTCGCTATAGCTGAAGTTTCTGGGTAAAATGTCAGATTGCGGCTGTTTTTGTTTCACTACAGTCTAACAGTGACCTCATGTTTTGCCAGCAGGTTAAAAGAAACCGTGAGCTGCAGGATGAAGCTTCAAGAAATAAAAATGGAAGATGCAAGTACTGTGGATTCAGGTGTTTAGCTTTTCCTTTCATATTTTTGTAGTTTTATTCCTTTGGATTTGGTTCAAATTTGAAATATTCCTTTCTTCGACTTAAAAAATGTTATTTTTGCAGATCAATTCAAAGGACTGATGTGCAGCAAATGTTTTAAAACATGATATATTAAGACTTTATTCAATCTGTTAAAGTGACAGCATTTATATATGGTTCAGTTTAAAGGTAGAGTCCAAAGTTTCCACCCTGAAAATAAACGTTAGACTTGAGCAAGTGAAATCCGTCTCAAACTGCACCTTTTGGCCTCTACGCACATGAAGTGGTGCGTTTGAATGCAGCTCCCTCTCCCCCTACCTGTAATTCACTCTTTAGCTTTGTTTTGGTGTGTCCGGGACATTTCTGGGTGGAGATTTCGGTTTATATCGCCAGCCAATGGCAGCGCTAAGGGCATACACCGTGTGGGAATAAGCTCATGATTGGAGCAGAGCAGAGACCAGTCACTCAAACTCTCGAAGGATAAAAAAAGAAGAAAGAAAAACGGCGGATGCACTGAAGAAAAGGTAAGAGCTTTAGATAGTGCATGTTAGAAAACCAGGGTTAATGTTAGTTTGGCTTTTACCCGCTTCTGAGCTCTGAAGGAGAAGCTTGAAGCTGAATAGGCTGAAGAACGAGGCGGCACCTCTGTTCTCAAGTTTTACTTAAATCTAATATTGCCCTTCCATTCAAGATATTAATGCAAACTGTACAATCATGTCTTTCTTTTAAGGGACACAACGTATCGGTATCAATGTCAGTATTGATGAAAAAGTACCATAAACTGCTGGTATCAAATTGGCAGGAAAAATTTCAGTATCGCCCATTCCTAGGCTGTTAGTGTTGACCTGCTGCTACAAAACTACAATCAAAGTACAGTGGAAAGAAATATGTATTATTACATAGTTTTCATGTCGTAGTTGGAACAAAAAGGAGCAGAAACCTGTGTCTTTGCACTTACGGGTAGATGTAAATGTATGTAAACATGTCACACACACATACACACGCACACACACACACACACACATCCAATCAAAACCCTTCCCAACCCCCAGATCTGAAGCGGACGTAGATAAACATGTTTTACATGTAAACTTTAATTCTGAATTATTATTTCCATGTAGACATGAAAGAGAATATTTAAATTTGCAACAATTAATTCTGAATTGAAAAAAATATGTAAACGGGACCACAGACAATTCATAAACATGTAAACATGGAGATGATGTCAAGAAAAAGCAGCAGAAGAGGCTGGAGAAGAGTAATATGGTATTGTCACTTTTCTATAATAAAGCTTATTAAAACAGCAGTTTGATCTGTTACTTCCTCTGGAAAGCTAAATTGGACTTAACTGTTACAGCATATAAAACACTGATAAAAACAAAAAAAAAAAAAAAAAAAAACATGATGCTAGAAAAAACACAGGGGGAAAAGTTACCCGGTTATACAAGATGCAGACTTAACTTCCTAAGCTAACTGCTTTTAAATCTGTCATACTAGTTCTGATAGAGTTTGGTGAGTTCACATGAAACAGGGAGAGGAAAAGTGTTCATTTCCTATTTTTCCCACAATTGCTTTTAAGAGAAAGCAGCCAAACTGCTTTCTCTAGAGCTACATAAAGCCTAAAATTGGCAAAAGTTTCTATAAAAAACATCATGAATCTGTCAGGATATTTGCAGCCAACTTTATCAATATGAGTCATTTTGATATTGTTTGTATGTTTTGATGTGTGAGATAAACTATTCCGTAAAATCCACACAGAAATGGTGAAAACCTACATGTGAACCAAATGCACTCCAAATCTGGCAGCATTACACTGAATGTTAATCTTCACCGCCATCTTTACTTCATCCTCGTCGCTGTTTTCACTTTCAGACGCCGAAATAAATTCAGCATTGTGAGATGCAGCCGAGCCGATGTTTTCCAACAGGTTGTTGAGTCTGAACTCGTGTGTGTGATATAAATAGAAACGGGAGTCTGCATTTCCAACGATTTATTCCTGTTTCAACACAAACAAACTGCAGGTGAGTTTGGTTTGTGCAGTTCGACGCCTCAGGTAACAGCAGCCGAGTTTGTTTTTCCTGCACTGAGCTCGGAGGGTTAAAAAAAGAGCACGTTGGGTCGTGAGAAAAGTTGGATGTACAGGAAAAAAAAAAAGGGGGGGGGGGGGGGGGGGGTCGAAATGTGAAGAGTGAAAAAATCAGTAAGCAGCGAGTTCCTGTTTGTTGATGTGCATGGACTCACGATGGCATGTTTGTTCACATGTAATGTCTGTGCAGATGTGTGTGTCAGCTCCTCCGGGGGGACGGGTCGGGTGAGCTAGAGATCGTCCAGCTTCTTTTTTTTCCCACAGACTCAAACTTTCTCACCAACGAAGCCTCTGTGTGTGTGTGTGTGTGTGTATGTCTGGGCACGAAGAGGCGGCCTGGGCCTCATAGCAGCAGGAAGCACAGTAACATTTCCATGTGTAAGGAAAAACCAGCGACTGTTTGATGCTCACAGCCGCCGTGTCTGCTGCTGGACCGGCCGAGAGACAAAGACTTAAAATAGGAATGACAAAGGGAGAGAGGGAGGGGGTGTGTTCAGACAATGCCGCTCATCTGTACATTACAAAGCAACCAAAATGGCCCCATCACCACCTGATGTAGATGGATCTCCATGTCAATATCCCACCTTTAACTGCAGGACGTCACATTTAACAGCTCTGGGAGCTGCTCTTCATCTTTGAAGCTACTTCTAATATCAACTAGAACACTTTTATCATTAAAACAAATATAACAGAGGATCTACTAAAACTTCCAAAGCTAAAAAAAAGGTGGTTAAATGGCAATTTAACCCTTAATATATCAGTTGACTCCAGTCTTCTTTAATCTAATCTAACAAAAACATGACTTTTCCACTTTTCCAAGGTTACATTAACTCTTATGTAAGCAGATTCAGGTAGCAGACGTAACAGAAATAACCACAATTTAGGAATTAAAAACTATTTCAAGATGATCATTTAATTTTCTATTTAAAAAAATCAAACATTCGCAATGATTGATTTTAGTTCCTACACTTGTACTGCCACAATTTCTTCTTAAACTGAACTTTGCTGTTATGTAGGTAAAAATGTGGGAAGGAAAAATGTGTTTTCTAACTTGTTTGTAAATCCATAAATAAATAAAACTGACAAATATTCCAGGATCAGAATCAACATCACCCCTGATCAAGCAAAGACATTCCCACTGCAATCTACCGTATGAATGTTCATTTTTTCTTCACATTAACCTTTGCTTCATTCAACACTAAATCAAATAACAGCAAACTATTTAATTGCTTTGAAAAGGTTATGAAAGTACAGCAATATCACTGATATCTCATTTATATTTCATAACCACTGAGAATGTTTCTATGAAGAGGTCAACTCGTTATTCTGCAAAATGTGCGGTAAAAGTCCAACATGACTTATTGAAGAGGTTGCCTCTTCAATATAAATATGTATAGATACATGATAAATACTTTATTCATCCCTATGGGAGAAAATCAAGTGCTGAAATGTGATACACATTTCAGGAAAGCTTTAAAAATGTAAGAACACAGTTTCTAGATGATGTCATTAAATATCTGAACTAAATCAAGTGATACAAAACTCCACACTGGTTTGAAAAATGTGTTGGAAACGTAAAATAAGACATTATTTGTTTGACATAAAACAAATAAAATCCCATCACAAGTGTATTGTGTGGGTTTATAAGTAAAGGAAAGCTTGAAAAACATTTCAGCAATATTTTACGTACTCCAGACAAAACAGAACAAATTAAAATCCTAAATCAAGAATGACTAGAAAACAAACTTCTGGGTAAAAGTACAACATGACTTCTTAAAGGGGGCGTCTCCCCAATTTCAGACATTAAAATGTTTAACATTCAAGGAAATCTGTTTAAAAATGCAAAAACATTGAGACGGGTTCTGGGAAATGTCATGACCAAGAAAAAAAACACTTCTCTGAAGTTTGCGAAATACGTTTGAAATGTGAAAAAGAATTGGTTCAGCAACTCCAGACCAACCGGCACATATTAAAATCTTAAATCATGCGTGCCCAGGAGGAAATGTGAAAAAAAGCTAAATTAGCTTCAATAAAGACGCTGATTTCTCAGTTTCATCAATTACATGAGCGTAATGGATGTATCTTAAAACCAAAGCAGAAATACTCATCGACAAACGACGAGACCTTTCTAGAATGTGACGCATTAGAGCAATAAACTGGACTACTGACCTCTCCGGTTGATCCGGCGAGCTGGTTAAACATTAAAGATCCTCTGAGCTGAGCTGCACTTGTTCGAACTCCCTGGTGCATCTGCAGTGATCGCCTTCTGCTGCACGACTGAGCGCAGCTAAAGAATCCAGTCACCAGCAACAATCCTGCCTGTCGGCCCATCCCATCCAACACAACTGCTCTCATTTCCATGACAACAGACCCCCTGATAGCTTTGAAAATGTCCCACTGCCTGCAGATGTACCAAGGATGGAATAAAGACATGCAAACGTACGTTCTGTTCGCCAATAATCTTTTCTGGCACCAAATCAAATGTTATGTGAAATCTAGGGAAAATCAACTAAATCTGACAAACAGATGCAGCTGTAATGAATTCTCAGCCACGGTCCGTGTTCTAAGTTATTTCTGTTTATTTAAGCTAATAAATGAACCACTTTTTCCTCCACAAAATGAGAATTGCGTGTGCGGCAGACACAGAAAGACATCTGTGTTACATAAAAGCCTGAATAATCCCCGGTGTCATTTTTAATTGTGGTAACGAGCTCAGCAACGCTGCGAGACCAATTACAAACCATGAAAATATGACAACCATTCTGCAAAAATCTGGCAACAAACAGCAGGCGGCCGGCCGCCAAACTGGAAACCAGTTTGGAAAGTTTCTGTCCGACAGTGCAGGTGTGTGTGTGTGTGTCTCACACGAACAAGAGTAACCAGAATGTCCGGCATTTTGAGTTCACACATTGCAGACCTGTGGCTTGAATTAAACATCACACACACACACAGAGAATCAAAAGATGCTTTGATGTTCTCAGATCTCAGATGGACAGGATGTGCACGGTTATGTGGACAATCCAGAGTGTGGGTGTGTGTGTACGTGTGTGTGGTCCGTCTGCTTTTCAGTACAATAGGGCTCACTCAAATGACTCCATTCACTTCAATTGTTTGATCAGATCAGCTTGCACACACACACACACACGCACACACACACACACACGGCTCCTCATACCACCTGTGTGTGGTCTGTGAATTCATTTGAAGTGAAAATCTTCGGTGAACTCACATTTCAGTTTTTATTCATTTAAAAATCTTTTTTTATTTAGTTTAATGAACACGACAGAGTTCGAACATTTGTGTATTTACGTCTCTGAAGAAGTCTGGCGTTAGCAAACAAACTCTGCTCAAGAAAGACGTGTTTTTCTTAAATGCTGCGGCTCGTTTTCTCTCTTATGAATCTCCTCACCTTCATACATTAACCTGTGCATATTTGCAGCAGTAACTTCGTGCAGGTAATGCAAAAAAACTCAAACACATTCAAGAGTTTAACATTTAAATAACCGAATAAAGACACAAAAAACAGGCGACATGAAGATTCTGAAAGGACTCAAACACAGAAAAGCTCATTTGCAAAGATCAAATGAAGCTGAAGCAAAACAAAAACACGGACATGATGCGAATGCGACTGACTGAGCAGATAAATCCCAGATTGAGCAAATGCCCCCCCCCCCCCCCCCCCCTCCTTATGAACCGTTTAAGATTGTGACGTTATTCTGTAGCGTAAAAGCATCATAGAAGGCCCAGAGAGTCAAAGGTCATTCCCAGGTTTGCGGCACTCCCCTTCCAGATCACAATTATTCTGGTGTGATTCATTTTTCCAAATAGATTGGCTTGCGTCATTCCTGTACGCCAAATATGTGATAAAATGACGTGAGTATGTTTTTATTGTTGCTCTGGAACACAAACTGTTACAGGAAATGCAGTGTTGGAAAGAAAATAGGACAAAACGAGAACCAATAAAGGAACCTGAAATAAAAGCTGAATATAGTTGTCATTGTCTGCATTAGCACGTTAAATGAATTTAAAAGTGTAAAACATTGGTAGGAAGAGATTAGTGACTGACACTAAAAAGATTTTAATGTCCGATGCTCAGTCCAGACAACTTTATGTCTACGAGGCAGCAGGTGTTGTGTTTGTAAGCGTGTCCACGCCCTCTGCAAACATTCTTTCAGCTGCAGTGAAAGTCATCAGGCCATGAAAACATAAAGAATGTGACGTCTGTTGTCACTGTTGACAGGAAATGCACACACACACACACTGACTCCCTGTTTAAAGGTTTGACCAGTTTCAGTCTTTTTTATTGTCTTCTTCCTGTCCAGCCTCCCTTATCCTCACAGTCTTGCTCCGGGATGCAGTGGCAGGACTAACTGGTACCGGCATCGAACATGTGACCCTCTACTGGCAAAGATCTGCTCACCTTTGATCCACACTGAGGCAGCAGCAGCAGAGGGGGATTATGGGAGTTGGTTTATGAACAGCATACTGGTACAAACTAGATCAGACTTCATCAGATCGCTGTTTTTTAATCCAAAGCAACATATTCACTCCCCGTGTCGACTGCATGAAATCTGTATCACGAACAGCTCGTCAAGCTGAAGGAGAACTACGACTCCAGGAGATGCCGTTCAGTCCGTCTCCAAACGTTTACAGTCGTCCTCAAAATTATTCACACCCTCCAGTTAAAGAAAAGGCAGATTCACAACAGTAATTCAAATAACAGGAAACTAAAGAAACTAATAATAAATAAAAATTTACAAAATTATAATTTAGTGAAATAAAATATTGCTTTTGACTTGTGGTTGAAAATAATAATAATAAAAAAAAAAAAAAAGAACTATCCCAGACACATTAGCGCATGTTTCCCATGAACATTGGACCAAAATACCTGTCAACAGGTGCAGACGTCTGATTGGACATGACAGAAAACACCTGATTGCAGTGATTGTCTCAGAGTGTTGCTCAACAAAACAGCCTCGGAGCCACACCGTGCTTGTTTACTTGTTTTATTTTTTGTGTGTTAGTTTTTAATATTTCTGTTAAACCACAATTCTAAATCAGTGTCCTGATTTTCGTGGAATTTTTCTTTATCATTACTTTAGCCAGTTTCAGCCTATTTCATTAACAGCTGATTTTTTTCCTTCTTTAAATGGAGGGTATGAATAACTGTGAGGACGACTGTACATCAGCTCATTCCAGCTCGAACCGACTGGATCTTTCAGCACGAATTACACTTTTAAAACCTTATTTAACAAAAACAAGCCCATAAATGACAAAATAAATAAGATCTAATCAAGTTAATGTGCACGGAGGCTGTAAACCAGAAGGAATACGCTTCTGAAGCACAACAGAGGTATCTCTAAATCGGAAAACATCACTGGAAATGAACAGCAACAGGAAGCAAACACCACCTGGAAAATGTACTGTATAAAGAGCTTGAATATCGTCCTCATAAAGTTTCGGCTAAAAATCATTTGTCAGATTATTTTTCAAGATGAAATGCTAAACTCAATAGAGTCTAGATGGAGCAATTTTGTTCCCGTTTGTGGACTCATTAGACTAAACTTATGTGTTTAGGGGGTTAATATTGTTCCACAATTTTGGAAATTAACTTTAGACTCCGGAAAGTTAAGATAATATTCAATGTATCATAAAAATAAACTGGAATAATTAATAGTTGACGCTCCAGTTTCAAACACTTTAAAAGTATTCCCTGATCTGCGGCCGGAGAAACGACAGAAACTGCAGTAAATCAACTTAAATCAGCACAAAACCTCTCACTTTTCCGCCCTAAATGTGTTATTAATGAATAATTTCATATCAATGGACATTTGCACTTGAAAGGAAGAGATCAAAAAGCGTTTTATTCTATTCATTTAACTTAACGGTTTGTATTTATTCCTTTTCTGAGTCTTCCTTTAAAATAAAGCAGCAACATATTGGAGCGTCAGGCCTTTGATGGTGAGATGTTAAGCTCTCAAAACTGAATATGCTGAACATTTTAAAAAGAAAACGTGAAGACGTCCGTGGCATTAAAGGTTTTCCAGACTCAAATCTTAAATGAAAGACTTGTAAAGATGTGTCCATGCTCTTAAAGAACCTGTTTTTTAATGTTCTTTTTTTTAAATGAATGTCATCCTCTGAGTATATATGGCGGTGTGAAACGACCTGCTGTTCAGATCAGCAGCATTATCTGTCTTTAACCCTCGTTTCTATCCAAACGACTCAATCAAACCTCAGTGATGGGGCTTTTAGCTCCGTTTCTAGCAGGAAACAAAGATCTGTCCATCTGTCTGTCAGTAAAGCATCTCCACCCCTGCAGCTGCAATCTGCATGAAACTAGCAGCGTGTTTATGATCCCTTCAGGAGCTTTCCTGCGTCTAACAGGAGAAAGCACAATGATGGCATCAGTTTTAACTGCTGTCACAGCTTTCAGCTGTTTAAAGAGGCAGAAGAGAGCGGATTTCTTTTTTCCTTCCCCCGCTGCACCATCAGGTCGAGATACCCTCTCCTGCACAGCAACGCAGACGTGCTGCGACAGCAGAGTTCCCCCGTGACTCCCAGCCTCGTTACGGAGGAACCACCGTGCGTCGCACATTTAGGGCTGATGTAAACCTCTGTGACGTGAACCCACAGTGTCCCCCACAGTTCCGACGCGAGTGCTGAAGGAGTCTTGGAGAAGAGCACTGATTCTTGTTTTGGGGAGAAGAAGTAAGCAAATCAGGAAACACGCATGGAGCAATCCCTCCTCATCCTCCTCTCAACAGTGAAGCGAAACGTTGTGCATCTACAGCCTGAACAGAGGCAGCTTCCTCTCCGAAAGGAAGCAGTGATGAAGTAGCTTTGGAGAGATTTTTACACCTTCCTTATAGATGTCACAACTATGAACATGTGCCTTTTTTGTTTCTTTTTTTAAACACAAAAGTTGTATGTTCTCACCTCCTTAGACTTAAGGATGCTGCTTTATATGAAGCCTCTGCAGGTTAGGCTCAGAAACCATGTTTTCTGTCTATAAAATCACAAAAATGAAGCAATTTTTACAACTAGAAACAGATTAAAGGGAAAAAATATAACAGATTATTAAACCAAAAGCCAAAATAAGCCACTTGCACAAGCAAGATTTAGTAAGGAGTGACTAATATTAAAACCACCGCTGATTAAAATTGAGCAACTTTTAGCTCAGCTGCAGGTGGAGATTGCACAGAAAAATAAAAAACGGTGAAGATGAAGCTCATTTTTACCCAAAAGTAAATGCAGTGCGGGAAGATGTTGGGAGATGATGATGGGAGACCGCACATGGGTGCAATTCATGTATATATGAGGAGAAAAGCTCTTTCTAGAGCTCAAATGTAGATCTGTGTGGAAAATACATCTGTGGACTCCTGAATGAACCTTAAAACTGGATTTAGGCAAATAACAGATGAAATTCTTATGATTTATCTCATTGACTGTGGTATAGTTTGCAAAAGGCATGTTTTATCTGCCGTTTTCATGGACGTGCAGGATTCCGTTGCAACATAAAAGCTCAGAAACAGCTTAGTTTGGATGGTTAAGAGTCTTAAAGGCAGGATTTATGTTTTCAGAGATATAACTGAAGCAACAGAAGCCATTAAAACCATTACATGTTAATCTTTCCTCAGAAATCTTCTCAGACTTGATTCTGTGAAAGGTGCAAAACTAGATGCCATTAATGTGACTCATGTTACACATTCTCTCCTAACAATGCTTAAGTCAAATAACCGGTTATGCCACTTTAGAGAAACCCGACGAAGCGTCCATTTATCTTTTATGTCTGAAATTATAATAATTATTCTTCAGTGAGTGTTTGCTTTTCTTATTCCTGCACTTCTGGCAGACCTGAGCTGAAAAATGGGGCAAACCTGCCGTGAAAACTGGGAAATCTGAAGCGAGGACGCCTCTTTTCCTGCCGAGCAGAGATGTAAATGTGTGCAAGTGTGTGTGATTTCATTTCACACACACCAAACCCATTTCCACTCCACCAGCTCCCATTTTAATGACGGCCATTAACGACACGGCTCGCTCAGATCTCCAATTTTTACGCAGCAATGTGCAGAACGGACTCTGTACCACCTCCCCCTATTCTTTCCCCCCTCGCCATCCTCTTCCTCTCCCAGCTAACTAAGCCTTCAACTCCCCCACCCCACCCCACCGGGAAGTGGATGAGCATTTTTTTTTTCTGATCAAAATTGGACAGATTTGTCTCCAAATTACAGGAGGCAGCAGAGACTCCCAGAGCTGGTTTCAAACCTCAAACCTGGCGCCCCCCTTTCGCAGCAGCGCGAGCTCGATTGACAGCATCCGAACTGGCCGCAAACCTCAGTCAGAGTATCCCCCCCTCAACCCTTCCACAGGAGAGTAAATATACGTTTCCAGCGGCAGAAACTGGAGATTTCACGTGCAGGTTTGTGGGTTTTGACCGCGAGCTGAAGCTCAGATGCTCTCGCGGAGCTTCAGTTTTCATTTGGAACCCGCTTCAAAGCCAGAGAAAGACCACCATGTCATCCAGTTATTGTCTACTTTACACCTCAAAATCCTCTCCTCTTTTTCCTTCTTGTTTTCATCTTTTTCACTCTTCCATCTCTGTAACTCTTTCCCTTGCAGTTCCTTCCTCTCAAGTTATTTCATACCACTTTCAGCTAAACGTGGTTACGTGACCAGGTTTTGAGTTTCAGACGACGCTTCCGAGGCATCTGGATGTTTTCCGTTAAACATGAACGAAAGAGGGGTTGGAAACGGGGTCAGAGGTCAGGCTTCGGCAGACATAACATCCCTATGAAGGGACGACGGGAATCCACCACAGCGGCAGCGTTCACTGCTCCAGCTCGGTGTGTGAGTGTGTGTCGGGGAAAGCAGATGCAGTTTGCATGTAAATACTCAACTCCCCCTCCCTTTCTCCCCCTTTTCTCTCTCTTTCTCTCTTTCCCTATCAGCAGGATGGACGCCCATCCTCTCCGTCTCGAATGAGGAGGACCGCGAAGCCGGAGGACCAGAGGGACCGGACGGACAGGATTCCACGGCGATGACACGGTGGATTTGTCACACTGCATGCCCTCCTCAACCACCTCCGCACAGTTCTCCTGAAACTCCGCTGCCTTTATATGACTTTCAGCTCACACACAGCCACGTTAGGGGTGTGTGGGGGGGTGAACGTGGAGGGGAGGGTTAAATCTGATGCTACAGGTGCTCAGGGGGCCTCAGGTGTGCAGACATAGAAGCTCCCTGGCCTGTATGACGAGTTTATGAGCAGCCCCGGATGAATGGACCGTTTCCTCGCGTTAAGCAGCCCCATGAGAGCCCCTGAAGGCAGATTAGCTCTCACACAACAATGTGAGGACTAACCTCTGATTGCAACCACAAATATATATATATATATATATATATATATATATATATATATATATATATAATATATATATATGGAACTCCTCAATTTGAATTCACATAGCCACATCCTGTATCCATACTTCTCCTCCAGGATCACTGTGGTGGATATTTGCAGTTGCACAAATGTTAGGAAACCCACAGGAAGCGATATATTATTACTGACAGACATGGAGGTAATGTTGAGGACGAAGAGGGATCGATACGGATCAATAACACTGTAGTGAAACACACGTAAAACACCCATCAGAGAAGATTACACGCAGAAAACGGACGTTCAACCGCTTTAAATGGGTTTATTTCCCCGAACAAATGTTTTAGAAAACAGCTGCTCCGTCACTGCAAACGACTGTGCGCCTTCACAGATCCATCCTCCACCGACTGTGTTTCTTTTTTTTTTTTTTTCTTTTTTTTAATTAAAGTGCAAGTGCACGTTTAGGCTAAATTGAAGTGTGTGTGCTCGGACTCTTCTAATGCGTAAAAGCGTGTCCTGCGACTGAGGGTGGATTTAGATCTTTGAGATGTTTCATTTATTAATGTAGAAGTGTAGCACTGAGACTGTGTGCATGTGGGGATAAGTTCCTACCTGAACCGGGTAAGAGCCGTGCGGTTCCCCAGCTCTGAGCGCTCCAACCCGGCTACAGGCTCCGGTCCTCCTCGATACCCAAACGGAGCCGCTCCGGGAAGGGGAAAAAAAGTAAGAATCCAAAGCGCTGAAAAAAAAAAAACTAAAAACAAATCAAACAATCCAGTCACGATGGTTGTTATTCCTCCAGTTTCTCTCGCAATTTCTGTCCACTTTGCCTGTCGTGACCAGCGCTGCGCGTCCTTCCTCGCTCTCCGAGGTGCGGCTGGGGCTGGAGTCCAGCCTGGGGTGAGAGAGACCCGTCCGGACAGGTCACTCACAGGCTTCTGCCGAACTGTCACCACTGCGCGGACCGCAGCGGCAGCATCCTCCGCTGATGGCACGCGTTGGGAAGGTAAGTTGGGTGGAGGTGATTGTGCTTCTGGTGGTGATGGTGATGGATGAGGACGCAGCACCGGGACGAGGAAGGAGGGAGGAACGGGGAGGCAAAATAAAAAAAGAAAGAAAATAGAAGAAAAATCACCCAAGTGTAGAAAGACAAGCTCCGGTAGGTCCGGGAGTTGAAATCAACGGTCCTCTGATTAGTTTCCACCCCGACGCGCGGGCACCGCTCTGCCGCCTCAAACTCTGTCCGCCTCCCGGTCCGGCACGGAGCAGGTCGCGCGGCTGCTCTGTGTGTGATGAGAAAGTGGAGTGAATCCAAACGGCTGCGCTCGCGCTTCCCCCCTCTCTCCCTCTCTCTCTCTCTCTCTCTCTCTCTCCTTCTATCCCCCCCCACACGCCTCTACTCCCTCACCCATTCACTCTCTTCTCTCCACGGGGGGGAGCGGAGGCGGAGCGAGCATCCTCCCCAACAACTTCGTGGATTTTCCAACATTTTCTTTTCTTTTTTCCCTCCTTTTCTCTGTGTTCTACTAAGACATGGAGACTTCTCATTTTCGAGCGCTCGCTGCTTGCGAACAAGTTTATTATCATGGTTTTATTCTTTACAACTTCACGGAGAGCCACAGGTTCACCGCCTCAGACTGAACACTCCGCTCGTGCACAGAGCTTGCTCATTTATTTTTCTTTTTGTGTATAAAGTGGGTGATCATCAGTCCGTGGGTCTGTCTGCGTTCCGCATCACCCAGCCGGCGGTAAATAGACGTTTGTTCCCCCCGGTCTCCTGCTCCATCTCCGCTCCGTCCGACCGCGGAGAGAGGAGGGATGCTGCCGTCTCTCGCGCTCTGAGCACCACCTACAGGCGACAAGCGGCACGTGAGCGCAGCAGCTCGTTTTCTCCTCCTCCTCCTCTTCCTCTTCCACAGCCGGGGAGCGGGACAAAGTGATGAAAAATGTATAATGCGGATATTAGCGGACGTGATATCACAACAGTGGCCGTCGCAGGAACCCTCGCGCAGCATGCGGCGGAAGGAGACCTTCGCTGTCCAAAGCCGCTTACTGGGCCTGATATTACAAACAACACATATGGATTATGATTTTGCATATGGAGGCCCCAGTTTCAGGGCATCTGCTTACAGAATTAATCCAAATGCTGCTTTTAAAAGGAAAAAGATAAAAACATTATATGTTCTTTTTCTTTAAGGGGACTGGCACGACAAAAATATTCAGATGATCCGTTTAACACACACACACACACACACACATATATATATATATATATATATATATATATATATATATATATATATATGTGTGTGTGTGTGTGTATATATATATATATATATATATATATATATATATATATAAGTATGTCATGATTATTTGCTGTTGAATATTACTTTTAAAATGCAGATAAAGGAAGTTTTATTCATGGGAATGTAAGTGATGCAAGAAATGCTGAAACCTTTTATGAAAGTTAATGCAAACAAGCAAATCACATCAATACAATAAAAAAAAGTAAGAGTGTACCAATAATTGCATGATTAACAACCTGGAAACAGGTGCAAATTATATAAAAATATGGAACTACTTTTTAAATCACAGAAGAAGAAGAAAGAAAAACGACCGCAAAACAGTGTAAACAAAACAAATAGAAAAGCACACATAAATGTAGTTGTAAACAAGCTGGAATCCATTTGGTGTTATTGTTAAAACCAATTAATACAACCAAACCCAAACAGCTGACAATGAGCAAAAATAAAAATGAGGAAAACAACTCTGAAAAACAACTTCAGGCCGACTGTATACAAGCAACTGTAAGATAGAAAAAGAACTGGGACAGAAACATTACTGAATATACAAAAAGTTACTGGTATAAAAATCTCCATATAAAACAGGGGAGAGACACAAAACAGCTAAAGACACCACCCAGATTCACCGAGGGAAAACTAAGAATACAAAAAAGAGAAAACAATGATAAAGATGAAAAATCCTCATAAAAACTACATATAATAAACAAGTGAATTTTAAACTAAGTGATGCACAACATGAAAATTTCAACCAACACCAATAACCAATAACTTCCTGCTTTCATGACGATACTGATAAAATATTAAAGCTGAAAATGGGCTAATATTAATTCCCTGTGCAAAATGAGAAAAATGCCTCTGCTCTGGTAGTTGCTGGAGACGTCATAATGTTGCTTATGCTTAGACCTTATGTTGTTCCCATTACCATGCATATGGAAAAAAAAAAAGAAGAAAGAAAAACAAAAGAACAGCAGTACATTGCTTCCCCACTAAACAGCACCTGTTATATATTGGTTAATTATCTTTATAACTGTTTTATTTACAATATTTATACATTTCCTCTTTCCAGGGAGCCTTTTAAGATCCGGCTACAACAGATGAAAACTAGCGTTTTCCTAAATCTGGCGTATTTAGAAGTTTTTCTTTGATTTTCATATGCTCTGCCCCATCAAATAAACAAATAGAATTAAAAAATATTGGTCGATATCGAGCAGATATCAACACTGGGCCGATAATACCGTGCATCTCTACTGTAAAAACAGAATTGCAACAAAAATATAAGTTTACCTACCAAGAAGAAGCAAATCAACAGCAGAAATACAAAACCACATAACTTTCATGAAACAAACTGACCGCAGACACAGGACACACTAAAAGGAGATAAACTGATCAAAAGTAGCAACAACACTAACACAGAAAACCCAAAACGACTTAAAAATATAAAAATGAGCCTAAATAAACTCAAACACAGAGCAGACTGATGCTGGAGGGTCGGGGCTGTCTCACCTGTTCCCACCAGAGACCAGAAGTCTGCAATCTGAGGTCATCAGATGGAAGTGAACTCAAACTTATCTTCAGCCTCTTATTTCTAATCAGCATTTGTCAGTTGTTTTAACTTTTCACAGCTGGTTAACATTAAGTGCCATAACTACATTTCCCACTATTTCCCATATTTCATTTGTTTGTTTGTTTTTCTCTAAAATATTCTAAAAAGTGTTCATATTTTGGGATAGACTAAGCATTATATAAATAAAATTAAATGAAAAATACTACCCCAGAGGAAAACTACATACACATTACTAACAAAACATTAGGAATATTTGGCTTTTTGTCAGAATGAACTTAAAATCCACTCTAACCTTTCCAGGTGAACTGAGTTAGACTGTCTCTAAACTTTTCAATGCACATGTACATTGCTCAATGGTTAAATATTTATTGCACATCATGCCGTTCTCCAAAAAGATGATTAACCACAGAAAATACAAAAGTGGGTCTAAACCGTGACTTGACCTCTAAATGTTCTAGTTTAATAAGCTCTTGTTTCTAAGCTTTCCTCTTCATCATCCTGTTCACATTTAGACATCATCAGACCAAGATGACACCAAAAACATGACAAGTTATTGATACATTGTCATTTATGCTTTGGTACACCCACTCTTGTTGTTAGCCTTTCTGTCAATAAATTGTTTGATATGGAGGAATTACCACATCACAATTCCAGTTAAATGTCCAACATTCATGACAAAAATCATGGAGAAACAATTCTGGGAAACTTGTAGCTCAAACATATGATTCTGTTTTCTTCTTAAAGGAAAACTCTCTTTTTTTTTTTCAACCTGGACCTTATTTCTAGGAGTTCATACGTGCATTTACTAACCAGAAAAATTTCTGCATCACTTTGATTCCTTCGGAAGATATTACATTGAGTCGCCCTTTGATGTACATCCAGGGGGGGGGCAGCCTCTACAGTACGTATACAAGGCATTATCTGCAGCAAAACTCCTTGATTTTGACCAATACTTTAAGGAGAATGAACGAATAAATGAGTGCCTTTAATAAAACCAATACATAATCAATATTTGAATGGGCCAATTTGTAGTACAGTGGAAAAAATAATTAGACATGTTAAAAAGGTTCTCTTGTTCTAAGAGATTCAGATCAAATATCCATGTGGTCATCCAGAATGCTGCATGCAGAGCACGAGTGCTGGAATTAAGATGTACAAAGTCTGATAGTAAACTCCTTTATTGTCATCAACCCAGCAGCAGCAGCAGCTTGGACTGTTTGCTGTTGATTCATCAGACCAGTCCTTCCAGTGTCTTCAGCTGTCCAAAGTTAAGGTCCAAAAAGGCATTTCCATCTGTGAGTGGAAGAGATACAGGGTCCACAGGAAAAAGAGAGGTGTGGGGTAAGAAGGCAAAAGAATTACAGCAATTTTTAATCTTTTAGGTCTGTTTAACAAAGCTAGTTAAATAAAACTTTTCTGTCTTATTTGTATTTTGCTTCCGTTTAAAAAAAAAAAAAAAAAAAGAATGGAAAAGCTGAGCATCCTTTAAGTGTGACAATTCCATAATTTTTTTGCCAGAGGTTGTAAGATGCAAACCACGCTGGTACCAACAGGGAGCAGGAGCAAAGCAGCGAGTCATGCTGTCAATACCATTTAATCGCTGTCTGTTCCCACAGTTTGTTTTCCCTCCTGAAGATGTTCATCTTGTGAAGAGTTTAAACCTCAGTGGTCAACTTCGCTTCCCAGCATCCTTCTCATGAATTAACCCAGGGGTCTATGTGGACCCCACCTGATCGGCTATAATATAATATCAATATTCTCAGTGTGTCCTCTGCTGCACTGCACTAATCACACTTTCAGAGTTTGTCCACGCAAGTAAGAAGTTCCCTTTGTTCAGCTTTAGGAGTTATCAGAGGTCAATGTGGTGTTTTCACGGATCAGTTTGTTATGCTGGGAAATACTGACATCACAAGAATTACAATTTAACACCTGTGTATTTACTGTCTTCATTGGTTAACTTGAAGTTTTGTCACAGCAAAATATTTTAAAAACAAAAATATCCAGTGTTTGTTTCTAACCTCTAAGAAAAGATGAGATTTTTATGCTTTTCATCACAGATGACAGTACATGTAAATGTGTAGAAAAAAAGAGAGAAACCCAAGTAATGTCTTAATTGAGGCATAATATAAAAGAAATAAGCTGTGCAGCATGTGGTGGAATAGGCGAGAGGAGGAAATTATATGAACATGCGTCATTTATCTTTTAAATAATCTATTTGCATCTTCTGCAATAATTGGAACAGTGTCTTAATCATCATGTAAATAGATTGAATATTGTGTCATTGTACAGACAATTTGCGATCATGGCTACCTGGAGACATTTTTTATTATTTGATACACATACAAAATATAATCAAATATTTATTTGTTGACCTTGATTATGACAGATATTGCCTGAAGCTAGCAGCTGAGGGACCAACAGTGTACTCATGATAATTAACATTAGCAAGTGTACACTTTCTATTTGACAAAGCAAACATAAACATGTCTCACTCTTTTAAGAAATATGTAAATTAAGATGATTCAATTCATTGTAAGATTATAAAAGGCAGTGATTAGTTGGACTAAAATATTTTATTAAGGTGATAGCTACAAATTTAATTCCTCCCGGAGGTGGCGCACTAACACTCGCTTACAAACAATGTCCATGAGATTTTTCTGTGTGGTTTTTAAGCAAGACACTGTACTGAATCAGCACTTTTAAGGGTTTTTAATGATATTCTGTTATCATGTGACTCTGGTGACTGTGTGGTTCTTGTTCTACTGGACTTAACTGCAGCACTTGATACTGTTGACCACAATGTTCTGATCTCACGTTTGGAACATTGTGCTGGCATAAAAGGGGTGACCCTGGATTCAATCAGGTCCTATTTGGAAGACCAAACCTTCTCTGTCCGCCTTGGGGATTGCAAGTCATCTTGTACTCCATTGTTGTATGGAGTGCCACAGGGATTCATTTTGGGCCCACTCTTATTTTCTTTATATCTGCTTCCCCTTGGCTGAATTATTAGGAAGTATGGCATTTCATTTCATTGTTATGCAGATAATAATAGTAATAATAAAACATTTTATTTGTAAAGCACCTTTCATTGTTAAAAACAATCCCAAGGTGCTACAAAAAACAACAACAACAAAAAAAAGGCAGGTAAAAGACTATATTAAGAACAAGGATAAATGGATAAGGCTTTGCTAAAAAGGAAGGTTTTCAGGCCTTTTTTAAAAGAGTCTCTGGTTTGTGGAGCTCTCAAATGGTCCGGAAGGGAATTCCAGAGACGTGGAGCAACTGAACAGAATGCCCTGTCCCCAATGGTGCAAAGTTTTGTCCTGGGGGGCTGAAGAATGTACTGGTTTGCAGAGCGGAGGTTGCGTGAAGAGGTGTGTTGTGAAAGGAGTTCGTTGATACAAGGGGGAACTGTTCCATGGATGCACTGATGGGTTAGTAGGATAATTTTATAGTCAATCCTGAATGTTACAGGAGGTAAGTGGAGTGAGCAGAGGATGGGTGTGATATGATTGTATTTGCGTGCCCGCATCAGGATCCTTGCAGCGCTGTTTTGGATATATTGCAGGTTTTGTATGATCTTGCTTGAAGTTCCAAAGAGGAGGGCATTGCAGTAGTCGAGCCTTGAGGAGATAAAGGCGTGGACTACCTTTTCTTCATCTGAGAGACTGAGTATGGGGCAGAGCTTGACAATGTACCTAAGGTGATAAAAGGAAGTCTTGCAGAGATGTTTAATGTGAGTGTTAAAGGTGAGATGGGTGTCAAACCTTACACCCAGATTGGTGACCGTAGATGAAAGAGGTATGTTTTGGCCAGAGAAGGAGATGTGTGTGATGGGGGATAACCGGACCTGGTGTGGGGTACCAACTAAAAAGGCCTTTGTTTTGGAGCTGTTTAGCTGAAGAAAGTTTTCTGTCATCCACACCTTTATCTCCTCAAGGCAGATGTTCAGTGAGGATGGAGATGAGGATAAAGATGCAGGTGGGGTAGCAGATGAGAATGGGCCTGTTTTAATGCATAGTTGTGTATCATCGGCATAGCAGTGGAATGCTATGCCATGCTGACTAATGATACAGCCAAGGGGGAGAGTGTAAATGGTGAACAGGGTGGGGCCGAGAACTGACCCTTGAGGGACACCATAGGTGACAGTGTGTGTCTCAGACTTCGTGCCTCCCAGAGTGACATATTCTGTTCTTCCGGACAGATGTAACTGGAACCAGCTCAGGGCCGAGTCTGTAAGTCCGATGGTGTGATGGAGGCGTTGAAGGAAGATGTTGTGGTCAACCGTGTCAAAAGCTGCAGACAGATCCAGGAGAATGAGTAGCGATGGTGAGCCGGAGTCAGCCGCCATCAACAGGTCATTGGTGACCCTTACCAGGGCTGTTACAGTGCTGTGAGCTGAACAGAAACCTGACTGGAATTTTTCAAAGAGGGAGTGCAAGTTAAGATGGTCCTGAAGCTAGGCAGCAACAACTTTTTCCAGCACTTTGGACAGGAATGGCAGATAGGGGATTATCACGCTAACCGGAAGTTCCCGGATTTTGGCACTTCCTCTTCCGGGCCATGTTAACGACAGCCGTTCCTGCTCTGTTATACTGTTTAAATCGGATAAACTCCAAACATACTCAAGTTTTCATTCTAGACTGAAATGATACTAAGGAAGAAGTGGATCAAAGCGATCGATTCGCCGCGGTGAAGGGCCGAACTTTATAATAAAACACACGTTTGTTTGTCGCCGGTGGGGCACAACACCGGCACTTCACAGCATGCCAGCATTAGCCAGCTAGCGTTTACTGACGTGCAACATTGTGCGTCTTAAAACACACAAACATCTGAAAATCGGGTCTGTACCCCCCGTTTCCAGTGGAACAACTGGGGACTGCCAAGAAAGGAGACGCTTTCAGATGCTTGTGTGTTTTCAGCCGCACAAAGTTAGGCACGTTATCGAGCTGGCTAATGCTAACCTGCTAACAGTAGTCCGCCGACTACTACTCTGTTAAACTTTGTTAATCGGATAAACGCCAATGCTAAGTTTTCATTCCAGACTGAAGTGATGCTAAGGAAGAAGTGGATTAAAACGACCGATTCGCCGCGGTGAAGGACCGAACTTTATAATAAAACGACACACGTTTGTTTGTAGCCGGCAGTCTGCACAGTCGTGTTAGCAGGCTAGCATTAGCCAGCTTGATGACGTGCCTAACTTTGTGCGGCTGAAAACACACAAGCATCTGAAAGCGTCTCCTTTTTTGGCATTTCCCAGTTGTTCCACTGGAAACAGGGAGGACAGACCCAGTTTTCAGACGCTTGTATGTTTTCACAAGCGAAAAGTTGCGAACGTCAGCTAGCACGAGCTTGCTAATGCTAGCTGTAGTGTAGTCTGCATCATTGAAGTGCCGACTACAAACATACGTGCAACCTTGTTTTATTTTAAATTTTGGTCCTTCACTCCGACAAATCACTTTCATCCACTTCTTCCTTAGTGTCTTTTCAGTCGGGAATCCATGAAAACTTAGGTACGGCTGGCGTTGTTTATTAGATGTACACAATGGAACAGAGCAGCAACATTGAGCCATTCCTGGCCCGGAAGAGGAAGCTTCAGATGTTTCAACTTCCGGAAACTGGAACCGAGCGTGATAATCCCCTATTGGAGATGGGTCTGTAGTTAGAGAGGATTTCTGGGTCCAAGGTGGGTTTCTTGAGGATGGGCCTGATAGCAACAGATTTGAGTGCAGGAGGAACATGACCAGTATGGAGTGAAAGGTTGATGACTTTTGTAATCAGAGGTCATCAGTGTGGATGTTAGATTTGACCAGGGCAGTAGGGAAAGGGTCCAGGGCACAGGTGGAGGGTTTCATCCTACAGATGATGTCCACAACTTCTTGCTCAGAGATGTCGTGGAAACAGCAGAGAGGGTGAGTAGTTCCAGGATGTGGATCGGCAGTAGGAACAGATGGAGCAGGGGAGCTGGAGAGAAGAGAGCAGATGTTGTCCAATTTTGTCCTGAAAAAAGTGATAAAGCTGTGCACTACTCTTCTGTTGTATTACTGTGTGGAAGTGCTTGTGGCCTGAGGAAATGATTTATGGTGGAGAAAAGCTGCTTTGAGTGTCCAGGGCTTGTATTTATGATGTTTGAGTAAAACTGTAATCGTGCCATCCTGATTGACTTAAAGTGTTCCTTTAGGTGTTTGTGGTAGGCCTTTTTGTGGATAGCGAGACCAGATTTAGCAGCACGTCGCTCAATTACACGCCCAGCTGCTTTCATGAACCATAGCTCTGAGGTGAACCAGGGGGCTGAGCGTGAGAAGGTGACAGTTCGGGTTTTTACAGGGGCGTGGCGGTCAAGAATACTGCTCAAGGTGTTATTGTAAAAGTCAACGGATTCATTTGCTGATGAGAAATTAGCAGGGGATATTTGCTGAAGGTCCAAAATCATGGTGTCGTGGTTAATGTTCTTCTTTCTGAAATGAATTTGGCGTGTTGGTTTAGTATGGTGGGGCACTTTTAACTCTAGTGCAATGATTTTGTGGTCAGATGACTGCCAGATCTACCTTCCGCTAAAAAAGAAGAATGGGCTCTCTGTGAACTCTCCAAACATGTATACAAGACGTCAAGTCTTGGATGGCACTGAATTTTCTCAATCTTAATGATTCAAAAACTTACATAATGGTGTTTGGACTCAATCTCTCTAGTGGTCCTCCTGTAGTTCTGGACAATCTGAAGGTGTTTTCCAAGTCAGAAATTGTCAACTTGGGTTTTAAAATGGATCATGAGCTAAAGCTTGAAAGCCAGATTTGCTCAGTTCTTTTTTCCAGCCTTTTTCATCTGAGGCAACTGGCCAAAATAAAACACCTTTTAGTATGTAAGCACTTTGAAACAGTAATCCATCCCTTTGAAACTACCTGGCTGGATACTGTCATGCACTTTACTTCGGGGTGAGTCAGTCCTGCATTTCTCGACTGCAGCATGTTCAAAATGCAGCTGCACATCTTTTAACTGGCACATGCAATCATGAGCACATCACCCCAATTTTATCCTCTCTTCATTGGCTGCCCATGCATTTTAGGATCCATTTTAAACTACTTTCATTTGCTATTAAGTGCCTGAACAGTCTTGCCCCGCAGTACCTCTCTGAGCTCCTCTGCCCCTACACTCCTTCTTGCTCTCTTAGGTCAGCCGACCAGCTCCTCCTATGTGTGCCCAGGGCCAGTAGGAAGCTCAGAAGGGACTGGGCTTTCACGGTGGCTGCGCCTAAACTTCGGAATAAGTTGCCATTGTACATCCGACAGGCCTCTACAGTTTTTAGGTCTCTCATTAAATCTTATTTGTTCACTTTGGCATTTGGCCCAACATGACATGTTGACATTTTGATTTTGATTGTTTTTTTATTTGTTTTTACCTGCTTTCTAGTTCTATATTTTTATGTAAGTTAATTCCATTGATTTTATTATGACTATGTTGTTTTATCTTATGTTTGTACACTGTAGCACTTTGGTCAACTTTGTTGTTTTAAAAGTGCATTACAAATAAAGTTGCTATTGCAATTGCCATTGCTTACTCGGTTAGCATCAGCAATGTTACAGAACCGGTTAGTATTACCATTAGCAAATGTTCAACTTACATGTCCAAGAGAAAAGTGGAAACCACCATGGGTCTTTTGAGTACTTTGCTACCTTCACCCTTATTTTGCTGTGTTTTTTTGTCTGCTTGAATTTAATAAGTGTAAAGCAAGGGAGATGCCATTTCTGCACAGAACATACAGTACAGTATGTGTAGACGTATTGAGCTAGCAATCCATGAGCTAATGCTAATGGCACAGAATCCCAATATTAACATGGTAATCAGATGTAAATTTGTACTTTTGTTGGCTGATCAAAATTGATAAAACAATTACTTATATGTGATTTAAAAAATGGGGGTAAAATTGATACTTTCATTCTGCACTCTCCTACCCCTATTACCTTGAGAGCAAATATACCAAATTTGAAAGAGTTTGAGCAGAAAGAAAAGATTTAAACACGTTTTAGTAAAGTCTCCACTGCAAGATTTTGCAAGATTGTCTTATTTTGGCACAGTTTTACACCAAACTATGAAAATGAAGACAGTAACTGTGATATAGGACTGCATACATTATTTATTATTTATTATGAATGGCTATGTGATCATTTTTACATACATGTGGAGTCTATGGCACAAATGGTGCCAGGAAGACCTGCAATTGATTCAAATCCCCTCTTGATTGGGACTTATTCTTGGATGATTCAAATAAATGAAAAATACTTTACTCCTTTGACATAAACATTACTGTGATTTTGTTGTTGTATTTTAATGAACTGCACAGTAGGTTTTCTATTTTCTTCAAACACTTCATCACTAGAATAGTTGTAAAAGCCACTCCTGAGTGTTTGTAGGATTTGTTCTTTCTTTAAACCAAATCCAATATAAGATTTTCATCAAATCCACAATCCTCACAAAAAGTTTTGAAGTGGGACTTAAAGACACATCATGTTACTTTTAGACATGTTGGATGGCACAGTGGCATATTTTCTGTACATTCCTGGGTCTGGCATCACCCAGCAGAAACCACACTTAACAACTTTTGCTTCTGGGGCACCACATGATGTTACAGCTGAGTTTGTATCACAGACGAGGACTGGATACCAACTTGCTGGCAGCTTTTAACACACACCTTGGCTGATTCATCAAAGGAATGCAAGAGGATATTATTGGAGGAAGAGAGGAAAAGAAAGAGAATGGGGCTCACAGAAAAGTCGGCTAAAGTTTCGTAGTGGATTTTGGGGCCAAATAAAAACATTTGGTGAATGAGGCCCAACGCTTCTGGTCTTAAAATTGTACAAAGTCTGGTAAATTAACTGGATAAATACAATCTTAGTTATATTCCTCCATCTGCTAAATCTCTCAATGTTAGTTAATCGTTTTATAATTTTTAGGATTTAAATGCAGAAGTGTTATACATGAACAGAAAAGGATAAGTGAGATTACTTTTTACATTTTGAAGCATAAGAGGAGAATTTAATGTTCTATCTGGTGTAATTTGAAATGTGCAGGATCATTTATTTCCAGGAGTTACTAAAGAAGGTGTTTATAATGGGTCTTCTGAAGCAACATGTAGGCAGGAAACACAAAGGCAGTTAAGTTAATTATTCTGACAGAAGAACAACAAGATTCATTATAATCCCACAGTCTTCTACAGATAATCATCATTAATCATCAAACAATGGGAACTGTGCAGAAAAAATTTCTGCTTCATTGATTTAAAAAGAAAAAAAGTTCACAATGTGCTTCATGAAACAAGTCAACTACGAGTCCCAGAGAGCACTGCTGTAAAAAACATCCAATCAGAGTTCAACAAAGTTAAACTGCATTAATCCAAGTGGTCCAAAGTGAAGGTGTCAGGGGGGCAGGGGAAATGGAAAGGAGCTGATAAGGATATTAATTATTGAACTGAATTGCTGAATTATTAATGCGAGGGAATGAATGAAGCAATTGAATGGTACAATATACAAAAGTAAGAGGGAAAAATAAAGAGTCCTGAATGAGAAATTTCTGGAATGGTTTGTAATTTCACCACACAAATGACTCTTTTGATGGAACAGTTATTAAAAATTTCCCTCCAGACACCAGCAGGTCCAACATGTGGCCCGGGTGATTCCAGCCCACCCTCGTGACCCATTTAAGGGCATTCAGCAGGGTCAAAAGTATGTGGACACCTGAGCGTTACAACCATTCATGAGAATTGAACCTCATCACCACAGTTTCCATCAGATCTACAGTAAATATACAAGCTGAGATTAATTTCTGTGGCCCGGAAACACTGTCACAGCTGGCATTCTGGTTCAGAGCTCTGAGCAGGGAACATTTCCCTCTTCATGAAGTCAGTTTTATACACGGGAGATCTAGCATCCTGAAACAAACAAAATAAATACACAACCTATATACAATATATATATATATATATATATATATAGATAGATAGATAGATAGATAGATAGATAGATAGATAGATAGATAGATAGATAGATAGATAGATAGATAGATAGATAGATATACACACTATATTGCCAAAAGTATTTGCTCTCTCATCCAAATTATGGGTATCAGGTGTTCCAATCACTTCCATGGCCACAGGTCTATAAAAAAAAGCTAATAAGCATGCAGATTGTTGTTACAAACATTTGTGAAAGAATGGGTCACTCTCAGGAGCTCAGTGAATTCCAGCGTGGAACTGTGGTAGGATGCCATCTGTGCAACAAATCCAGTCATGAAATTTTCTCGTTCCTAAATATTCCACAGTCAACTGTCAGCTGTATTATGATAAAATGGAAGTGTGGGAATGACAGCAGCTCAACCATGAAGTGTTAGGCCATGTAAACTGTCAGAGCGGGGTCAGGGGATGCTGAAGCGCATAGTGCAAAGAGGTCGCCAGCTTTCTGTAGTCAGTCACTGCAGACCTCCAAACTTCACATGGCCTTCAGATCAGCTAAAGAACAGTGCGCAGAGAGCTTCATGGAATGGGTTTCCATGGTCGAGCAGCTGCATCCAAGCCATGCATCGCCAAGTGCAATGCAAAGCGTCAGATGCAGTGGTGTAAAGCACGCCACCATTGGACTCTAGAGCAGTGGAGGCTTTCTCTGGAGTGACGAATCGCACTTCTCCATCTGGCAATTTGATGGACGGGTCTGGGCAGTTTCCAGGAGAATGGTACTTATCTAACTGCATTGTGTCAAGTGTAAGGTTTGGTGGAAGGGGGATTATGGTGTGGGGGCCTTTTTCAGGAGCTGGACTTGGCCCCTTAAGCACTGTTTCCACCAGCGGGTCTGGGTCGGGCCGGATCAGTCCACGTTTTTTTGCATCTCCACAGATAAAAACTCGGACGAGGCCCTTATATCCCACCAGACCTGGCCTACTTCCTTGGAACCCTTCAGTAGGGGTACTGATGTAACCAATTCGGACCAAAGAGGTGGAGCTAATACACAGCAATCCATTGATGCGTTGAAAAATCTGTCACTTCCCGCGTGACCCGGCGTAAAAACAAAGCAGGGGTGACTCCTTTTGTTTCTGTCACGTGTGGTGTGGTGCTTTGGTTAAAAGGTGTTGAAAGGCGATAGCAGCGCTATCCAGTTAATACTCCACCTCCAGAGTAAGGGAAGAGTTTGCTGTGGGGATGCAACGTGAAATCAACACATCCGTACCAAAACCCACCAGATCCGGCCTGGCCCGACCCGACCCAACCCAGACCCATGGGTAGAAACGGGTCTTTAGTTCCAGTGAAAGGAGCTCTAAATGCTTCAGCATACCAAGACATTTTGGACAATTCCATGCTCCCAACTTTGTGGGAACAGTTTGGAGCTGGCCCCTTCCTCTTCCAACACCAGTACACAAAGTAGGTCCATAAAGACATGGATGGCAGAGTCCCGACCTTAACCCCATAGAAGCTTAGGGTACTGGTCCTGATTACTTCATGTCTGACAACATGGAAAGCAGCATGAATATCTCGACTCACAACATTGGACAGTTGTCAAAGGTAATTGATAACCTACAGGTATGTCATCTGGAAATCTGAGTTATTCTGATGTATCATTTTTACATTGGTGCATTAATGTAAACTATTATTCATCTCCAGAAACTGATTTTAATAACAAACAATTCACTCTGGGATATAAAACCCAGATCTTATAACTTATAAAGGTTGGAAAAAAAAAAAAAATTCTTTCAAAGGTCATTACTTTTCTGTTTTCTCATATATTTGACTATTGGTATCATTTAAGGACTGTACAGATCTTGTAGCCTATACATGTCGTACAGATGAAACTAACGGCTGGAGGACACAGGGTAAATGATCCATTCATTGTTGCCAACTAATCGACTTTGTCGCTATACTGAGTGACTTCTCAGACTTCTCTAGAGACTTATTTTCAAAAAAGCGCCTAGCAACAAATCTAGCGACTTTTCCTGGTGATCATGGAGACAGATAAAGTTTATATTGCTCCACCAGTTTGTCTGGAGCTGGCAGCAATCAGCCCCTCCCTCCCTGTTTTTCGGCACTCACCCACTGCTCTCACCGTCCCTTTGCAGACAGCAGCCCCTCTGAGCTGCTGTGTGTGAGATGACCACGTCTCCTCATCCAGATTATTTCCCATGATGCCTTGTGGCACAACTGGGTCTTCTTTGCACCATGACTCAAATGTGTATGTCACCACTTTAGTACCCTTGTTAATGAGCAAGGTAGCATGTAAAAAAAACAATAAATAAATGGGATGCCAGTATATGATACTGTGCATGCGCAAAATTGATTGTTTTGTTTGGTGACGTCATTTAGAGGTTTCTGGCGACTTTTGGGCCAGTCATGGCAACTTTTCTCACTGAAGAGTTGGCAACAGTGGATCCATTTGTCTTTTCGAATGATCCATGTTTATTTTCTGGTCACAACGTTGACCAGAATGTTATTTGCCCTGATCAGAGCAAATAACATTATATTAAATAACATCTCCCAGATTACTGTAGTCATTAACTCTCACCACAGCTGTCTCTGTTAAACAGTGGGGAACCATCAGGGCCTTCTACGCCTTCAGAGAAGGCCTTAAAAAATTAAGAGAAAAAAAAAATCTCTCATATGTATATATATATATATATATATATATATATATATATATATATATATATATTCGGCGCCCCCCCCCCCCCCCCCCATATATATATATATATATATATAATGCATATATAAATATATATATGTATAATATAATCCATTTAATAATTTAATAATCAATACGTTCAATTTTTTTTTTTTTTTTTTACATTTTCTCTCATCTGCATTATAAGGTGGAGCCAACTGTCAGGATGTTATCGAATCAAAACTGTCCATCTCTGTTAAGACCCAGTCCGGCCTTAATTAATCCCTGGTGCAGGACAACGTATGTATTCTGGCTGGGAGAGTGATGGGCAAATTGACCAATCACAGTTTAATTTTGTGTGGGCGGGACAAAAAAAACCCCTCCAGCTCTAGGCCTCCCTGAAGTCCGAACAACGTCACAGCCATCTGAGCAGAGCGGTAAGAGCTAGCGCGAGAGTTGAATGTGTTGAATGAGAGTAACGTTGTGGCTAGCTGCTAAAAACACTGTTTTCAAGGTGGACCTTTGCTGAAAAGCATCAAATAATATAAAACAGACAACCAACTCCAGAAGTAGAGTGGAAAGAAAAAAATAACCCCTTTGTCCACCTCCTCCATTGAACATTCTTTCTCTGCCCTGAAGCGCATCAAGATGCACCAGGAACAGAACGAGACAGGGTTGCTTTGAAACTGATGTCCACAGAGAAAAGACTTATTATGGAATTAAAGTCAAAGGATAAACTGTAATTAAAATGCTGACTTCGCCCACTTCACAAAGAAAGACCTGCAGATGGATTTGGTTTTCATCTCGTAAGGTAGGCCTGTATTATAAACCAGCTGTTGTTCACATGGATTAATGTTATGGTCCAGGAAACTTTTGGCTTATACGTCTTTATTGTGGAGGTTGCCCAGCACAAACTGCCTGTCGTTAAATGTGTGAGCCAATCCCTGCAAGGTTTGGATTTTTTCTAAAGGTTTTTATTTTCCCTCTTGCCCCCCTGTCCGTCCCTTACTGTGTAGAGAGAATTTAAGAGGTGTTGTGAAACGAATAAACATAAATTAAGACTTTTTTATTGTTATATGTGTATTGAGTAAAACTATGCGTCACCGTTTCAAAGTGCTGTCCATGGTGATGATGCTGTCAGCAGCATCAGCTTCACTGGATGATAATATTCTCATATATGTATAATATTCTCTATGTTTTTCTGGGTGAACTTGTTTTGCATTTACAGATTTTGGCATTGCAGAGCACGTTTATTGGATCATCTATGTAACCTAAATGATATTAAGTTTTATGCTGGTAATGTTGAGTAGGTGTCTTGTTGCTGGGAGTTTTATCAATTGGGGTTTTTTGGCGCTGATGGCTGAGGTGAAGGCCCAGCTGTGGAGCTCACAGATTGCCACTGCTGTTACCATTAGCAACCATACTAGCATTAAGCAATGCATCATTTTAAGCAGATAGGCAGCATGGATACATAAAATATAGTCAGATTGATGAGTGTTTGCTAAAATTTACTGTGTTTATGTTGTTGGGAATAAAATCCAGTGTTTTCTCTGCTGTGACAGCATGTCATTCCTCCTCTGCTCTGTGTCCGGTTTTCCTCCGATACAAACATCAGTGGACAGACAATAGCACTGTCCATTTTGTCACAGACAGCAGCAATCTTTATGAAATAAATGTCTGTGATCTTCACATTCACTTATTACCATCCATCCATCCATCCATCCATCCATCCATCCATCCATCCATCCATCCATCCATCCATCCATCCATCCATCCATCCATCCATCCATCCATCCATCCATTTTCTTCCGCTTATCCGAGGTCAGCGGTGGCAGCTGCTTAAGAAGGGAAGCATAGACTTCCATCTTCCACATTCACCAGCTCATCCGGGGGGATCCCGAGGCGTTCCCAGGCCAGCTGAGAAACGTAGTCTCTCCAGCGTGTCCTGTCTTCCCTGGGGTCTCATTCCATAGATAAATTTATTACCACAATTAAAATTTTCCACTGTTGTTCCAACAACCAATAAATGTGCAAGTCCCTCCAGATTTCCTCGATATTGTTAAGAAAAGAAAAGATTCTCATCTGTTCTAATTACACATGTATGGAAATACACCCTACGCAATGGCAGGCGGTGTACTTGCGGCGTTTGCCTGGATTAGTCTTCCGTATTTTTCATTTAATTTTATTAACATTTGTGACATCTTAAAGGAAAATTTGCCCATCAAATGTTTAAATTGCAAACCACAGTTATAAACCCTTGTTACACAGGACATTTATACCACCTTTATAAATTGTTATGATACTTTTTTGCCTTTGTTAGTCTTTACAATATTATGTGAAGGTCAGGTAAATTTCAGTTTAATACAAGGGAGAACAGATATGTCATATTGTGACTGAATTCATTTTAATTATTTATATTACCCAAGTCACAACTCTGAGCGCTACTGTAAATATTCAAATCTTACCTGTTACGACACTGTCTCAGCATATTCTCTCCCTGAATTGCAGCTTCGAGTCTGTTGCCTGACAAAATAACATTGATGTATGCTAAGGAAATAAATATTTTGACTTTGTGACTGTCATCACGGGAAAATATTTCTTTGTGCTAGGTTGACTTACTCTAAAATAACTCCACAATTAACTACTGCTTACAAAACATTATATTAGTCAATTGTTTTGATTTTCAAGTTAGAAAGACAATAGTTTCTCAACTACTACTTCCTATCTTAGATCATGCAGACATTGTATATTTTAATTCTACAGCCTCATGTCTTCATTCACTTGCCTACAATAGTTTATGTCGGTTCATCCTCCTCTGGCCCTATAGGACACACCGCTGTGACATGTACGCACGCCTGTCCTGGCTTAAACTCTTAGCCAAATGGCATCATTGGTTTCAGTTTATTTTTAAATATATTTATTTTCCTTATCCCATCTACCCCACACACACATGTTCCTTGCTCGCCTTATAATCGACACCATACCGAAGATCTTTTTTTTCATAGTTGCCAGAGTTAGAAAGGAACTTGGGAAATTTGATTTTCAGTTTAAGGCACCTCATAACTGGACTAGCCTTCCCGACTCTGTTAGAGTTCTGACCTCATTTCAGATGTTTTGAAATGCTCTTCTATGTTATTTGCTGAATGTATGTCTTTTCTAAATGATTATGTCTTGGAAGTTTTATTTTTATCACTGTAATTGACTGTTGAGTGGGGGCACAAATTCAGCTGACTGTTGTGTGTATGAGTGTGTGTGGCTAAAGGCATTTGTGTATTTATTTTAATTTTTAGTCATATAAGACATAAACAGCTGTATGAAAAAGTTTTTGCCCCCTTATTGATTTCTTATTTTTTTTGCATGTTTGTCACACTTACATGTTTAAGATCATCAAACAAATTTAAATGTGAGACAAAGATAACACAAGTAAAACGAAGATGCAGTTTTTAAATGAAGATTTTTATTAGTAAGGGGGATAAAAATCCAAACATCCATGGCCCTGTGTGAAAAAGTGATTGCCCTCCCTGTTAAAACATAAATTAATTGGGTTTTTTGTTTGTTTGTTTGTTTTGGTTTTTTTCACTTGTCCTGTCCAGCATCGTAGTAAGCAGAATGATGATCTGGCTGCTTTATTGTGTTGAACAGTTTTGCTTTGTCAAGGGGAGCTTTATGAGCACAAGGCTCCCCATGATATCCTGTGTTTATTCATTTTATTTCTTTAATTAAACATTTTTTAACAACAGCATTTTACATCATATTACTGGGCTTGAAAAGGGAAAAATGAAAGAAAAAAGTTAACAGAAGCAATGACAGAAAGTGGAACAGAGAGAAAGGAGTGAGGAAAAGAGAGAGAGAGGAGAGGGAAAAAAAGGATACACTTGCACTGATGCTTCTATACAGAAATCCCTAAACAACATTCCAAGGTCTTTGCTGTAAAACAAAACTAACAACCCCCTACAGGAGGACCTGCAGGTGGCATAAGTATCATAAAATCATACAAACACACGCAGAACTACGCAGAGAAGTTGTAAAACCTAGTAAGTGCAACGGGAAGCAGCATCACAGTGTAAACATGCAGAATGAAGGGTCTCTATGGCAGTGGTTCTCAAACTGGGGGGCGGGCCCCCCAGTTTGAGAACCACTCTTGTGATGCAGTCATAAGATCAACCTCTTCTCTCAAAAGGAGGAAGCCCCCACGGCCCAAGACACAGGCCCCCAGCAACTACCGGGCCCCGCCTCCACCGGGACCCACGGCCCAAGCGTCCAGGGGCAGCCCACCAGCAACTACCGGGCCCCGCCTCCACCGGGACCCACGGCCCAAGCGTCCAGGGGCAGCCCCCAGCTGACCCAGGCGGCCCAACCGACACCCAGGAAGACCAGACGACCCCCCAGCATGGGCCAGCACCCACCCCGATGCCCCTGCCCCACACACCTGGCACCAAGGCGCTACCACCCCCCTACACCACCACCACACTCACACACGCACTTCTCCCACCACCCCACACACATAGTCCCCCCACCTCTCTTTACCCCCAATACCCACATGCCCTCCCCCCACACACATGCACTGACCCGCCCCACCCTCAACCTCACAGACAATCACACACCTCCCTCCACCCCACACACATACCCCCCCCACCTCCCTATACACCCAACACCCACATGCACTCCTCCCACACACATGCACCGCCCCACCCTTCCCTCCAACCTGACACACTCTCGCCCTTCCTCCACCCCCTCGCACACATCCCCACATCGTTCCACCCCTGACACACGCAAGCACACGCCTCCCTCCCCTCCTCTCTTTCCTCCAACCACTTACCCATATCTCTTCCCTCTCCCAGCCCATATTCCTCACCCCACACACACTCTGAGCTTTCCAAACACACATACACACACACACACACACACACACACGCGCCCACGCATACCTCGCTCCTCCCCACTTACTTCTTCCTCCATACACATGGACACTCTCCCTCCCCACCCTTCTCTTCCTACACATCTCTCCCCTCCCGCACGTCGTCCCTCCCGTCATTCTCCGACATATTCTCTCTTCAACACCAATCCTTGAACACCTGCATACACCATGCCCACTGATACATACCTCATCCCTCCTGCACCTTATAAATGTCCTCTTTCACACTCACATTCATTTGCTCTCACACACTCACCTCACTCTTACCCTGGCTTCAGTGCCTCTTGAGTGATAACCTGGACCGGAGAAGGGGCTGCAAGCTCCAAACCAATTGTGGTTATCACATCTTTGGAAAGCTGCGTTCAGTTTATCTAGCCACACCCAGGATCGATTACTGCCACACCTGTTCTTAATCAAGAAATCACTTTAATGGGACCTTTCTGATGACGTTAAGTAGACCAAAACAATCCTCAAAAGCTAGACATCATGCTGCGATCCATTGTAACTAATTGCCAGTTATCGCAAATGCTTGATTGCAGTTGTTGCTTCTAAAGGTGGCCCAACCGGTTAATAGGTTTAGGGGGCGATCACTTTTTCACACAGGGCCATGTGGGTTTGGACTTATTTTCCCCATTTAAAGTAAGAACCTTCATTTAAAAACTGGATTTTGTGTTTAATTGTGTTCTTTGTCTCACATTTAAATTTGTTTGATGATCTGAAACATGTAAGTGTGACAAACATGAAAAAAAAATCAGGAAGGGGGCAAACACTTTTTCAAACAACTGTATATTCTACTTTGACACTGTTATCAGTTGTCATCTTGTTGAAACTGAGGACCCCCTTGAATATGAGACGTTTCATCTCAAGGGGTTATTTCTCATGAAATAAATGCAAATAAATAAATATCAATCTTTTGTTTCTTTGCTTCTGAAGTTTTGACTGAGGGTGCAACCCCCATCAGCACCGCTCTCTGCTACCAGCTAGTGCTAGCTAAAAGAGTTAAGGGTTATTTTTTTAAAAAACCCGCTGCATTTACATGGAAAAATAATTCATATATCCGATTGAAATTTTTTCAATCAGAGCTACCAGCTGACACGTTTACATGGACAGTGGAAAAGTGATCTGATCAGTTGTATTTACTTGATGGACATATTTGTACGTTTATAATGCTTTTGACATGCAGAATGGCTCCTAGTTTGGAAGAAGGGGGATTTTCGTTTTTAATTTACAATCTTCTGACCATTGAAATGCTCAATAATCATTAACTCTTTCAGTAGGGATTTTATTTATTTATTTTCTTTCGTCTTCTACAACTTCCGCACAGTCCACAAGTTGATTTTTCACAATTGGTTGTTCACAGCCAGCATGTTACATTGTGGGGAAAAGAAAATAAGACACCCAAGAAGTCGCAACTTATCAAACTGGGGTCTGTCACACCACCACCAGGGAAAACTTAGATTTAATATTAGATAAACCCAAAATAGTACCACAGTAATAAATGTATAATGACTACAGCAGGACTGACATGTTAGTGAATCCTGAATACCAGGATTAAACTGTCCAATAGTGTAGTGAACTACGGATTAAAATACATAGCCATGTACCGGGTATGTACCGGACCCACGGCTGAAGCACATGTTCATGAACAGATCCGAGGTGGATCGGGGCAAGGTGCAGCCAGCTACAGCTTTAGGTCCACCTATGCTCCACCGAACATCAGAATTTCCAGTCAGAATGGGGATCAGCGGCAGATCCGTTCCGCTGTACAAGTGAACTCCTATATGACTCACTTGGCGAATGTAACAGCACAGCTGCCACAGATGCGGTACCGTCCATTTGCTATCTTGGGTTGCATCGTCCACAGTCCTGTTTTGTTTTACCTCTACCGTCTTCCCTGAATCTGCTACGTCTCACAACCCCCACGTGGTTCAAGCATGCACAGAGACAAAATTCCACAGAAATGATTGGAATGAGTAGCTGCAATTACATTGTGCAATTTTGATCCGAACAAATGGCAATCAGAATAAAAATGCATCATGTAAACATGTCAGCTGATCCGATCGGCCTTGATTCGAAAGAATTTTGAATCCAATTGAGAGGGGTGGTTTAAACCTTTTACGATCCAATCAACAGGAAAAAATGAGCATGTAAACACTCATTCCGATCATTTCTGTGGAATTTTGACTGCGCATGCTTGAACCACATGGGGGATTCAGGACGGTGGAAGTAAAAGAAAGCAGGACTGCAGAGGATGCAACCGCAGATAGCAAATGGATGGCGCCGTTCAGTAGCCTGGCACACCAGCCTGACCAAGGCCATGTATGAGATGCAGGGCAAGTCAGTCTGGGTTCCCTCCATTGGAAAATGATTTCCAGACTGGTAAAAAATTGACCGGAACAATCACAGTAAGGGAGGCAGGACTTTATGACACATCTTTTTCAGCAACTCAGTTCTCTAACCTTAAACAGTCTGAATGGCGGCCACAGATGAGCAATGATATAAAGATGCCCTCTCTGATGTCTTAAATGAGCTGCATGTCCTTAAACCCATAACAACTTGATTCTCCGAGGGCTTTCCTCTCACAAAAAGATGTTTGTGTCACTTCCATGTTTCTCTGATTTGTTCTCTCCAGTTTAGTTTGTTCCTCTTAGTCCTACCTCTCGTCTCGCATTGGAAATCAGTCTCCCACAGACTGACTTGCTATGTATCTCTTACATGGCGTTAGTCAGGCTGGTGTACCAGGTTAGCCGCTCAGTGCCAAGTCTGCTTGTTTGGCAACATTGGGCTCGTTTTTATCTAAAGTTGAAATACTGTCAGTCTTTGGTCGTAAATGTTTGGGCCTGTTTTCTAAAATGTAGTTGCTTTTTAAGTTGGGTTTGGGTAACTTTGTCCCCTGTATGAAACTGGATTCTCTCTGAGGGAGTAACCAGGAGGTCAAGGGTCATTCAAGAGTGAAACAGGACGATGAATCTGGCAGCTTCTTCTCCCTCCGTGGGAAATCATCTGGATTCAACAAGCTTGTTTGGTCCTGCTTTGATGAATTGACTGTAATCTGTAATCTTCTGTGGCTACCTGCTGCTAACGAGCTAAATTAATTAGACACTGACAGTAAACATCTATTGATAAGATCAGATGAAACTTTATTGATCCCTGAGGGAAAGTCTGTGTGTTGTAACAACAAACATTAACATGAAGCCACAGAAGAGTTGAACAGGAGGCAAAAACACATACAGCTACAGTGGGGAATACAAATATAAAACATGAAGTAAATGAATACAAATCAAAGCTTTTAGCTTACGGTAACGGGGGAACAATGGCATGAAAAAGCACCAAAGCTGTGACAATTACAGAAATATTTGCCTCTTGAAAGAGTGACAAATTGCTTGAACGCATACACCAACATACTTTCGGCTGATAAATTAGATTAACCTCCAGAGGTTTCCTTTGTGTGTATAAAATGTGGAACATAAATAATGAAACTCTGCTGGAGGTTGATAATATTGAAGGGACAGAGGCTGACTTCGGCAGTGGGATGTCTAAGGCCAAACTTAAATTTAGAGAGGAAAAAAGAGAAGAGAACACCCCCCCCCCCCCCCCCCCCCCCCAGACCTATTTCCAGTTTAATGTGCTTGCCATCTTGATGTTGACCGCCTTTTCTGGAGCTTGTAGGAGTGGGAGTATCAGCTCTTCTTCTTCCCCGGACTGGATGTTTTTAAGATCACTTTCATCACTAAATGTGAGACATGTGAGAACTGATTATCATCTCCACGGGTAACCAAACGTGTGCAGGTCAGCCTCATTGCAGGAGTTTGTGTTCTCATTGGATGTCTTTGCAATAACACTTCAACACAGACAGTTGTTCTGATTGGACATCATTGATGTCAGGTATTTTCATCTAGTTTTTATTCGTTGACGAAAATGTCATTAACTTTTGTTATAGTTTTGATCCCCGTGCGTTGGTTTTCGTCTAGTTTTCGTTTAGTTTTCCTCGAGAAAAATAGGTTGCTGACGAAGACTATGACGAAAATTTTTCATCAACGAAATTAACGCTGTGATCAGGTGTGTTGCAGCAGGGAAACATCTAAAACCTGCAGGGGGACCTGGGTGCAGCTAAGCCTCATCTCCACATTCAGAAAAAATGCTGCACTGGTGCTACCTACGTTTTCAGTTTGTAGCGCCACCACAAATTAGGTAGCGCAACCTTTTCTTCGTATAACATGGTATTAAGGCTTTTTCCTTTTTTTTAATTTTATTTATTAATGATTTGTAATTCTAAATTTAAACCACCTCCTATATAAAATATAATTTTTTTTCCAATTTAATTTTCATTTCAAACTCCCCCCATCTTTAATGTCCCCTTTTTTCTCTCCCCCCTGCCTCCTCCGTTTTTTCTTTTTTGAAAGTTTTTTTTGGAGGGTGTTTTTTTTATTATAATATTTTCTGCTCTTTTTATATGAAGATCGTAAAGGCTGCTTTAATACATGACTTTATCATAATGACAGTTGTGTTCATTTATGTACCATAGTTTTTTCTAATGAAAAGAAAAACAATGGCCTAAACTTGATATTTGAAAAAATATTATGATCTGCAATTTCTTTGTCATATTTCTATACCTTTTTACTGCTGCAGACAACATTAACTAAACTAACTGTGCACCTGATCAGAGACCAGTGCAGACAGAGAGAGAGGGGAGAGGGTACTCAGTGGAAGCCTGGTACACCAGCCTGACCAGCACCATGTATGAGATACACGGGAAGTCAATCTGGGTTCCCTCCATTGAAGACTGATTTCCAATGTGAGACGAGAGGCGGGACTAACGGGAGGAAAGTGAACCAGAGAGACCCAATCAGAGAAACACGGAAGTGACTGTAGCTGGCGGCCTTAAGCGTAGTTCGGCACTCTGTTGCTATGGTGATGCCAGAAGTCAGCGTTTAAACATTGTTTTTCCCTCTCTATTTAATGTAATTTTCTTGTGTATATTAACATAGAGTGTTTGGTTTTATTATTATAAATACTCCGTTACATGTCAGCATTGTTTTTTGCTGAACTACTAATTATGAGAAAGCGTTTGTGTCGCACGTCATGTGACTATGACCCGGAAGCTGTTAGTTAAGCACCAAAACAGAGCAGAAACAGCGGTGGAGACGTCGGAGGAGTTTTACGTTCCTGTTAATAATTCTACTGCTGCGCTGTGATTGGTCAATTTTTTACCGAAGTGGAAATCAATTCTCAATGGAGGGAACCCAGACTGACTTGCCGTGTATCTCATACATGGCGTTGGTCAGGATGGTGTACCAAGCTAACTCAATGGACTGAGCCAGAAAGTAATATTTTAACATCAATAGGGCAGGGCGATATTTATCACCATATAAATTTACGATAACAATATAACTGACGATGTGATTGACACGCGACAAAATACTTGAAAATTGCACAACTTTATTTGTGCAAATGAAATTTTACATACGTTTACATTGTGCTAAGAGCGACAGAGCTCCAGACAAACCGGGACAAACACAAGAGGGTCCAAGAGGGGTTGGATATTGACTTAAAACAAAGAAAGAAAGAAAAAGAGAATGCGCGATCTCGTCTGCCGCTGCTTCTGTAGTCTCGTGAACGCGCATCGGCGTGCTTGAAGGAGCTGCGATGTAGTATTGTTTAGGCTCTAAAAATGTACTAAATCACGTTGTGTCGAGTAAATTCTGGACGCTACCCACTCGGGACACTTGGATTACATTGGACAGTATGGAGGAATATTGACAAGTTTTTGCAGACTTTTATGGACCTTTTTGGCTCGGGCCCAATCGAACTCCATTATATGAAAATTGGGGGGAAACAAGAAGCCTTCCTTATCGCTGGCTGCATTTGAGATATTAAAAAAGTGCTCCAGAGTCTTGCTCATCATGAGGGCAAGTGGGAAATAAAGTTACATCATTCTGTGGGTGTACTATTCCTTTAATAACCACCCAGTGGCAGATGAAGCTTCACGTCAAGGAAATGACCAAAATGAACCTTTTTCTTGGTCTTGCGGCCTTGAGAACAAGAACAAAGTTCTCGCTTCTCACCGAGGATGGAACAAGCTTTAAGTTAATGTGCTGCTTTTACCTTCCTCTTCCTCCTCCTCCTCCTCCTCCTCAGTCGCAGCCAGACTGGCTGCATGTGCGTTTAACAACGGCAGTGTGCATGTGCATTTTACCCATATTCTATGATATTCCATTTTCTTATCATCAACGTTACACCAGCATTACCGTGAATGGTATGATATGACCCAACCCTTCATCAACCACAATATGCATTAATGGGTCAGCACAGCTACCTGTGCCTCAAGGCTATGGCAAGGAATGTTTTTTTTTGTTGGTGTTTTTCTCTCCGTCGTAAGTCGCACTGGTGCTACCTTATTAGAGTTTGACTTGCACCTTAAAGAAATTAGGTCGCATATGCGACCTAATAGGTATCAGTCTGGAGCCCTGCCTATACTCAGGATTAATCCTGACCAAAAACCTATGAACATGACTCCAGCAAGTGCAGGGCCACGGAGCAGAAGAGTCGGAAGACTGGGAGCATGGTGAAGCGGGCGAAAGTGTTCTCCAGGCCATAAAAGCCTTTACTTTCCCCCCTAAAGTAAAATTATACATTCTCAGTAGAATTTAGTGCAAACTCAGATTAACCTGACTTTTGCAGTGCCATTATGATGGCCACCGAAATTTAACAGTAACTTTGCTCAGTTTTGTTTTGTTTTTTTCAAGTGGAAAACTCAATAGCTGTGACAAAAGGTCTTTCTTCCACTTTTCAGCTGAAAATGTTTATTTGTGCCTTTGTGGGATTTTTAAGCAGTCAAGAATTTCCCCAAGTGTTACTCAGTGCATAATCTGCTCTGTTATAAAAGTACCAATCAACATTTGTCATAAAGAACAGCTGAAAAGCCTCCCAATGAGTAACATTCTAAACAAGCTGTAAACTATAAGCAGCAATCAGCTTCATTCAGCTGAAATAAATTCAACATCATGGGCAGCAGCAGGGTGTTGATTGAACTTAATATAGTGGATTGTGAGTTGTATAACTACAACTGCTCCTTTAATGAGCTGCTGAAAAAGACGCTGTTACAATAGCACATTAACAGAACTTTAAAATAATAAAATCTAATTGTAAACATTAGCAGCTTGTACAGGCTGCAACATGTTGTTTACAAGTCTGCTCAGGAAAGAATAATCACAGACAAAAAGGCAATGCTGCAGCTGTATGACTAAAGAAAAATGGTGACAAGCACACATGCAGGAGCCTGAAGAAATTTTGTTTATGTATGGATGTCTCCTGAACGGTTGAAATGTTTGGTGGATACACAGACTTAACACCGTGCAAATAAACCCATATTTTATCATCAATAGAACATTAACAATTTAGTCTACTAGATGTTTAACCCTCATGCCTCCCTAAGAAAAAGTTACGTTAAGCTTCTTAAGGGCACACACTGGCCAATGTCCATTAATGGCCTGTAAATATTATCTAAAAATGAAAAGTTGCCATTTTCTTTCATGGCTGTCATCACAGACTTCTGGCCTAACCATCAATATCAAAAAATCAATGAGTTATAAAATTTTAACCCTTTAAATCCCACTTTGCATACACGCTGCTCCAACTTCCAAAAACTGAAAATGGGGTTAAAATAAATGTGATTAATGCAAAAAAATAATTTTTTGTGCAGGATTATCAGAGCCCTGGAGTATTTAAAAAAGGTATAAAAATGTTTTTTGATGCATCTATACTATTTGTGTTACAGTGGTTTTTTTTTAAAAAAGTTACGTTAAGCTTCTTAAGGGCACGGACTGGCCAATGGCCTGTAAATACTGTGTAAAAATTAAAAGCTGAATTTTTTTTTTTCATGGCTGTCATCACTGACTTCTGGCCTAACCATCAATACCAAAAAAATTCAAAAAGTTTCAAAATGTTAACCCTTTAAGTTCAAGTTTGTACACACAATGCTCCCATTGCCTAAAACTGAAAAGTGGGTTATAATAAGTAAAAAATAGCCTGTAGGTGGCAGGCAATTATTAGGTACACAGAGCAGACCTAACCATAGATTATAGCAACCACAATTAAAAAAGCTCAATGGGAAGTTGTTTCATGATAAAATGCAAAAAAATATGGGAAAAATTCCAGTTTGAACAGGAATGGCAGCATTACAGAGGGAACTAAATTCCCTGCAAAAGACTGACCTAAATAATTAGCTGTTTTTTATACATGTGATCTGACTGATCAAAATGCTTGAAAAAATAAAACAACTCTAAAATTACAAATTTGAGACCCTTTCACACGCAAATAACCTCACATGAAAGAAGAAAAAAGATTTTTTACTTCATTGGATGTGTTAAGCATTTTTGAGTTTTTGAAGGACTCTGATTTGCTGAAATAACATTGAAGTCTATGGGTTTTTTCATCACTAAGGTAAAAAGCGGGGCCCCTTTTGAGTAAATGGTCTTATATCATGGAAAACAGTTCAAACTAAATCATTGAAGTGTAGAGCAAGTGTGTGAAGTGAAAAAAAATTTATCCTAAAAATTTATTCTGAAATGGCATTTGATTATAGAAAGGTCATTTTCAATGCAAGTCAATGTGGCACGGATTGGCACTAAGGAGGAAATGAGGTATATTTTAGTTAAAGACCTTAGAAAAAGAGTTAGGCAACCCATCTTCTAGAATATCATGAGTCAAGCCAAAATACACACCTTGACCAAGTTTTATGCTGTTTGCATTAGTAGAAAAAAGGTTACAACATAAAAGGTTACTCACTACCCCTTCAGAAAGCTTAAGAAGCTATGAGACATTTCACCATTTTGTGGAAAATGTAGCTCATTTTGCATTCAGCAGCAACACATCTCAAACAAGTGTTAACGGGGGCAACGAAAGGCTAAAAAAGTCCTATAACATCCTGGTACCACCAAGGGGTCTGGGTTAGGAGAAGGTGGTTTATTGATGTTTAGTTTGGTGGGGTGTTTCTATACCAGTCCAAAAAGAAGAAGAAACAAAGAAGAAACTTTGAGGTATCCTCCTACTTAAAGGGACTAGAGGCAGGAATTATGAAAGAATAAACAAGCCTGTCCAGTTTTTTGAATACTTATGGGTGATGAAGCGTTTAAAACCAAAAAGAACGAGCCCACCCACGTCTCTCTCCATTGCCTTGAACAGGCTGTGTGCTGCATAAAGCGCTGCAATTCGGTGGCCGAATTTCCCGCACTGCCCTGTGGATGTGACAATGATCCTGCATCCGCGTCCCCGACAGTTTTGATACAGGAAGAAGACGGTCGCGGTAAATTCAAATACTGTAAGCGACAGTTATGGATTCTTCCGTCAGCAAATGATCCAGATCAACTGAAAGACACTAAAAAGTGTAACTACAAAGAAAAAGTTTAGTGAACAACATCATAGCTTCAGTTTGTGCACGCTCACGTGACAGCTTGGCTCGTGGCTGCAGTAACCTGAAGTGCCAGTCGCGGCAGTCGCAAGTTGCATTTCTTAATCTTGCCTCTAGTCCCTTTAAAGGAATAGTACACCCACAGAATGATATGCCATAATTTTCTTCTCACCCTCATGCTAAGCAAGACTGTGGAGCACATTTTTAATATCTCAAATGCAGCTAGAGATCGGGGAGGTTTTCGTTCTCCACCGACTGTCATATAATGGATTTCACAGGCACTCAACACAAAAAGGTCCATAAAATTCAACAAAAACTTGGCAATATTCCTCCACACTGCTCGGCCAATGTAATCCAAGTGTCCTGATTGGGTAGTGTCCATAATTTACTCGAAACAACATAATTTAGTATATTTTTCATAGTCTAAACAGAACTACAATTTACTTCCGCGATACACACCCATGCGAGTTCACAACACAACGGAAGCTGATGTGGTAGACGAGGTCACGCGTTGTTTCTTTTTTTTTTTTTTTTTTTTTTTTTTTTTTTTTTCTTTCTTTCTTTCTGTCTTTCTATTCAATAGCCAACCCCTTTTGTTTTTCTGGTTTGTCCGCAGCTTGGTCGCTCTTAGCACAATGTTAACAGAAAATTTCTTCTTTTACGCTTGCATTATTGGCAGTGAAAGTGCTGAATGCAGTGGCTTCGGTAGTATTGTGAACTCGCATTGGCTGCATTTGAGATATTTAAAAAAAGTGCTCCACAGTCTTGCTCAGCATGAGGGTGAATAGAAAATGACGGCACATCATTCTGTGGGTGTACTGTTCCTTTAAGTTGTTTTGAGCTGCTGTTGAGACGTTTAGCTGCTTCTCTCTCCCTCTTTCTTGCATTTTTCTTCTAGAGCCAATGTTTTCACACATATTTGGGGTCGATCCGTGCGCTGCTGCAGCAGTGAAAACTATACAGTTTCAATTTTCACATATGCTTTTTTATCACTGCACCCAGCAGTCGTTCTACAGACTGGAGCGTTGTGTATCCATGGCAACCAGATGTAAGTAGACGTGTTCCAGCTGTAAAGCTTGGCTGAGTTGTAAACAAACACACATGAGAACTGGAGGGGACATCTCAGATTTGCATAAAAACGTGGGATGATCTGCGCTGGCTGAATTTTGAGGGAGCCTCACAGAGGTAACGACTCTCAGTTCGCCAACTGAAGCATCCCCCGGCAGAGCTAATGGTTCCTGTATGACATTTGCAATAAAGGTGAGAGGGAAAAGGTTCAATAAAGCTGCCATTGACCTTCAACCTCCTATCCAGGAAGTCAAACCGCAGCCAGAGAGTATGACATTTCCTCTGCAGAGTACTTCTCTGAGCTAATTAACCCGTTAGCCGCTTGACCTGCAACACAAAAGGAGGAGGATGAAAGGAAATGGTGAGAAAAAGCTGTCATCACAAAGGTTGGACACAGGAATCTGGGTTGTCGTTGTCGTCAGTTGTTGTAGTCACACAAGTGTGTCATGATACAGTTTTTTTTTTTTTACTTTATTTTTAAAAGAAAAACATAGACGACATACAGGTACAGCACAAGAACATAAAACAACAGTTGGTCACCTCATACAAATCTCGTACTGATGGAAATAAAAGTCAGCTCATACAGTAATGGCTCAGAGAGCGTCTCTTGTAGTCACAAACACAACCCATTTTTCCCAATATTGCAAATACTTGTCCATTTGTAGGTTTAATGAAAAAGTCATTCTTTCCATGTTTTGAATGTTGGTCACAATATTAATCCAGTCTGTCTCTGTTGGAGGTGTGGCCTGCAACCATTTGCGGGTTATAACTTTCTTACGAGCTGCTCATAATATTTTTTAAAGATATTTGTCCCGCCCCATTAAATTGGGTGGGATATCACCCAGATAAATAGAAAAGGAGCAGCAGATCTTATCGCCAAAAATATGGATCATTCCATTTTTGGATCATTCGTATAATCGCTTGCAAATATGACTGAAAAGCTGGGCAACTCCAAAATACAGTTGTGTGAAAAAGTGTTTGCCCCTTCCCGATTTCTTATTTTTTTGCATGTTTGTCACACTTACATGTTTCAGATCATCAAACAAAGTTAAATGTTAGACAAAGATAACACAAGTAAACACAAAATGCAGTTTTTAAATGAAGGTTTTCATTTTTAATGGGGGAAAAAAATCCAAACTTAAATGGCCCTGTGTGAAAAAGTGATTGCCCCCTAAACCTAATAGCTGGTTAGGCCACCCTTAGCAGCAACAACTGCAATCAAGCGTTTGCGATAACTGGCTATGAGTCTTTTACAGCGCTGTGGATGAATTTTGTTCCACTCATCTTTGCAGAATTGTTGTAATTTAGCCACATTGGAGGGTTTTCAAGCATGAACTGCCTTTTTAAGGTCATGCCACAGCATCTCAATCGGATTCAGGTGGGGACTTTGACTAGGTCACTCCAAAGTCTTCATTTTGTTTTTCTTAAGCCATTCAGAGGTGGACTTGCTGGTGTGTTCTGGATCATTGTCCTGCTGCAGAACCCAAGTGCGCTTCAGCTTGAGGTCATGAACAGATGGCTGGACATTCTCCTTCAGGATTTTTTGGTAGACAGCAGAATTCATGGTTCCATTTACCACAGCAAGTCTTCCAGGTCCTAAAGCAGCAAAAAAAAACCCCAGACCATCATACTACCACCACCATATTTTACTGTTGGTATGATGTTTCTTTTCTGAAATGCAGTATTACTTTTATGCCAGATGTAAGGGGACATACACCTTCCAAAAACTTCTGCGTTTGTCTCGTCAGTCCACAGAGTAATTTTGGTTGGCCGGCCACTCCTTGAAAGGTTCACCACTGTTCCACGTTTTCGTCATTTGTGGATAATGGCTCTCATTGTGGTTCGCTGGAGTCCCAAAGCTTTAGAAATGGCTTTGTAACCTTTTCCAGACTGATAATATTAATTGCTTTGTTTCTCATTTTTTCCTGTATTTCTGTGGATTGCAGCATGATGTCGAGCTTTTGAGGATCTTTTGGTCTACTTAAGTTTGTCAGGCAGGTCCTATTTAGGTGATTTCTTGATTGAAAACAGCTGTGGCTGTAATCCGGCATGAGTGTGGCTAGTAAAAATTGAACTCAGCTTTCCAAAGATGTGATAAACCACAGTTTATGTTTTAACAGGGGGGCAATCACTTTTTCACACAGGGCCATGGATGTTTGGATTTTTTTTTACCCCCCTTACTAATAAGAATCCTAATTTAAAAACTGCATTTTGTGTTTACTTGTGTTATCTTTGTCTCACATTTAAATTTGTTTGATGATCTGAAACATGTAAGTGTGACAAATATGCAAAAAAAAAAAAAAAAAGAAATCGGGAAGGGGCAAACACTTTTTCCACACAACTGCATATGGAAGTAGTCAGACGTTTTTTTTCCATATTTCCTCCAACATGGACCTCTGATTGTCTCACTGGACTTCACACACTGTAGCTTAGAAGTAATGAAATGTCTAACCATATTCTGCCAGCACATATGCTTTTTAATCACCGGGTCCAGCAGTCGCTCTGCAGACTGGAGCGCTGTGTATCCATGCCAACCTGGTGGAAGTAGACGCGTCCTAGCTGTATAACGTGTTGCAGACCTGCCAACATGTATGCATTTTGCGATATGATTACAGGTAAAACAGCTCATCTTTAAACATTTTATCTGTAAAATACCACATACAACAGTATCATTAACACATATAAACAACAGTACAAAATTGACAGGAACTTTGTGATTTTACATTTTAAAGTTTTGGTAATGTTGTAATTGTGTATTTTCATTAAAATGTAGTATTATTGTGTGATAGTCCCTTTAAAGGGACTTGAGGCAAGATTAAGAAACGAAACTCGCGACTGCCGCTACAGGTAACTGCGGCCACAAGCCAAGCCGTCACGGGAGCGTGCACAAATTGAAGCTATAATGTTGTTTACTCACGTCCGCATGGCAGAGCTGGAAAGCTATAATGTTGTTTACTAAGCTTTTTCTTCGTAGTTACACTTTTTAGTGTCTTTCAGTTGATCTAGATCGTATTCTGACAGCAGAATAATCCATAACTATCACTTACAGTGTTTTAATTTAACGCGACCGTCTTTTTCCTGCATCAAAACTGCGGATGTAGGTTATTTGACATCACGTCCACAGGGCAGCGCGGGAAATTCGGACACCGAATTGCATTTTGCAGCACACAGCCTGTTCAAGGCAACGGAGAGAAACATGGGTGGAAATGTTTTTTTTTGGTATTTAGCGCTTCATCACCCATTAGTATGAAAAAAAGGGACATTCATGTTTGTTTTTTTTCAAATTCCTGCCTCAAGTCCCTTTAAGTAATGAAGCCATTTCCTTCCTTTCATTTCATTTTAACTTTTCTTGAAATAGACTATATTATCTATTCCATGTAATGTTAAAACAATCTATTCTGATCTGGTTATTCCTTGTGACATTACATGTAATCAGAACCGCCGTCTTTTAGATGTGTGACGTGCAGATCTGAATGTAAGTGATTTATCATGGCGGTCAAGCTCCTTGTTTCTGTACATGATCATGCACCATGTTCTGCTCCTGTAAAGTTCTATTTTAAAGAAACTTTCCACCACAGACCGATCTGTGTGCTCTGTTTAGAAACCATGTTTTTAAGTGGATAAACATCACTGCTCATGTCAAGATAGATATTCCCCCCAACAGAACTTCACTGATGAACAGTTAAGCTCTGTGGTCATCTGTAGGTGCATCATTGTAGCTGAACATGCAGTTAGATGGAACAGCTGCAGATTCACCACTGCGCTAAAGTGTTGGTTCATCATAAGGACGATTACTGTCAAAACAATTTTGAGAACCAATCATCCCCCCCAAGTCATAGGTGGTACTCATAAAAATTTTCCAATGTTGGCAGGTCTGCGTGTTGTAAACAAAGCACATCTGAATGATGGAGTGTGTTGAAGACGAGACGAGTTACGTGTGGAAATCAATGTCATGTAATGGAGGCAGCGGATTTCCAGGCGCTCTGAAACCCCCCCTTTCAGCCGGTCTGAGAGCGGGTGTGTTAGGTTGACTACGAGCGTGAGTGGCATGTTCATACACCCACTAGCCCTACTTTTTAGCCCTACCCTTAAATTTTGTGCGTTCCCGTGAAGTGCTGTTCCAATTCCTCTTTGCATGTAGGGGCAGTGGACATAACGAGGGGTAGGGGGTATGAATCTAGCCCTTCAGAGCGAGGGACATGAGATGCTGACTTGCTGAGGAAGGCTTAGAGAGCTGTATGTCATTACGAATCAAACAACAGCAACCTCCAGACAGCGACAGGACTCGGAAGAAAACTCAAATGTAGAGATTACACATTTTTTCGTTAGCCAGACTAGCCACGCTAGCAAGGCTAAAATTTAACATTTTCGGCAGTTAACAAGAGACAACAGTCATCACGGGGACTTCTTCCCTGTGGTTGTTTTGTTTATTAATCAACCAAAGCATGATGAACGAGGAAAAAAAGAAAAAACGACCGCAACCGTTAACTTTGTGTTGTTGCTGGGTGTGTTGTTCTGGTGAGACGTATGAGCAAGCATCACCACGCAGTAGCCTACGTGCCTGAACAAAAATGCAGCAAGTGGTGTCCCAATTTGTTTTTCACTCTCTTTTCTTCACTACTTTCTCTCTGTTCCAATTCCTATAATTTTTTCTTTTAACTTTCATTTCCCTCTTGTCAAACCCAGCAATATGATGTAAAATGCTGTTATAAACAAATGCTTAATTAATGAACTGAAGAGAATAAACACAGGATATCAAGAGGAGCCTTATTTTCATGAAGTTCCCTTTGGCAAAGCAAATCTGTTTAACACAATGAAGTAGCCAGATCATCATTCTGCTTGCTACGATGCTGGACGGTACAAGTAAAAAAGGGAAAAAAAAATAAAATAATGCCTTATATAGATGCCCACTCCCGTTGCCCCCTTCAATCACATTGTAGGGATATATGCTAATGACGAGAACTGTAAATAGTGTCCGAAGGAGTTCGAGTGACACTGAAATTTTACCGGTAAGTAAATGCAAACATAAAATAATTCTTAGAAAAAGGGCCCAGGTTGAAATAAAGGTTATGCAAGTAAATGATCATAAACATAATAAACACCATTATTGATTGCGATACTGTTCACACTGTGTTTAAATGCAAGAGATTGCAGGATATCATTGTAGTTCATTTTAAATATTTTAAATAAAATGAAATTAAGATTCTCAACGTTTCATGCTTGTCAGGTATTATTGCGAGATAGGGACATATGGGGGGAACTGAGCTCCTTGGCGGAGGTCTGTGCTCTCCAAGCGCGTGTATTTTAGTACATCAGATGCTCTGTAAGTTACGGTTTCTTTGTATATGACTCAACTTGGACATTGCTATTCATGAAAAACTACTTGTGATATTCGCCAAGGTAAGTCTTTTTTGTTTCTTCATAGTGGGGGCTGTGTGGAGAGGGAGCTTGATATTGAACTTTATAGTTCTTTTATTGCTGCTGATTTTTCCTTGTTTGGTCTAAAAGAAAGTTGCTTTCTTCAGCTGTATTAAATTCATTTTCAAACAGTGTAATGGGAGTAGTGTGTGGTGTTTGTGTTGTATTTCCTCTGTTACTGATGCTCCCTTTGAAACTAAAGTGCTTGAAATGGTTCTTTGAAAAAAAAAAGAATTGATTTCTCCTCTGACCGATGTCCTACTTCTTTGTTTATTTTTTGATACAACTTTCATTTCTGAAAACCACGATTCTGTGAAAACAGCTTCTAGTTCTAGCGCTGTGCAAAGATCTATACACAAAAACAATTCGCCAAACAGCCTTTTCAGTCCAAAACACTAAAAGTTGCTCTCCGTTTGGCTTTAAGGCCACTACAGGCAAATAGGGGTAAAAATTTTAACTAAGTGGTATCACCATGAAGCCCTCCTGGTTTATTCATCACGTTAGGTTCATTTTTTTGTTTTGCAAGTTTTCAGAAATTTTATGTCTGAATATGCAAATTAGGTGTTATATAGCCAAAAATCTGCTAATTTGCATTAACTTCTAGGGAAAAATATCTGAACTCTGGGTAATGCCAGGTTCAAAGCTTCTTTTGAATTTTGTAACTCTGCACACACACCAAACGTGATTTGGGCGTCAAGTTTACATGCAAAGTCAATGGCTGACGCGTCTAGAAGGCGTCAAAAAACCCTGTGGCTAGTTACGCATGTCTAGACGCGTTTCACGCATTAAGTTTTGAGATTTTGAGCATCCAGCAGACGCTGGAGTTGGAAAATGTGAACTTTGGCGTCTTGATGCGGGGCATCAACCAATCAGAGCGACTCAATGTCATGACACAGACACACATTTTATGACAGGACAGGAAACACCAAGAAGAACCAGGGGAATCTCCTTACTTTCTGAAGACTAGGGAGGATAAACCGTGATCTGCGTCCGGGCCCGGTTTCTGAACTGTTTGACCTGCTATGCCGATGGGATTTACGGGGCTTATAATGCTGCCCCACATCGGGACAGCGGGACATTAAACTGGGCCAGATCAGAAAGCTGAAAGCGCCCCTCGTCAGTGTGCAGCTCCTGGACTAAATGGTGAAACTCTCAGAACACTTAGAATCATCTGGGGAACCCAGACACAGAGCAGATATGCCCAACGATGACGTTCCCTAGCTTTGTTTATCACATAAAGCTGAGCCTCTCTTTTTTTTTTTCTCTTGTCCTGTCCAGCATCGTAGCAAAGAGAATGATATCCCTTGACATCCTGTGTTTATTCACTTTATTTCTTTAATTAAACATTTGTTTACAACAGTTTTTTACATCATATTGCTGGGCTTGACAAGAGAAAAATTAAAGAAAAGAAAGCTAACAGAAGCAATGATAGAAAGTGGAACAGAGAGAAAGGAGTGGGGAAAAGAGAGAGAGAGAGAGAGAAGAGAAAAAATGGATATACCTACACAGTTCACTGATGCTTCTACAGTATACAGAAACCCCTAAAAAACATTGCAGGGTCTTTGCTGGAAAACAAAACTAACAATACCCTACATGAGGACCTGCAGGTGGCTTAAGTATCATAAGATCATACAAACACACACAGAACTATGCAGAGAAGAGGTAAAACCTAGTCAGTGCAACGGGAAGCAGCATCACAGTGTCACCATACAGAATGAAGGGTGCTCTATGGTGATGCAGTCATGCAGATGCAACCTCGTCTCTGCAAGGAGGAGGAAGCCCGCACGGCCTGAGACTCGGGCCACCAGCAGCCACCCAGAGGCCTGGACCCCAGCCTGCACCCCCAAAGGGACGGACATGCATCCCCCCAGAGGTCGGCCCCAGTCGAAGCCCCCCGCGGACCAAGACCAGCAACTGCCAACCCCGCCGGGCACCGCCCCCCCTGAAGCAAGCACAGCGCAGAGCCCAGGGCCCAAGCACCGAAGGGCAGCCGACCGGCAGGGCCCAGCCAACACCCAGGAGGTCTGGACCCCCCAGACAACACCCCCGGCAGTGGCCAGCACCCACCACAATGCCCGTGCCCCATACACCTGGCACCAAGAGGCTACCACCGATAACACCCCCGATACCACCGCCATACTAACACACACACTCCTCCCTCTACCCCCCACACATACCCCTCACCTCTCTATACCCCCCCACCTCTCTCTCTACTGCATCTGCCATGGTGCAAAAAGACCGGTGAAAGGAAAAAGAAAAAGGACGCATGTTGAGCGCACCTTGGCTGGACATCCCTCGATGCACGTTGGGGGCGTCTTGACGCTGGAAATCAAGCGTTTGACTTTTTAGCGACCCAGCATCCAACTTTGGGCGTCAGGCGCATGTTTGACGCCCAAATCGTGTTTGTTGTGTATGCAGGGTGATGAGTCTTTTCAGGACTTCATTGGCTGTTCGATCCATTTACTGTAATTTGAGTCAGGTGTGTTAAAGGCACTATAGAAGATGTTTTGGCATTTCAGAAAGCAGACACTGTTAGCGGGTTTTTGAATAATGCGCGTGCACAAGACCAACCTGATAGATTTACAGCTCCCTCCCCCAGCCACATAATAATGTGCTCGTGCCACTCCGGTGTTTAGCAGACAGCAGGTACAGATTTTCCCATCATGTCAAAAACAAAAGTAAACGGAATGTTGTTGTCCAAACATTGCTAACTGCTAGCAGAATGATGTTGGCTACCTGCTTTAAATGTCAGAGGAGTGCACGCAGCTTCTGGGTCACAGTATTACTCTCACAAATCAATCACTCTCATTGATCAGTCTCGCCTATTACCTGTTGAACTGACCGTCAATCACTCTTTCTACAGTAGTAAAAGCGATTGACGAGCCAGTAGACAAATGAAAAAGTTAAGGAATGCAGAGATGATTGGCTGATGTTTTTTTCAGCCCCATTACATTCACAGCTGAGGTATAATAATATTTATATATTTAAAGTTTTTAATTAATCATAGTGTTTGGGGTAGTGAACCCAATTTTAACAAATATTGCAAAAAATTGTTTAAAGAAACATCTTCTATAATGCCTTTAAAGCAGAGAAACATGGAGACCCTGCAGGACTGAAGCCCCCAAGGACCGACTTTGGACACCCCTGTGATAAATGTTCATCACAGCATGTGTAGGTGCTTCATCTGGACATGATCTCAGCATCACTGTCATATGTTCTTACATCTACAGCTGGCAGACCTCCTGAGAAAATCACCTGCAGATTTTTGGATGTCAAATTCAACAATAAAGCACTATTTACAGACATTAGATCCAGTCAAATTGATAGAAATAAAAAAATAGAACATCTATGTCATGATACCCAAGATGGAGAGAGTTATCCCCTCTTTTAATCTTGATGACTTTTTGGTAGGTTTTAGGGGGGCAGCAATGCATAAAACTTCCTTTTGTTTGAGGCCTGCATTTTCAAATTCTTATTCATGGGCTAAGAGAATGTGCACATTGATGTAAAGGCAACATCATGTCTTGTTGCATCCCGAGGACAGGGGAGGATGGATGCAGTCCTTCTGCAGTGAGATCCTTCACAGAGACACTTCAGAGGCAAACTGCTATAAAACCATCATTTTATTTACTGATCTCCACCCTGAATCCTCTTAGATATATTCGGTCAAATTAATTCACTGATCAGCTGATCCAAACATACAGCGGCTGCTCTGAAACACCACTGTGCTGCAGTGATCAGCTGAAAACATGCTCCTGGTTTGACAGCTTCATGGTGACGAACTCATGGATATTTCAGCCGCTGATTGCGCTAATTGTGACGTCTTGTTGTCTCCTACAATTATATGTTACCGTCTTCCTCTCTGAAAAACGTTTGTCTTCAAAAGTCCAGTGAAAGCCAAACAGGAGGTAGTGACTGTGTCACATGACCAAGGTAAACCAATGATATTGTCCTAAATTAAGATGAGCCAATGAGAGCCAATGCTTAGCAGAAAACCCTCCCTTTTCCAATCCTGTTTAGTGATCAATACAGCTGGAAAGATCAGGTCTGGATGAGATATCATTGAAAAAGAGACCTTTACGTCGATGCCAGACATGACGGGGTTCAGACAAGCACAGAGCACCGCTTTGCAGTGCTCTGTGTGAACATCCAATCTTTAGCTGCATTATGAAGGGTTTTGACAAAGTATTGTGAAATAAATTTTATTTCACAATAAAAATTGAATTAAAATTTTTATTTTGAATTTTTTCTTTACACTAGTCCGAAAGAAAACAGGTTAAAGAAGGGAAAAAATGCCAATCTTAAAATCAACCAGGTAATTTTAACCAGGTTTTGCCTAACCTGACTCCGCCAGATGGATTTGCTCCCGCATATCCATCTGGGAATCATCCTTTAGAGTAGTTTTGGGAAGGGGGAAAATACTGGTTAGCTGATTGGATAAGGCATCTGTCTATCACCACCTATGTTGGTGATAGATGGACCAAATCAACCAATTAGATCAACGAAGCATGTGACGTACTAACAGAGTGATGACGAAAACACAACCACAAGCCAGGCTACTCTTGCTGTTGCCGGCAATGGCTCAATAGCTCAGCAAACAAAAAACACTTCGGCAGTAATTCCGATAAAACTTGAGCGATAGCCATGCTGATGCTAGTTTCATCCGCTGAAGCTTCCATGTTGTTTAGACTGAACTGTCGCTTCTTGTTGTGTCACACCTCAACCCGCCTCAAAGCCAACACTGATTGGACGTTTGTTTGGTGAACTGCTCCAAATTCTCTTCAACGGAAAGTAGCCAGACTGATCTGCGAGTGAAAACCTGAGGCTCGCGAGATCAGGATGGTCTCACGAGGTTAGATTTTGCCCTGTCTCACCTGAAAACACAACAAAATATGTTTTTAAACAAAATGAATGCTTTGTTTTATAATGCACTGATGTTCATTTTCATCTAAATACTTAAATAAGACAACACATTAACACATAAAAAATCATCTGGATGCATAAAATTTTAAATTCTGTACCAAGTGACATTTTCTTTGGGTCTTCCTTTCAGTTTTAAAACTTTCAAATTCGCAGACTGCAGGTTTACCTGTAGTACCTTGAGTTTCTAAAAGTAGAATGGGAGGCAGAGTGTTAATATCTATCATATTAACCACAAGATTTGAGCTCAAATCTATAGATTTGATGCCTGAATACATCAATCTCATCTGAAGCTGCAGGTTGGACACAACTTTGAACTGGCTTTTAATCAAAGGTAATGGTTGATTATCAGTACTGTAGCCACGGCAACAGAGGTCACTTCTGCCGCAGGGGGTTCCTTTGTTTGAATGGAGCTTTTAAGTATGCAAATCAGAATTAATTGCTGTGCAGAGAGAAGTGGAAGTGGCTTAGTTAACATGCCAGCAGGTCAGCCAATCAGTGAAACAACATCAATTTTAAGGTGACAGTGGGCGGTGCAGCGGTCACTGCCTCTTGTTGGACAGCTGTGGACGTGATGGTGCCTCCTCTTGCTTGTCAGGTGATTACTGACAGCCTCTTGGTTCAGTGCTGTTCATTAAATTATTTACAATAGAAACAGAACTAGTGGGAAAAAACACAACAACTTCTCCATATGTACTGTGTGTGAATTTCAATTTACATTTAAACCATTCAGACCTTATGTGATGTTGCTTTAAAAAAAAAAATTTTAATAAAAATATATCAATCAGACAGGAGTAAAATCAATTCCTTACAATATATGCTGAAGATTTTATCTGGTTTGAGGAAACTATTTGAACAAAGACGTCTTCCCTATGCATATTAAATGGTTTTGCGTCGCCTTACATGTTTATTCAGTGGTTTGTCCCTATGTTTGTTTAATTTGGTAGACTGTGATAACCTCAGGGTTGTGACGTGTGTTACAAGCAGCGCCATCTTGATGCTGTTAGAAGTACATCAGAAACACTGTACTGATAACGCATTTATACCAGATTAATTGTTAACCTGGCGTGATGAGACAAGAATCTATTTATTTAGTTTTGATTATACAAAGACAGAAGCTTCTTTTGCTCATCCTTTTGCAATGTTTTATTTCCTTGCACCCTTCCATCTTTTCCTCCCATCCTCTCCACAACACGGTGAAGAATCAAGTAGCACCTAGCTGCAGCCAGAGCCACTACAAACCATGCCCCTTACCAACCACGCCCACCGTTGGAGTGAGTGGAACTTAACCCTTACCCTTCCCCTAACCCTAACGACCACCCGCCCACATGTGCACAACTACGCCAATTTTCACAGCAAACCACACCCATTTTCATGACACGCCTTTGGGTCTGTGGCTGCAGTTGGGTATACTTGTAAGAATCAGCAGTGTGTTCAGTGAGAGGCTGCGTCAGGTTCCCTGTAGGACAGAGAGGTACAGGAATTTGTTCCTACCAGCAGCTATCACTTTGAAGAACAAAACTGACTGATTATTATTGTTGTATTATTATTTCATATACAGTATATTATATTGTTTAAAAAAAAGAGTACATGCCTATTGAAGTTCCCTTCTGGGGTAAATGGAGTATTTTTCATTTAATTTAATTTAATTTCAAAGGTTTTCTTTGGACTTTATTCAGTACTTTATCACTGCATGTGAAGAATGAGAGATTCCTAGCTGAAGCAAAGGAAGGTGCAAATTTTTTCAGAAATGCCCGCCCAATTGGACCGAAGTCCCGGACGATCCTGGTGTGAATGCACCCTAAATGTTGCAAAGGTGCATTACTGCCTCCTACAGGTTAACCGCGAGACAACTTTTCCCTTAAATGGGAAATCTTGCCAAATTTAATCTTGCTAGGCCTCGTGGCATGAGCTCTCATTACACCTCTATCTAAAAGGTATTTTTTATATAGGGTGAATTCACACCAGGATATTCCGGGACCTCAGTCTGATTGGGTGGGGATTTCTGAAAAACTTTGCACCTTTCTTTGCTTCAGTTTGCATTCAAACTACAGTAACCAAAGTGGACCAAACCGTCTGATTAAACTACGATAGTTAAACAACTGCCCACTAGGGGGCAACAATCCTCAATAAAACCACTGATGAATGATGAAAAATCAGGAAGAAAAAGAAAACTGAACTCTGTGATTAAAATGGAAATCTTTCTGCTTCTTATTGTTTGCCCACTGCATCTCCGTTTGCACATTTTCTAGGTGTTTTTTGTTGTTGTTTTTACCCAGGTTTCTTCAAAAACACGCTGTTTGCTTTGTTTTCCCTCACACCCAGACGATAACTACCCCGATTCCTTCTACTTCTTCTTCTTCTGCTTTATTGTAGTCAACAAACGTCACTTCCATTAGGTGCGCTAGATAGTCTGATAGTCCGTTTGCAAGTGAACCGAGACCCCCAGCTTTCAGGGGGACCAGAGTCCACTTCTTTGGTGCGCACCAGAGTGCATTTGGTGTTCAGACTGCGCCAAGTGAATCGGACCACGTTCCATTGGAATCGGACCAAAGAGCCAGAGTGTGAACGCACCTTTAATGGCGCAATGGCACTAATTTCCTTTGAGAGGAAAAAAGTTATTAACAAATAAATTCCTGGAAAGAATAATATAAAACTACCCCACCAAATATTACAGACGTCTAGATGTTCCACTGAAACTGTAAAGGTTGTGCTGGGTGTCAAACATGCATCCTTTAAAAAAAAAAAAAAAATCCAAGGTACAGGTTTAAGGTCAAACCTTTTTACTGTCACCTTCATTTCTTCACTTTTCATTGGTTTTGAAAATATTCATTTTTAGCTCATTTTATCCATTTATCTTAGGTAAACATCTATGCAGCAAATTTTCTGCTTGTATAACGAACTGGCTGATGCACAGAAATACCACAGGGTATGTCTGGATGTGAGAAGAAAATCCCTGCTGTATTTAAATTACTGACGCTCTAATAATTATGCAATCTTGTCTCATCCTCTTCAGAGCAACTCACAAAGCATGGTGAAAACACACTGGTTTATAGTTGGTTTTCTGAAACATCATAGTGATTTTGACCAAGCTAAATGTCACCTGGTTGGTCTCTACGTGGATTAGCTAATGGATTACTCTGACAGTTCAAGAGACCACAGAGAGAGCTAGAGGTTGGACAGGAAGCCAATGTCTTCACATCACTTCTAATTCACTTCATTTCCAGAAGAGAGCTTCAAATTTAGGTGTGTGAGGTCCCAGCATGGTGTGAAAAGACAAACACTACTCTACTGCTGAATGTCTGTTGCCATGGTGTCCTTTGGAAAATTATTGCTTTCAACTGAGTAGCTGCACCTTTAACATACAGAATAGAACACAGCAGCACACCCTTGAGCATTTGGCGGGACATCGACTGAATACGTGCGGCACTATCCTCTCACATTAATGCAAGCACACTAATGCCCAACTAACTACAGAACCCTCATACTCATCTCAAATTAAATGAAACACATACACACAACTACATAGCATCCCCGGTTGTTGTATTTGTGGGTTGTGGTTTCTATGGTAACAGCAGGGTCAACCATCAAAAGAGGCCTGATTAGCATTAATTATTATTTGTAATTATTCAAAGGCTGCATCCAGTCCTCTGATCAATCTGTCTGTAACAAATTTTAGCTTACCCAAACGTTCTGGAAAGAAGGAACAAATGCAAATTTATTCAAAAGGATTTCATGTGAATGAAATGTTGCCAATAAAATTATGAAGAATAGTAATAGAGGAAGTAGTAAAAATGGGCAAAAATTGGTTGGATAAATAAAACCATGGATGTTGTGTCCTGTGAACGAAAGAGGAAAAGGTCAAAAGCCTGCATCTCCGATGGTATGGGGTCGCATTAATAACGATGGCGTGACTTGCTTTAAAATGCTGATGACATGATTTTGACATTTTTATGCCATGTTTTATAGCCAAAAACGTTCTTCATGATGATGTATGTAACAAAAAAACAGGTGTGCCTGCATGAATGAGTTACAGTATAAAGTAACATTGCTGCATTTCAGCACATCTGACCAGACTGTGGCGCTGTTAGCCGAAATTGGACATGACGTTGCAGGGGTAGCTCAGCGCTGTCAATATGAATTTTAATGGGTTTATTGTAGTTAAAGGACTCCTTCCACTAAAAACCTGTTTAACTTGCTCCTTCTGAAATACGGAGGGTTTCCCCTTGTTTACTTACACATGCTGACTTGCTAGCGTTGCGTTCCCCCCAGTCGGCTGTGCTTTCTCATCAGAGAAACAATACGAAGAAAAGAGCGAATCGGGAACAGCCTCGCACTTCTACGTCACATTGCAAATAGCGTATCCCACGTGGGGTTTATATCTGTCCATTGGAAGGCAGGTAACCCTCCACTACACACTAGAAGTGAAGACAGCACGACTGTAGCTTCGGAGTTGAGAAGCTAATTAGCCAACTGTCTGCTAGCATGGCGGAACAAACTTGTTTGTCGGCTCTATTTCCTGTCTGTAACGAAATAAGAGCGGAGGGCGGAGTTTCCTTCATACACTGATGGGAGGCAGCCAATCAGAGGGAAATTCATGAGAAGGACCCGGAAAAGCCTGCCGTTGGACCACAAGCCTCTCTTCTAGTATACAAATACAGCTGGATACAAAGCAACCAGAAGGTTTTTTTTTAGACAGAAACGATGCAGAATGCATTCGATAATAATGGAGAACACAGAAATATTAATGAAATGACCATGAAAGTACAACTTTAAAGTTACCAGTTTCCAGTTTTACAGACGAACAGTAACAGCTCAGCCTTTTGTTTTATTGCCAGTTAATGTTTAAAAGCTCATAAGAACGGTGTTAGTTTATTTACATTTCCTACAGATCTTAAATAAATTAGAAGAAGAAAAAAACAGGTTGCTCTTTCCATTTAGCAATAGGAGCCTCCTGCACGTCTCTGCCGGTAAAATTCTCTTGTCTGCAGACACTGTTTACTGGACATGATGAGACTTTTTACATGTGAAACTGCAATCGCATCTGCAGGAATATTCCTCCTTCACCAGCGTTTGATACACTGCTTCCAAAGATGCATCCTTCCCTCCGTCCTCATCTTTATAAGCGGAAACTATTTGGAAGTCAACTGGAACCATGTAAGTTGTTATCTTCTCTTTTTAAAGGCCCACAACGGAACTTTTACCAGTTTTCTTAGTGGCGCCCCCTATCGACTGCTAAACTAGCATTCATCTTGCATTCTACCTGTAATGTGATTCACTCCAGCCAGTAAAAGACAGTCTTATCTTGACTCTTGTTCCGTCCCTTCCTCTCTTTCTTTTCCTCTCTTTCTCTGATAATGTTTCCTTGAATTTCTTTGCAGAATCCAACATGATGCATGTTCAAAACACCCACTGTGTTCATACCTGGTTCATATCCGTTTGCTAGTAAGTGACGTGGTGTGCAACCAATTATCGGCTGCAATGTTACAGCCCTGTCCTGGATACAAAAGTGACATAGTGCAGTTTCTGAGCCTTGGGATGCCTCTGGGCAGTGACGGCTCGAAAATGTGCGTGATGAATGTTGGTGTGCCATCAAAATGAGTCAGAAGCAGATTTTTAAAGTCTAAAAGTTACGGTGTAGGTCTTCAAGGGCTAATTGTTAGCCATGACTGTCTCTCCACTCTCACTCGTGACACTGCCTTTTAACGGTGCAGTTCTTGGCCCGCTTGATGCAGGTCTAAGCAGTTTTAAACAGTTGTGGGTCTGCTAAGTCTGTGCCTTGCAATTCTTAGTCCACTCGCCGTGGGTCTTCCAGGCTAGAGCTGAACCGAGTGGACTGGGGGCTGGGAGGACTTGGTGCTGTAGGGAGCTGACTAACCTATAAGGTCTGATGTCCCCATATTCCTCAGCATCATCACACTCGCATGAACTGGCTGATGATCCTACACCACAAACCAGTTCAAATCTAGCTGTTGTGGAGCATGTGTCATGTTTTCCACTACTTGGATTATACATGTTAAACAATGACCCAACTGCAACTGCTTCAACCCGGGACATCATGTTATGGGGAGGCTAATTGCTAATGGCTAGCCAGCTGGGCCTCTTAAACATTGGATATTTACGTGAATATAATTCTGACTGACTTCTTACAGCACAGAACTACTTATTTTGTTTGTTTGTTTTTTCATTGCAAAGTTACTTGAACTTAAAGGTTGAATATGGAATACGGACAGAACAGCGACATCAAGTGTGTCTAGGTTGTAGTTGCAACGGCAGAAAAACAACTCCAGCCGTTTGGATGCCAGGCTCGCTGCCGATATGCAAGTGACCAACAGTCTGCAGCACGTCCAACAAGTAACACAGAGGAGTTTATAACTGACAGCTAACGTTAGCCACGTTAGCAAACAAGTTGGCTTAGGAGGAAAGTCACCATTTCCGTGTCTTGACGCTGTGGAAAACATTTATAAGGGTTCATTTAGTGTAGTCTTCACCTAAATTTACTCCAGGTTTTGCTCTTCTCAGGTCACTCCTCCTCAGAAATGGATAACAATATCTCCAGGGCTCTGAAGCAGCTGCTTCACTCACCATCTCCACGGTTTTCCCCTGTACCAGCCAAACTGTGCCCAAAATATTGTTGCCACACAGAGATCGTATTTGGCAACCCGCAATGGCGGCGTGTATTGGCTTATAGACATAAGTATAATGCCATTATCGAACCCGCTAAAATGTATTTTATAATTATTTTTAGACTAAATATAATTTCTAAATTTATAATTTTTAAAAATATAGCTTTTAATAAAAATGTTCCATATTCAACCTTTAAGGTTGTCTCATCAGGGCTTTAAATGTTTTTGGAGCAACATCTGCTCCCATCCAGACAGCATCTCTTTCAGAGAAGGCCTTGCAGATTTCAGCAATGCTGAACCACATACTACATTCATCATAATGGCATAGCTTCACAGTGCAAGGGTCAGGGTGCCGAACTGGCCTGTCTGCAGTCCAGCTTCAGCAGTAGTCGTTTATGTTCTATTGTAAATTAAATAGGGGTTAATGAAATTTGCAAATCATCGCTCTCTGTTTTTATTTACATTTTGTGCAGAGTCTCATCTTTATGAATTGGGGTTATTTAAAATTTTTCTTTAACTTCTTCGGAAGAAAATGCGTTGTCATCAGATAGTTAGCAAACATTTAAAAACTATAATACAAAAGTCAGTCAATTTTTTTTATTGAAAAAGACAAAAGTCTGAGGATTAAAGATGCCCTTTTTTGGACTTAGATAATCAGTTAAACATCAGTGCTTCAGCTCCAATGTGGTGCTCATCTCTTCACTCTTTCTTTCAAGGTCACATGCACACAGTGTTATTCAAGTTCAATTTTAATGTGAATACAGTATTGATGAATAGAGGCTGAACAATACTGTGACCCCAGTTCTTATCAATAACAACTGAGCGCTCAAATTTTTCTTCATTCACATTGAGTCCTGTATCCTCCAGATTATCCTTGATCTTATTTAAACAGCATGTTTCCTCATAAAGAAATCCCATTTTCTGCTCTACCTTTACAGAAGTATCCCCAACTGTAATAAATGAAGTAATTTCAAGCAGTGCTGTTTCAGGAATGATAGGAATGCTGCTCATCATGTTAGATGTTAAGGCTTCTGCACACCAAATCCATGCTTTTTTTAAGCCATCAACTGACAAACAAATACGTAAAGAGCACTTCCCATTGGCAAAAAAAAAGCTGAGTCTGATCCCTGCTGCAAATCAGTGTGGCGTCTGTCCCCACCGCTGTATGCATGACGATGCCATCACACTGAGTTGGCACTAATGATGTCATTCATATGACAGAAATCAGGAAGATAACAGTAGAGAGCGAGTCAGACTGAAGTCAATGTGCTTTCTTGTTGCAGCTTTGTCTGTCCTCAAGATGGACAAAAATCAGTGCAGGTGATTTTCTTGCACAGATGGAATGTAGGCGACTTGAATTTGTGGCTGAAGCAGAGCTGTTTTTGTAGGTTATATGTGATGCCACTGGCACAATGTCACAACGTCGGCACGCACCACCCAGGTCATCATGTAGATTCACAGCTCAGCCCGGGTCTGGTGTTCCCACTGCACGCCAATCTAAGCCATTTGAAGACGCTTTTAAAGGGGTAACACATACTGTAGACATTGACAGAAGCATGTGAAATTGCATTTTTTCGGCATTGCAGAAAATCAGTTTTTTGTTTATTGTGGTTAACATGACAGTGTTTAGCGTGTTTGTGTGTGCATAACAGAAATGCTCTTTAGAGTAAAAGTATACATGTTTAAAAGTTGTAGCTTGCCTTGAGTAGTGAGTGTGAACCAAGACAACAGCATCAAAGTAAGCCGTATGAAACATCATATCCTTACTTAAAAGAATAGAATCTTAATCAGTGGTCATAGATAAATATTTACATTGACACAAATACCCAACCCATCAGTCAGGATGAATGACAGCTCTGTGCCATGAACTTAGGTTCTATTTGATGGGGGATTATGTTTGGAGTTGACATGTCTTGAGGTACTGAAAGGATGACTAGCTGGATAGTGAGTGTGTGTGTGTGATGGGTTCATCATCCACTTGAATCTGAATTGCCATAGGACAAAAAATGTTGATGTTACATACTGTGGAGAAAGTAAAACACAAAAGCTGGAGGTTGAACCTCAACTCCCAAAATTCTCATCATCAGGAAAAATTGTAAATCCTCACAGGACCAAGTTTTGTGTTGAGCACTTATTTGCTTCTTTATCAGGTTCACCTGCTCAACTATTTCTTCACCAAAAGGTTAAGCACATGGCAGGAACTCATCTATTTAGTCATAGTCAACATGGTCAAGACAATTAGCTGAAGTTCAAACTGAGCTTCAAAATGAAGATAAAGAGGGATGTACTGTAAGTGACTTTGAAAGTGACATGTTGGTACCAGATGGGCTGGTCAGACTCTTTAGAAGCTGCAGAGGAAGTCTGAATTTCAGCACTACATTCAGTTGGTTGGGTCAGAATTTGGTGGAAACGACATTGTGACGACCCCATGGGTCTTCAGTTTTGGTTTTGTTACTCATTATTCATTTCTTTCAGGTGTGCAGGACTGATTAGGGAAGTGGAGAGGTGGCTGGCCAGCCAGTCTCTCCAGTTTCTCCATAAAAGCTCTGCCATTCTCTGGAGCAGGCCCAGTCCACCGCGCTCTTGGGCCTGGCATTTTGATTATTTTTGACCGTTTGCTTATGTTTAATAAACATTATTTTATTATACTTCTCATGACTCCCCTGTCTTTGTTGTGGCCTGTGAGTAGTGATGGGCAAATGAAGCTTCCTGAAGCAATGAGGCTTCACAGCCATTTGGTTCGGGAAAAGGTTCAGTACTCTGAGCTTCATCTATGCTCCTCTCTAGTGACATCAAGCGTCCAAATGGGTCCATAGCAGCCCAAACAACTCTGCACTCAAACCATCTCAGTTGTGCCCATGACCAGGAAATAAAGGGTTTATCTAATAAATTATCAGCATCCAACACATACTATGTGCATTAATCGTGCCTTTAAGTATTTGACTAATTATAGGAATGGTTTGAAAATAAAAAGTTGCAAAGAAGAAAGAAATCGCGGGGGGGGATTCGAACCACAGACTCCCGAGTAAAAGGTGGACACGCTAACCACTATACTACAGAAACACCCTACTCACTGATTTGATATGCACTGACTATTGTGATCGTGAAAATTACTTATGTGTTGAGTTCAGTGCTTATGGAACTCCACAGAGGAGACATGGAGCTGAAATCTGTTAATTGAGGAAGAGGAGCTTCTTCAGTGTTCAGGTTGGCGACTTCTATTAGTACAGATCATCTTCAAATAATCCCTGTCATGGGCAGGTGATGCAGGGGAACGGAAATCAATGGGAAAGCTGATAATACTGCTGATTTCTGTGGTCGTATGTCAGAGGATCTTTCTCTTTTCTCTTCTTTCAGCTTGGATAAATATCTCTCCACTTCAGTCTCGCGACCACTGAATGTTTCATGTGCAGATGTGAAACACATACCGACACGTTACGTCATCTGCACAAACCGAGGCTTCGTTTTGCTCTGGTCACGTGATTCCTAAACTGATGACACAAGCTCCGATACGAAGCTTCGTTAGGAACGCCCCCTTTTACTCGATACGCGCTTCGGAGTCTCGGGTTCATCGGGCACATCACTACCTGTGAGCCGGCCATAACAAATTGGGGGCTCATCCGTTCGTTTTTCCCATGGTGGGAGCTTGTGTGGCCGTCTTGTTGGCATTTGGATTTGCCCTCTTGGTTTTGCTGCCTGTTTGGGTGGTTTTGTGTGGTGCGCCTTTTTTGTTGCGGGGGGTGTGTCGCTTGCGCTCGGTGCTGGTTCCGTGTGTGACATCATTTGGGTTTCCCTCTGTGCGGCGCTTGTGTGGGAGTCTGTGATAGGAGTGTTGTCTTTACTTGGTCTTGGTGCCGGTGTGCTGTGACGAGTCCAGCGTGTTGCAGATCGCTTTTCGGTAGGTATAGCGCATCTCCCCTTTGGGATTCATGGGCTTGTTGTCTTATAGTGTGGAGTTATATGGTTGTGAGCAGTTGTCTCTGGGGCACGGCCATAGTGTTTCCAGAGCTGCCAGCGAGCTGGTCGTTTTGGCACACTAGTGGTATCTGGTGCATAAGTACCCGCCGTCCCTGACTCCTGAAGACTAGGGTCCAGTTAGTTCAGTTTGGATAGGCAGTTAGCGGGGGTTGGTTTGTTAACCCCTGGACATTTGTGCACGTTGACGTGATTGTGTTATGGACCTGTTCGACATGGGAGTATTTAATGTTGCGTCGTTTTCACCTTGTGCATCAGCTGTGCCTGCTGTGTCACCACTGGTGGAATTGGTTCCTGGTGCTGGGGCGTTAAGTTTTGAACAGCAGCGGGAGTTATTAGTATTGCAGATGAACTGGAAAAAGAGAGAAATGGCTGTGGAGCGCATACGACTACAGTTTGACATGGAGAAAACTTTGGCATTAGAAAAGCTGAAGCAGCAGACTGTACTGGCGAGGTTGGAATTGGAAGCTGCTAAACTTAACTTAATTTGTGACAGGAAAGTGGCTGGTCTGCATGACCCGCCGTCTGTGGTAATGACGGCTGTTGCAGTTTCGGCGACTGAGGCTTCGGCTGTGACCACAAGGTCGGCATTGCAATCTTATGCCCCTTTCATTGTTAAAGGCCATGTGTCACTGGTGGGCAGTCGGATTAAGGTGCTTGTCACGATCTTGTGTGATACTGGTGCATCTGATTCATTCATCTTGTCTTCTGTCGTGCCGTTTTCTGAGAAGTCTGCAGCAGGTTTTTCGTTGCCAGTGCTCAGTATGGATATGTCTATGTTTTGTGTGCCAGTCCACAAACTTGAATTGCATTCAGATTTGTTTGATGGGCCGGTGGAAATGGGTGTGCGGCCTGCTCTGCCTGTGCCGGGTGTTACGGTAATCTTAGGGAATAACGTGTCCGGCAGTAAAGTCTAGACTGAACTTCATGTTGGCCAAAGCCTGTTCCTGTGCCAGAGGTTGGTGGAGGTTCTGATACTCAGGATCCTGACGTTTTCCTTGTGTTTGGAGACACTCGTTCAGTGGAGGCTGTTTGGGCTCCCTGCTCTGTTCCCGAGGAAATTGATTCGGTGTTGCCTGCTTTAAGTTTGACGGATTTTCCAAAGTCTTTTACATGTGAGGCTCTGTGTTGGGAGCAAAAGATCGATTCTACATCGCAGCCGTGTTTTCAGAGCATTCCTGTGGTACCTGTATCTCCTCTTCCAGTGGTAAAACAGCCTGTGGAATATCTGGGTGCTGATCGTGGGGGATTGTTGCCGTTGGCTGGTGTTTGGTCTTACTGCACGGGGTCCACCGGCGGTGGCCATGACAACGTTTTGGCTGATGCGCTTTTTTGCACCGTCTAGTGTCTTTGTTGTTTGTTTGTTTTTTTGGCCTGGCCTGGCATTTTGATTATTTTTTGCTTGTGTTAAATAAACATTATTTTATTATACTCCTCATGACTCCCCTGTCTTTGTTGTGGCCTGTGAGCCGGCCATAACAACATAAAAACACTGATCCATCCTGCCTCTTATCAGTGGCTCAGGCTGCTGGTGCTGTAATGGTGTGGGGAACCTTTTCTTGGCCCGTTAGGACCAACCAAGCATGGTTTAACCATCACAACCTACTTCAGTATTGTTGCTGATCATGTCCATCCCTTTATGACCACAGTGTTTTAAGAACTGACAGAATCCAATGTATGTGTTGAAGATAGTTCTTCCATAATGCTAAATGTTTCTTCCGGCATGCCTCAGGGCTCCATTGTAGGCCCAGTTTTATTTAGTATAAATCACGTAAATAAATGAAAATAAGTTAATTAATAAATTTACATGGATGCACTTGCTAGAAATATCCCTGATGCTAAACTCCATTTCTATGCTGATGATGCAGTCATTTATTGTTGTGGCTCCACCCTTGCCGAGGCCATTATCAGCTTACAGACTGCCTTTAACCTGAGATACCCGAGCCGCCTCCCAGTATGTTCTCTCTGCAAGGAAAAACAATGATTTAGTGCCTTGTCATAAGTACCTTGGTGTTTTGTTTGATAACCAGATTTCTTTTAGACCTCATATAGAGAACCTGGTTAAAAAATGAGCTGCAACTTGGTTTCTTTTATTGTCACAGGACATGCTTTACATTTTCTGCCAAGAAAAAGTTGTTTGCTGCCACATTTCTTCCTGTACTGGATTATGGTAACCTATTTTACATGCATGCTCCTGCAAAATATCTACAATCTCTAGATTATGTTTACCATGGAGCCTTGAGGTTTATCACATGTTGCAAAACCCTCACTCATCTTTGTACTTTATACTGAAGAGTTGAGTGGCCCTCATTGTCTGTGTTGCCTCTCACACTGGTATACTTTTTATTTATAAAGCCATTCTAGGCCAGCTCCCCCAGTATTTATGTTGCTATATTTAAAAAATCCAGAATGTTTTCTCTGTACGTTCCAATGATTGTCATAAACTTTAAGTTCCCAAAGTTCATACTGAACTCTGCAAACACTCCTCTATGTATTTTGCACCTGCTGCTCCAAATTCATTACAGAGTACAGTACTCTGAAGCTCCAGGATCTAGTTTCTCTTGGAGCATTCAAAAACCTTGTAAGAGACTGGGAATTACCCTTATATCATTCTTGCTCTTGCTTCATATAGTCCCAAATTTACCTCCATTGTTCTCATTGCATGATTGGTGTTTTATTGTGCAACTCTTATTGTTTGATATATTATTGAAACCCATTGTTTTAAGCTGCTGTCTTGGCCAGGCTTCCCTTGGAAAAGAGATCATTGTGTCTCAATGGGACAGACCTGGTTAAAAAAAGGTTAAATAAATAAGATAAAAAATCTTCTGATGCCTTTCTTAAGCAGGGTAATGCACCATGTCACAGCGCTCAAATCAACTCCAACTGCTTTCTTTATGGTTACAGTCTGGAGTGCTTTTATCCTGATACACAACAATACTTTAAACATTCTGGATGTGCTGTCATCTAAACCAACCCAACCTCACAGAATTGCATGAAATAACATAAAAAAAACACAAGGTCTCAAACTCTAATTTATATGCTGAGAACACAGATATCAGCCCAATGCTAAGTCAATGGTAGTAACAAATAAAAGCACCTTGTGTTTTCTAGTGAAGAAAAAAGTTTTTAAAATATCTTTTATTTCAACTAAATTAATTGTGGTAAACTGTGTACGTTTCCAATAACATCATTTTATGTCGGTGCACATGTATGTGTATGTGTGACTTCACTGCAAATGTCCAGCCATTTATTATTTTTCAGGGGGAATCCCAAGAAGTTCACACACAACAATACCCATACAGTGTATCCAGGTTTTTCCTCAGATGCTCTACCCAGGGGGATGTCTGTAAAATTTTGTTTTTTAATGAAGGTGCCATGTAGATTGTTAATACTGACATACAGTATGTTCATCGCCAGATGAAGACCTTTCCAATTATGTACTTGGTTTAGTTCAAGCCAAAGTTTTTTTTTTACCCCCTCATTTCATTAGCAAAAACTCTCAAAAGTAAAGTTTGAGAGAACACTTACAAGACCTATTATATAAGCTCTTTCTTTTTTCTTTAGGTTTTTGGGAAGTATATTCCAAAATTAGTCACCTATAGAGTCATAATATTGCTCACAATCTAGGATATTCACATAAGCTTGAAAGTAGGCCCAAAATGCAAAATTTACAGTCCGCATACAGTCTAAACTGCAGAGTGCAAACACTTAAACAATCAATTTGATTCTATGTGAAATTTGATCCAATCCCTACAGTATATTAGTTTTCCAACCATTTTTTTGTCTTCTATGATCAAAATTAATCTGTGATTGAATAAAGACATAGGAAAAAAGAAAGATGTTCATTTTGTAATCATATCCCCACAATTGAGTTCATAAATTTCCTCTAATATATATCTTCCTAAATTGCTCTGGAAAGCAGAGTGGACCACTAATGTGTGCAGCTGTTACTGCCAGAAACGATCCATCCAAAAGTGGAGCTTAGTCAACTTTTAGTGGGTTTTGGTGTCATTTTCAGTCCTATACTGATGTGTTTCCCTACTTTGCATCTTTTTGAATGCCAGGCCATTTTGTGTGTTTAGGAGCATTTACTCAGTAAAAACTGAGCCAAACTGGATTTTCTATCTATTTACTGTCCAGAATGAGGTGGAAATGTGCCCTCTGTTGTATTTACCGTCCCAGAACTGGGTCCAATGATACCGCACAGTTTATATTCTCACCAGTAAGCTGAAAGGTATTTAACTTCTAGGAAACAAACTTTTACCATACCTCTGAGATGTCTTCAATGCAGCATAAGCCACAGCTGGTTGAGGTGTACATAGGGGGGCATGATGGGATATGAAGGCCTTTCTGCCTGAAGTCATGTTAGACCACAGGTCTGTAGTCCAGTTCCCATGGGCTCTCATTAGAGAGCCGCCACTCAAAGAATACACCTTCTGGCAACCAATGAGAGACTGCCCTGCAGCCCACACAGGTCCCACCTACACAATTCAATGCTGTGCTGTGAGCGAGATCTGCTCAGTGTTCAGCCTGCCAGGGCTAATCTGGTTTGTCAGTGAGATAGAGAAATAAAATCTAACACTTACACAAGGAGACATCTTCATCACTCAGAAGAAAGTCTTTCTCCGTGCAAACCAGGGAATCGACGTCGTCAAACAAACAAACAATTACATTTTGATGCTTTCAAGCTACTGCCAGTATTGCACATTTAGGGAAAACAGCTGATTCAACAAAACTCAACCTTCCAACAACTTCATCATTCTGATTAAGGATCATCTGTTTCCAGTGCTTCCTTAAAGTCAGCATATCTCAAATCTGAAGAGTAAATGTGACATGTGGATCACTGAAAACAACAGCATGACTGTCATGATGGTGAGAAGTGCCAGGGAATATACTGTAATTAAACCCTGAGGAATTACTTCTATGATATTTATCTAACTGAAGAGTTCATTTGCCAAAACAGTTAACTACCAGTTAGAAAAAACGGAGTTTACTGCTTTTCGGTGCTGTCGGGTACAAACCTCCTATCTCCATTTAACATCATTAAAACCCTCTACTTCAGCCGTCCCCAATTAGTGGCCCGCGAGAGCAAAATGTCCAGCCCACAGAGACTCAGTGAGACAATGTAATAAACTTCAAAAAGGTGAAATAAAGCATGTTTGGTTCTATTTTAGTGTTTCCAACCATTACATAGGCAGGGCGCCCCCTCCCCTACCAGCCCTGGTTTACCTGGTGAACATGACAGCATCATAGCTGCTCTGTGTGTGTTCCTCTGAGAGTTTCTCCGCTACCCCCCCGCATCCTCACATGAGGCTTTAGCACCGTGGACAGAGCTCGTGTCAGATAACACATTAACCGCTTCAAAATCAAACACTAAGGCCCAACTCCAATTCCTATCTTAACCCTCAATCTTAACCCTCAAGCTCAACCCTCAATATTAGTAGCCCTCAAAACCAAGTGTTAAGGGCTATTTTATGACTTGGAAATGGGACACCCTTAAATGCAGATACGTCTTTAAATTGTGGGGGGCAGCATTACGCCAAAGCGGCGTTCAGTCTGTCAATTCAGAAGAAGAAGAAGAAGTTACTTTATTTATTTGTACTGTTAGCCCTGCCTATGGACATATTCAGCTGTCACTGCATACCATTATTGAAAGGCTTATTGAAAGGTAAACACCAGCTATAACGAAAGTTACGTAGGTGACTGTGGTTCTGTGAATTCATGGATGACTGCCAGTCAGCTGGCCTGCACGTCACCTGACTGACAATTGTCATTAGGACTCGACCTGCGAAGTGCTCTAGGAGCTTTGTTTACAGAGGGAATGAAACAGAACTATCGTTCCATAACTCTGCGACTTCGGGAGATGACATCAGCCCGGTTTTCTCGGCACAAGCACGTTATAAGACAACGATAATAGCGCCGAGAAAAAAACCCATTTTGTAACGTTAACTAACTTAAACGATAGCAACATGGCTTGACTGCACCGGCCGCTATTGACAAAAGATCGTAAAATAAAAATAAATATTATGCAACAATGAGGTAAATAATCCATAACGTGGGCCTAAACTAAGATAAAACAATGGTTTTCCTAATATTTACATCTCCATTAACGAAGAAAATACTTACGATTTATAGCTCGCCTTCTTTGCTGCTTGCATTCTGGGTAGCTCTTACTCACAAGGGTGGTGTCGGAGAATCTCAACATTGAGGGTGATTCAGCCCTCAAACTTGCCCCTTAACTTAACTTTCTGAGAATCGGTACAGCACTTGCACTTCGCGGGAGTGCGCATTTTTGAGATTAAGGGTTAAGATGGAGGGTTAAGACAGGATTTGGAATTCACCCTAATATCAGTGTGTTTAAACTCTACCAGGGACAAAGATGTTGTTGGGTCTGTTTTAGAGGAACTGGAGCCCCTGAAACGAAACTAAACCCCCTTAAAATATCGTAAATATAATGGATTCCATTGTTGGCTTTGTAACGAAGCCCACATGTCCTACTTTTAATAGTTTTATCCTTGTTGGGCTGATGATGATCGTGTTATTTCCTAGCTGTCTTGAACGCAGCACAGCTGCGTCTTAGGTTTCGTTTCCCCGTCCCGTTAGTGGCCGCTGACCGGTTTAAATTGACTTCCCTGGTATAAGAACCAACACCAGTTTATGGAGATTTATAGGTCTATTTTAGTTTAATTAGTGAGATGGAGGAGAAACCAGTTGCTCCAGCGAGGAGCAGCTGGAGTTTTTCCTCCTGGAGAATGCACATTGCGGCAGCTGCTTAAAATGGATCAGCTGTAGGTGTTTATTCCAGCATGTTATCTGAGATGGGAACTTTAAGGATAACGCGACTCCACTGCATGAAACGGTTTCATTAGGACTTTAAACAAATTAACCTTTTTGTCATCGGTGGGGTTTTTAATCACCACATTTCAGTCATTTATTGATGATTATTTCTTGATTATTTTGTGATGAAGTTCAGAAATGTAATGTGCCTTCACAACATTTAGCTGTCACATGATGATTAATATGATTTATTATATCATGTGCCATATAAGCACTGATGCTGTTAGTGGTGGTCTGTTGCACAGTTCATGAACACATCATGAAGCAGAGCTGAAAATTAATTGAGGACCCCTGCTCTACTTCATGTGAGTGTGATTTGGTGAAAATATTCAAAAAGTAAATGAAGAGTTTATTGGCAGAACCAGTTAACTCTGTTTTTTTCTAAACGCTGGTTAACTGTTTTTGCAAATGAACTCTTCAATTTATAAATATAAGTAAACAGAATCTGATTAATATCACTCAAATCAATCCAAAGAACACAAGTGCTCCTCAGACAAGGACAATTCTGTGATTCTCTCTCTGTATGAAAAGAAATCCAAAAAAGTCAGTGTGACAGGAAGACACAACCTTGTCCAGTTGTAGTACCTGATAAACCTACCCTTTCTTAGTAAGATTATAGAAAAAGAGGTCTTTCAACAACTACACAACTTCTTGACACTAAATGAATGTTTTGAAGTCTACAAGTCGGGTTTTCGGCCAAAACAAAGCACTGAGACTGCACTAGTAAATGTTTTTAATGACATCTGCTTGAGCACAGCCAGCCAGCACATCTATGTGGGGCCCATAAGGGTTAAATTTTGGCTGTATATGAGGGACACAAGTGGGTTTGTCCACGGTTTCCATTGTGGCCCCACCTATATTTGCCCATATAGCCTGTAAGTGTTTGAATGTGCATGGGCTTAAAAAGGGCAAATTTTTAAGTTATATGGGCCCCATATGTGGAGACCCACATGGGAAAACAGGTGGTGCCACCATGGAAACCATGGACAACCCCACTTGGGTCCCTCATATGCAGCCAAAATTAAAGGGTAATACTTTACAATAAGGGTCCCTTGATTAACATTAGTTAGTGCATTATTAAGCATTATGTCACATTAATATTTTTATATAAAGCATTTAATAATTTATTACCGACTAACCTGCAGAAGCTCTTCAAAATAAAAGAAAGAACTCATGGTTTGAGAGGATATGGGAATTTCATCATACCTAGAGTTAGAACTACTCGTAAAAGTTTTTGTCTGTCGGTATGTAGGGCTAAACTTTGGAATAAACTGGATTTACATCACAAGCAATGTCAAAATATTCACCGATATAAACTGTTATATAAACGTATGGTTTGGTTACAATATATAGAGAATGGATCTTGATTCGATAGCAGTTCTAGTGTTGATGTACTCTCTTTTCTTCTTTTTTTCATTACCGTCTTTGGTATACTGTCCCGTACCATTGTTGGTACATTATCTGTTACCTTTGTGATTTACTGTTTTCTCTAATTATCGTTAATATGTGTGATGAGTTGTTACCATTGTTGGTATGGATTATTGTCGTAATGTAATGGTTATTGTTGCCTATGGTAACGCTTCTAACCTAGTAATTTGAGTAGCTTCTATGGTTTATTGCTCCAAATGTGGTCAATAGTTTGCTTTTTCTTATTGGTTTGAAGGAAGCATGACTTTTGATTTGAGTTTCATATAGAGAAATGGGGGTGGGATTTAATAAGTTCGCTTCTTCCCACTCCCTTTCAGGCAGGTTTAACATACTTGTTTGTTTTGTGATATAGTGATGGACACGATTGTTGTGTTTTTTTGTTTTTTTGTGATTGGCCATGTAAGTGGTCATCCTTTTATGTTCTATGGAATATGTGGATGTACTGCCTGAAATGAATGAATAAATACAAATACAAATACAAATACAATTACGGTAACTGCTTCATAATATATTAACAACTTGTATTAACTATTACTTTGCATTAGTTACCATATTGGTTAATGCGTTAATTACCAGTTAATTAATGCTTACTTCCCAACCTTACTCAATGCATTATTAAGCCTTGATAAAGTTGAATTATGTAATAAGTTGCCATTATGTATGCATTATTCAGCATTAATAACCATGTTAGTTGGTGAATTGGTATGCCCTTAATAATGTCTCTATAGTAATAGTTTACCAGTGGTGTTTATTTGGAGTGAATGAGCATTAAGTAACAGCTAACTAATGTATCTACAAAGCCTTCGCTCTAGATTGCACATTATCTGGATGGGCATCAACAAGCAATTTATTAATATCTTAGGTAATCATTTCCTAATGCTGTGCTGTGTATATTATCAGGTACCCCTTACTTAATGTAAAGTAAGGCATATTAGTAGCCTGGCCTAATAGCCCTTAATAATGTGAGTGTCTCATAAGCATTACTTAACCATAGTTAACTATTACTAAATGTTATTTGGACCCTTATTGTAAAGTGTAAACATTTATTCCTTTGGTAACACTTTATCAATGCTTAACTCATTGACTGCCAGACCTTTTCCGAGCAGAGCGCTCCATATTGCCAGGATTTTTAAGCATTTTCTCTGATTTTTGTAAATCCACAAAATATTGTGTACTATGCCTATGCAAGCATTTAATGTACCACAGGAAAGCTAGGACTCTCTTCTTTTATCAGAAAAAAAAACATTTGTTTCTAGCTTTTTCCATTCTTTAGAAATCTCCAGTAGAACATGGGTTTGTTGCAGCAAAAATGCCTGCTTCTGACCAAAAAGTTGAGAAAACACTTCTGCTTCATGCAGAAGTGTCTTTGATGCCAATACTTTTTTACTTTAGTAACACCTTCATCATCTGAACAGCTGTTTACTTCTATGAAACAACAAATACAACACTGAAAAAAGAGGTTTGGTGGCAAAATAATTATTCACTAGCTAAATAAGCCACAAGAAGTTTGTTTCAGTTGTGAAACGTCTCCCTCTATTCCTCCCTCCCTCCTTCTATTCAATTCAGCCACTGCAGCTTAGGTGCACAAGCACCCCCCCCCCCCCCCCCACGGGAAACACCCGCAGTGCTGCTTGACCTACTTTCACTTTCAGCTGGCGCACTTCGCTGCTGTATTTCCATTGTGTCTTCGATCGATCGTGTCACTGTCTGTCACCGATCACTTTTTCCACAAACTTACCTCTGTCATCCACCTTCCAAACTGCTTCAATTACGACCGGTCGCCATGTTCTCTCCCCCTCGCAACTGAATCGAGCACACTTCCTCTGCTGACCATGCTGCTGACTCATGCTGACTACACACACACCATACAAGCACATAACTTCCTGGTAGGTTTTTTTAAGCTTGTCTGTCACCACCATCTGCTGGATCGGATGAAAATTACCGAAGTAAAGACGATCAACACTTGGTTCTCTCTGACAAGCTCCGCCAGAAATTAAAACAGCTCCCTCGATTAAAACCCGTAATTAATGTGTAAACACATGATTGGCAGTTAACGTTCGGATTTTAATTAACATGTTTACACGTGAATGGCAGCCAGTGAGTTAACAGCCTAATAAACATTACAGTTAACCATTATATGATGTTATTTGGACCTTTATTCTTAAATGTAAACATTTATCCCTTTTGTAAAATCCCTTTTGCTTTGGTTCACTGGTAGTCTAGTCTCACATAGTCACACGTAGTGAGGACAGCATAGTTGGCTAACCGTTTGCTTTGCCCTTTTCTGTTATACACAATTTGAATAAAATTTGGTGGTGTATACTACATTGTTTGCTGGTATTTCCACAAGAAAATCCACTTTTGCTGCTAGGAGGGTGCTATTGGACAGATTTTGCTCCAGCACGTGGTGGTGGGGGCCAGAGGGAAGGAAGTCAGATTGCACCATAAGAATTAACTGGACTACACCACTGATTAAATCCAGTTTTACTTTTGTTATGAGTTCAAAGACCGCTGAATTTCATGATTGCAGTTACTTTTATGTACAGATTTATCAGTGTGATTATTGATACAGATTAGGTTACTTGATATAAAGGCTGCAACATTTGATTTGATAATTTGATTGATTTTTAAAGTATAACTACCATATAACTGAGTAACCTGTCCTGTCTCTTTACATTTCTGATGTTGTCATGAAGTGCACATTTCATTGTTTTTCTGCCAGCAGAAGGTGGAGGGAGTAAGCAGATGATGGAGAGGAAAAAGAACAGAAGACAGACATTCACCATGCAGCATGACACACAACTAACTTTTGTTCTTGTTGAAAATATTGTTACTTATTAACTCAACTTAATAATAATTGTTACTAAAATAAATGTTACTTAATGACTAATTTTATTAGTCAATGTCTTTCTTAATATTCATACTGATTTTAGAGATCTGGTTTACATTGTCAAGCTTAAAGTGCTGGTGACACGATTTTAACATTTTTTGCCATGTTTTATAGACCAAAACGTCCTTCATGATGATCTATGTAACATAAACAACCGCAGCTGCATAAATGAGTTATTAGAAAACATCGCTGCTTTTCTGACCAGACTGTGGCGCTGTTCACCACAGGAGTACAAAACCGGATGTGACATCAGCGAAAGACTGCCCACCCGGCTTGTTGACTGGAGAGCTAGCGGTTTTGCTAACAGTTTCTCCTTTTGTTTTAGCTTTACTGGCTAAAGGTTACAGATATGCCGTCGCGTTGTGTTGCAGGTTTTTGTCCAAACACTCATAAGAATGGCGTAAGTTTATTTAAGTTTCCAGCTACGGGACTTTTAGCTGTGCTGTCAGCGCTGTGTGCTGTCGAATGGAATTCCAAACTGAGAGCGCTTGTTTTAAGACAAGGAGTGTCTGAGGGTTGAATTTAGACTAAAACGGATGTGGACACTTGTTTTGCAGGAAGGAGAGTGAGGAAAACAAGCACACCCCAACAGCTACGTTAGGGGTCGTAGCAAGATGTTACTAAACAAACTGTAGCTGTGACGAGCGGACTTTTTGGACGGTGAAAAATGATTTTTTTTTTTTTTTCTCTGTGTGTCGGCTATTTTCACACTACGGAATCATTTTCATCAAAAATATTTTTGATTACTTTAAATTGGTGAATCCTTACGAACTTACGAACAGAAGGACTGTGAACAATGTAAACAATTGAAGATTGGACTTAAAAAATGGCTTCTGGATCCACTTCAAAGGTAGGGAGATGCAGTTGCTTCTTTTTATGTATTTATCTAAGCTTTATAACCATGTATATGTCCATATAGTGGCTTGCTGTTGTTAATTGAAAACACAGCTAAATGGGCGCTGGTGTCCAGGTGGGTGTGGAGAGGTTAAAAATCAGTTTTTTAAATAGTTACATTTATTCACAAATTACTATATAAACAAATCACTAACAACAAAAAATGCTAATCGTAATGTATAACAAAGACATACCAATCGGTGTTCCCCTGCCGTGTGTTTCCCCTCTGCTGCTGCAATGACCATGTCATCTTCTCCGGCACTCCCGCTTTCAGAGTCTTGCTCACTCGGCATGAAGTCCGTTTGGTAAGGCTCAAATCTATAAAGTGTGATGCCTCTATATTCCTCAACATCACCTAACTCTTCTGAACTGTCTGATGATTCCGCCAAACAAATCAATTCCAGGCTGGGACCATCATCGTTACCGTCCACCGCTTCCATGTTGCTTGTTGTTAGCCGACCGAGTAAATTAAAAAAAAAAAAAAAGCCGACCGAGATCTTCCGCTGACGTCTCAATATGGCGGCGTGTTTTTCTTAGTCGCTGTTGCAGAGCTCCTTTCAAACTCAGAAAACTTAAGATATTTCTGTGAAAACAAGTCTGTTTGACTTACAATTCCACTGAGCCACTCATTTAGTGTTGCTGTAATATTGTATAGTAGCATTACATGAAATGATAATCGTGTCACCAGCACTTTAAGCTTGAAAGTTAATACATTTTGAAGTACATCTTGCAGTATTTAATTTTAAACAAGGTGCCACAATGTTCAAGAAAGATTAATGGGCATTTTTACTGTGTAGCTTCCCCCAGATTCCTTTACAAAGAATTTGGGGTGTGCTCAGCCCCCAATGTTCCCAGGTCCAGAAAACACCCCTAACTATGGCGAATTAATGCTTATTAGGCTGTGCATTTATGTTATGCATATATAAAGGGATACAAAAGGGATAAATGTTTACACTTTACAATAAGGGTCCAAATAACATTAAAAAATGGTTAACTATGGTTAAGTAATGCTCATGAGACACTCACATGATTAAGGGCCATCAGGTCAGGCTTCTAACGTGAATTATACCTTACTTAACATGAACTAAGGGGTATCTGATAATATACACAGCACAGCATTAGGAAATGATTACCTAAGATATTAATAAATTGCTTGTTGATGCCCATCCAGATAACGTGCAATGTAGAGCAAAGACTTTGTTGATGCATTAGCTGTTACTTAATGCTCATTCACTCCAAATAAACACCACTGGTAAGCCATTACTAGAGACATTAATATGGGCTTACTAACATACCAACTAACATGGTTATTAATCCTGAGTAATGCATACATAATGGTAACTTATTACATAATTCAACTTTATCAATGCTTAATAATGTATTAAGTAAGGTTGGGAAGTAAGCATTAATTAACTGGTAATTAACACATTAACCAATATGGTAACTAATGCAAAGTAATAGTTAATAAAAGTTGTTAATGTATCATTAAGTAGTTAATCAATGCTTAATAATGCACTAACTAATGTTCAAGGTAGAGTCCGACGTTTCCCCTCTGAAAATAAAACGTTAGACTTGTGTAAGTGGAAATCCATCTCAAAGTGCACCTTTGGGCCTCTACTCGCGTGCCGTGGCACGTTTGAATACAACTCTCTCCCCCCTTCCCGTAATTCGCTCTTTAGCTTTGTTTTGTTGTGTTTGGGATCTTTCTGGGTGGAGATTTCTGTTTATATCGGCAGCCAATGACAGAACTAAGGACATGACGCCGTGTGGGAATAAGCTCATGATTGGAGCAGACGTCACTCACTCGAACTCTTAAAGGAAAAAGAAAGAAAGAAAGAAAAAACAGCGGATGCACTGAAGAAAAGGTAAGAGCTTTAGATAATGCAAGTTGGAAAACCAGGGTTAATAATAGTTTGGCTTTTACCCGCTTCTGATCTCTGAAGGAGAGGCTTGAAGCTGAATAGTTTGAAGAACGAGGCGGCCATTTGTCTGGGGGGAGGGGCGCTAAGTTTGAATGCTGCTGTTTGCAAATAGAAACAGTGGGGGGGACTTTGGACTCTACCTTTAATTAAGGGACCTTTTTTGTAAAGTGCTACCAATTTAAGCCTTATGGCCCCTATGGACGTGCTAGCTAGCGGAAACATGTCAGTCCCTGTAAAACTGGATCTCAGGGCTGCATTTGACACAATCGGCCATAACATCTTACTGGACCGTCTGAAAAACTAGGTAGGACTTTCTGGCACAGCAATTAACAAGTCTGAGTCCTTTTTGCAAGATAAGAACTACTTTGTGTCAATAGGTAACTGTAAATCAGAATGAATAAAAGTAACCTGTGGAGTTCACCATGGCTCCAGGTTGGAGCTATTGTTTTTAAAATAGCTACATGCTCCTACTTGCTTAAATAAAGGGGGGAAAAAGTTACCATAAGTAGACTAATGACACACAAATTTACATGACCATCTAACCAGGAGATGAAAGACCAATCCAAACACTGATCGCATGCATCAATCAAATTAAAGACTGGATGTGCCAGAACTTTCTTCAGTTAAATAAAGTCACAACTGAAATTATAGTTTTTGGAGCACAGGAAGAAAGATTGAAAGTCAGTGTTCATTTTCACAAAGCCAAGTTAAAGATTAACAACCAAGCCAGAAATCTAAGAGTCTGACTTCCATTCGTCAGATGGACTCCGGGGCCGCCGAAAATTGGGGGAAAAGTAGATGGATTCTAGGGGCCCATGATTGAAGGGGCCCTTAGGGGCTTAGGGGCCCCTGTCAAGGGGCTCTTAATGCCATTGTAATAATAAAATAATACTAAAATACAATAATAAACTTAAAATCACACCAGCATTTTATATTTACAATGTTATCGTGTCAATAAGTTTCTTTGTTTTGGAAACATATCTCAACGCCCCCTCCCTCTATACTGCAGTAAAATGGTTCAGTCCGCCTGCTCCATTAACTACAGAGCTGCGTATATTTACAACAGGCATTAAGCGTGGATGCCGAGACAGCCGAATTCCATAAAATTCAGAAAGCTAGAAAAGTAAAGACAAAAACATTGGGACTGGAGAGAAAACAGAGGGGTCAACAGTATGTCGCCCAGATCTTTCAAAGGCAAGGTGGGTCAGCTAGTGGTTCGTCAAATGGAAGGTTTTGGAACATTAGTCTGTTGTGTTAACTTTATTTATATAAGCTCATACTTGCCAACATTGGGTTGTGAAAAATAGGGAAATTTTTCCGTGTGTCGGCCCAAGGCGTAACCGGTCTCTGCCAGACACGTGACTTTTGTTGCTAAGACGCCATTTTAGGTGTATAAAAGTCAGCGGTCCCGTTTATCAAACAAGCGTGGAAATGAGCGCACATCTGATCATATAAATGATCTTATTATTGTATCCACTGTGATTCATAAATGTTCCTGTCTGACCAAACGATAGAATCTCCGTCAGAAATCCCTCCTCATCCAGCTGCTTTTACCCTGAAGCAGCAGCGCAGACGGGTGGAGGCTGGTCCAAGCCTGACCCGGACTGTCGGATATGAGCCGCACAGGGAGAGAAGAAAAAATAACTTTCATTAGCTAAGCTAAGCTAAGAAACAGTCTGCTGACTGAGCACTTATAGACTATAACTTTAGGGTACAGATTACTTAATAGAAACGACGGATCGCCTCCTGTCTTCTGTCTCCAGGAGCTGCAGGTGTCATACCAGCCTGATGATCTTAACAGCAGAGTGTTATAACTTCTGATGAAGGCGACAACTGATCGCCAAAAATGTCAAGATAAATCAGACTTTATCTCACTGTTGATGTTTGAATAAAGAAAAGAAAGCTCGGCTGCTTGTAAGAAGACGGACAGTCGGGCTGTAGAAAGGCGCAGGTGCATCGGACCAGCGGGAAACGCTGCTTTAGACTCAGAGAAAGTTTGCAACACAACCCTGACCTGTGTGGATCTGTACGATGCTGTAACTTGTCAAGACTTTATTGACAAGTTAAATAACAGAAATAATAGTTTATAAACATTATGCGCAGCCAGAAGGGCAGACGCGCTGGTAACTGCAGCTCCCAGGAGACACGGAGCTGAGTGGAGGAGATCCGTTTCTATAAATTAATCTATACATTAACGTTGTACAAGTGTTCATTCGGTAGACTGTTTCTTAGTTTAACTAATGAAAGTTATCGTTTCTTATGTTCCTGTCCGGGTCAGGCTCAGATCCAACCAGCCCCCACCTGTGAGCGCTGCTGCTGCTTCAGGAGAAACAGCTGGATGACGGTGCATTTCTGACGAATATTCTGTTGTTTGGTCAGACACGAACATTTTATAAATCACACATGGATTCAGTCATAAGATCATTTTTATGATCAGATGTGCGCTCATTTCCACGCCGGTTTGACCACTGACAGTTTTACGCCTGAAATGGTGTCAAGCGCTGGTTACTGCTGGTTAAGTAACATATGTTACGTCACTCGGCGGAGACCGATTATTTGTCATTTCTTGCCTTGTATTTTAAACCGGATGAAGTGATCTTGTTCTGAAAATGTTTCTTTGACAGTCAATGAAAGATTTTTAAGGACAATGAAAAAATAGCAGTTTTAATTGTTGAAATAAGTAGGCTACTAGAATGCTAAATAAGTTACCCTGCAATGCATTTCTATTGCAGATCAAATTAAAAAGTGTGTGATTTTGTGGGCAGATGATGAAAATTAAAATTCCAAGATGTTTTGCCAAAGCAGACTTTCTAAGCAAACGGACCTGATAGAAATCAAAAAAGCTGCATTAATGTGCCCTTTGTTTTATTGACTTTTTAGTGTCCCAACTTTTAAGAATTGGTTTGTATTTTTAGCTGAACACGTCAAAGCTTCCCTGCTCCCAGCCTTCAAGTTGAAACCTCTAAACCAGGGCTATACAATTACTTGTTGAGTTGAGCAAGATTTTCAGATCAAGAAATGCAACATGGCCAGAAATGGTCTCTGGCCAGCAAGTAGCAGATAAAACCAAACATTTTCTTATGGCAGATGGACGACTTGTTTTAATTTTCTGGTCATTTATCACAACGTTCACTCTTTCACTGTTTCAGTCTGTACATGGCCTTTTCTTCTTTGCCAATATCCAGTGAGAACTGAAGATGCTGCTGTAGCTCTCCTATGCTTGAGCCTATGGTAGTACAGCTCCAGTTGTAAGATGTTAGAGGTGGAAAATAGAATAGAATAGAAATCTTTACAGCCTACCACACACTCAGCAAATTAAACACAATGGTTTAGCGTTAGAATGTGATGGTAAAATAAACATTTGTCAGTGGGTTAAATCTGTGGTTTTCATAGTCAATTTACAATTTTGGGTGAAGATATATGTGTTGGTGACATGCTAATGTAAACCATGTCTGGGTTCCAGCTCTGCTGACCAGTCCGACAGTACAGGTATATTTCCCAGAATGACTCACTACGATGTTACTGCAACTTCTATCATTTTCTATGTCTGAATGAGGAGGGGAGGAGCAGCAGGGCCTTATTGTGGGAGGAAAAATGATGACCATATCCTGCCGGAGAAGAAAATTACAGGTGTGATGAGGGAAAAGGAGAGTGAACGTTGAAAAAATAGAAGAGAAGAACGGGGGAGGCGGTGACAGAGGGAGGAGAGGTCAGAACTCCTTTCATCTCTCCATCTCTACTTCAAAGGCGAGACTGATGCTGCTTTGATTCCATCAGAACCTGCCGTCTGCAAGGATGAAGAGAAACTACAACAAGTCCTCACACTGATTTCCAATGAGTGTGAGAACTGGTCTGACTTTATCTGTGCTTTGTAGAAGTTTGCTAAAGACTCTTAATTTACACAGCTGGTAAATGTCCTTGTTGTTCCATAAACTACATCTTAATAGACCAAATTCAACTTTTCCCATTCAAGATGCAACACTCACTGATAGCAGCACAACATCATGATAACCACAGGAAAGTATGCAAAACTAATTCCTTGAATGTCTGATTGAAGCTTAGACTAATAAAAATGTGGTTATAAAGAGCTTTCAAAAAAATTATTTAATCTTCCAAAGTAGAAATGCAACTTTTAAAGGAATAGTACACCCACAAAATGATGTGCCTTCATTTTCTACTCACCCTTATGCTGAGCAAGACTCTGGAGCACTTTATAATATATCTCAAATGCAGCCGGAGATCCCGGAGGCTTCTTGATATCCGCTTCATATAATGGAGTTCACCGGCAACTGAACCAATAAGGTCCATAAAAGTCCACAAAAACTTGGCAATATTCCTCCTTACTGCTTTTACAATGTAATCCAAGTGGCCTGGGAGGGTAGCGTCCATAGTATACTTTCAGAGCTTAATCAGTACTACATTGCATTTCCTGGAAGCACGCCCATGCGAGTTCACGACACTATGGAAGCCGCAGCAGACGAGATGGCACGTTCTTTCTTTCTTTCTTTCTTTCTTTCTTTCTTTCTTTCTTTCTTTCTTTCTTTCTTTCTTTCTTTCTTTCTTTCTTTCTTTCTTTCTTTTAAATCAATGGCCAACCAGCACAATGTTAACAGCAAATTTCTTTATCTACTCTTGCATTATTGGCAGAGTTGGCGTTGAACGCCGCGGCTTCCGTAGTGTCGTGAACTTACATGGGTGTGCTTTCAGGAAATGCAATATAGTACTGTTTAGGCTCTGAAAATATACTAAATGATGTCGTTTCGAGTAAATTATGGACGCTACCCACTCAGGACACTTGGATTACATTGGACGAGCAGTATGGAGGAATATCGCCAAGTTCTTGTGGACATTTATGGACCTTTTCGGTTCAGTCACCGATGAACTCCATTATATGAATGTCAGCAGATAATGCGAAGCCTCCTGGATCGCCAGCTGCATTTGAGATATTAAAAAAGTGTTTCAGAGTCTTGCTCAGCATGAGGGTGAGTAGAAAATGAAGGCACATCATTCTGTGGGAGTACTGTTCCTTTAAAGCAGCCTTTACCGATCTTGCATTTCAGAAAGCACAGCAAGATTATTTGAATATAAACAGTCCCGCCTCACTTCTAAGACACACCCCCTCATTCCCCTCCACCTCCCAATGCAGAAGCAAAGGTCTGACAGGCAGGTCCGTTGGGCAATCCTAGAGGTGCACCCCACTTCAAGGATTGGTTGGAGTTTTCATCGAATATTTAGAGATTAGAATAATATCTTATTTTGATTAATGGTGGGTCTGTCTTGTATTTTAGAGTTCCATTACCTCATTCATAGCATTTTTACCCTGTTAGAAAAATAGTGTAAGAATGCAACATCGGTAAGGGTTGCTTTAAGTTACACAGGAGTTGACTGAGAACGTACAGGTTAACCTACTCATCACAATCTTGGACCCAACTTGTTTTTTTCTTCGTCAGACACAGCAGTTTTGCTGAAATAAACAAGGAGGCTGCAGTTTTTAAAATGCCACTGAAATCAATCTGTCCTGAGTACGTAGAACCTGAGCAAATAGGCTGCAAGAGTAACGAACAACCAAATGGCCAGCACTGACGTGACAGTGCTGTGACAAAGGTTAGTGGAACAACCACAGTTATTGTTAAGCATAAAGTTGGAGAATATTTGTGGGCATAAGCTTTTCATTAATGAATATTTCAATATCATGTTGGTTTTTCTTTCACATTTTTGTCATGATCTGCTGTGGAGGTGGAGGTGGGGGTGTTCTGCAGGTGGAGCCCAGCAGCTGTTCAGGCTCAGCTGTCACCAATCATCTCATCAACCCTACCTGTATTTCTACCTCGGTCAGATCATCAGTCCTCGCCTGATCGTCATCCTCATAAGTGAAACCTCCCTGCCTGTCCGCCTGCTGAATTTGCCCACTGTGCTCTCCATTGCTGGAACCTCAGGAGCATAAGCCCGGATTGGAGTCCTTAAATAAAACCTCTTAAACCTGAGAAGCTGTACGTCTGCTTTTGGGTCCTCCTACTCTGCTCCTAATCATAACAATTTTAAGATGGTCTAACCAGGATGGCTGTGGTAACACACTTTCAACACAGCAGAAATTTGAACTGTTGCAGGAATAATAACGGACAGGCATGCAAAGCAGACGTGGATTATTCTGATACATGAGGAACTGCTTGGAGAATTTCCACAGGTAGTTAATGCCAACACTTCTATTTTAAAAAAAAAAACACTCGGAGGCAAATGAACACAAGGTGTGTTTAAACTGTAGCTAAAGCTGCAGTTGAAACTTTTGCCCATTGTCTAACTGTATAAAGTAATTTTTGCAGGGCAACAATTAAAATGTTTAATCGCAATTAATCCTATGGGTTTTTTTTGTTGGTTTTTTCGTCACTGCTATTAATAGCACCGTTATTTGCAAAAATTTAATTATGAATTCAAAGTACAGTAGTATATTGTGCACTTTTCTTTTAAAAGCAATGCTATACCCAAGTACCCAAGTATTCCTTTTACATATCAATAGTCAAAAAATATTTCTTGTAAATATTCATGAAATAAAATCAAATATATAGTATATTAAAAAAAGGGTGTGTATTTCAGGATTTCTTTGTTAAAAGGAAACCATTTAGCGGTATATATTTCAAGGCTGTGTCAAGCTACCTTTCTTTTAATTAGAAGATTATCTCAGTAAATTTCCGGCCACTTGGTGTATTTCACTGCTGGAACTGTTAAAAACCAGAATTAGAACCTCAATCTTGTATATTGTGAAGAAAAAGTCATGTTTCAATCGTAAAATTCAAGAGAATGACCTAAAACCTGCACAAATGTTCTTTCTCTTCAAATTCTTATGTTCTTATATGTGTATATATATATACATAAATAAACAGCAGGTAAAAGTGACTCTGATCAGTAGCAAGGTAGTGACATGTTTAGCTTGTGCAAAGGCTATTCACATAAAATTTGCACTCCTTTGCATTTGCAACCCTTTGTTGTGACCAAATTATCAGACGTGGTTTTCTTATATTATTTGAATGGATCCTGTGTACACTGATTCTGGTGGTGGAGGTCTGGGCACACCCTCCTAGTTATATCACTCAACTAGGGATGTCAGAATATTGGCAATATCACGATATTGCGGTCGATAAACTTCCACAAAATTGTCGTGGTCTTGTCACAGTATTAAACAACATATTTCTTGAGACAAAAATGACAGTTTTTAGTATGCTCTCTGCGGAGTGTAACATACTAAACAACATAGACCATGATTTTTGCTGCCAGTGCGCTCTTTTCAGCCAATGGGAGCACACGTGGCCCTCACACACACATAAGAAAAACAAACAATGTGTAAGCCGGTGGATTTTCGGAGGATTGCAACTGCCTGTTCAACTCCATGAGAAGGGAGAACTTTTGTGTATTAAAATGCCTCACGCGCTGTACACATTTTCATATGGTCTCACCATCTCAATCAGCTGTTGATAAAAAAGTCTGTTAACTTACAGCAGAGGATGCAGAAGAGTATCTGCTCAACTGATTGTTGAAATCACGATGCACAACGTCCCTAATTACCTGCAAGAATAAAGTTCTGGTGGAGCCTGTAGAAGTTTAAGTAGTTACAGTGCAAATGATTTACCACTAACAGGTGGGGTTATTTATTTTTATTTATTGACTACTAAAGACGAGGCAGTTTCTTTGTGCCTGGTTCTTTTAATTATTAAATAGGCTGTTTTGATGCCTGGTTAAGTTTATTTAATATAGTACCTGAGCTGTCTTCTCAATAAACATATGTTGGATTTTTAGTTTTTCAAGTAGTTCAAAACGTCATAACCTTGAATATTAAAACGCCTCCCTCTCACAAGCAATGGGTGGAGGAGGTAATGTTCCATCTCAAACTTGAGAAACTTAAATACACTGCTCGTGGTACTACTCATATATTCCATACGGTCTGGCAACCATTTATATCCTACTAAGTGGAAAGGATACCCTCCCATAATGTAAAGTGTAGTCCCCCCCCCCCTTTTTCTTTCTCTCTCTCTTTTCTTCCCCTTCCTCTTTTCATTACGCGTCAAGTTGTCAACTGATTTGTGATATTATAAATTTTATTAATTTTGTTATGTTTTTATTATTGAGTTTGGGATGATGAGTACCAATGTATGTTTACTGTTTAATGTTAAAATCAATAAAAATATCTGAATGATCACCTTGAATATGAAAATAAATTGTAGTAATGACTGGTTAAAGCATTTTATACCATCATTATTGCTGTTGTGAGCCTCCCCACAATATCATGATAAATATCGTACCTTGAGGTTCATATCGTGATAAATTTGCAAACCGAAGTCCACCTGTGAGATGTGGATATTGTGACACCCCCTAGTCACAACCAGTGAGGGAGGGGGTTGGCTTTTCTCTTTGTTTGGTGGTGTTGGCTAGGGCAAAGATATAGTTTTTTGACCACAAAAAACTTTAACTTTGCCCTATACAAAAACCCTATACAAAAATTTTTTGGACCACATCTGAACTTCTCATTATATTAAGTTATATTTAATTTTGTTTTCATTAAAGATTTATCTGACATTTTGACTGATTTTGTGTTTGTGTTTTTGGAAGAAATTAACGAAACATACTTATAAAAAAACAAGGAATCTGAAGTGTGTGTGTTTCAGCAACCTGTTGATGTTGCCCATGGCCGGAACTTTTACAAACTTTGAAAGGCTGCAACAACCTTAAAGGTGCAATGACATCAAATTTCACTTTTCTGGGGTTTTGGGGGTATAATATGATCTGTTGTGCACTGATGAGGCCATGTGAATGTCCAGAGTGAGAATCAAAGTTCCTGTTTATGGTCTGTCAGCTTTGTCTCTCTGCTCAGAAACAGTTGAATCAGACAGCAGGCTATCATTCTACGTAGTTCTATCATTCTACTTAATTTAATTGCTCCAATAAGAGCACACTATCAAGTAAACACCCCCCCCCCCCCCTCCCCCTCCTCTTCTCCTCTCCTTCTCCCCCTCCCCCCCCCCTCTTCCCTTCTCCGCTTCGTATGTGGGTATTGGAAATTACTCTTTTCCGTCCAGTTGGGTTTTCATTAAATTTATTTTAAAAAAAAATTTTCTCCCCACACCTAAGGGGGGGGCCCCCCCCCTTTTCATTTCCTATATGTTTATTTATTTTCTAAATCCTTTCTTTTTTAATAAACTAGCTCACCTGTTTGAACTGCCCATGTTGCTAGCAGTTAGCCTTTAGCAAAGTCCGACCGCAGCTTGACCTAAATTCTCCATATAAGGTCATAGCCAAATAAGGTGTAGCCAATCAAAATGAAGTCAACGTGGTCTCCAGGTAAAGCTCCATATCATCACCGGACCCAACTGTATTACTGAGGAAGTGAGGTCTGTTAAAAAACTCCTCCGTTAAAACTGTTTTTTTTCTTTGAGTATTTAATATAAGTAATCCAACAACATAAACTAGTTTTTAACTGCTATGTCATTACTCCTTTAAAACAGTCTAAAAGTTTTGTGCATACATTATAGCTCTTATTATCAAAAGAGGGAGGTTTACCCCCAAAATTAAGAAAGTCCATTCTTAAAGATTTTTTTAAAAATTTTTTTTAAAAAAAAAAAAAAAAAAAAAAAAAAAAAAAAAAAAAAAAAACTTGAGCCTAAAATGAAACTGTTGTGTTGGAGATATATAGATCACACAGATCTTTGTGACCTATGAAGCATTATATGAATTATCACTGTTTGGACTGATGGAACGGTTTAGCAGACTCTGTTGACAGACCAAGGTCTCACGGAAGATAATTGCTGAGAAGCCACAAATAAACAAACAATGGATGGCAGGGATCTGCTCCATATCGCTATGTTTAACCAAATTATTAGGTCAGGCTGACGAGAAGCTTTTACTGAACAAAGGCAGAAGCTTTAAGGTCTCATAGGTCTCATGGGCTTTAAGGCAGAGGTCTTATAGTCGATGAAAACTGAAAGGAATCACCTGAGGTGCAGAGCCTGAATGCATATAACAGGGACAAGACAGAACCAACTGAAGCCCAAAAACCTCTAAGATAAAGGTTGTTACTCTTCTGAAAAGCCTCCAACTGTGTCAGCTGAGCAAGTTAGTGGTTGAAAAAGATCATAGAAGAAAACATTCTTGTTTGAGCCTCATCTCTTTGTCTCAGAGTCTCGTCTTTTATAAATTAGCTGTGTCTTATATAAATACCAGTACAGAAATGCTGTAAAAACAAAACCCTTGCACTCTCCATGGTATTTATGTGGTATGAGCACAGTCTGGAATGAGTTTTCAGCGAGTGCATTCTTCTTTCATGTAGACAGCGAAGAGTCCAGCAAAGCTGGGAGGGCCATACATAGACACATAGGAACAGACCTAAACATGACAAGTGCTTTTAATGGCTGAAAGGCTCAGCAGGTATCCCTGGCTAAAAGTTGTGGTGTTTGATGACCCCTCTTTCCTGTGCTCTCGACCTTCAACAAGTGGAGGCAGATGGCCACCCTTCATGAGCCTCATTCTGCCAAAGTTTTTCCTCAGAGTACATGTTGATAATCAGGTAAATTCATTTGTTTATGTTTGCTAAATTCCTTTGGTGCCAATTTAAATTTGCACAGAACTTCAGGAAATTGGCGATTGATGGATCATTTCTTTGTAACAATGATAAATCTAAGTGATAAATCCTATACCAGTGGAAAGCCTGTTTATTTCCCATTTACAGTAGATGGTGCCACACCTTTAAGGAAAATGCATTTGTGGGATGAACAGCAAAGCTGAGTATGTGGGTTGTGCCCATGAAAAAACTCGCCAAATCTGTTCCGCCAATACCAAACAACTGATTCTGCTATTGATTTGTTTGGTGTTGGTCATTGGGTTGGATGATTTAAGTCTGAAGAAACAAGGCACATTGACAATTTAACATTTCACTCATGTAATTAACAGGGGCCTCAGAAGCTTGTTGAAGAACCATACAACAACCACAGCAGTGTGGCACATCCTGCTCATGTTGGTAACCAGCTTGGTCACTCAATGCTGTAGGATGGCACCCCATTCTTCAACTAGTAGTCATTGGTCAGCTGATGTGGTTGTATTGATCCATTTGGCACCAACAGGATGGCCAGAATGCCCAGGCAGACTTCAGACAAGTCATTCTGTCCTCCATACTCTCCCAAATTCTAGAGAAAGTCTCTAATCAACCACACTCTGTTGGGGCAAGCATTATCATCTTGGAGGATAGGATTCAGTCTCAGGTTGTGAAGATATGAGATTGCCACTGCTTGCAGAATCTCATCTCCATATCTCTGTGCAGTTTGCTTTGAATGATGACAAACTTTGTTTTTTCCACCCCACACTATCATACAGCCAACGCCAAAAGCTATTATGTATCTGTGATCCCAAATGGAGAAATTAAAACACATCAGTATGGTGTTCTCCATGTATTCTCCACAATTTGACCCTTTGATTCAACTGACCACTGTATCAGGGTCTGCTAATCAGGCACTCGCCTGTCAGTACCGGGGTACCGGAAGCTCAAAACAAGTCAATAGCAGAATAAGCTGAATTGGATTTGTTTGGACTTTGCAACCTCCAACCTGAAAAATCCAGGTAATTGGTTCTAAAGAAGGCGAAGGTAACGGACAGATTCCACTTCAAGCTGGGAGAACATGAAATCCTATCAGTCACTGAGTCATTGCCTTCCATGATTAATTATCAAAGAAGGTCCAGCATGTAGAAGGTGATGTGAGGCAGCGTAATGCGGGAAAGTGTGCTGGGTTAGGGATTCCTGATCCATAAAATCTGCTTCATCTCTGTTCAAAGATACAGTTTATGGAAGGATGCTGCCAGTGATTTGCCTAATCTGGCCAACCATGATATATACAATCCTTTTGCTTTAAGCAGTGGGCCCCAAACTTTTTCTGATGGGGCCCCTTTTCATACACGATAATAATGTCATGCCCCCCACCACCACCCCCCATAGTCCATCACATCTCACTACCACATGCGTGTATGAAGAAAACTATTTAAAAATAGTATTGTTTGAAATTGTCCTTGGTTTATTGGACACTATTTCATATAATTAAATATTCAATATTGGTGACACGGTTATAATTATTATCATTTACAGAATAACATGTCAAATGGACTGTCTGGGAAAATTCCGCCTGCATTTTGCAATAAGTGGGTGCCTGGTTGGAAACATATTGAGGGAAAAAAAAATAGCATGGCAAAACCAACCAACCATCTTATGCAGAGAGCTTCTCATTACTATCATTGCTGAAGTTTCTGATAAGGCGTTGGCAAAGCAGAACAAAGCAGCCAATGGTTAGGGACAACAGACTAGCAGATTTTTATTTTTAATTTTGTAATTTTTTTTGCCCAAGGAAACATTCAAATTCTACCAAAGGAATTACATCAGTTCCATCTTTATCCATGTTGAGAAAGAAGGCGGAAGAAGGGAAATCTTTTACATTTTCATGGAAAAGTTAAGGCACTATAACAAATTCCTGTAATAACTTCCCCCAATGTTCGAGTGTTGTCCAGTATCAGGCATCACATAATTAGCAACTTATAAATTTGTAAGTCTTTTGAAAAAAATTGAGCTTTCTTTTATGTCTGAAGTAACTCATCTATCACAGCGAAATGCATCCTTCCCCAATTCTCTGTTCTTTTCTCTGAAAGTCTTTCTATCACTATCAGACCTCCCTCAGTTTCTTTGCCATCCTCGAAAGGGTTTGTTACGCCCGCAAACATAATCATTCCTGCAAACGGAATAAACCACAAACATAATAAAAATATGCTGCTTTTAATGTAAAAATCCTGCGACGTATAATTTCCCACAAATATAATAGCCATTTCCTACTACAAACGTAACAGTGATTTCCCACAAATGTAATAACTATTACCTTTGGATAGATTTGCACCACTGTCTGTGGTAAATTGAACTGAATTAATAAACCTATTTTGGCCTATTTAGATTGATGTGTGTACAAATAATCAGTAAATTCAGTTTTCTTCATTTTTTAAAAAATAAATTGCCACAAGATTTTTAAATCAAGCTATCCACAATCTCTGTCATCTCTCTCACCACTGACTGACTGTCTGCAACTTCCTCTGGACTACAGTGGTCGCCATGACAACGACAAAGCAGCAACTGTAAGTTACCCGGTTGTTGCCATCTACTAGCGTGAAGTAGGCCTAAACTAAAGCAACACCGCCCCTAAATACACGCAGGCTGCGTGGGGCCTCAGGTTACCGGGAGGGCTTCCATTTGATGGTTCATTGTAATAAAAAAAAAATAAAAAAAAATAAAGTATTACATCTTTTTTTTTTTTTTTTTTTTTTTAAATGTTACGTTTTATTATCTTTTGCAAAAGTTTTTTTTTTTTTTCCATATATTTTTATGGTCAGTTTTCAAAGTAATACATAACACAAACATATAACAATAACAGTAATAATACTAACTAAATAAAAAAAAGAGAACCAACTGAAAAGAAAAAAAAAAAAAAAAAGAAAAAAAAAGACATATAAGAAAGAAAAAAAAAATTATACACACAAAGAGGCTTAGTATAGTGTCAATGTTGATTGTCCACTTCCATGTATTGAAGACATTAAAATACGCAACCCTGTAGGGGGGCTGACTACAGTCTCACAGTCTGAGATATTCCAAAATAGGTCTCCATATAGCATGATATTTCTGCAGGTTGCCAGCTATCTCATATCTCAGTTTTTCAATGTGCAGGATTCCTGCAAACTCTCTCAGCCAGGTTTCAAATTTAGGAGGTGAGTCAGACTTCCACTCTCTCAAAATGCATCTCTTTGCTATAATCGTACCATAAGCCACTACTATAGTGACATTTTGACCCATTTTGTTAAGTGTGTTAGAAAAGCCAAGCAGGGCTGTTTCAGGATCAGGGTCCAGGTTTAGCTTCAGTGCGTGAGAAAACCATCTAAAAACTGAACACCAGAAATTCTGAATTTCGGGGCAAAGCCAGAATTGATGTGCAAGTGTACCGTTTGATTTCTTGCACCTTTCGCATAGGGGAGAAGTTTGGGGGAAGATCTTATGGAGTTTATCCTTTGAGTAATGTAACCTGTATATGACCTTAAATTGAATCAACTGTAATCTAGCGTTAACCGAACAATGATGAATATCATTTAAGGCTTGTTTCCATATTTCATCTTGGATTATAATATTAAGATCCGCCTCCCACAATTGTTTAAATTTTACCGTAGGTTGTGCAGATTTGTAAGAAAATATATAGATTAATTTTGAGATCAGACTTTTAGTTTCTGGTGGATCGAGAAGGATCTTAAAAATAGCATTATCTTCTGGCAGGGGGTCAAATGATGGGATGTTTTGTTTAATATAATGACGCAACTGCAAATATCTAAAGAAGTTTGATTTTGGCAGGTCATATTTTTTTTGTAGTAGTTCAAATGAGCCTAGATGTTTGTTAACATAGAGGTCTTTTATAGAGTTTATTCCTTTCTTATCCCACTCCCTAAAAACTGCATCTGAGAATGAGGGGAGAAAGGCATGATTATGCCATATCGGAGCATGTACTGATGTCTTTGGAAGATGACAGAATTTTCTGATCTGTATCCAAATTTTTTGAGTGCTACTTATTGTATAATGCTCTTCCTTACTGGTGTCTTTCAGCCTTGGTGATGAAAACAGAATTGCTTTAAGGGAGGTTCTTTGGGGAAGGCTTTGTTCTATTGCTAACCAAGATGGTATCTCAATCTGTGGATCAGGGTTGTTAGCTAATTGCCAATATACCATCACTCTACAATTAGCGGCCCAATAGTAATGTAGGAAACATGGAAGGTTTAATCCTCCAAGTTCCTTTGGTTTTTGTAAGTGTTGTTTTGAGATTCTGTGTGTCTTATATCCCCAAATAAATGGTAAAATCACAGAGTCGATCATTTTAAAGAAAGATATCGGGATAAAAATTGGGATGTTTTGGAACAAATAGAGAAATCTTGGTAAAGAGACCATTTTAATTGTATTTATACGACCTATTAATGACAGAGGCAATGTTCTCCACTCTTCAATATTCTTTTTCAATGCATTTAATCTCTCCATGAAATTATATTTAAAAAGCAGCTTAGGGTTTTTAGTGAGTTTGATACCTAGGTATTTAACACAGTCTTTGGGGATATTAAACTGAGTTGAGGACACAAATGTGGGGTCTAAGTCAGCGGTTAGTGGTAGAAGATCACTTTTTTGCCAATTTATGGTGTATCCTGAAACCATGCCAAACGCATTTATCAGATCAAGCAAACACGGAACAGACTGTTCGGGATCTGTCACAAAAATAGCAATATCATCCGCGTAAAGTGATATTTTGTGACTAATACCATCAATAATGATGGGTTTTATGAGTTTGTTTTCTCTTATATTAATTGCCAGAGGCTCAATGGCTAACGCAAAGAGTAATGGGGAGAGGGGACATCCTTGGCGGGTGCCTCTTTCAAGTGGAAAGGGAGGTGATCTGCTTTGATTCGTAACAACAGAGGCAGTTGGAGTAAGATAGGCCATCCGTATCCAGGAAATAAACGTATCACCTAGACTGAACAATTCCATCACTCTGAACAGGTAACCCCACTCCACCTGGTCAAATGCCTTTTCGGCGTCTAAACATAAAATTGCTTGTTTTGAACCTTTAGGGAATTTGTAGTGCATGATATTTATAAGCCGTCTTGTATTGAAAAATGAGTATCTGTTTGGAACAAAGCCTGTCTGGTCTCTGTGAATAAGGGATTCTATAGACTGGTTTAGTCTATTAGCTAATATTTTAGTAAAAATCTTAAAGTCTATGTTGAGCATAGAAATTGGACGATAAGAAGCAGGGTTTGTGTCATCTCTATCTGGTTTAAGCATGACAGCGATATCTGCATCATATAATGTTGGTGGTAGTTTTCCTATATCAGTGGAGTGGGACAGCATCCTGAGCAAGAGTGGGGACACCTGCAGAGAGAATTTTTTTATAAAATTCTGGTCCAAAACCGTCTGGCCCTGGGGCTTTTCCATTAGTAAAGGATTTTATTGAATCTGTCACCTCTTTTATAGTCAGTGATGCGTTTAAGACTTCCTGAGAAGCATCATCTAGTTTAGGAAGAGGAACCTTTTTAAGCCAAGACTCCACATCACCTTTGGCCTTTGACTTGTACAATTCTTGGTAAAACTCCGTGAAACGCTTGTTTATTGATTTAGGATGAGTAAGCATGTCCCCAGTATCAGATCTAATTCTAAATATAGTCCTGTTGTTTTGCTGTCTCCGAAGCTGGCGGGCCAGCAACCTATGTGGCTTGTCTCCTAATTCAAAATAACGTGTCCGCAGACGGGACAGCTGGTCACTGACCTGTTTTGTTAAAATTGTATTGTACTCATATTTAAGATTGATAATTTTTTGTAGTGTTTGACTATCATTATTCTGCTTATACTGTGTCTCTAACTGAGTTAACATGTTATCAATATCAACCAATCTTGAGCGTCTTGCTTTTTTTAATGATGCCTCATAAGAAATAGTATAGCCCCTCATAACTACTTTTAACGTTTCCCACAAGTTTGAGTCCGAAGTGTCAGAAGTGTCATTTGTGTCTAAAAACTCGTCAAGTTTACCTGACAAGTACTTACAAAAGTCTGCATCATTGATTAAATAAGGTCGGAACCTCCAAGTCGTCTGCTGTTTTTGTTGGTTAAAGTCTAGGTTAATACTAATTGGAGCGTGGTCTGAGATGACTATATTATGGTATTTGGTGTCCAGTACATTTGATAGAAGCTTAGAGTCCAGTAGGAAAAAATCAATTCGTGAATATGAGTTATGCAGTTTGGAGAAAAATGAGTACTCTCTGTCAGTAGGGTGCTGCAACCGCCAGATATCTACCAAGTTATTTGAAGAGATTAAACTATTTAAAGTGACTGATGCATTTGAAGGGCTTGATTGTTTTTTTGAAGATCTGTCCAAGTGCCAATCTAAAATTGCATTAAAGTCTCCAGCAATAATCAGATTTGTATCTGAGAGGTCAGGCAGTTTATCAAATGTTTTACGAAAAAAGGCTGCATCGTCAACATTTGGACCATAGATGTTAACCAGAGTGACATTTATAGAATAGAGCTGTCCAGTTACAATTAGAAATCTGCCACTGTCATCACTGATAGTTCTTGTATGTTGAAAGGGTATATTCTTTTTAATAATAATGGCTACCCCTCGTGCCTTGCTAGAAAATGTAGACTGGAAAATATGCCCTGCCCAATTACACCTTAAGCGAGACTGTTCAGATGGCTTGATATGAGTCTCCTGTAAGAACATTATGTCAGAAGACAAAGATCTTAAGTGAGTGAAAACTTTGGCTCTTTTAATAGGGTGCCCTAATCCCTTTACATTCCAACTAACCATAGTCACCCCCCTACTTCTACTACTGTTTACCAGTGACATGACACATTGTAACAGTTATTACATGCATAGTGGACATATTGAAAACCTCAGACACAAAACATACAAGTATACTGAACGTGCACAAAACCCCTCCCTCCCCCCAATCCCACTTTCCCAAACAAAGTAGGAGAAAACCCCGGTTTAACATACTGTTGAGGGGGAAACGACTAGGCCTAGCCTAACACTAAGCAGTGAAAACACAAAAAGCAACCTAACGCATTGCTTCCCCTCCAACATGAAACTTTTATCAATTAAACACCTATGCTGAAATAATTTAAATAAATGCACCAAACAATTATTGAAAGCTATACAGCCAAAGGAGGAAAGAAAAAAAGAGGGATACAGTGAGAGACGAATAGAGAGAGAGAGAGAAAGAGAAAGTACTGCCTTAAGTCAGAGTTCGTCCACGATTTCTACACTCACAGACTCTCATGGGACATCTTCATGTGGCAAGGTTATCTGCGAAGCTCGTCGCTTCCTCTGGGGTGTTAAACGTTGAGGTGACGTTGCCATGGGTAACTCTCAGTCGAGCCGGGTAAATAAACCCCGTCCGCAGGCCAGCAGATTTGAATCTTTTCTTACTGTCCTCAAAGAGTTGGCGCTGTTTCATAATTTCAGCTGGGAAATCTGGGAAGATGTGGATGCGGTGACCTTGGTACACCAGAGGAGACAGCTGTGCTGCAAGCTTCATGATGAGCTCCTTGGTACGGTAGTTGTGTATCCTGGCGATTAACACACGAGGTCGGAGGCGTACAGCGCCGTTAGCTGGTTGTCCACCCAGCCTGTGAGCTCGGTCAACTTCGATGCGTTTCGGGAAATGCTCTTTCCCCAACAAATCTTCTATAAAGTTGGCCACGAACTCCACCGGACGATTAGACTCGACATTTTCGGGTAGACCTATGATCTTTATGTTCTGACGCCTGGAGCGTGCCTCTAGATCCACAACTTTGTCCTGTAAAGCCTTGTTAGCATCCCCCAGGTGTTTCACCAGCAGCTCGAGTGCGGCTAGCCTGTTGTCATGGTCGCTGGCCATTACCTCCACTGCAGAGAGACGAGATGCGTGCTCAGCCAAAGTGTTTTGGGTGGCCTGCAGAGACTCTTCCAGTGAGTCAAACCTCTCGTCCATTTGCTTCCTCATCCCGTTTATTGCCGAGAGAATTGCTGCACTTTCCAGAGGTGGACTAGCTGTTAGCTCTGTTAACAAGCTGGCACTCTCGGAGGTTTCCATAGTTTCTTCTCCGGGTTTCTTCGCCGTGTGCTTCTTGGGTGGCATTCTTAATAACGTCCCGTATGATTCTTGCAAACTTTCCTTCACTTTTATTTTGTCAAAGAGTGGTGTTTTATGGAAAACTCGATTAGTCGGAGCGGAGCTTCGTTTCAACACGTCTAGCCTGTCATATGCGCTCTAGCGCCCCCCAAAGTATTACATCTTTGCACTAATGTAGGTGCGTTAGTGACATGTTTGAAAAGACAAGTCCGGTTGAAGAGTGGATTAACTTTCCCGCTCATGTTTCACAATGCAAGTCTGAAAGCGGCTGTGAATTTGATAGACCGACTTTACTCAGTCCCAATCTCGACCAGCATAGTGCTGCGAACTCTCTCTCTGCAAGACGGCTTTGTCAGCATCACCTAGCCATTGTGTCAAATCCACAACTGCAGCTGTAGAATCTTGCAAGCAATTTTATTATTTTGCATCCATGAACAGATGTTTGTAAAAGCATTTCTGACCTTTTTTTCCACAACATTTTTTTGATAACCATTCATATCCTTTTCTACAAATTCAAAAATACAAATTTCTCTGGCAGATTCTTTTACAGGGTGACAAAGCTTGATATACAAATACAAACTTTAAAATAATTTGCAAACATTGATTTACCACTTTAAAATCTTTGACTGTTGAGGCCACAGCAAAATTGCAGTTTTTGGTGAAATTTCACTGTCAGCCCCACCAGACTTGCTGCCTTCTTTGGTGTTTTCAAAGGAAGTGTTTTCTTCCAACCCCATAATCTCACTTCCATCTCGTCATTCAAACATATTAATTGTAGGTTTGCTTTGAGTAATGTACCAGTGAAACAACCAAGCACTTGTGACTTCCCTGCACTTCTCTGTACTACAATAAACCAGCCTGAATTAAAAATGAAGAAGATAGAGGATGAAAGTGATTACTACATTGAATGAATTTATCAAAAGCTTAAGAAAGGTTTAAACATCTTTATGGGATGACTGTAACAGCCGAGTGCCACAGAGTTCAACCTCGGTCAGCAGAGGAAAAATATTAATCTGTAAATCCATACTTCTTAATAAAGCTGCTCTTTAGACCGTATGTAATCCATGTGCATGATTGGATATCCATGATTCCTGTTGTAGATTGTGTGAATGACTTTGAAATGACCTCACTGAACAAGCAAGAGTGGCGCACATTGACACAGGAGATAATTCTCTGACCAGTTGTAACATCTGTAGCTCTGCAGGACAAATAGTCACCTACCCTCCTGTCCCCCCAACTGGAAAGTCGGTGGATCGATTCCTGTTTCTTAAATGTTAACATGTCCTTGGTTGGCCAAGTGTCCTTTGATGCTGAACCCCACAATGCAGCAATAATCCAATCAAACCTTATTTATATAGCATGTTTTGTGCATAGTAGCATCACAAAATGCTTTACACTTTAAAAACAACACAAAACATCTAGAGGGAAAAAAAAGCACAAGCAGTCACACCATTGTGAACAAACCTGAAAACCTAGCTTAACTATGAATGACTGAGTGAATGTAGCATGTACTGTAAATAGCACTCAGTCAAATATTTGCTACAAAAGTACAATGCAGTCCATCTACCAATTGTCAGACAACAGTGTTTCCATGTCATACAAGGAAAGTATTGTTTTACATGGTTTCACCAAAATTGGAAAATTCTAAAATGTAATAATAATAATTAAAAAAAAAATCTGAAGAACATGAATCCCTGTTCATGTTTCAAATATAGGGCTATAAATCATTTGGAGGTGGTAGTGTTGTTTGCCCCTTTCAGTGCATCAATATGACCTCCTAGATGTGAAACAATTGATTATATACCTTCACCCCTGAATCTATTGTTAGTCGAGGACATTTCTGTGAGGTCAGGATTAACCTTTCATTCTCTCTACTGGTTCAATAACTGTTGGCCTTTTTTAAAAAAAGGTTCCTTTTACAAGTTTACAAAATTAAAAACAAAACTCTAATATACTGACTATTGACTTTAATCTGACTGTAGTATTGTAATTCTTCTTTTTTGTTGTTGTTGGTGATTACAGCTCTGTCTGGTCTATTGAAAGTGAATTGAAGATATCACAGCAGAAACCTGAAAACAGATTGTTTTTGTGCATTTGTTATTCTTCCTACTACTTCCTAACAAGGTTACAATCTGTGAGATTTTAAGTATGTAATAATGCCTGGAAAATATTTTAAAGCATTTGAGGATTAACAAAGAATCAGATTAAAGATCAGAATTAGAGTATAAATCCTCTCTATGATGCTAAAACCCCTGCTGTGCACTTTGTGTACAATCCAAAATTACAAGCTAAACTATGGAAAGCATCTGCATGTGTTTACTCAGCATATGCCAATGTGTGAGCATTATTGTGACCATAACAGTGGTGGCATGAATGACAGTATACCTCATGTCATCATTATTTGGTTAATAATTCAATGTCAAAAAACAAATCTCAAGGAAGTTTTACGTCAATCAATCAAGTGGAATTTACTCATCACCTGCAGCAATTTTCTGTTTTTTTAAATAAATTTTGACAGACACTTCAATATACTCACTGGTCTCTTTATCAGGTCTAGCTGTTAAGACAAATAAGTAATCAGCCAACACATGGCAGCAACTTAGGCATTTAGTCATGTACACATGGTCAAGACAACTTGCTGGAGTTCAAACAGCATCAGAATGAGGAAGAAAGGATATTTAAGTGACTTTGAAAGCAACATGTTTGTTCGTACCTGAACTGGTCTGAAATATCTATCTTGACATGAGCAGTGACGTTTATCCACTTAAAAACATGGTTTCTAAACAGCATACAAATCGGTCTGTGATAGAAAGTTTGTTTAAAATACAAACTTTACAGGAGCAGAATATGGTGCATGATCAGGAGCAGATCTGCACGTCACACATCTAAAAGACGGCAGTTCTGATTACATGTAGTGTCACATGGAATAACCAAACAGAATAGATCATTTTAACATTACATGGAATAGATAATGATTATCTATTTCAAGTAAAGTTCAAATGAAATGAAATGAAATGGCTTTATTACTTAAAATTCTGTAATCATGCAGCAAGCTAACAAATAATGCCACATTTTAATGAAAATACACCATTACAACATTACCAAAACTTTAAAATGTAAAATCACAAAGTTCCTTTCAATTTTGTACTGTTGTTTATAAGAGTTAATATTACTGCTGTATGTAGTATTTTACAGATAAAATGTTTAAAGTTGAGCTGTTTTTACTGCTGTAATCATTATTTAATTTCATACTGAGCCACATGAGCCGGGTAGCTGTAGATTATAATGTAGCAGCTTCACTAACATTAAAAACTAGCTCCTCTTTCCTCCCTTCACGTGTTCTATACCAGCCTGCAGCTGTGAGACTTCCACCAATTCATCTCCATCATCATCATCATCATCATCATCATGTTGCCCCACTCATTTCCTGGATGCCGCTAACAATTCCAACATTGTGCTGCTGCTGACTGTGTTGCAACTGAAAAGTTTGCAGCATTTAGTAGCTTCAGCCGGCGATTCACAACGGATCCGTGTGCATTGCTACCCTGGCTATGCGGCTATCTCCTGGGCGGACTACACTCGCGGGGGCTCTGCACCTTTCCCGAGTCGATTCGCTGCAGAGGTCGTTTACTGGGCAATATCGGCAAATCTTTCATACGCTTTACTTTGTCTTGAAATGTTTTGGGAGTGAATGTAACATTATTGGCCATATCAAAGTAAAACGGGGCACACACAGCTTACCTTCTCCATCGTTAGGGTTAGCCAGCCTGGCGACTGCTAACGCGCCGTGTGGCGCCTCAGAGTCAAGTGGACAGCTGTGAATAGGGGCAAAGCCTTGGAGGGGGAAGCAAGGGGCAGCAAAGATGAAACACTATTGGTTCAGAGACTCTCCTCTCCAGCTCTCTACAGTAATTGGTTACAAACACTTCACCACGCTGCTCCTTCTTACGATTAGTTGTGAATACGAGATACGCATAGTTCCTACAGAATTCACATATCAGCTTTTTGCGTAGTTTTGAGAGGAAAGCTGTACCAGCGTATTTAGATGTCAAATTGCGTACCTGTTGCGTGTGGCAGTTGACGGGACTGTCACTATGCCTCCAAGTGATCATGCGCCCTGTCTGCTTGGCCAAGGGGATGTGCCTTTGACTGGTTAGCGTGCATGGCTCTCACCCGGGAGTCTGGGGATCAAATCCCGCCCGGGCCCTCCACTGCGTACCTTGTCACATACGCAAAATGCATACATGTTGGCAGGTCTGCTGATCTCTGAATAGACTTCATGCCAACCTTAAAGGGGAAGTTAGTTTTTTTTTCAATCTGGACCCATTTTCTAGCATGAAATATGTTCATTTACTCACCCAGACAATTTTGGTGCAACTTGAATTCCTTCGGGGGATATTTAGATTCACTCGAGATCAGGGTATGTCCAATATAATGGAAGTGATGGGGCAACCGCGCGCAGCCTCTAAATAAGGCATTATCTGCCACAAACTCCTTCATTTCACCAATGTTTTGCTATGAAACATTAGTGTGTGTCCCCCTCCCCCCGTGAGCTCGAAGCCGCTTTTTTTGTGGTGATTCATCCTTATTTATGGACATTTACTTGTTATAGTGTTGCATAATAGTGATCAAAGCCGCTGCAGTAAAAAGGTCTGCAAATAAGGACGAATCCCCACAAAAAAAATGCCGCTTTGAGCTCACGGTGGGGGGGTCCAACTAATGTTTCGTAACAAAACATTGGTGGCATGAAGGAGTTTGTGGTAGATAATGCCTTATTTAGAGGCTGCGCGCGGTTGCCCCATCACTTCCATTATATTGAACATACGCTGCTCGAGTGGATCTAAATATCTCCCGAAGGAATTCAAGTTGCACCAAAATTGTCTGGGTGAGTAAATGAACATATTTCATGCTAGAAAATAGGTCCAGATTAAAAACTAAATTAACTTAAATTAACTTCCCCTTTAAAGCAGATGGACTCCAGCAGCAGCCAACCACTCGTCTCGTCTAATAAAATGAAACTGAGGCTACAATTCACGCAGGCTTCCCAGTTTGTACTCATTTTACAGTACCTTCTGAACTGCCTCAGTTCTTGGTAGTATAAATTCAACAAAGTGTTTGAAAACATTCCTCAGAGATTTTGCTCCATATTGACACATCAGCATCATAAGGTTGCTGCAGATTTGTCAGCTGTACATCCATGATTAGAATCTCCTGTTCCACCACATCCCAAATTCTGCTGGAAGTAGCATCAGAAGATGTTACACTGTGGTTATGAACGGATGGACAAGGTCAACAACAGGCTGTGGTGATGAAACCATGCCATGTTGGTACTAAGGGACCCAACATGGACCAAAAGTATCCGCCACACCATTATACTACCATCAGTCTGAACCGTTGTTACAAGGCAGGGTGGATCCATGCTTTCATGTTGTTTCCAACAAATTCTGCGAACAATCTTCTATTGTTCAGCCTGACAAGAACCAAAAATATCCCATGTTTATAGTCATTAATTCCCCTATCTTCTGCATTCTGATGTTTGCTTTGAACTTCAGCAAGTTGTCTTGACCACATTTACATGACTAAATGCACTGAGTTGCTGCTACAGAATGTGATTATTCAACAGTTGTGAACGTTTACATACTCTCCCACTAAAGACAGAAAAAAAATCAGCTACCAGTGAAATAAGTTAAAATTGACGAAAGTAATAAATAAAAATTTTATGAAAATCATGACATTGATTTTCAATTAAGTTTACCAGAAATATTAAAAACAAACAAACAAAAAATAAAAGTAAGCCATCATGACAGGACTCTCAAACTAAAATTTTGTTGAGCAACACTTTGAGGCAATCACTGCAATCAAGTGTTTTTTGTAAAGATCAGTCAGACTTCTGAACCTGTTGACAGGTATTTTGGTTCACTGTTCATGAGCAAGGTGCTCCAATTTGTCTTGGACAGTTTATTTTGTTTTTGTTTTATAAATAATTCTTTTAAAACAAAAATTATAATTTAGTAATTTTTTATTTATTATTACTTTTTTTCAGTTTATTGTTATTTGAATTACTGTTGTGAATTTAGCCTTTGATTTACTTGGAGGGTATGTAAACTTTCAAGGACAACTGTATTTATTTAACCAAACAACTGGACAAGTGGACCTGATAAAATGTGTGAGGGCATGTTTTTTACCACAGTTAAACCTTGAAAGAATGGAATGCACACACAACACGCTCTTAAAAACGTGTATGAAGTAGATGTCACATCAGCCTGCACACAGAGTGATAAGCAGGTATAAACCGTGTTCCTTTTCACTTCCTTTATCATTTATAGCAGTTATCTCAGCAAATAAACCAGACCTAATCCAAGATAAACAACTCCACGCTGTCGTATTAACAGTGTCACAGGGGAGTCCCAATGAAAGAATAAATCAGTTTTCATAAAAATAATATGAGCTAATGTGTTAATGTGAAATATGTGGGTTAACAACAGTATTAAAGTAAGTGTTGTAATGTATTTATGAATTTTGTATGCTGAGGGGGTTAAATAATCCTCCAGCTCAGCAGATGTTGATTTTGCACCCCCAGCCCCCCTCATCTTTACAAATGTTTGTGCGTTAAGTCAGCTTATGAGCTGTATTTAATCTTCAGTCAGGATCCTTAACTGAAACATTTAATTTTCCTCAGAAAAAAACAAAAAACTTTCACTGCTATGTTCAAACCAAAGAGCAAGAAGATGCATCATGGACTTTATCACATCATCTAAGAATTATTAGAATGCAAGTAGGCAACTAAAAAACGTTAATTTAAATTTTAACACATATTGTTATTCTTGAAAATAGTATCAATAACAGACTTATTTTAAGAGTGGATATACAGTTGCTTCAGAGTCTTGCCCCCCCAGCTGCCCCCCAAACCTTTATTTGCTGAAAATCATACTTGTAAAAACTTTAAACTTTTGAATGCCCAAAAGCTTCTTACTGCATTGAAATGAAATAATAATTTAAATGATATAATTTAAACTTAAGTCTTTGTCCCTGAAAAGCTTGGTTACGGCCCTGCATCAGAAACTGTTTTCCTGCCTCCCGCTCCCGCTCCGTCACAGGTTCATGAACAGGACAGTCTGCAGTCTGGAGGACTGACGCCACTGAGCCAACCAGGTAAAGCCAGTTTCTCCAGGTGATGTTCTAAAGCACAAAGTTTGAGTAAAATTAAACTTATAATGAATAAAATGTCCTCTAAAATAAACAGTTGCGGTTCAGACAGTATGCTTATTAATCGTTTCACCGACAGCACTAGTTGTGTTTGGTTTGTTAGAGCGTATTTACCTCATCAGGTTAGATCACAGTTAACACAAAAGCAGTTTATAAAGAGTTTAGAAATGTTTCGGAGCTTGACTGATTGCTCTATATGATAAATAATAGCAATGAGACTGCAGCACAATGAAACATACATCCTGCTGTAAGACTTGGAAAATAAATAAGCTACACAGAACAAGATGTCTAAATATAACTGCTTCTGCTCATGTAAATATGATAAATCATTTAATATTTTTATAGGCTTCGTATAAGGATGCAACAAATTTGTTTTAAATGTTGATGCTTGGAATTTGCAGGCCACAATGAAAAGGAAGTATAAAAGTGGAAACATTTCCAGTTTTTTTAAGCGAGGGATGGGAAGGAAAAGGAGATGGCAAGAAGTGAGGAAGGAGGGATGATGGAGACACCAGGAAGTTCACAGATGCAGAAAGCCACTGAAAGCACAACAGGGCAAGAAAGGACTGCGGATGATGAAAGTGACATTAATGATGAAGAGGAGAAGGTTTCGGAGTCAGAGAGACAGACAGTGGAGAGGAGGCTGATGTAGAAAAGGAAGGCACAGAGTCAGGGAATCCACCTGTATTTCAGCTGGACCACCTGTATGTTAGCTGTTTATTCTCCATATAAGTTAGTGCTGAGACATTAGATGTTACTTTGAAACATTTTTTCAGTCAAATGTGTATTGAAAGCTAAATATTTCAATACACTAATGCTGCTGTAATTCTGTTTTTTTGTTTGTAGTACTACTAGCAGCCTACAGTAGTTGCTCTATGTGATGGGAAAGAGTGAAGTCCTTGAACATCTACTTTCTTTGTCATATCTGTACTTTTTAACACCCCTGAGTGTCACAGTTTCAGAAATATTGGGAGCATAACTACACTTGATAAGTTGTTCTAAAGAAATTACACTTAAAGAAAAAACTTGATTCCCACTGATGGACTTAATTTTAATTTCATAAAATGGGTGTTTCTCATTCTTAAATGTGATTGGCTGAGCTGCGTTCCAAGCCCGTGGTAAAACAGACCGTAACCCACACGTAGACCCGATAGACCGCAGCACAAAATATCTCTGCGCCACCACAAACAGATGTTGCGTTGCCTAGCAGCCGACTGCTCTGTGTTCAACCCACTTGTTGGATTACATTTGTTTTTAGGCTTTTGTAGCCTTTGTGGTGAATTTTGATATTCTGGGTGTCCTGAACCTGGATGAGGGGTTGGAGATGACAGTGCAGATTTCACCGCGGACATGTTGTCTCACATTTGCAAAGCAGCCAACATCATACTGTATGTCTGCGCAAAAGCACCTGCCGCCAAACGCACACCCACGTTTCTCTAAACATTAAACATTATTTTTACAGCGTTATTCATGGAAGTAAATAAATTAACGAACCCATATAGCCTGAATTGATGAGAGCAAATGGGCTAGTGTAGCCGGATTTTTATAAAACGAATGTATAATAGCTGGGATAGGCTCCAGCAACCCCCGCGACCCTGAATTGGATAAGCGGTACAGAAAATGACTGAGTGACTGATGACTGAATGTATAAAATAAAAATCTTTTAAAAAGGAGGAAAAGAAAGAAAAAAATGAGTCCACACCACTTTGTTTTTGGAAGAAAAATCCGCCCACACCGAACTGCAGAAGTGTGTTAAAGGAGCTGTATCATGCTTTTCAAATGTTCCAAAAGTCAAATATAGGCATTTATAAGCTAGATATGTTCCCATCGTTACTATAGAAACTAATTTGGTGTTAAATATTAGTTTTTCGATGCATCTAATTTCCAACACGGAAGTAAGATGGCTGACTGTCCTGAACCGCGGAGCTCTCGACCAATTGCAGCATGTTTTACGCCCATTTCATGACGTCGCCCCGGAAGAGACACTTATTCTGAAGGGTCACAGAATTGTCTGTAGCACCGGCACCGGCAGCTCTCATGTGGATGTTAGTTGTAAACATTGATGGATAATTACTCCGATCGACGGGATAAAACAGACCAGCCTGTTATGGAGCTGTATGCGCTCGACCCAGAGTCTGATATGGAGTTTGAAGTACACGCAGTACCACAGAGACCCCTGACAAGCAAGTAATTTAGCGAACAAATCATAGGCTAACAGTTAGCGCTGAGCTAAGCAGCACTCACATGGATCTTGTAAACACTGATGGATAATCGGACTCCGATCGACGGGATCAAACGGAGAAGCCTGTTATGGAGCTGTATGCGCCTGACCCAGAGTCTGATATGGAGTTTGAAGTACACGCTGTACCACAGAAGTACCACAGAGACCCCTGACAAGTAAGTAAATTGGCGAACAAATCATAGCCTAACAGTTAGCATTGAGCTGAGAGATGTGTTTCACTCACCGGTGCTGTTGTTTGTCCATGCGCGTTTTTAAATTAGGAACTGCGTCAGGTTTCAGAAGTAATCCCAGAGAAAAAACACTTTACTGCCCGAGATTCATGAAGTTGTCAGGAGTGAAGTTCACACACGAAGTTGAGTTTTTTCCTGCTCCTGAAGTTATAATCCAACCACTTCTGGCAAGTCGATTCATCCAGTACAACAAATACACGCCCACGCTGAACATAACCACGCTGAACGCAACTGCATTTTCCCCAACTTGCTGTCCTCTAGAGCTTAAAAAAAAGAAAAAAAAAGGAAGAAAAATCTCCTGAGCTCTGGAGCAAACGTCTGTTAGCTGATGGCTGCTTGTCTCTGAGGAAATCTTCCTGCAGGTGTTAGTTTCTTCCTCAGAGAGTGTGTATAGGATTCTCTGGGTTTCTGTTCAATAGAGGGCGTCTTGCTACGATACTGAGCATGCGCATTTGGACTTTCGTGATTGGTGCCACGTTCATACGTAACGCGGTGGGTAGTCAGCCGTTTGCAGCGAGGTAGCGCTTGGTTTAAATATTCATGTAGATTACTCAAATATGCATGAATGGAGAAAAATAACGATTTAAATAATTTCTTGATGAGGAAATAACACACTGACATGCTGAAAAGCTCTTAAAAGTCCATTTTTCATGATAGGGCTCCTTTAAACACAGGGTTGAGCTGTTTCCGAGGGTTTGCTCCTCAGCCCGGGAGAAGTGCTCCTTTTTATCCACGTTTTAATACTTAATCTGATATAAGGCTGTGTATGGCGAAATATTAACATGGATGGATAAATGAAACCGGAACAAAAGAAGTGACAGAAGTGATGATGGGCGGGTAGGACGCCCTACCTACCCGGGTGGGGCGACTGTGGCTCAAGTGGTAGAGCAAGTTGGCCAATGATCGAGGGATTGGCGGTTCGAATCCCGATCCCCCAGCCATGAGTTGTTGTGTCCTTGTCCAGTGGGGGCACTGCTGGTGTATGAATGTGTGTGAATGGTTCCGGTGGTGGTCGGAGGGGTCGGAGGGGTCGGAGGGGCTGTAGGCGCGAAATGGCTGCCACGCTTTCATCAGTCTGCTCCAGGGCAGCTGTGGCTACATATGTAGCTTACAATCACCAAGTATAAATGAGGAGTGAAAGAATAATGGACCTGCTTTGAGTGCCTTGAAAAGCGCGATATAAATCTAATCCATTATTATATATAATATATATTTTATAATTATAAATAATTTCCCTTCTGGGATGAATAAAGTATTTTTCATTTCATTTCATTATATCATTATTACCGATTGGTTCGACACAGCTACTTGTACTGTTACAGATCTAGTTCAAACTGACACAAAACGTTGATTTATTCATTGTGATCAGTTTGAAAAATAGAAATACAAGCCTCTCTAATAATAAAAGCCCTCCTTCTAATAAAAGCCCGGTCATCAGTGCCCGGAAACTAATAAAAACCCCAGTCACTATTAGAGGATTTACGTTATATTTCTACTCACAAGCTGGACGTCACCTGGAGCATCAGTTGTCTTTCTGACTCTGTAGGATGCAGCTAGGAGGAGCACCAACAGCCACTGTAGAGCCACGTCACATTAGCTGTGAAAGTTAAATATTTGTCAAACTTACTACAAATGTACATGAAGCATGAATTAAAATGTTAGACCAAATGCACTGGTGTAAACAATTTAGTACTTTAGGATTTTTACAACAGTGTATAACAGACAGATGGAAGCCCAGCAGGACGTTTAAGTGGATCTGTGGCAAATATTTCAGCTCGTTTTATCTTTAGAGGTTAAAATACTGTATTTTATGAGGTTGTTTCACTCACCGTCCCTTTCAGTGGCCTCATCGTCATGGTTCGCACACCTGAATTAATCCGTTTGCCCAGTAATGAAAGACAGGAAAAAAACGGAGCTGGCTTGAGTTCAGGAAGTAGTGGAGTTGTCCATAAAAGCCCATTTAGCTGCAAAACAACATTTCTATACTTGTCAGTCTGCTATATGTTGCTGAGTAGAACGAACAGTGGAATCTGTCAAAGAATATATAAACCACCAAACACAACTGTGAATATAAACAAGTTGCAAACACAACAAAAGGTGTTATTCTTTATTCCATTTAATTATAGATGTTCACATACTTCACTGAGGACATACAACATTGCCACCCTGCTTGGACCTCTTGCCTCTCCTTTGCCCCCCATGTAAAATTTTCTAGATCTGCCCCTGGACAGAGGCACAAATACAATGCAACTGAACACAAATCCAAAACAAATGGACAACTAATCAGGAGCTAACTACAGCATTTCAGAGGCAGAGCCTCTTAGATGTAAGATGGGAAGAAGGTCACTAATCTGCACAACAGTTAGCATTTACAAGACCTCAGGATGAAAGATACGGTTATGAGAGTTTGGTGGTGAGTGAATTTCAGCCAACGTGAGAGTTTGTGAAGGACTGCGTCGCCACTGCTGCAGTGCTGCTAGCTTCTCATGAAGTAAAATCATTTGAAAGATTCAGTTTGTCCAGAGAAACAAGATCTGGAAGAAAAAAAAAAAAGACAATGCAAGGACTTTAAGTATCTTTCTTTGACATGTGATAACACAGCAGATATCACTGAAATGGCACAGCAAGAAGTATTTGTACTTTCAGCTCTTTATTTCTTTACCATGATTGCATTAAAAAAGCCAACTTCTCAGCAGAAATAAACATGTTTACAGCCTGGTTCATCATTTTAGGTTTAAAGACACACAACAAAACTTTTAGCAGTTATCTCAGTGACCCCCCTATCAACGGCTAAACTAGCATCCATCTTCCATCCTACCTTTACTGTGAGCTCATTCTAGCCAGTAAAAAACAGTCTTCCCTTGAGTCTTGTTCTGTCCCTCCCTTTTTCTTTTCCTGTCTTCATCTGGTGATTTTTCCTTGCATTTCTTTACCGAATCTGACATGGTGCATGTTCAAAACACCCACCGTGTTCATATCTGGTTCATATCCGTTTGCTAGTAAGTGATGCAGTGCGCAACCAATAGTCGGCTGCAACATCACAGCCGCATCCCAGATACAAAAGTTACACAGTGCAGTTTCTGAGCCTCAGGACGCCTCTGGGCAGTGGCGGCTTGAAAATGCACATAATGAATGCGCCATCAAAACAAGTCAGAATATTTTTAAGGTCTAAAAGTTGCGCTGTGTCTTTAATAGGTCAAGTTTACATTCATTTCAACTGTGAGGGGGTGATTTTGTTGTATAACTCATACGTTTAGATGTCATTTAATCTTGAAATTACACATAATTATTGGCATGCCCTTTTGATTGACAGGCAGCAGACCGGGTGCCGATTTTAACCATGGAGGCTAATAGTTAGCTCCTTGCTTGCTACCAGGAAGGCCTCAGTCTGTAGAAGAGGTGCACGACGACAGTTTTTAGCTGATTAACATCAAGTCTGAGCGCGTCTTACTTTTTAATCGGCTATCTTTGTCCGTTCCTGTTCACTTCGCATTAGCTCAGTTAGCACTTAGCTTAGCTGTTAATCATTTGCCCCCCAGCTCGGAGCAGCCCTCTCTTTGCCCATTTTAGTATTTTCCGGGAGTAATGACACACGCGACATGGTAAAATGGCAACTGTGGGAAACGCCCAACTGGCTTCACTTTCAGCTCTTCAGACGTAACTGGATACCACATCCATTTTTTTTTTAGTCTTTGGTTTAACTCAATGTATAGATTCACAAAAATAACAGATAATAACCCCAAGTGGATTATACATTTCATAACCTACAACAGTAGTTCAGTTGATGAAATAACCCATTATTTTTTAGTGTGTGCAGAGCAGCATCTTGCTAACACATGACCTTACCTTCCCTGTAGAAAGAACTCGGTCTGTTTCAAAGTTTTATCATTCAACTTTTCTGAAATAGACAATAACAATGTCCATTTCAGCATGTGTCCTGTGAGAAAACTGAACTGCAGGAAAAGGTGGCTCTGAAGCAGGAGGAGGAGAATAGAGGGTTAGCAGTGTGGGCTAACCTTTAGCCTTGGGGCGCTCTGAGCCTCTGGCCAAGTTTGTTGTCTGTTGTTTTAATGAGAGCAGTCGTTGTGTTCTGCCTTATGTCTTCCGTGTTCTGCGGGTCGGCAGACAATGCACACATTAGTCTGGGTAATGGGTTCAGTGGGACACCACGCTCACATTTACAGCGTTTGACCTGTGGACTGTGAGCAGATAGGGCACAGATCATCTGATGCAGGTTTACAGAGAAGTTCTCAGTCTGGGTTTCATTACTGAGCTGACCCGGAGGCTGAAACTGAGAAGGCAGGGTGAAACCCCAGCACAGCCGCTGAATCTCTCTCCATCTCGCCTTTGAATAATAAATAATTAGCTGTGCTTCTTCTCCTCATCCTCCCACACAGGGTTAGAGCTGCTGCTCCACACCTCACTCAGCAGGAGAAGAAGAAAAGCGCTGCAGCCGGAGAGATGGTCAGGAAGGCAGTGAGATTACCGCGCTGCTGCCCCCTCCTCTCATCCACCTCCCTCACAACTGACCCTCATTGGAAATGGACAAACTGGGATTCTCAGAAACACGGCGGCTGCACAGGCGAGAGGGCACAGAGCTGCAGCACGGGAGGAATTTGGAGGTTTTATACGGATGTGGGTGGAATTTACTGCTTCACCAAAACACCCAGATGACTTACTTCTGCTCCTCTGATTGGTGCTGCAATTCTACAGCTGTGATTTCACATACATCACAAATGTGATGTAGAATGTAATTATTTGTATTCATAACTGAATCTGCTGATGATAAACTTCAGAGGACTGTTTTGCGCCCTGACATAAATCTAAAAGTTTTTAAAGTGCAATTTGCAAATTGCGTTGTATACAAATTGATTATTCAGTACGGTCCGAATGTTTGGACACACTCCCATGAAAAATGGAGCGAATCAGGTGTAAAACAAGTTGAAACTGACTAAAGTAATAATATTGATTATTAATTATTATTGATTTTGAATTGTGGTTCAACAGAAATATAAAAACAAAAAATAAAACAAACATACAAGCATGATGGGATTCCTGAACTAAAATTTTATATAGCAACACTTTGAGGCAATCACTGCAATCAGGTGTTTTCTGTAACATCTAATCAGACTTCTACACCTATTGACAGGTATTTTGGTCCACTGTTCATGAGCTTTAATTTGTCTGGGCCAGTTTAATTTGTTTAACAATAATAATAATAATAATAATTATCGTTATGTTATGTTACGATATCATGTTTCATTGTATTAAATTATACTTTCATAAGTTTTATTTATTATTACTTTTTTAGATTCTTGTTATTTGAATTACTATTGTGAATTTAGCCCTTTTTTTAATGGGAGTGTGTCTAAACTGTCAGCCTGTATTATATTTTTTTGTCATACTGGTAAGATCCCCGAGGGGAAATTAGGGCTCTGCATTTCACCCATCTCTGTTCTGTGAGCATCAGAGAGCAGTGGGCTGCTACTTAAAGCAGCCCGGGGGGCAGTTGGTGGGGGTTAAGCACCTTCCACAGTGGCTCACCTGGGGGTCGTGTCGGGGGTTCAAACCCGGGACCTCCGTGCCAGAGCCCACGACGCTACCACTAGGCTAACCACTCCCCTTATATGTTCATGTACAGCCAGGGGTAAGTAAAGGTCTACATTAGGGTTGCACAATATATAGAAAATTTACCATAATCGCGATAGTGGCCCGTACGATGTATACATTTCAAAGTCGGCCTAAACGTCTATATCTAGAAACATCTATGGGTGCATTCACAAAGCTTTTTTGATTCGAATCAGAGTCCGCTTGCTCGGAAAGTCTGACCCGGAACAAACAACCGGACTCGGTCCACCTGCAAACGCAGGTCTCGGTCCGATTCAAGCAAACCAAAGACAGGAAGTGGACTACAAATTGCATTGGCATTGTGGGTCAAACGTTGGACAACGTGGGTAAACGCTATGACAACAAATACACGTGTTAGACTGCGGTACTTATAAAGATGGCTCGTGGTCAGACGTGGAGTTACGAGGAAGTAAAAGCTTTAATTGATCTGATGAAAGCACATCCAGCTCCTCGTACAAAAATAATCTCGCTTTGTGGAGGGAACAGAAGTTGTGAGAACCTTCTTGTACGTGCTTCTTGTCCCCGCCTACGGTGAATCCGAAAGCAGCACCACCTGAGATTCTCATTCTTGGCCTGTTTGGCTTGTTTGCCAATAGTGCAACGTGAACGCGATCTCTGTCTGGAAGACCACCCCCGTCCCCAACCGAATCGAGTCCCCAAACGGGCAGAGACTTGCGGACTCTGCTTTTTGAATGCGCCCTATGTTTACATATATTTTAAGGAAGTTATGTGATATTCCAGTCGCAGTTCTTGCGCTCTGTGTCAACGGCCAATCAATGGGCTTTTACTTTCTGATGCACATCCATCCATCCATCCTCCTCCTCCTCCTGTGGTTTGGCAGGAGCACGCGGAATGAGGACCGTGGTGGGGGGAGGTTGGGGGAAAAAGGAGGGAATGTACATGTGGAAGAACTTAAAAACAGTATGTCGACCATTTGGAGCTACTTCGGTTATAACCCTGTGTTCACACCGGACGCGAATGAATTCATTCGCGCGAATGAATTACATGTTAAGTCAATGTACAGACGCGAATAGACGCGCGTTTGCTTGCCGCGGCACGTTTGACGTGAATTCGCGGAGCGACAAGTCCCAAATGTGCGTCTAACTCGTGCGAATGTAGCGTTTTACTTGCACGAATAGGACGCCTCATTCGTATAGAGCGCATGGAATAAATGAATGAGACGTGATGTTAACGGACCGGCGCTCTGCAGCTCGCTGCTCTCTTTAATAGTAAAGAAGAGAAAAGCGCTTTTCACAGATAAAATCACAAAGTGCTGCACACAAAAGCGGTGTAATAATACCATAAATTTAGGACTGAAAACCCGGTCAGACAAAACTGCTGTCTCTGTAGCCGGTGTTCTATGGATGAAATGTCACAATGCCGACACTCTGCAGTGGGAACAGAGAACCTGTAGTTCCCAGAGGAAGTCCTCGCGACATAAATAAATTGAGGTTGTTTCTAAGGTCGTGTTCACACCAGAAGGTCTGCTTCCTGATTCAAACCAAAGCGATAATTGATACAATGTTGCAGTTTCTCAGTTGGTCCGGTTCACGTTCACAAAGGCTAAACTAAACAGTCCAAAAATGGTCACGTGACAGCAAATGCTGTTCGGTGATTGCTCATACAGTTCAGGCGGGTAGACAACAAATCCCTCGCAATTTTTTTTTTAATTGATTTTTTCTTTACCATACATCATGGAACATCGTCTGCCCATTTTCATGTTGGTGCTGATCTGGCATGCATATCAGCAGACTTTAACGGACCGCGCAAATGAACGGCTGGTAGGACTGCGCCAATTAAATAATCTGTTAATTCACGCACGTCGCAGAAGACACTCTGCAATTCGACGGTCATACCGCAGAAGACGACAGGCAATAATGACAGCCTACCACGACATATTTTCTTTTGCCATTCAAGCGCGACCAGTGAGGTAAGTTGATAATCGCAAAGTTGACTCATCATTAGCTAAAGCAGCTCTTGTTTACTGAACCCATGCTTCTCATTGAATGAATGAATGAATGAATGAATGAATGAATAGGCATATTATTAATAACATAGTAAATAAATGACAGCACGTATAAACAGCACGCTTCCTGTAATTGCTGTGGATGAGTTTCACACGGCAAGTAAACCGGTCCAGAGTTCACATGATAGCGGTCCGAGACCACCCCTCCCTGGCGGACCCGAGAGCGGTTGACTGGTCCGCACCAGAGTTCGAAGCCAGCGTTCATGTCAACCAAACGAACCGCACTAAGGAGGTAAACGCTCCAGGATTCGTTTTAACCGGACTAAACAAGGCCGGTGTGAACACGACCTAAAACGTCAATATAATTCAATATGAGTCTGTGGTTAGACTAGTGTAGTATTCAGTTTGGTCAGAAGATGACGCTCCAGTACCAGGAGGTCAGCCTCAGCTGATGTCAACAAACACTCAAAGTAGCAGGAAGGTGGTCAATTACGAGTTGCATTTAATCAGCTGGTTAAATGTTGAGAGGTGGAGGCGGGGAGACGGCAGAGACTCGTTAAACTGAGCTACAATAGCCAGTAACAGAAGCCACGTTGTTTTGCTGGAAATTGGAAGTTGTTGGAAGTTTTGCTGGAAGCGCTAGCTAACTGCAGCTAGCTTACTCACCAAAGGCAGATGGACAGATGCTCTGCCGTTGAAATACAGCGCTTGTAGTTTGTATCCTGGAGGGATATGCAGCACCGATCCTCCCCGACAGAAGCCCATCAAACTGGACTTGGGAAATCCCCCTGGAAGCAGCCATCATCCAGACGTAACTCCTGGATCAGGTGATGAAATCCACTGAGCTCCGAGCGCCTCTGAAGAATCTGGTGGACCCAAACATGGCGGCGTCTTCGGTTCTCTGACTTCCAAAGCAGGTACAAAGCCACAGCTCTCTCAAAGTACTCAAAACAACCAGGTTCTGCGATGTTTACCTGACTGATGTGACTGACGAGTGACAAACCACCATCCCCCCTCCAGAAAGTTCAACTTGACGCGCGAATGAAGCATCTATTCGCGCATACGATACGCTTCATTCACGCGTATTATTCACTCCATTCACACGAAAAATAACGCCCGAATCAAGCAAGTAAACATCCAGCATTTGCGTGTTGAAATCTAGTCCCGTACGCAAATGGAAGCGTTCGGTGTGAACACGGGGTAAGAAAGACGACATGCTACAAACGCAGGTCGAGTTGCGCAACAGAATCCTTCATGAGTTTCACTACATTTCCTTGCTGAAGACTTCGATCTGAAAACTCTGTTTGGAGACGTGTAGGCTACTTTTTGGATTACAACAAGTATTAGCCAGCTGATGTTTGCATGAAGAGCAACAGGTCTGCATCACCATGACAACAGAACCAACACTGTGAAAGGCTCGACCTCAACAACAGGGTCAGACTCCAGTGTTTCAGCCACAGGCTGCATCACGCCATCTTTTATAACATTTGCATTCACACATGCATTCTGGTGGGGGAGTGGGTAGCGTAGTGGTACCGTTGCGGGCTTTGGCACGGCTGACCCAAGCTCAACTCCCCAACACGACCCTCAGGTGAACCACTGTGGACCCCTTAGCAAGGTCCTTAAACCCCACCAACTGCTCCCTGGGTGCTTAATATAGCAGCCCACTGCTCTCTGGTTCAACTTGAGATGGGTTAAATGCAGAGAAAGAATTTACTAATTGGGGTTAACAAAGTAATAAACTGTCTTTTATCTCAGAGATGTAGCGGACATGTACTGGCTGGTCTCTATGTCATCAGAGCAGATATGTTGCGGCTTGTCGTTTTGGCTGAATGCACAAGAAAATGTTCCGGACAGACTAGAAGGGAGAGCATGGCTGTGTTTCCTTATCTGCAACATTTTCTGATTTCTGAACGTGACTGGGGCGCAATAAGTCCACGAGGAAGCGACATGTTTGAAAAGACGAGTCTGGTTAAAGAATGAATGGACTTCACTGCACATGTACCGCAACACAAGTCTGAAAGCGGCTAATGAGTGGATAATCTGAATAAATCAGTTAATTTGTTCTACTAAAAATAGAGAAGCAAAAGAGGAAAGGTTGCAGTGGAAAAGCATGAGGGATACATTTTTAAAGTGACAGCGAAGCTTAGCATGAAAAAAGATGCATTACTAAGTTTTTTATTTTTCATGAAATATATCGTCATCGTGAGTCTCAATACTGTTATTGCCTATCCCAAGTTTTTTCAATTATCATGCAGCTCTCGTCTACATAAGCTTGTGCAGCAGTATAACTTATTAGATTGGCAAGAGCAGCTTTTCTGCTGTTGAGAACTGTTAGACTTAAAATAAACATGATGGATTCAACTGAGATTACTTGAATAAGCCTAAGAATAGCCCTGTCTACATCCTGGGAGAGGAGGTGGGGGTGGTGGAGGAATACAAATACCTTGGAGTTCAGCTGGACAACCGATTAGACTGGAAATGCAACACTGACTACATCTACAAGATAGGTCAGAGCAGACTACTTAAAGTTGAAATCATTCACCGTCTGCATCAAGATGTTGCAGATCTTCTATAAGGCCCAATTCCAATTCCTATCTTAACCCTCAATCTCAACCCTCAATATTAGTAGCCCTCAAAACCAAGTGTTAAAGGACTAGTTCACCCACAGAATGATTTAACTTTATTTTCCACTTACCCTCATGGTGAGCAAGACTCTCAAACACTTTTTTTAATATCTCAAATGCAGCCGGCGATCAGGAAGGTAAAATATCTAAGCCTATAAAAAACCTACATACAGTATATAAAGCTTGATTTATAATATTTATAATACACTTATTTTTATAAAATAGCCTACAATAAAAACGTTAATAACTGCTACTTTGTGTGTTCAGCTGTGTGTGTGTGTGTGTGTAACTGGTCTTATGGCTGTTTATGTTTTAATGATCTGTGTGAACTTGGTGATTCGTGTGAACATCCAGTCATAACAAACGGTGAGATATATCAGCCTTGTTCACTGTATCCTTCTCAAACACCGCATTCAGAACGAGTTCAGAAGTTTTTACATCACAGCCAAAGGCAGACGGTCAAGGAGAGAGACGGGACGGGGGGGGGGGTTTCGCTAAGTAACTTTAAATATCATACAAACAGAAATAAAGACAAGCTGAAGAAAATCTGAGTACGAAAGAGAGCAATGTGAGCATGAGCCAAGCAGAGATCAATCACTGGTCTGTGTGTGCGTGAGAGCGGAGCACAGCAGAGATGTGTGTCTGTAGGAGGCGGGCGCTGTGTGTGACTGGCCAATCACAGAGCGTGCAGAGAGTCAGTTATCAAATAAGAATTCTCCTTCAGCACGAGTACAGATATTGACGAGTTTTACTTATATCACGCTCGTACTCGTCAAAAATGCATTATCCGTACTGAAACGAGTATCCGGCTCATCCCTACTTATCTGGGCCTATCCCTTTGCATTCATTTCTTCTAAAATAATAAATCTGTTCAACAAATTGAACTCAAACAAGTTTCAACACCGACACTATATCAAATCATCCTATTAGATTTCCATTATTTTGAATAAAGTAAGACAAACAAAAAAAAAAAAAAAAGATGGAATAACATCAATAACAACTGAGAACGCGTCGGCAACAGAATAAATCCTCATTCAGTCTCCAAGCTGCACGTATTTAGCATCAGGGTCAGGGTCATACTCAACGTAAAAGCCAAAGTAGTCCTATGTCTATCCAGAGACCAAAAATTTTTATTATATTTATTTTATAATAAAATCATCCACCCGATGCCGCCTGCTCGTTCTCAAGGGATTCTTACCATATTCATCTAGTTAGATTTGAATATTTTTTCATTTAAAAAATTGAAAAAGTATACTCTAATATTTCATATTACTGAATTATCCACTCGCCGGAGCCTGGTAGTGTGGATTCTAATTACACTATCCAATGGAAATTAATGTATGACCTATACTGTTTATTCCGGTTCTTTCCCTCTCTTCCTGTTCATAGTTCAATTTTTATTTTCGATTCTTTTAATACTTGCCCTTATCCGATAAACCAGATAAAATATTTATCTGTAATGTGTTACTATAATCCACATTCACCTAAACAAATTTAACTTTTTATATACTAATTAGTTTTATTTATATAGTATATATTACCCATACCCCACCCACCCCCCCCCACACCCCCCCCCACCACCACCCCACATATATATATATATATATATATATATATAATTTAATTATTATAAATTAATAAATATATTTTATTTTTTTTTATATAATTTTTATATTTATTTTTTTTTTTGTTTAATTATATTTATTTTATTAATTTATTTTATCTATATATTTTATTTTTTTTTTTTTTTATTTTTTTATTTAATTTATTACATTCATTAAATAATTAAAAACCCTCCACAATTCTCTCACTTCCCCCTCTCTCCATATCTTTATACTATCTTCTTTTATATATTATCTGATCCTTTCTTAATTTTTGGATGAGGATTGAAATCTTTATTTTTTTGTCTTCTCGTTTCTTTTTCTTTTTTTTTTTTTTTTTTTGTTTTTCTGCACCACCCCCACCCCCACACCATCACTCATTACATATTTTTTTCTTTTCATTTTTCCTTCCACCCTCTCCTCCCCCCCTCGCCTCCCTTTTCCCTCTTTTCTTTTCTTTTTTTTTTTTTCTGTTTTTTTGATGAGGACATTTTATAAGACTTGAGAACTATAGAGCGCGGGAGCCCACCACACACAGCCCGCCACCGCACCCACACAAGGCCAGCACAGGCAGCAGGGGATACACCGTTGGTCCCGCTGGGTTCCTTTTTTTTTCTTTTTTATTTTTTCTTATTATTTTTTTTTTTTTTTTTTTTATTTAATTGTTTTTTTTTTTTTTATTATTATGGTATTACTTATTTTCTTCTTCTTATTTATATCAACTTTTTTTTTTTTATTAGATTATTTCTTATTTTACGGCGTTTCCACGTGGTCACAACTTATTATTAACATTGATAATTAAACCTTTATTTATAATTTTTATTAATTATTTTTTTTTTTTTTTTTTCTCCCAACTTCACTTCAAATTCATTATTTTTCAAAATACTCCTATTATTTTTTATATTAATTCTATCCACACCTTTTTTTTTTCCCCTTCTTCCCCCCCCCCTTCACGACCACTACTTACTATCTTTTCCCATCATAAGCAAAATCATGTTTATTTTTTTTTCTTAGTCATATATAATAATTTATTTTTTATATTTTTTCATTCTCTATTTTTCTTATTTTTTTTTTTTTTTTTTTTTTTTTTTTTTTTTCACTTTTTTTTTTTTTTTTTTTCTCTTCCCAAATTTTTTTAATTTCACCCCCCAAATACCATCCCTCTTTTTTTTCTTTTCTAAATTTAAAAAACAATCCCTTTCAAGCTCTTTCTTTTCTATTTTTTTATTTATTTTTTTTTTTTATTTTTTTAATGTTCTTTCCACCCCCATCCTCCTCACTCCCGCGATATTACTAATGCTGCAGAATCCCCTTCTTTCTTTTTTTTTCACTCTGTTTTTTTTTTTTTTCCCCCCATTCCCCCTTCAAGCAAATATTTTTTTTATTTTTTTCAATATCCCCCTGATAAGTCATTAACTTACAGCAACACACAGCTTCTCTGCTAGCATTAGCTAGCATAAAAACATTGTGCAATGCATCATTTTTGGAAGCATACGTAAAATAAAGTGTCAGATTAATGAGTATTCACCATAATTTTTGTTGTTGGTGATTAAATCCAGCGTTTTCTCTGCCGTGGCAACAAGTTATTCCTCCTCTGCTCTGTGTCTGGTATTCCTCCCTGATACGAACACACTGACATCAGTGGACTGAGCAGCAGAAATGGCCAATGTTGTCACAGACAGCAGAAATCTTCATGAAATAAAATGTCCTTGATCTTCTTATTCACTTAGTACCAAAATTAAAGTTTTCCAATGCTGTTCCAACGACCAGGAATGTGATAGTCCTTCCAGATTTCCTTCCAGCTAAAAAAAAAGTCTGATTCGCATCTGTTCTAATTATGTACAGAAACGCTTCCCAGACAATGGTGGACGATCTAGTTGTGGCATTTGGTCAGATTATTCTATAGGTTTTTTTTTTTATTTCAATATTAACATCTTTGACAATGCCCCGAGAATTAAAAAATGAACTCGCTGCAGCTCCCCCACCCCCCGCATCTCCCTAACTTGTGCGCGCAATTAAAGATCCCAACAAATTGAAATGAAATTAACGAACAATGAATGCTTGAGCAAGCTGTAATAAACATGGCACAACTTAAAACAGTCAGCCTGTCATCAAACCAGTGTAGCAAATGTAGGCCTAATAATAATAATAATAGGCCTAAAATAGTCTATTTTTCCCACTGTCCCACTGTTTATTTAAAGTTCGAATATTCATTTTCACATTGAAATCTTGGGTTTTTATTAATATTCAAACGTATATTTGAATCTTATTATTCGTTGACAGCCCTATTGTACAGAGACATGCTGTCTTTTGTAGCGCTGGTCAAACAACAACGCTGCCCCTTTAAGAGGGAGTGATGATGCGCAGCACAGTGTCCAATCAGCTGACCTGTCGTGCTGTGAGTGGCCACGAGTCAGAGCGGGGGGAGGGAGGAGGGCAGAGGGAAGAGACTTTGCAGCAAAGAAGTAGCTGTGGGAAACTGTTAAGTGGTGAAAGTTTTTGCAGCCAGACACCACACAGCTCTTGTAGCTCCAGCAGAGACCGTGTCTACTTCACTACTGTGGGGTAAAGTGGACAGAGTTACCCGGGAGAGTCACCTCACCTCTGCCACAGGGAATTTAACAGCTGTTTATGTCGGAGCTTTCACCGTGGAGACCAGACCAATGCAGCAGAGTTAAGCCATCATAGAAATGTTGCTTCAGGAGCAAAGAGACCGACTGGACTGGAAAATGAGGAAAATCACTGGTTTTGTTGCTACTTAATGGTCCTGTGGGCACAATGTTTACTCCATGTTGCATTATGCTAAATAAACACCAGCGCTACTAGCAGCCGCCGCCATATTTGTTTTTTCATTTATTTATAGGATAAATAAATGAAAAAATGAGTGCAGACAGTCCAGTTCAGTCCCAGTCCAGCCCATCCTCCCTGATCCACCTTCTCTACTGTTCAATAAAGAACACTAGAGCCACACAATGATTAAATAACACAAACAAGATTTAAAAAAAAAAAAAAAGAAAAGATTTACAGTACACAACCAATATATCAATAAGATCTCACACACGTTTTACAATTTCCCTTTGGGGATAAGGTATTTTTCGTTTTATTATTGATGACATCATGATGACGTCACGACTTATTGATTAATCAATTTTGATTGGCCTGACTAATCAACTTTGAAAACTACCTAAAATGCCCATCCCTAATATACGTATATATATATATATATACACATATACACGGGGGGGGGGGGGGGGTATTGAACACGTCAATATTTTTCTGAGAAAATATATCTCTAGTAGAGCTATTGACATGAAGTTTTCATCAGATGTTGGCAACAACCAAGTAATGCACACAAAAATCTGAACATTTATGTCCATAAATGAAGTTGTGTATAACAGAGTGAAATGACACAGGGAATAAGTATTGAATACGCTGACTGAAATTTGTTTAATCCTTGTGTTTTTGCACTTAGTTGGTGATTACAGCCTCAAGACGCCCCCTGTATGAAGGAACCAGTCCAACACATTGCTCAGGTGTGGTTTTGGCCCATTCTTTAACACAAATGCTTTCAAATCTTCTGTTTACTTGGATCTTCAGTTTTTTCCAAAGATTTTCAGTTGGATTTAAGCCCCCCCCCCCCCCCTAAACCGTGGGGGTGATTAACTGGGCCATTCTAGCAGCTTTATTTACTTTTTCTTAAACCAGTTGAGTGCTTCCTTGGCTGTGTGCTTGGGATTGTTGTCTTGCTGAAAGATCCAGCCTCTTTTCATCTTCAGCAGCTGGCAGCAGATTCTGGTCCAGAATGTCTGTCTACTTTTCTCCATTCATTCTTCCTTCAATGATATGAAGTCTGCCAGTATCACATGCTGAAAAACAGCCCGACACAATGTTCCACCTTCATGCTTTACTGTTGCTATGGTGTTTTTGGGGTCAAGTGCAGTGCCATTTCTCCTCCAAACATGTTGTGTCTTATAACATCAGAAAAGTTCAGTTTGGTCTCATCTGACCAGACTATGGGTGAATTCAAATCCCCCTTGGCCCTAACCCTTTGATTTGCTTGTTCATGTGAAGGGGTAGTGATGTCCCAATTGTGGTTCAGACCGAGGGTGAGGGCGAGTGGTAGGGCAATCTGGCCCTTGAAACGGAGATTTTCCAGGGACACACTAGAAAATAAGTGCTATGTGATGTACCACAATTTTTAATACGAAATATAGGCAAAAGGGTGAGTAAATCGCCAGCAGCAGCCAGAGAAACGTATACTGTAAATGTGAGTATTTTTGTACATAAAATATGAAAATTGCTATTTAAGGTCGCTGTAAAGTATTAAAGACAGTTTTATTAGAAACATTACGGGCAACTGATCAAGTCAGAAAAGTAACATTAACGGCAAGTTTGAGTCGAGGGCGTCCTCTTTTCCTTTCATTTTTACGTTTTTCTGGCCGAAAGCCAAAGAAATAATCCTTGAAACATAATCCTTGAAAATAACACCTGAAACGGAGTTTCAAGTGTTAGGGCCAAGGGGAAGGGGAAGGGCTAGGGGTAGGGGTAGTGGTAGGCATTGGCGGAGCGAGGGGCGGCTTAGGGGGCTTAAGCCTGGAATGATTCTTCAAAAGCCCCAGATCTTTTTTGAGGTTTCTCTTTTTTGCTTTTTATTATTTTAGATTTGATCATTTCTCATCAACCACAATGTATGCAAAAAGTAATAAAAAGGGGACGCTGCATGTCGTTACTAGGCTCCCCCCTCTCTAAACTTGGTCTGGTCCAAACCTGTGGCGTTTGTGTGCCGCGCGCACCTTCTGTTGGCACTTTACCTCACAAGGGCACACCGGTGCATTGCACAGCGCAGCCCAGCCTGCAGCAGCTCCCACGTGCTCATTGATTCAGAGCATTTTAGAACACACTTACCCTAGTTTGTGTACTTTCTTTTGAAGTTGAGGTTAAATGATGTTGTCATGTTTAAATGTCGTAAATATAACAATAACAAAAACACCTTACCTGCTGATATTATGGTTTCAGCCTATATGCAGATATGGCCTTTTACCTGTTTTAACTCCAAAACAAAGGCAAAGGCACAAATAACCTTATAATTGTGTGGAACGTATTGGTGTGTCAACTTTTACAATTATATTTTTTGTGGCTCTGGTTGATCTTTCTGTGTTTGTACAAAGAGGAGAAGATGACAGCAAGAATGAGAACAACACAGAGGTGGATCAAAAAAAGAAGAAGAAGGGATTATATTTTAGGACATATTTACTTTGGGTGAAGTAGAATTTTAAAAACTGTTTTTCTTTATACTTTTGTTTAGCCTAAATTTATGAATATATCCCTGACTGAGTCCTGTTTTAGTCCTGGTTTAGCCTATACCTGGTTTTGTAAATGCTGTTCTGAATGAGTCCTGGTTAGAACTGGTTCTGTGAATTTGTTCAGTGAGTCCTTGTTTAGTCCTGAGCTTTATATTGGTATTGTTCTATGAGTCAGATGTGTGACACTAAGACTGAGTTTTAACGTTAATGGTTATCCATTACAGTTTTTCTCAATTGCTAAAACACAATTTTTGAAATGTCCCCTCAGTTTTTCACAACTTTAAACACTAAACCCCAAACTCAAACTACTTTCCCAAAACCTCTTTTTCTTGCTGCAAAAGGAAGTTACTGACTCAAAACAGCATCACCTGGCCTCAAAAAGAGACACTATTGTCAAATCATGCCCCAAGCACAGCAAAATGTAAAACACTACAGAGCAATCAGGAAACACTAAAAGGAAAAAAGGAAAACATAGTTCTCAGAACATCATGCTGTCAAAATGTATGTTTTTTTTATTTACATCAGGCCAAATGCATCATGTCACAACACAGAGAACTCATAACATAAAGTACTAGAGCGCAGACCTCTGCCAAGCAGAACTTCCAATGATAAAGAATCCTTCAAAAAAATCATGGACCAAAATGACTGAATCACCACCAAAATGTAATGGTCGTTCTTGGGCTGAGGCTCATACTGTGAAAATTTCAGGTCAATCCGTCCAAACTTTTTCCTAAAGTTGCTACAGACAGATAAACAAACCAACGCATCAAAAAATAACCTCCTTGGACTGTAGCATGGCAGATCAGTGCACGATTTCACCTAAATGAAGGCTCTGCGTCTGACCTTTTTGCCCCTTATGTCCTCACCTTACCACCTCTTATGCATACTCTTCCTCTCTATTTCCTTTATCCATCGCAAAATCTTACCTCCCACAGCTTCCTCAACTTTTATATTGGTTCCCTCATCACCAAAAGTGAAATTAATTTTGAGTCACTTGTTTACCTGCTGACATCTGTGCTTAGTTGTGATCAAAGTGTGCAACATGTGTTTACCATTTTGCACAGCAAGTGCATCACAATGCAAATGTGTTTGCAAACAGTGTCTAGTGATGTGAAACGTGCTTTAGGTTTTGATCACAAGAGGACCGATTTGATACCTTGGTTTAGGCTTCTGAAAAATTGGCTTTGAGAATGGGATTTAGTGTTTTAGCAACTGAGAAAAACTGTAATACATTACAATGAAAACATAATGTCGTGCTATGATTATTAAAGAACATGGGCAGGACATGTTAAATGTTAGATAGATAAAGGCAGATACTGAATAATTTTTGGTACCACGCCAGTATATTAAGTTATTACTTTTTTGGTGTACTGGATCACCCTTCTAATGATGAATCTTTTTGTGGGCTAAGCCCCTGATGATGACAATGTCTAGCTCCGCCCCTGGTGGTAGGGATGAAGAGAGGAATTGGAATTGGGCCTATGTTTTCCAGAATGTCATGGGTTTATCTAACCTGATTTACATCATCTGGGTGCGTTCAACAAGTACACGCGGGGGCGTTCCCTTTCCTCACGCACTCCATCTGAGTAAGGCGACAGTTATAGGTGATTTCGTCTGGTTAGAGAATAATAGGAGCCAATCACTAATCGCGGGTGGGACTTTTGAAGGATGGGCGGCGTTTTGGCCGGATGTGATGTAGAAGCACAGGCGACAGCAGTGTAGTCAGTCAGTTATTTCAGACAACAACAATCATGGCGGCTTGCCGTAGGAATCAGAGCGACGAAATTGATTTGGCTATTTCCACTGTTTTGTCAAATCTTCCAAATATATCTTCCTTGAAATTCGACAAAAGTCGTTCACAGACTGTACACCGCTCGTACTAGCTGTCGCCGCCGCCGCCATGTTGTTTGACTGAAGCTTTTTGAGCTTGGCTGTGTCCGAATGTCCTCCCTACTCCCTAACCCCTCATTCACTACATAGGGCTGCACTACATAGCAGACTATCTAGTGCCCTCATTCTGCCTGTGATTCGGACACTAAGCTGACTACTTTTTCCCCGCCGCAAATCATGTGATCACCAGCTGTCACCGTGGCAACCACAGCGGCACTCACGACGCACGAAAAGATTTAATTCCAAATCAAATCTGTAATTTTAAATGAAGGCATTTTATTTACTTATGTTGTGTTTAATCTCTTTTCTGTCGTTCTTTCGCTCCTTTTTTTCTGCCGCTCGATATGTTCAACACCTCACGCCATTCAGCTCTCCTGACCGCAATGCATTGTGGTCTATATTGTCCCGTCTAGGGACCATCGAAGCTCACTAGTTTTCAAGATGCATTGTGGGTAACTTTGAGTGCACTACTTTTTTCTTTCTAGACATTCGGACACCCCTACAAAATGGCGTGATCCCTATGTAGGGCCCTATGTAGGGAATAGGGTGGACATTCGGACACAGCCCTTGATAACATGTTTTGATAACTCGATCCTCTATGCGTGGTGGCTCTGGTGTCGCTCTGAGTTGCGTCACGGGTTGCGTCATTCAGTTCAACGTGAGTGGCTGAAGTAGCGTGTCAGTCAAGATGACGGACAGATCTTCTATCCAATCACATGCAAGAGTTTTAGAAAAAAAAGACTAATTTGAAATGACATCGGGTTAACTCCCTCCCCAATGGTATTGCAAATACCAGGTGGCGGGAGTCAGGTTAGGGTTTATCCAGATGTTGTGTTGCAAACTTTAAATGAGCATCAACATGCTTTTTCTTCAGAAATGGAGTCTTGCGTGGTGTGTGTGCATGAAGGCCATGGCGGTTGAGTGCCTAATTTCTTGTTTTCTCTGAAACAACGGTACTTGCTGATTCCGGGTCTTTCTGAAGCTCTCCACGAGTGGTCCTGGGGGTGTTGGAGAACCTCTCTGATTATTGTTCTGACTCCTCTGTCTGAAATCTTGATGACGATGACGATGCTGTGTTCTTACCACTTCCGGATGATGGCCCTAATGATGCTCACAGGAACTTCCAGAGGTTTAGAAATGCACCTGGAACCAATGCCTTCAGTGTGTTTTGCAATAAAAGGTTGTCAGTCTTTAAACAGCTCTTTGCTTTTACCCATCATGGAATGCTTCTTGTCTGACACCTTGGTGATAAGAAACCTTTTTAAAGGCATCAGTCAGGACTAAACCAGCTGATATTACCTTGCACTGATAAAGGACAGAACTGCTTTCTAAATACTGACAGACTCCAGCTTCCTTTTTGGCTTTCTATATCATTTTGTCCCTCCATTTCTTTATGTTTGCAATACGTATCCCCTGTATCATTTCACAATATTACTCATAACTTAGTTCATAGACATAAATATTCGGATTTATTTGTATGTGTGCATTATTTTCTGGTAAAAATGTTAACATGTTCAATACCCCCCCATGCCCCACTGTATGTATATATATTTGACTGAAATGATGATGACTGATGTGTGTGTGTGTGTATATATATATATATATATATATATATATATATATGTATATATATGTATACATATATATATATATATATATATATATATATATATATATATATATATATATATATATATATCCTTTGATCTTTAGCCTTTTTTTTGATGGGAGTGTCTCATTTGTTTCTCAAAAAAAGCTGCATATTTAAGATCACAAGCTAGATTTAACCTCTGATAAACTGACAATGAATCGTTCAAAATCCAGTTTCCATGAGTATTTAGGAAATAAGCGGTGGACCATGTGGTCATGGTTTTTACTTTAATGTAGCTTGCACTGTGCCCTGTCTTGATCTTTTTGTAGTTCTTTCTAACCTTGCTCACCCCTGACACACAACGAGACCACAGGAGTGAGTGGAGTCGGAGCAGTTCGCAGCAGGAACTGAACTATCAACATTTGCTCTACTCATCCAGAAAATTACACAAACACAAAGTCAACAGTGCCGAGAATCTGCTGAAATCTGCTCTGGTAAGCCGTGAGAGTGTGAACAGCTTAATGGAATTCAGTCTTCACTCATTTTAACAAACTTTCCTCCCTTTTTATATCTTTGTTGTTCTGGCAGCTTCCTTGTTAAGGATTAAAGCAGGAAGATGCTTCTTGCTGAGGAAATAGGAGCAGAAGTCTCTAAGGAAACAAGGCAGAAATCGGCTTCCTAGTTAGGAGTGTGGATACTTGTTCTGGAAAATGAGAAGAAAGCTCCATAGTTAGAAAACAAAAGACAATGAAAGGATTCCACTTGTGGAGCAACACAAAAGATATGTTTTCTGTTTATATGAGGTAGAATAGGAACCTGCTGCTAAGTGATAAAATGAGGAAAATGTAACGGTTCTTCAAAGGGGACAGGGGGAATAAAAATGTAGTTTTTTGCATTGTTAAATTAACTTGTTAAATCCAAAAAAACACAGGAAAATATATGTTTTTTTAAAACCAACATCTCAATTTCTTTTTTTTTTTTCTAAAAAAGAAATGTTTTTTTTTTTTTTGTAAATGAAACAAAAAGATTTAGGACAAATCACCTTAGTAATTTATAAAAGAATACCTTTTTTGGGGGGGGGGGGTTAAATGATTTGATTAATTCAGACAAATTTCTTTTGAAGATTTAATTTAAGAATTTTTACACATTTTTTTAAATTACCTTTTTCATTTAGATTAATGGAAATTTGTTTTTGAAAAAGACAGTTATTTTTCATCTTTCCGACGTTATCTCAAGAAGCTCCATATTGAACCTTCAAAAGCGCAAAGGCAAATGAACCTGATTGGGTAAACCAGATTTATTTTGGCATACAAGCAGTAGTTTTGCTGTTGTTTCTAGTTGCAGAAATTCCAGCCTTTTTAAACCGGGATAAAATGTCCCTATTGTGCTCGAAAAGTAATTTAAAAAGTGAGGAGCAGTTTATAAGAAAAAATCAGAGCTTGCACAGTATTTTCTTAACTCCTACAGTATTTTCTCATTTCTTTGCTCTGTTGGTGTTGCACTGATAAAGAGGTCTGTGTGAGCTGGTGCAGGTATACACTTCACAGGTGAGATCAATACATTCAGAAAGCCACCAAAGCATGATGCTCTTTGTCAATATTTAATCAGGAAAGCAGCACTGGCAGCTAGTGATCATTTCATAGAGCACATTAACATTGATTCAGAAGTCCCGGCAGATTAAAGTGGATAAACATGAGGACGGGGGGAGTAAGAGATTTGGCACTACCAGTGCAGGTGATGGGACAACGATTTCACAGTGACAGGAAAAGGTGAAGAAAGAAGATAACATCATTTTTATCTTATGATGACAGATGAATGTGATGTCTACACTTTTGTCTGAAAGGAACTGATCATTAATGCCATTAGTGACACCTGCTCTTTTCTGAAATCAGTTATTTTTAAGTCAAAGCAGGAAAAGTATTCAAAGAGATGTTTTCTTCACATCCAGCTGGGGTTGACACAAGAGCTGCAGGTGGGAACTAATTGCAGAAATTTAAGAGAGGAACTCTAATTAATAGCTGTAGGTGAGTCCAATAATAAGTCCAATTTCTTTGCATAAGTTTCAGTCGATGCCTTGAAGTGATCAAACCTCAAACTGGCTTCTTCTGTGGCTGATACAGCAGGCAACAGCCATACAAGAAGAAGAATCAGCTGCTAATTAGGAAACGCTGCTGGAGGAAATGTGTAGAGTATTATTGAAATGAGGCCCCCTTTAACCCTGCACAGAACAGCGGTGAATCCACTGGTTGTTATTAGTTACCACAGTATGATGGAAGGAAACAAGAAAAGCTAGAACTGAGGTGGCGAGCGTTCCTCATACATGACGCATCAGATGTTAGCAGATGGTCAGGAAACACAGTTCATTCCTGCAGAGTTGTTTTTCTGTCTTTAAACATGCATATGTGGAGTGGAGTGTGCTCTCAGCGCCCAGTTTGCTAAAACCAAAGCAATTAAAATCCAACAGTTCTACAGTGAATTCTACCTTCAACAATGACCTTGTTAACACTTCTTTGGCTGAAATAAAAGGTTATTTAAAAACATATTGGTTTTTTACTTTTCTTTTCATTCTGTACAACTGTTTGGGATTGCATGCAAATCACGGCATTGCCCCTTAATTTTCTTTCATTAGGTCTATTGTGGTGAACAATTGAGGATGCAGCAATATCAGAGATGATACAATTAGTCATCTGTCATACTTTCCCTTTCAGAATTCTAAAGTGAAGGAAGAGAAATATGGAAATAAAGCAATTAGTATATTACGCCAGATTTCCCTCCTCTCTAAACCCGGCATACACTGCAATTTTTGGCTGTTTTGAAGCTGATTTTCCAAACGTGGGACAATTTGGGGGATTCGGCTGACTCTTGGCCAAATCTTGTGTCGTGCAGTATACAAGGCGGTCACGGGAGGCGACTGGCACATCACGACGAGCTCCCAATCAGAAATCATGGGTCGCAAGAAAATCAAACCTGTTTGATATTCTAGTCGTCGCTCGTGAGCGAATTGCATGTTGAATCGGTGCCACAACCAGACTGACAACTCTTTCCTTGGTGATTTTCACATTTTGCGTGTGCGAAACAAAAACAGAAGTAAACCGGAGGCAGCATGGCGACCCGGATTGTCATTTGGATGGTGTTCTCCAGACTGTATGGCCACGTCTGGTCAGCCAATTCCTCATCCACAGACAACATTGTTGCCTTTTCTTTTTGGCAAATTCTTCACAAAGAAGAGCAGCAAATCGCCAAGGCAGCGTGTTTTTATTTGTTTTATTTTGGTGATAGCATACTGTTGCTGTTGTTGTCATCTTCTCCTTCTTCTTCCTCTTCTACTACTAGCCTACCTCTATATACTGCGTTGCATGTCGGGATTGTTCAACACCCCAACCTGTCTTTGAGGAAACACAGTGTGAGTAGTCAGACTGCATCCGAGCATCGGTTTGTACAGTGTGAGGACATACTGTACATCGCAAGCTGTGAACTTTGCAATTGATTTGCACTATTTGAGTTGGGGCTGCGAGCAACAATTGAAAATATTGCACAGTGTATCCCAGGCTCAAAAGAGTTGAGAGTGGTAATATGATCTGCCCGGAGACCATGTTGACTTCATTTTTGATTGGCTACAAAGCTACAACCATATTTGGAATAGATGGGACAGTCTGCTGGTAGCGAGGAGGGAGGCTGTTCGCTTCATGGTGTGCTTTAAAAGGAGAATGTGAATTACACAGAAAGCTTACTATGTACAATGAAACGCTGCTGTTTGATTCAACCATTTTTTAACAAAAACACAAAGCTGACCATCCATGAACAAGGACTTCAATACTCGCTCTTGACATTCACTCGGCCTCATCGGGGAACAACAGATCATATCATACCCCCAAAACGTGCCTGTTTTTTCTTTGTTAGCATGCAGCTAAGCGCACAGGTGTTAGCACTTGAACCTTGTAAAGGCGAGACAAGGACTTTGGTCTCTGTAACTATCACTGAACAGGTTACAGTCTACAAATATCTGGGAATTTGGCAATACAATGGATTCTTTTTTTTTAATGTCACATAGATATCTTACAATCAAAGGACAAAGCAAGTTCCACATTTACATCCGCAGCCAAATGTATAATTGTCAAAAAGCCCATCCTCCTCTTATTTGATTATGGTGACACAATCTACAGACATGGATGCAAAGGAACTACAATCTACCACTCTGCTATTCAACTTGTCTCTACAGCTTCATTTAGAATATGCCACTCTTTTCTTTATCCCCGGGTTAAATGGAGTTCCTTACATAACTGCTGCAATTTTCATTGGTTCTCTTTTATCTATGAAAACACTCCAAGGTCAATCGCCTTATATCCAAGACAGTCTCTGCACCCAATATCAGTCACCAAGTACAACACAGTTGTCAGGTCTTATCATACTACATTCACAAAACCAAGTCTCGCTTTGGACGCTTCCTTGACAATAACACTGAAACTGGATGGTTTTATTTCTGAATCAGTTTTTAAAGGCTTCCTAAAGACAGTTTTTAAATGACATTTGTAAATGTCTTATCTAACAAACGCTTTTATATTTTTAATAACGTACAAAAAATTATTTATGTATTACTTTTCAATGAGGTGGGGGTGAGGGGTGTTTTCTGGCTGCCACAACAACATTGTAAAGACTAACCTGTTCTTAAAGCAGCAATGAGCAAAAGTTCACCATTTCCAGGCTGAAGGAATGAAAAATTTGCAATGTGAAACTCTAGATGTATAATTCAGTCTGGAACATAGCATGACATTACACACCATTTCTCTGAGTTGATATTGAGCCTTTTGCTTACAAGGGTGGTCTGCCCTTGCGTGCATGTTTGTGTATGTGAATCTCTGTCTCCTCGCTGAACTGAGAGTAGACCAGATAGAATTTGCCATTAGTTTAGTAAAATATAGCCAGGTGTACTGGCTCGTCAGCAGCTATCAGATACTGGAGTATACCACTACATACTCCTAAGTAAGAACTTTGTTCTTATTTTCAGTGTTGTTATAGACAAGTTTCAAGGACATTTCTGGTTTACTTTAGCAGTCAATCAATTTCTGCTAAGCGCTTCCAGTTGAATGGAATCTGCGTTCATTCGCACCGAAAAGTGAAGTTTCTAAAAAGGTAACATTATCATTTATTTCTTATAAAATAAGATGTTTTATTACTTGCTCGCCCTGCTACAACATTCAGCTGGGAGGATAATATGATGAAATGGCCTAATGTAACAACTAGCAAGATATTTTTGTATTTGGTGAGCCCATGGTGATAAACAGGAATGCCACAGACTTTCGTGACACAGTCGGCTGTGTGTTGATAGCCGACACAAACACGGCAGTTAAGTGTCCACGTAGGCGCCGGATGTTCAACCAAGCCAGTGTCTGAATGATTCCTGTCAGCAGGCTTGGGTGGTGGTTATGGAGGATGGAGAGGCTGCACCTGTACAGCTGAACCGGCCACGCAGCTGTGCGGCTGCCCTCCTATGCTAAGTTAGCTCATTTGACAACTTACATTTTTATTTTTTATCACAAGCTGCTGCAGCCACGTGTGGCGCAACATATCCCAGAACGCTTTTTGGGTTTCACAATATCCACTTTTTAATCATCGAGTATGGGAGCTCCTCGTATGTGTGTTGTGCATTTGCAAATATCTTCAGTAACACTGTAATCGTGGTAACCAGAAGTCCTTAGCAGAAACTAGCAGAAATGGCGGCTCCCGAGGTCTATAAAAAAGTTATTTATGCTCATTCGAGCCATGCTTCACAAGCAGCTTTCTGAGGGGGGGACGTATGTAAGCGCAATGAACAGTCGACCCGTCAATTTTAAATTTATCTTGAGCCTTCGTCTGTGGCTAGAAACGGTGTATATTAGGTGGTGTCCATGTTTTTAGATGCCTCCTGTTTATGTATGTTATGGTTTTTTTCTCCACCTTGTATTCAAATAGTTCAAATGTCGTTTTTTTTTTTTTTTAAAAAAAAATTTTCTTTATTTTAAAGTTCTTGACTTATTTTTTTTTATATACTATTTAATATTTACAAACTAATAAGTGCTCAGAGTAGTTTTATATAAATTTTTTTTTCAAAATATTTTTTTTTTTTTCTGTTTTAAAAAAGTTCTCTACAACAGCTAAAAAAAAAAACCCCTCCTTTTTACCGCCTCCACAGGAAGAACTCGGCGTCTTTTTTTTTTTTTTTTTTTTCCTTACTCGGCCAGCTAACAACAAGCAACATGGAGGCGGTGGACGGTAACGATGATGGTCCCTGCCTGGAATTGATTTGTTTGGTGGAATCATCAGACAGTTCAGAAGAGTTAGGTGATGTTGAGGAATATAGAGGCATCACACCTTATAGATTTGAGCCTTACCAAACGGACTTCATGCCGAGTGAGCAAGACTCTGAAAGTGGGAGTGCCGGAGAAGATGACATGGTCATTGCAGCAGCAGAGGGAAACACACGGCAGGGGAACACCGATTGGTATGTCTTTGTTATACATTACGATTAGCATTTTTTGTTGTTAGTGATTTGTTTATATAGTAATTTGTGAATAAATGTAACTATTTAAAAAACTGATTTTTAACCTCTCCACACCCACCTGGACACCAACGCCCATTTAGCTGTGTTTTCAATTAACAACAGCAAGCCACTATATGGACATATACATTGTTATAAAGCTTAGATAAATACATGAATAAATACATAAATAAAAAGAAGCAACTGCATCTCCCTACCTTTGAAGTGGATCCAGAAGCCATTTTATCCAATCCAGTCCAATCTTCAATTGTTTACATTGTTTACAGTCCTTCTGTTCGCAAGTTCGTAAGGGTTCACCAATTTAAAGTAATCAAAAATATTTTTGATGAAAACGATTCCGTAGTGTGAAAATAGCCGACACACAGAGAAAAAAAAAAATCATTTTTCACCGTCCAAAAAGTCCGCTCGTCACAGCTACACGGTTTGTTTCGTAACATCTTGCTACGACCCCTAACGTAGCTGTTGGGGTGTGCTTGTTTTCCTCACTCTCCTTCCTGCAAAACAAGTGTCCACATCCGTTTTAGTCTAAATTCAACCCTCAGACACTCCTTGTCTTAAAACAAGCGCTCTCAGCTTGGAATCCCATTCGACAGCACACAGCGCTGACAGCACAGCTAAAAGTCCCGTAGCTGGAAACTTGAATAAACTTACGCCATTCTTATGAGTGTTTGGACAAAAACCTGCAACACAACGCGACGGCATATCTGTAACCTTTAGCCAGTAAAGCTAAAACAAAAGGAGAAACTGTTAGCAAAACCGCTAGCTCTCCAGTCAACAAGTCGGGTGGGCAGTCTTTCGCTGATGTCACATCCGGTTTTGTACTCCTGTGGTGAACAGCGCCACAGTCTGGTCAGAAAAGCAGCGATGTTTTCTAATAACTAATTTATGCAGCTGCGGTTGTTTATGTTACATAGATCATCATGAAGGACGTTTTGGTCTATAAAACATGGCAAAAAATGTTAAAATCGTGTCACCAGCACTTTAAATAAATATATCCAAATAGTAGGTATATCCCAATAGTGGGTTTGCTTAACAATTTTCAATATACAGTGCCATCGTTTAGATGTCTTTAAGAGTTAAACTGATTGATTTGTTTTTTTTTTTTATTTAATGGTAACTGATTGTGATGATTGGCTTGCAGCTATAGGAGTGTCTAATTTCAGGGTCAGAATCCTTCAGAGTGCGCATACTATCTAGACTACGGATTGTCCGATGTAGTATGCGCACTCTGTAGCAGCTTACTGTTCATGAACAGCCTTCAGAATTTCCCACAGTGCCCGATTACCTTCGCCTACCAACTGCAGATTCATCAGATATAGACTGTCCATCATTGCTTTAGGGTGTATTCCTGTACATGTGTAATTACAACAGAGAAGAATCAGACTTTCCTTAACAATATCGAGAAATCTGGAAGGAAGTGAATGAGAAGGTCACGGACATTTATTTATTTAATGAAGATTTCTGCTGTCTGTGACAAAACTGGACAGTGCTGCTCAGTGTGTTGTATCGGGGAGGAATATCGGACACAGAACAAAGGAGGAATAGCTTGCTGCCATGGCGGAGAAAACTCTGGATTTAATCCCCAACAACAAAAACACGGTAAATTATGGTGAACACTCATTAATCTGAAACTTTATTGCACGTATCTTATGCTCCTGAAAATGACACATCACATAAGTTATCATGCTAGCTAATGCTAACAGAGACAGCTGTGGTTTTGCTGAGAGTTAAAGACTAATCTGGGAGATATTGTGAAATATAACGTTATTTGCTCTGATCAGGGAAAGGTTATGACCAGAAACTAAAAATAATTTAGTTGGAAACACAAACGGATCAGGAAGACAGTGTTCTGCAACCTTTAGTTTCATCAGCAGGACATGCGAAGACTACCTGGTCTGTAGCTGCAGTCCAGTCATATTTTGTCAAATATATGACAAAATAGAAAAGTTACGATCTTTGAAAGAGTAAAGTTTTTTAAAACTTTTTTTTAAAAAACACGAGATTTCCGTGTTATTCCATTGTGGCTTGTGCCAGTTTTCAGAGATGAATAATAGTTTAAATTAATGCTCCGATGTAAAAAATAAATAAATAAATGTCAGAATACTTTAGATATCTCCGGATAACATACCTATAGGTCATCATTACCTTAGACGACTGTCTAAAATTGTAAATCCAGATGTTCACGCTGCTTTCCATGTTGGCAGATAAGAGGTAATTTGGACTCGTACCCGGTGCAGTGGCGGCGCCACAAGACACAGAACACACAAAACGCTCGTCGGATTAGTCTATACTTTTACTAAATTTTTGAAGTATTTCTTTACCAGCTTTGATAAGATATAACAAGATCTGCATTTTATATTATATTATAAGTGTGGATCACTTACTAAAATCAGTTTCTGGAGATGAATAATAGCTTACATTAATGCACTGAATTAAAAATAGTATGTCAGAATAACTTTGAGATCTCCGGATAACATATTATGGGTTACCAATTACGAGACGACTGTCCAATATTGTAAGTCCAGATATCCACACTGCTTTCCATGACAGATGAGCGGTAATTGGGACTAGTACCATCAGATATGTAAAAACTAAATGGAGCATTAAACGGAACATTTAATTCCTTTTCATTTATCTGTTGTTACCTGAACGTTAACACTGCATTAACCCGTTGTTAATATCGACTGAGTTGATTCTCTTATTTCTTTTGTGAATAATGTTAAACAGATGCAGTTTCTGAGGCAAAAGTGCAATGAATTCTGGGAGAAACAACGCTGGGAGTATGTAATGCCAGTAACCTTATTTACAGGCCAAATGGAGTGTGGGTTTGTAGGGTGGATTCGAAAGCTTTCGAAATGGGACAGTACTTGGCACGCCACTGAAAGATGCCACTGACGAAGCTGAGCCTCAAAGTGTGCAGACCCTGAATTGGGGCATTGTGTATCCTCTATTAGGGCTGAGCGATATATCAATATGAAAAATATATCGACATACTTTTAAATGGGATGTCCTCAAAAGTGATTTATCACCTAAACCTGAAGTGTATTTTCATGTCTTTTTGTGCTGGTGAACAAATTTTCTTTTACAGTAATTTGAATGAATCCCAGTTCCACAGTCTTCATAGGAAGAAACATCAGAAATAGGTCAGTTAAATAAGGTGGAGAAACTTTTTCTTCTGTGGAAATGCATTTAGAAAAATTATATCCGATAACTTCCCCACAGCTACTTAATTGGTGTCAAACCAAGAAACAATGCTGCTGTTCATCACTCGAATTCAGGTGTAAAAATGTGAAGGTGTGAAGCGGTAAAGGTAGAGCGATGATTGTTGCTGTCAGACTGACACTACATCTGCCTTCCCACACAAGTCCTACAACATGAATACTCCTCTCCTTCTTAAAGTGAGAAGGTTGTGTTTTTTTCCCTTGAAAAAAATAAGTTACTGGTGAAGAAACCTAAAAAGACTCGTTGGGGTGTGGTGTGGCAAGCAGCGTTAATTGGCAGCAGAATGATCATGAAGAATTCATAACGGAATAACTGAGGATTACTCTTGTTTAATTAAAGATGCTGCAACATTGCTCCATGCATATTTAACTAACGACACTGCTAACACCACCTGATTACTGAACCTCACAATGTGTGATGATGTGCACGGGAACAGCTGCTTTTAACACACACACATACTGTCCACCACACCAGTTGCCTTTTTTTTAACATCTGCTCATCATCATGTTGAGTCCCTGCTCTATCAAAGCCGATATACGCCTCCAAACGTTAGAGTGAGCTGCTCTCACAAACAATTATCAGTCAGAACTCAGTCAAGATGGAGCTATGTCAATTATAATAACAATGATTACTCTGGGAGACATTAAGGCCGCATTCACAAAGCTTTTTTGATTCGAATCAGAGTCTGTTTGCTCAGAAAGTCCGCTTCGTTTAGGGGAATTGTGAATGAACAAACAACCGGACTCGGTCCGCCTGCAAACGCAGGTCTCGGTCAGATTCAAGTGAGCCAAAGACAGGAAGTGGACTACCAAGTGGACAAATTGCTTTGGCATTGTGGGTCAAACGTTGGACAACGTGGGTAAACGCTATGACAACAAATACACGTGTTAGACTGCGGTACTTATAAAGATGGCTCGTGGTCAGACGTGGAGTTACGAGTAAGTAAAAGCTTTATTTGATCTGATGAAAGCACATCCAACTCCTCGTACAAAAATAATGTCGCTTTGTGGAGGGAACAGAAGTTTTGAGAACCTTCTTGTACGTGATTCTTGTCCTCACCTACGGTGAATCCGAAAGCAGCGCCACCTGAGATTCTCATTCTTGGCCTGTTTGGCTCGTTTGCCAATAGTGCAATGTGAACGCGATTTCGGTCTGGAAGAGCACCCCCGCCCCAAACCGAATCGAGTCCCCAAACGGGCCCGGATTCGCGGACTCTGCTTTCTGAATGTGCCCTAAATCATGATAGGGCAGGTAAAACCCTCTCAAACCCAGTTAGAGAACAGACATTTTACTGAAAGGAATTTTGGTCCATTTTTTGTACCAAAACTGAATTATGAACCAAGATCAAAGTTTGTTTTGGTGCCATTTTTAAAGAACCAATGAAATTGTTTTTTTAGAAATCTGCCCTTTCTTCCCCTCCAAACCAGGGATTAGCCTCCATGAATCCGATCATGTCTTAAACTAGGTCCCAAGGAGGAGAGATTCGAAACTTTGACCGGAGGGTATGACGTCAATGTGACGAACATGGCGCCAATCACAACAATGGCACTGGTAGGCAGCTGTGTTGTGATGCTCCAGACAATCCTGGTTTGTTTACAGCCTCTGAACCAACCGAACTTTTACAACCGAGTATTTCACCTCTGTACCATCAACAGTGGGAGCAAACTGACATGCACATCACGTGATAGGAGTTAAACTTTTAGCTGAGTCTCATTCTTAAGTAAAAAAAAAAAAAAAACAACCCTTAGAAGTCACTTAGAAGTTGCACACTCCTAAGTGCATTCGGCCAATTTTCAGTGTTGTGTGGTAACAACACAGGTGATTCATTCAGAAGTACAGAAGTATTGTTTCTTGTGTGCTGTGAGCTGTCATCCATCCATCCATCCATTTTCCACATGGCGTAGTCCAACAGAGACCACTTAATTTTCTGCTTTTTGTGGTTGTTGAAACAACTTCCCATCTCTATGTGAGATGTTTCTGACTGTAGCAGCTGCATACAGTAGAAGCTGAATGTTTTTGGGAGCAACCCTGTTTTTGACCACACTGCTCTGCACTAATATGCATATGCACGTGGCTTGAGAGGTTGCATTGCATGCCCAGAAACAAAGCTCACCCAAAAGGCCCTGTGTAATCTGAAACCCTGCCTACTGAAGAGTGTAAAGGTTGGTCAGTGGTGTTAATAACCAGGAGGCCAGGTTATTAACTGGATCTCTTAACAAAACTAATCATTATAATAGAAACCCACTGTTGTAGTAAAGTTTAATTAAAGAACTAGGTCACCGGAAGTCAATCGAGGAATTTTTTTCACCATGAAAAAAGTGTTTAAAATGAGAAAAAGGCAGAAAAACATGAAGACGGAGTGGTTAGAAGATAATATGAGCTGTCCAACGGCTGTCCATCAAAGCTTTTAGTCATTTTATGGAGAGGAAAACGCAGACTGTAAATCTGTTTCATCTCCACCATCAGAAGAGGAAAGAGATGCTGAGGATGATGAGGCGACTGACCCGTCTGTTCTTAGTAATGAGAGGTAAGACAAACATATAAGTATTTATATTTATATCTTTTGTTTTGTGTATCACTAGAGTGTAAACATTGTGAACTAGTTTTAAATGAAAATAATGTTCTATATTTGGCTTCAAGTGTAGCCTACAGAACATCACGGGTGAAATGATAAACGCAGACGTGGTAAATGTTTAGCCTTTTGTTTTCTACTTTATCTGAATATGGGTATATTGTCATATCCATTTCAAACAAATGAATATGCAGATGTCCTGCGGTTTATCTTGGGTTATATTTTATATTTTAATCTGTATGTTTAATATTGCCTCTTGTAATATTAGGTGCAAGATTTTCTTTTGTAAACTGAATATTTACTGTGTTGTAAAGGGTCAAAAAATGAGAATTCTACCTTCCAGTTTTTTTGCACTATCCATCATGTGCATAATGAACAATAGTCATTATCCTTCATAAGCAGCAACAAAAAGGATGGATGGATATAAAGTGAGAAGGAAAATGGACCCTCTACTGTAGAGGCCCACTCAGAGAGGAAACGTCATTACTTTGTTTGAGAACACCCTTCATAGCCTGCACACATACAGGTTTGGTTTTCTCTAACAATGCATGTACAAAATTGTATAAACTGATACATTATTCCTACTTTATTTTTATTGGAGTTTTGCCTCATCCTGCCATCATTCATAAACAGGTTTCTAAGCTCCTTAACATGTAAACATGCAAAGAAACATAAATATGAATTAACTACCCTGTTCCCCTCTGATGTCCACACTGTAAGCAGAAGATTCAAGCTTGTTACATACTCCATGATAAGCGAGGACTTTCTTCTTGTTCTCTGGGCCACAAGAACAAACTGACATCATTTTTTGTTCTTGCGGATGTGAGTGAGGACGTCTTGCAGGTTGTTCTTGACCGGACAGAACTTTTATCCTGTGGAACGAGAAGTATGTGTGCTTGATCAGACATTTTAGGCGGGCAAGGTTAACATGTAGACACTTGGAGTAGAGTTGTTACTTCGGTATTTCCGCAGATGTGAGGTTAAACAGATAGTTTTATTAAACAGATGATCGATGGGGTGAGACAGTACGAAAATGGAGATATTTCGGAATAGTGAATGCCAGCATGTAACCATGTAACAAGCCTCAGCCTTAGGAGAAGAATAATTGTGACCAGTAACAATCTAAATCTGCATTTATCCATAAGCCAATAATTTGTACGTATCCACAAATTTCCAGGAACATGTGCTGAACAACATTGTCAAACATGCCGGCGCTGCAGTGACAGTTGCAAAATGGAAATACAGATGTGGAAAAAAAAATGTTGATAACCCTCAGTTAATGAAAGAAAAACCCACAGTGATCACAGAAATAACTTGAATCTGACAAAATTCTATGAAAATTAGCCAATGAAATTCAGACACTGCTTTTCAACCACACTTCGACAGAATTAGTTAAAAAAAATAAACTGGAAACAGGCCTGGACAAAAATGATAAATGATACAAGTGACACCTGAAAGCAGCATCTGGATGCAGTTTTTTTTTATTATTTTTAATTTAATTTATTGTATTGTGTATCTTCTCTCCACATGTCTAGGGGCATCGGATGAAAATTAGTTTGCTAGCAATAATCCAACATGTTTACATCTGTTGCTACAGATGTTCATTTATAAGTACTGTCCCTATCAATTAAATAAAGAGTTTGATGAGAGAATAAATGCAAAAAATTATAAGAATTCTCATAAAAATACTGAATATAAAACAGTTTTTTAACACACAAACCATTAATTAAGCAAAGTTAAACTAAAATATAGGACTACAAAAGATCTTAAATGGCTTAAAGAGCCATTTGAGAGTCAAAAGAGCCAGCTCTCTTAAAAGAGCTGAACTTCCCATCACTAGCTTACAGGCTGTTATATAAAAGGAAGATGAGAGCAGAAGAAAGACAGGCAGCAGCAAAGGGACTGAGAGAAAATTATTGTGCTCCTCAGATCGCCGTTAGTAATTAAAGTCAATCACCACTTGAGCAGGTCTGAACTCAGAAAGCACACACACAAAGCTGCCGTTATCACGCCTGCATGTGATGGATTGAGCCAATAAGAGAAACGAGGTGCAGCTCAGACACACAACAACAGCAACACACACTCGTGTAAATCCTCATATATTAATCCACCACTGCACCATTTTTTTATGTGCTGGTTATTTGGAGCATCCACAGATACAGAAATGAAAGCCGTGTGTATTTTCTCATAAACTCTCCACATGAAAGTCTCCTGGTGAAATCATCCACCAGGTTCTTGGAGGTTTTCTGTAAAATCCAATCAATGGAAGCTGCCGTCAAGCACAGACATCGCACTAGCAACCAACGTGTTCAACATCTCACAACATCTGAGGGGGAGTTTGGATGTTTACTTGCAGGGTTTCAGTAAATCTCCCTGACCTGGATGGAAACTAGAGGATGTTTCTTGAATCTTAAAAGACAGTTCAAATGCAGCTTGTGAGTGGGCCCACACCCATCATTGAATCAGTAGAGAAAGCAGACCTGAACCGTACATACGGGGGGTATCGAACACGTCAACATTTTTCTCCAAAAATATACTGTATTTCTAGTAGAGATTTTGACGTGAAAGTTTTACCAGATGTCGGCAACAACCCAAGTAATGTATCCTAACATTTATGTCCATAAATTAGGTTATGTTTAATATAATGAAATGACACAGGGAATACAGCTGGTGAAAATTTATTCCAATAGGGGATTATCACGTTTTCCTGAACTTTGCGGAATCTAGGCATTTTTGCTCTGTTACACTTTGTAAATCGGATAAACGCCAACCTTACTTAAGTTTTCATTGATTCCCGACTGAAGTGACGCTAAGGAAGAAGTAGATCAAAGCGATCCATTTGCCAGCGTGAAGGGCCGAACTTTATAATAAAACAACGTAGCACATTTGTTTGTAGCCGACAGATTACACAGCTGGTATTAGCAGGCTAGCGTTAGCCAGCTTGATGACGTGCCTAACTTTCTGCGACTGAAAACACACAGGCATCTGAAAGCGTCTCCTTTCTTGGCAGTCCCCAGTTGTTCCACTGGAAAGGGGAGGGTACAGACATGATTTTCAGATGCTTGTGTGTTTAAAGACGCACAAAGTTAGGCACGTCAGCTAATGCTAGCCTGCTAATGCTAGCCTGCTAATGCTAGCTGTTAGCATCATTGAAGTGCCGGCTACAGACAAACGTGCTACATTGTTTTATGATAAAGTTCGGCCCTTCACTCCGGCGAATCGCTTTGATCCACTAGTCTTAGTATCACTTCAGTCGGAAATCCATGAAAATTTAAGTAGGGTTGGCGTTTATTCAGTTTACGAAGTGGAACAGAGCAGGGACAATGAACTGGCCCGGAACAGGAAGCGGCTAAATGTTTCAAGTTCCGGAAACTGGAACACGGAAGCGTGATAATCCCCTATAGCTCTACTAGAAGTATATTTTCTAAGGGAAAAAAAAAAATATATATATATATATATATATATATATATATATATATATATATATATACAGTATATACAGTATATACATATATATATATATATATATATCGTCGCTGTCCGATGAAAAACACGCATCTCCAAAAGTCTTACTTTTCAGGAGCATGAAAAAACTGTTTTTCTTACAAACTAATTGACAAAATAAGGCGAAGTCTGGGTTTATTGACATTTTTTAGACCCGGAATGAAACCTTGTTCTCACAATCATTGATGACCGGTTTAAATTAATTTTAACGGACATGCGTGTATTTTTGACAGCAAGCGGACATACGTGTTTCTATTATTATGTACTCTTACGAGGTCCGGTTGACATGTGGGCCTACGGTTTCCTCTTTATGTCACACCAAGCTGGTAAACTATTTATAGCAAGTTATGCTACATTTCCGCTTAGCATGTGATGCTAATCAAGGGTTTTTCTAAGCATTTTATATTGAAATCAGGGTAATTCACAGGCGAACAGCTGTCAGATGTTGACGTGAGCGCGTCATATAATGCTGAGTGCTCGTGCGACTCTTACTAATGCGGCTGTATGTCACAACGTAATGTACCGCTGTCAATTTAATTAACTTCGATCATCTGAAAAAAGCATTGTGCTGTTCAGTTATGCTTATCCTGGACAGAAAAACTATTTTACCTGTCAAATGTTATCCTTCTGAACTGCAGACATCCTCTGCTGCACTGTCCCCTGTGACGTATGTCCAAGCCTTACTACAGGACATAACTGTCCCACAGAAAAGACACCTCTGATGTAAAATGCACTTCTTCCAAGTGGGACAAAAATGAGGATGCTTTTCCTGACTGCCTGGCCAGCAGAAAAACATTTTACTATCCCCAAAACTGATGAGGTGCATTTCATCTGCCTTGTACTGTTTACAGTCAGCAGCTAAGTAAACACTCAAACCAGCTGTTTATTGTTTTCCAGATGAAATCAGATCTCATTTAAATCTAGAAAGAGGTTGGTTGCTGCTGCGTTCCTGTCTGTGGTGAACTACAGTTAACTCACCTGCCTCCTCTAGAAGCTGACAGTCCCTGGATACCCTGCATCAGCGAGCTTCCAGATTTACAAATACAATAAAACTAAAACTTCTTGTTTTACTGGACTGTTTTAAAAGGATGTTTAGCAACTTGAAGATGAACACATCTGGCTGCAGATACTTCGACTGATGTTCCTGTTTATTTTTATCTCGGTCATTTTAATTAAATTTACCTGATACAAACTTTACCGAAATCTTGTACATTTTTAATTAAACTGTGTACAAACTTTAACGTACTGCTGCTCATCTTGGCTAGGGCATTCTGAAAAAAAGAGATATTGCATCTCAATAAGAAACTAATTTTTAATACCAATATGGAAGAGGTGCTTTTTTCCCAGCATACCTGTTGTCTCTTCAACAGCACACCCGATGATGCTATGTCTAGTAAGTTATGAGCTATTGCTATACATGTTAACCAGTTACCATTCTATACTTATACACTGAATATTAGCAAATACCAGGGTACAAATAAAGTCAAACTGATTTCATTAACACTCAGTAGTGACTGAAATTCATGTCAGAAAATGAAGACATTAAACTCACACAAGTTGGCACAAATACAATCAAAGAAGAATAAACACAGACCAATCAAGAATAAATTAATTGCTTGGTACTTTAACTTCAGATAAATAACACTACAAACAAAATAGTGTACGATAGTTTCACTAGTTCTGTACAACAGAACTGTGTTGCACAAGCAAAACTGTTGCTGATGTTGCAGAGTTTTGTCTGTGCAACAGAACTGTGTTGCACAGACAAAACTCTGTTGCAGATGTTGCAGAGTTTTGTCTGTGCAGCAGAACTGTGTTGCACAGACAAAACTCTGTTGCAGATGTTGCAGTTTTGTCTGTGCAACAGAACTGTGTTGCACAGACAAAACTCTGTTGCAGATGTTGCAGTTTTGTCTGTGCAACAGAACTATGTTGCACAGACAAAACTCTGTTGCAGATGTTGCAGTTTTGTCTGTGCAACAGAACTGTGTTGCACAGACAAAACTCTGTTGCAGATGTTGCAGAGTTTTGTCTGTGCAACAGAACTGTGTTGCACAGACAAAACTCTGTTGCAGATGTTGCAGAGTTTTGTCTGTGCAACAGAACTGTGTTGCACAAACAAAACTCTGTTGCAGATGTTGCAGAGTTTTGTCTGTGCAACAGAACTGTGTTGCACAAACAAAACTCTGTTGCAGAGTTTTGTCCGTGCAGCAGAACTATGTTGCACAGATAAAACTCCAACAGTTTTGTTTGTGCAACATAGTTGCAGCATGCCGATCCAGCCATTTCTGTTTTTTATTAACATCATCATAAATGTGCACGTTATTTGTTAACAAACAGAATCAAGTACATTTATATCTGTGTTCATTTGTTACCTTAAAAAAAAACAGGCTTAATGTTTACGTCAAGCTGGATGTCATCACTCACATGGCAAGATAAATAGTTTATCCATTCAACAACAGACATTGATCGATGTCGGCCGATACTCAGCCCAGGTATCGGACTGGAAAAACCTGGATCAGTGCATCTCTAGAACAAACTAAACCCTTCTGCTTAACATTGTATTGTTGACGTGTGTGTGTGAGTATGTGGCTCCATCCGTCCGTCCGTCTGTCCCGCCATCACTCGTGTTGAAGTCCGCCGTAGAAAGCGTGGGAATCTTTTGACATAACCCTCTTCAGCTCTTGAAGGTGTCTGAACTTCAAGTCTTTTTCTTTCTGCATCTGTAGAGCGACGTCACCGTGGTGATGCTCTTCTTCCTCAGAGATGGTGGGGGGGAAGATAGGGTTCCCAGTCGTCTGAGTGGCACAGCTTGTAATCCAGCATGCCATCCACGTTGTACCTGATTGATGGACAGAAGGAATTGTACAAGAAAAAGACAGCAGAGAGCAACGTCACCATTGTTTCCCATAATTTCAGGTATCAATCTCTGCCAGTCACGTGACATTTGTTGCTAAGACGCCATTTTATGTGGAAAACAGTCAGTGGTCCCGTTTATCAAACAAGCGTGGAAATGAGCGCACACATGATCATAAAAATGATCTCATGATTGTATCCACATGTGATTTATGAATGTTCGTGTCTGACCAAACAACAGAATCTACATCAGAAATCCCTCCTCATCCAGCTGTTTCTGAAAAAGCAGCGCTGACAGCTGGAGGCGGATCTGAGCCTGACATAGGGACTGAAGAAAAGATAACTGAAACAGTCTGCTGACTGAGAACTTATAGACAACAACATTATGGTACAGATTACTTAATAGAAACGACGGATCGCCTCCTGTGTCCCCCGTGTCTCAGTGGGAGCTGCAGGTGTCATACCAGCCGGCAGATCTTTACAGCAGAGTGTTATAACTTCTGATGAAGGTGACAACTGATCGCCAAACATGTCAAGATAAATCAGACTTTATTATCTCACTGTTGATGTCTGAATAAAGAAAGAAAACTCAGCTGCTTGTAAGAAGTGGGACCGTCAGGCTGCAGAAAGGCGCAGGTGCATCGGACCAGCAGGAAATGCTGCTGTAGACTCAGAGAAAGTTTGCAACACAACCCTGACCTGTGTGGAGATGTACGGCATCGCTGGAGCTCCTTTCCCCCTAAGAGTTTATTGACAAGTTAAAGAACAGAAATACTAGTTTATGAACATTATTTGCAGCCAGAAGGGCAGATGTGCTGGTAAATGAAGCTCCTAACAGAGTAATGCAGGAGACAGGAGGTAATCCGTCCTATTAAGCAATCTATACCTTTGTTGTACATGTGCTCAGTCGGTTGACTGTTTATTAGCTTAACTAATGAAAGTTATTGTTCATGCCCCTGTCCGGGTCTGGCCCGCATCCGACCGCCTCCACCTGCAGCGCTGCTGCTTCAGGCTAGACACAGCTGGATGACAGTGCATTTCTGACGTAGATTCTGTTGTTTGGTCAGACACGAACATTTTATAAATCACACGTGGATGCAATCATAAGATCAGTTTATGATCAGATGTGCGCTCATTTCCACGCTGGTTTGACCACTGACTTTTTTCCACTTAAAATGGTGTGAAGCCTGGTTACTGCTGGTTAAGCAACAAATGTTACGTCACTCAGCAGAGACCAGTTATCAGATTGCCAACCTTCCCAATACCAACCTTCATTTTCAGATTCTTCTGGGACACAGGAGTCATCTTTGTCACATCTGAGTGAGTCTTGGGAGAGAAAGAGAAACATGTTTACACAAAGGTTACACAAAGAGACATAATTATCCTGAGAAACAGGGAAACAGTGCATAGATTACACACTGATGATACATCTCCGTCAGAAATCTAATGTACAAGTAAACAACAGCACAAGGTCTGTTAACGGACTTAGCAAATCAATCAGATACAAAAGAAAACATTACTGGAGACTAAAAGCAGCAACATGTTCTCTGCTGCAAAAGAAACGTGTCAACAAAATGCTAGCTGTCACCCATCTAATTGCCATACAATGCTGCATTCCGTTTACCTCGAAACTGGGTAGTGGGAACTGGGGGGACCGAAAAACCCGACCAAACTGCGTTCTAGTTACTGGTCTGAAAACCAGTTAGCAGCCTAGCAAAACAACGTGTTTGCTAAAACGAGCTGGTGTTGTAGTTCACATATACCGCATGGAAATTATGAATTACACCACAGCAGCGTCCCCCTACATCTACATAAACCAATACTATGTGTACGACTGGTTTAATGAAGCAGAAATAGTAAGATGTGTAATTAAACGTAACATTACAGGAGCTGCTAACACTGCTAGCGCAGCTAACACCGGGTGCCGTGTTAGCTGCGCTAGCATCTGAACTCAGACCTGCAAGGATTATCAGACTTCCCAGTAGGAAATCCGATTTCGGGGGGCCGTTCCAGTTGAAACGTCCTACTCGGAAATGTGAATTTTTGACTTTCGAGTTTAAATGGAAAGCAGCAAAGAGATGGCGTTTAGTCGGCTAGCATTAGCTAGCATCATGGTACTCGTCAGGAGCGAGTTGTAAATAACGACAAAAAAGTTGCACTTGAAACAATCCACACAAATAACAACCGTGAATGCATATTACCTTGTGAAAACTGGAATGTAGTTGTCAAACATTAAGCTTATAATCATACTTTACCTTCTAAGCGATCGGTGTAGGTCCGGTCTGCTCTCGGACCTCATGGACAACGTGGGGGCGGGCTGACGTGACAAAGGGGTGGGAGATGCGTGTTCTTGACTGACACTCATGGCATCCAATGGAGATGAGTTTTAAATAGATTGCTGTATAAAACCTCTTCCCGTTGGTTATTTAGATATCTACTGCATCAGTTGCTAGAGAAGAATGTGGACATATCAGATATGATAAAACCTCAAAAACGTCAAAATTGGACATACGTGCTTTCTATCGGACAGCGACGATATATATATATTTACAGTTGGTACGGAAAGTATTCAGACCCCTTTAAACTTTTCACTTTTTGTTTCATTGCAGCCATTTGCCAAAATCAAAAAGTTAATTCTAATTCTCATTGATGTACACTGAGCACCCCATCTTGACGGAAAAAAAAACTAAAAACGTAGAAATTTTTGCAAATTCATTAAAAAAGGAAAACTGACATATCACATGTTCATAAGTATTCAGACCCTTTGCTCAGTACTGAGTAGAAATACCCTTTTGAGCTACTACAGCCATGAGTCTTCCTGGGAATGATGCAACAAGTGTTTCACACCTGGATTTGGGGATCTTCTGCCATTCTTCCTTGCAAATCATCTCCAGTTCTGTCAGGTTGGATGATGAATGTTGGTGGACAGCCATGTTCAGGTCTTTCCAGAGATGCTCAGTTGGGTTTAAGTCAGAGTTCTGGGGTCTGTTGCACGAAGCAGGTTCAACAAACTCTGAACTCTGAGTTGATCTACTAGGAGATTGGAAACTCTGAGTTTTCAGTCCCATAACAGCTGATTTGAGTTGGTTTAATCAACTTAGAGTAGTTCGACCCGGGGTTTGAACCCGGCGCTACCAAGATAAAAAGCCAACATCAATTGAGCACCGATTCGACGAGTCACCATGGTAACGTAGACGCGAGGGCGGGGCTGCGCTCGCCATTGAATGGAGATATAACTTTTAAAGCCTCATATGGCGAGTTTAAACTGCTGCCGCTGCTGCAAGCAAAAAAATAAAAAAAGAAAGACGGCATGGGAGAAGATTTAAGTTTAAATGCTGTCCTTTACAATCACAACGATGTTATAGAGTAGAACTGTTTAATGGTAACGCGACAGTCTCGTATAATTTCACTATGGTTCCAGGTGACTGAATATGAATATCTGGTTGGTCTGTGCTTGCCTGCCACTTGGGGGGGCGGGTGGGAGGGGATGTTCGAATCCAGCTTTGTACTTTTACCACAGTCTTTTTATTTATTTAACTTGAGTGAAATCCCTCAGGGAGAAGCACTCTTGTCGGCAGCATTAAGATTAAATATAACCGTCGCATTTCTCAAATACCCTGCGTCTACAATGAAAGAAAAAAAAAATCTATTTGCGAAAAAATGCAGGGTAATAGACAATATGCTTCGAGAGAAAAGCGTATGGCAACATAAAAAAAAAGCCACAACAAGAATTGATCCGCAGTTGTCTGCGTGGCAAACGAACACTTTATCCATGTAGCCAGAACCAGAGACAACTGGAGAGTCAAATGATCAGCTTAAACCATCTCTTGTATACGGAGAGACAGGACCTCCAACTATCACATATGGCTGGTGATATTATAAATGTACGGGCGGATCAGCTCGTGTATGTAGATAACTGACCGTGATGTGTAACTGTAACGTCAGAAATGACAACTGTCGGGAAATTAAACTTCTATCCGTGGTCTGATAATGATCTCTGAATATTTAACCCTTCATGCAGCATCTTAATCCATGAAATCCTTATCAAAAGATAAGGATGTAACCTACCGACTCTGATTTATTTTTTAACATGTTTTATTTAAGACGGCAGCAGCCAAAACTCACCGCTGACTGAATGAATGAATGAGGAAATGAAACGGCGAGTGTGACTAAAAGTGGGTGGAGACAGCGAGAAACTCAAGGTTTCTCCACATTAACCTGCTCCCGACCAGGTTAATTTCAGAGAGTCTGTTACCATGGTAACTGACCGAGGGTTTCAGTTACCCTTCTTCGTGCAACAGGCTAGAGTTACTCCTCTTTCCCTGGGTTGGGTTACCTACCTTTGTGTTACGAAAAACTCAGAGTTTCCCGAATTTCGGGGTAAAACAACTCAGGGTTTTCATTAAACCTGCTTCGTGCAACAGACCCCTGGCTGGGCCAGTCAAGAATGGTCACAGAGTTGTTGTGAAGCCACTCCTTTGTTATTTTAGCTGTTTGCTGAATCATTGTCTTATTGGAAGGCAAATCTTCGGCCCAGACTGAGGTCCTCAGCACTCTGGAAGAGGTTTTCTTCCAGGATCCCTCTTTAATTGGTCGCATTCATCTTTCCTTCAATTGCAACCAGTCTTCCTGTCCCTGCAGCTGAAAAAAAAAAAAAAACATAGCATGATGCTGCCACCACCATGTTTCACTGTTGGGATGGTATTAAGCATGTGATGAGCAGTACCTGGTTTTCTCCACACATACTGCTTAGAATTAACTCCAAAAAGTTCAGTCTTGGTCTCATCAGACCAGAGAATCTTATTTTTCACAGTTTGGGAGTCCTTCATGTGTTTTTTGGCAAACTGTATGCAGGCTTTCATATGTCTTGCACTGACTCTGCCATAAAGCCCTGACTGGTGGAGGTCTGCAGTGATAGTTGACTTTGTGGAACTTTCTCTCATCTCCCTACTGCATCTCTGGAGCTCAGCCACGGTGATCTTTGGCTTCTTCTTTACCTCTCTCACCAAGGCTTTTCTCCCATGATTGTTCAGTTTGGCTGGACGGCCGGGTCTAGGAAGAGTTCTAGTCATCCCAAACTTCTTCCATTTAAGGACTATGGAGGCCACTGTGCTCTTAGGAGCCTTTAGTGCTGCAAAAAAATTGTGTAACCTTGTCCAGATCTGTGCCTTGCCACAATTCTGTCTCTGAGCTCCTTGGACAGTTCCTTCGACCTTGTGATCCTCATTTGCTCTGACATGCACTGTGACCTGTAAGGTCTTATAGACAGGTGTGTGTCTTTCCTAATCAAGTCCAATCAGTTTAATTAAACACAGCTGGACTCCAATGAAGGAGAAGAACCATCTCAAAGAGGATCAGAAGAAATGGACAGTCTATGAGTTTAATATGAGTGTCACTGCAAAGGGTCTGAATACTTATGACCATGTAATTTTTCAGTTTTTCTTGTTTAATAAATTTGCAAAAATTTCTACATTTATAGTTTTTTCTGTCAAGATGGTGTGCTGAGTGTACATTAATGAGAATTAGAATTAACTTTTTTGATTTTGGCAAATGGCTGCAATGAAACAAAAAGTGAAAAGTTTATAGGGGTCTGAATACTTTCCGTACCAACTGTATATAGGTGACATAAATTCTCTCAGTTGATGGCACCTACTGTATATGTTTGAAATAAATGAAACCATTCCATTGGAGGGCCCAATTAATATGAAATACACTATTAATATAAAACATCAAACACAAAAATACCTGTATTTTCATGGGCCCCTCTCCATATTGGGGCCCTGGGTAGTCAGGTCCACCTTTCCCCCCACTGCGACACCTATGCTCATCGTTCATTTCAAGGGACGAGGCAAGAATAAGAAATGAGACTCGCAAGTGCTCGCGCCTGGCGCTGCGGGTAACTGCAGCCACCAGCCAAGCCGACACGGGAGCACACACAAACTGATGCTATTCACCTTATTCCAGAAGTCGTGATGGGCACAGCCATTTTGGCCTACAACTCAGTGTTGCGGTAGTCCACCACTGCCTCCGCGGTACAGATGCGGGCGTGAAAAGTTCCTCTTTCTGCCCACTGCCAGCCACTTACCAGCGACTTGTCTGCTAATTAGTGATGGGAAGACGGATTATTTTTGCTGACTCGGATCTTCTACTCTCGAACAGTGAAAAGAACGAATCTTGAAGGAGTCATTTCGTTCATTTTTACAGCAGGTTGCGCTGTAGCCATGAGAGCTCCAAGTCATAGCTCGTAACTCAAAGCATGACTGAATCACTCAGTTCACTCTGTTGCTCGAAGTCACTCACAGCAGCACACAAACTAAATAACTGGGTGCAGTGGAAGCTCACACAATAGCTGTGTTCAAAATCATCCACTCATCCACTCACTCCCTATTCCCTACATAGTGTATATGATGTAGTACACTATATCATGTACACTATGTAGGGAACGACGGGAGGAGATTTTAGACACTACATGGGGTAACGTCTGTAGATGCGCTGCGACGTGCATTAGACAGAACTTCAATAAAGTTTTTTTTTTTTTAAGACGGTAGCTACCAGTTATGAACAATAGACAGCTTTCCTGCTACAAAGAAATATCATTATTGTTAAAAGCTACACAACAACACCACTAAAACAAATGTTGGTACTTTAACGTTACTTACATTTACTTACATTTAAGCTGCTTCGCCATTTTCCTTATTGCGATCACAAAACACGTCTGCATTGCATTGTGGTATACGGAAGTAAAATGTAGGGTACATTGCTTGTACACTTACATTTTCAGTGCATTGTGGGTATTTTATTGTGGACGATATAGTGGATGAAAAGTAGTGAACAGAATTCGAACAACACTACAAAATGGTGTGCGTTCTATACAGTGCACTACATCCGTGATAGGGAGCGATTTCGAACTCAGCTAATATGTGTAGTAGCCGTACTCAAGCCAAGGATGAACCACTCACTTCCTTCCTCCTGGCTCAGTTGCAGCTAGGACCACACAGTGACAGTGTTAGCTCACGAATCACCTCCTCCCTCCGGCTTGCAGCTGTAGTCGCGTGGACTCGACTTGCAGTACACGAATCCCCCCTCCTTCTTGGCCCTCCGTGCGCACAGCTGCAGCCTCTCAAACTGTCTAAAATACCACAAGCAAATCGAAACGCGTGAAAACCTAGAAAAGCAAATATACGTCTCAATAAAGTGACTTGTGTTCTGTATCCTTCCTGCTATGTATTATTGTTTACAACAGCGCGACAGTGACCAGGCAGCTGTCACATGACAAATGAACAAGGACTCAGGAGTCCGACCCGCCACCGCCAGTGTACTGCTGCCACAGTCTGAGATCTGTACTGATCCGTATGAAAGATTATGAACGAACTAAAGTGCTTGCTCCCCCTCACCACACAGCCTGAGCAGCCTGACTGTCACAAAAGAACGATACCTGTGGACCGACACAGTTGGTTGAGTCATGAACTAATCATTTCTGTTTCCTGTCGTCCTGCTGGCTGGCTGAGCTTACAGCTGCTGCCGTGTGGCGAGAGAGCGCAGTGCATGAAAATGAACGAATCGCTCTCTGAGAGGACTCATTACTCCCGAGTCCTATAAAAGATTAGTTCATATTGAACGAATCGTTCATGAACGACACATCACTACGTGGTAGGACTCACGACAGGTGGGGGCCGATGAAACAGCTTTAGATGGCGAGTTTCGTATTGGACCACTTTTTCTTGACCCATTGCCTAAAGAATTGTGACGTTGCTATCGGATGTGGGTTAATATTAAATTTTGTATCTAATAAAATGAATAAACCATATAAACTCGGCCTAGATTGAGACTTTTTTTAATATCTCAGCCAGTCGTTCAACACCGGTGAGGCTGACTGATCCTCTTCCGTGTAGCGTTTTTGTGCAAACCTCTGACTTTGGTTTTTAAGCTGTCAAACTGCACCTCTTTAATCTTTCTCACTTCACAAATGAGGAATTCTGTCTTGATCCCCCCAAAAGTTTCTTTTTTGGCAGAATGTTCCAACCTCACTGGGCGAAGCCTTATAATCATGCATATTTAAGGGCGCAACCGTGGGCATGACATTTAAATGACAATGGATTTCAGCCGTGGTATTTAGCAAGATTCTTTTGTTCGTATGACGAGATCGGTCCAATACGAACTTTTTAATAAGTCAGACTTGTCATTAAATAAATCATACAATCCTTTTTACGATCAGATGTGCACTCATTTTTACGCTTTTTGATAAATGAGGGCTGTTAGGAGCACCACACACACAACAGGATTTTTAGCCCGGCTTTACACCTAGTCCGTGAGTGCAGCGGCACGCCATGCACCCCGCGACCGCACCCTTGTAGTCAAAGGTTTGAAATATATCAAGCACCCCGTGGCGCGTGAGCGGTCTGTCATCACTCCGGCATGTCGCGCCGCTGAGCTAAAGATACGCGCCAGCTCTATTTTTGACAGAGCACGCACTGATGCTGCGTCAATTTCAGTAGTTCAGATCAAACCAGACAGAAAATCAGACACAGATTTTGTGTAAAACATCCGGTAACTTCCTAAACAAAAGCCACTGTGCGGCTTTTAAACTGCTGAGCTACATGAACATGACAGCATCTCTGTGTCCACAAGGTTTCAGTGAAATAAGAAACCATGATGCACAAACGTGGCCAAAATTAACCATTTGGATGACTATCACAGGCGATGTTGCAGTCCTCCCGTGATGTCACGGATCTAACAACAGCTGGTGCATTCGTGGGCGCACAGTGAACGGTGCAAATGCTCGCACCGTGCAGGTCGCAGCAAAGCCGTTGCACTGCGCAGCGCTGCGCTCACGGACCAGGTGTAAAACCGGGGTAAGTAGAAAATATTGAATGTGTTCATTATCTATGATCTTTCCTTCCAAGGCCTTCCTAGCAGATTGGTTAGAAAAAAAAAAACATTTTAACTCACCTTTCACCACAGGAAGATCGCACAATGTTTGCAAACATCCGACAATCAGCATTTGCTAGCTTTGATCTTTGGAGAGCGATCAGCACAAAATCTGGCCTAATTTTTTTTGTAGAGTGTACCCGCCATGTGGTGTGCAGGCTGGTGGTTTTATGGTGTGGTGAATATTTTCTTGGCACATTTTGGGCCACTTTGTCCAGCAGGATAATGCATCATGTCACAAAGCTCAGATCTTCTGCAACTGCTTTCTGGAACATGACAATGAGTTTACTCTACTCCAATGGCCTCCACAGTCACCAAGGTTATTATAGTTAACTAAAACTAACGAAAAAATTAAAACTAAAATTGAAAAAACATTTTCGTTAACTGAATTGAAAATATGATCGTTTTTTTAAAAAAGATAATTAACTGAAACTGTATTGTGTCTTTACAACACTACTACAAAACTTTCTGATGATTTTGAATGTCACACCAGACAAAAACCTATAATTTACAAAAAACTAAAACTAACACTGAAACTAATAGAAACTAAACTAAAGCTTAGCATTTTCCAAATTATAATGCATTAAAACTTGCAAACCGGCAACTGTGTTATAATATCATGTCAATATGGAGCCAAATCTCTGAGGAATATTTCACAGAGAAATAAGGCAGTTCTGAAGGAAAGAGGGGTCCAACTTGGTACCAGAGGACCTGAGAAGGTGGCCAGTGAGTGTGTGAGCGTAAGTTTGAGTCCTTTTCTGCAGGACTTATTCGTTTTGTTGCATCTCATCATGAGTTTGGATTTCACTCTGTGGACATCAGGTTTCCGATTTAAAGTTTCACCACAGCCTGTTGTCTGATTTGTTTAATTACTTTTACCTCATTTGCGAGTTAAATGTTTGTGTTTGAAGGAGATAAGTACTCTGAACTTTTAATTAACCTCATCACAATCAGTCAGAAGTCAGAGATGCTGCCCACAAAAAACCAGATCCCACCAGCTCTGAGGTCAAATATCATAAATAGTTAAGGCCATTGAACAGGTAAATCCTTAAAACCGGATGAACCGTGGACAGAAACAGGCAACCTGTTGGTCTTCCAGTTGCTCCCTAGCCAATTCCCAGACTCCTCTGCTGCTCTCAGTGAACGTTAATGTGACAGCCACTTTGAAATTAGGCAGCGGATTAAATTAGGGCTTTGAAATCCTTTTTGGAGTCGCTCATTCAGACGTGAAAAGATTAAGAGGCCGCGATGAAAAGGGATTCTGGTTAAAACCTACATTATCACAGACCTCGGTGCCTGGACAAAAAAAAAAGTATGCCGTGCATTTGAAGCCATTTGAGAATCTGTGAAAATGATTTTCTTTGTGGACGAGTGAATGAAATTATAGTGCAGGGACCAAATGGCCTGCTTTCTCCCATCAACCTTGCAAATGGACAGTGTGTGAAGCAGACACACTTTCATCTGTGCGAGAAAAGGCTCAGGGGCAGAGCAGCCCAGCAGCAGGTAAAGTTATTCACCTCGAGGTAATATTTACTGAGACAAGAGGGAGATGGAGAGAGAGGAGAGGAATTCAACCTTAGCAGGGAGGAGAGGATAGATGATAAATGGAACAAACAAACAGGCTTCAATTAAAAACAAATGGAAATATCTCATTTCCCTTTTCACAGATTGGATTTATATTGCTGGAGTTTGTTGCCTGGTTACCTCTCATTGCTCCGCTCATTTCCAAATGTTGATTGGATTGGAGACAAAACGTGAATAGATGGCCACAATGCTTCCGGACCTGATTGTTTCCGGGGGAAAAAGGGAAGTTCGCACCTCCTCAGAGTGGAAATGTTAGTTTGCTCGGAGGAAGTGGACCTGAACCAGAACGTGACCGCCATCCCAAGAACACACGGAGGTATTCAAGGGCATAGGTTTGGCTTGACAAGTGCGTTGGGAATTAACAATTTACAGAGAGTTAAAGGGTCATACACAAGGCCAAACTAAGACAGTTGATATTTAAAGGTGTATCATTTTTCATTATATATGCATAAAAAGTTATAATTTTCTGTAAATTAATCTAACAGGTAAACATCTCTTGAAGCAGAGCTCCTTGTTGTCTGCAATTTACTAAAATCACAACAGACCTTAGAGGGACTTCTGTTTAGTATGAATATGCCAAACCTGAGCAAATGTGATTGAGATTTAGGTCCAGATTCACTAAACCTGTGCACCAGACTTAAACTATTTATGTTTATATTTACCAACTCATTATAGTGGGAAATTTAGAGCCTGAATACTGGATTTGATAAATGTTGGTCCAGTTCCTGCTAAATGCAATTGGGGGAGTTTGTCTTTCAGATGACAAATTTTAAGTAAGGGTTTATTAAATGATCCATGCACATTTATTCATTAACCACATATTTAACTGCTTGTGATCTACAGCTGTAATGCACTTAAAGATTAAATAAAGTTTCTGTTGGTTTTTAATTACAGTAAAGTCATGTATTAGTGTTCAGAGCTCAAAAAGCATTTTAATTTGACCAGAAGAGGTCATCTTGAGTGTTTTACTTGGAGAGGTTAAATGGTTTACATGACCTAGGTCAGTGGTTTCCAAACTGAGGGGCCAGCCCCCCAAGGGGTGCTCAGGCCTATGTCGGGCCTATGTACACTTCTAACAAAAAATGGAGATATTTTTAAAGTACTTGTGAACAAATGATGATGACTGAACAAAAGGCATTGCCCCAGTGCATATTTTCATGTGTCTCATGGTAAATGTTTGGGTGCACGTGGTAGTGGTGGTGGGATGGGGGCCTTAACATAAGAATTGCCAATGAAAAGGGGGCCTTGCAGAAAAAGTTTGGGAACAACTTATTGTCCTAGGTTGATATATAAATTCCTCATTATCAACAAGCTTGTTTTTCTGTTATTGTATTGTTCTGTGCTGATGATGTTCTGGGAGATTTGTTTATGTTTTGACTCAAACTATTCTTTATAACCAAAAGTCTTGTGGAGCCATTAGTTCAAGTGCATACATTAAAACTAGGGGTGCAACGATATAAAAAAAACCTCAAGGTTCAGTTTTGTTTGGTTCGATATTTTAGATATGGTTCAATATATTTTTTTCAATATAAGAATTTAATTTTCATCCTTTTTTAACCAGTTGTGCTTTTGTCCACATCAGGGTCATACTCGATGTGAAAAGCAAAGTAGTTCCAAATCCCAGATCTGTTTACAGTCAAACACAGATCCACTGTGTTCAACACAGAGCTCATTGTCAGAACACGAGTTAATAAAACATTGTTTGATATTCAATACACAGTGCTCATGGTTCGATACACACCTGTATGGTTCGGGTTTGTGCTTAACTCTCTCGGGAAGGATAGGGTTCAAACGCTGCGTTCATAGTGTTGCAAATTGTGTTTTGTTGTCTGGGCAGCAAGCTGCTCTTCTCAGCTGTACTACGGAAGAAAACATTGTGAACACGCGGCCCTGAAAATTGTGTATAACACCCTGATAACTAATGTAAAGCTAAATCTGGACTCACAGGACAATAGTACTCGTTCGTTTGTTCACTTAACTTAAAGTGTTGGCAAAAATCAATGAGTTTTGCTGCAGATAATGCCTTCTATAGACTAATCTGGCCAAACGCCACAACTAGACTGTCTGCCATTGCCGGGGGAGCGCTTCTGTACATGTGTAATTAGAACAGATGAGAATCTGACTTTTTTTTTTTAACAACATGGAGAAAATCTGGAAGGAATGTCGCATTCCTAGTTGTTGGAACAGCAGAGGGAAACTTTAATTGTGGTAATAAGTGAATAAGAAGATCACAGACATTTTTTCATGAAGATTTCTGCTGTCTGTGACAAAAGTGGATGGTGCTGCTGCTTAGTCCTCTGATGTCAGTGTGTTCGTATCAGGGAGGAATATCGGACACTCACAGAGCAGAGGAGGAATAACTTGCTGCCATGGCAGAGAAAAGACTGGATTTAACCCCAACAACAAAAACACGGTGAATTATGGGTAACACCAAGGGGCAAACTCCACTGGAGAACAATGAGCCCACTTCAGGGTTGCACAAAAATTGTAATTCTTTCTTGATTTGCTAGGGGCTGGTTCCAAAACAGAGCAAATCCCCATAGACTCCCATGTCAAAAAGGCCAACTTCACAGCAGGAATGAACATGTTTACATTCTGGTTCAAAAAATCATTTTAAGTTTGATAGGTCAAGTTTACCTTCATGTCAACTGTGAGGGGAGTGAATTTTTTTTTTTTTTATAACTCATCCGTTTAGATGTTATTTAATCTTGAAATTACACATAATTAAGGGCGTGCCTTTTTGATTGACATGTGGCAGACCGGAAGCCGGCCTGCCATCCGGTGGCTAACTATTAGCTCCTTGTTTGCTCTCGGTAAGGTCTCAGTCTGCAGCAAAGTAGCAAAATGGCGGTTTTTAGTCAGCTAACAGCAGGTCTAAACATGTTTTACCTTTACCCCGCCACTTGGGAGGCTAATCTTTGTTAGCTCCTGTTAGTTTCGAGTTAGCTCGGTTTGCATTTAGCCCAGAGTATGTTGGCTGTCAATCATTTGCCCAGCGGCTGCGCTGTGCCCATTTTAGTATTTTCCGGGAGTGACGACACGTGTGACATGGCAAGATAGTAACGGTGGGACATGCCCAGCTGGCTTCCCTTTGCTTTTTTCAGATGTAACCGGATACTATGTCCATTTCTATTCATGGTCTATTGTGAACATTCATTAATCTGACACTTTATTTCACGCATCTATGCTCCCGAAAATGACGCACCGCATAACGTTATCATGCTAGCGAATGCTAACAGAGACAGCTGTGATGTTGCTGCAAGTTAATAACTACTCTGGGAGATATTGTGAAATATAATGTTATTTGCTCTGATCAGGGCAATGTTGTGACCAGAAAATAAAAACAGTTCAGTCGCAAACACTGATGGATCATGAAGACGGTGTCCTGCAGCCTTAAGTTTCACCTGCAGGACATGTGAAGGCTACGTGGTCTGTACAGTCCTTAAACAATACCAAAAGCCAAATATATGACAAAATAGAAAAGTAACCACCTTTGAAAGAGTTTAGTTTTTTAAACTTTGATAAGTAATCAAGAGATGTGCGTGTTATTTCAGTGTGGCTTGTCATTAAAGCCAGTTTCCAGAGATGAATAATAATTTAAATTAATGATCCGATGTAAAAAAAAAAAAAAAAAGAAAAAAAGTCAGAATACTTCAGAGATCTCCAGATAGCATACCTATAGGTTATTATTACCTTAGACAACTGTCCAACGTTGTAAATTCAGATATTTACGCTGCTTTCCATGTTGGCAGGTATGAGGTAATCAGGACTCGTTCCCCTTGCAATAGCAGCGCTGCAAGATGGCGCAACACACAAAACGCTCATCGGATTAGTCTATAGTGACTGCCCCGTCTCTGCCATTATATGAATGTACACCAAAGGATGACTCAACATTTAAGTATTCCTTCCATTTTCATTAGCACAGTATGCAATACTTCTTCTGTCTGCCTAAATCCCTACCATCACCTTGAGCGCTGCTTTAACAGACCAGATTTCACTCTCACACTACACCAAAATGACAGGCACGTGGGGGATTTAAGTGGAACTCGATTTTGTATTCCCTTAGCTGCTCTTTCAGCTGTGGGTTCATGACTGGAAAGGCTTTTCTTAACTCTTCGTCTGCTTCTTTGAAATTAATGCCACAGTCAGAAAGAAGTCCTGCGACCTATAAAATGACTTATGGACAAGAGGAAACTATCTGAATCAAGGTTGTGCAAAAGTTCAAAGAGTATACCTTGTCATCACACATTTGAACGATACCCCATCGTATTTCTATACGACATCTTAGCTTGGTTAATAGTATTTAAACACAGTCAACACCCATGAGCAGGTGTATAGTAGGAGTTCAAATGTTTCTTGTAAATCTCATATGAAAAAACTACTGCAGTAAAATCAAATATTATTGACACAGGATAAAAATTTAAAGATTTATTAGTTTAAAGATAGCAAGTGAGCAAGATGAATTTCAAATGTGTGTGAACCTGCTCTCCTGTACCATTCTCTAGTTTAAAAAAAAGATTTAATTGGATAATAAATTAGTTCTTCACATCCCAATGAGCAGGATGTTCCATCAACATTTTAGCATGTATGTGGAAATTACAAACTGTAGAATACTGTTAATGATGTCTAATACAGTTTTGGTAAGTGCTGTATATTCTTTTCTTAGGAATTAGCTCTTTAATATTATTCAAGTTGTTGAAATCTGTGCTTTTGTTTCTTTTCAGAGGCTTCAAGCCTCGGATTCTGGTTTACTATTCACATCTCTCCACTAAGAACAGCCCAACATGGCTGTGCGGAGTCTCTGACTCTTCAAAGTCTCCAGGTTGGTTGTGGCCAGTGGGCAGCTGACCTCAGACTCTAGACTGAAGACAAACCGAGCACCCTGAGAATTGTGGGTAAATCCCAAAGGCCTTCAACTGGATGCTACAAAGCTGCTCTGACAAATCGGCCGGAGGCACATAAGGAGCAGTTGTGGCTGTGTAGGGGACCACCAAAGCCAAAAGGCCTGGGGTTGTTTAGAGGGATGCTCGCTCCATCACTCGCCCTCTGCCTCCCTTTTCCTTCATGTTAAAATCATCATGAGAAAATACATGTTCTGGACAGAGTGCATGAATACTGTTTAAAAATGAACATTTGGTCCTGTGTTCTGAGATTAGGATAGTATTTATTAGATCAGGGGCCTCATTTTTAAAGCTTGCTTACGCACAAAACAGGGCTTGAAAGTGGTGTAAATGATTTTCCACACAACGTTTCTTACTTATAAAAACAAACCTGATGGGAGAATGTGCGCACCTGTACGCAAACTCAGAACCTTGCACACAAAAACTTTGGAGACGGGAAATAGGCGGCGCCGCTGGTGAGATGATAAACTTAACCATGTTCATCCATTTAACCCTCTAGGCCCCAGAGTTTATTTAGGAAAATATTCCATTTGGACTTTAAAATTTCAAAATGCTGTAGCTTGGAGGTGGTGAGAGATAGATCCATAATGTAAATGAGAAAAATATTAATCATGACCTAAAGTTTGTGATAGGAGTAAATTTACTCATGTAATTTGCATATTGTGATGTCATCAGGTAGTGGCCATATTGGATTGTGTAACTTTCAGTAAAAAAACAGATTTTTGAACATATTTATACACAGGAAAAAAATTACACTGTCATATCATGCTCTAAATAAAGAAACAGGAGTTTGATTGGAGTAACTTTGCTAATATAATTTGTATGTCAGCAGGTAAAACTCAGTAAAACAGAATTCTGAACAAATTTACACAGTAGATTTTTCTTTTCATTTTTTCACTGATCCTTTTTCATCCTCTCATCCTCAGAATAAATGAACAGAAATCTCACAGGAGTACATTTGTTAATATAATTTATATATCAACAGGTAAAATTATATTTTTATGTTTTTTTCCCCCCTTTTTTGTTATTATAGATTTATAATTTGTCATAACCTAGCTGACCCCTCACACCATCATACCAGCCATGAAATCTGGAGTTTGGCTGGAGTTGGTATGTGTCAAGGTTCTGGTGAGCATATCTTTCATTTGTGATGAGGTTCCAGAAATCCGCATCCAAAAATAGAGACAGAAAATCACATGCACGAGCATCTGTGAGATCCTTGTGTCCGCGATATCCCACACAGGCTCGTCAGTGTCTTTGATCCATTCAGGAATCACTTCCTCAACTCTCAAACATTCCCAGCCGTCATCAATAACTCCCCTATTTTGATTATTACCTCTTCTGCCCACACGTCCCTCTTTCTTTCTCCCATCACCGCGGCAGAGAAAACTTTCACCGTCATCAGTGTGCTTTCTGACAGTTTGTGCGGCCGAGTGTGGCAGCACGTGCTGCGACGTCAGTCACTCGTCTCTGAGGGTTTCAAACCTTTATTTCTCTGATTTTTTTCATATAAACACACTCAAAAATTACGTCAGAACTGACGCTGTATGTCATGGCGATGTAGTAAAACCAAGCAGTAACAGTACAAGGCTGTAGATTTAAAGATAAGGTCTGTTATATTCAGTAATGTCGCCTGTCGCAATATTGCGACTTTGGCGCCTAGAGGGTTAATCATCATATCAGACTGTAGACCCTCATATACCCCCTTGTGTTCCTGGATTGAGCTAGCCTCATTTAGGAGAGCTACAACGTGTCTTCAATTATGCAGCCTAGTGATGGCACTTATTGGTAGGCTAACTGTAACAAGGTGTGTAGCAACAGTCTATTTGTAATTACTGAGTAAACATAAATACTGCAGTGACACTCGTACATAATGCTTCACAATGGATGTGCTGCACTGCTGGAAGATTTTGGCGAGAGGAGGATCAGGATGGAGAGTTTTTAGAGACCACAAATATTTCCAGGGCCATACTGACTGATATACTGATAGATTTCCCAGAGCAACCTTTCCCGAACTGAGAATTCCTGGATAATTTGATTGACAGACCATTGTAATTATTGCATTTTCTTGTCTTCTCAGTCACACGATGAAGCTTTATATGCCACCAATCAGCTGGCTTATTTATAAGGAGAAATATCCAAAAGGTACTTTGCAATGACCATTTATGGTAGAAAGTGGCTGTGTAGGGGGCGGGATAGAGCCAAATTCACCTGCGCAAACTTCAAAGGAGAGTGTGATTTAGAATGGGAAATTGCTTGGATCTTTGTGCATGGTTTCATGAATCTGAATATTTTTCGGTGCATGCAAACTTTGGGTTTTTGGCGCACGTACACTTTTAATAAAGATCCTACCCACACTTCATAAATGAGACCCCAGTTCTTTAGCAGTTTTCTCAGTGATGCGCCCCCTATCGACAGCTAAACTAGCATCCATCTTGCATCGTACCTGTACTGTGAGCTCACTCCAGCCAGTAAAAGACAGTCTTATCTTGACTCTTGTTCTATCCCATACTCTCTTTCATCTCCTGTCTTCCTCCTGTAATATTTCCTTGCGTTTCTTTGCCTAATCAGACATGATGTGCATTCAAAACCCCCGCTGTGTTCATGTTCTGGTTCATATCCGTTTGCTAGTATGTGACGCGATGCGCAACCAATAGTTGGCTGCACCGTCCTTGGTCCAAAAATTACATATTGCAGTTTCTGAGCCTTGGGACACCGCTGGGCAGAGACAGCTCAAAAATGTGCATAATAAAATGAGTCAGAAACGCATAATTTTAAGGTGTAAAAGTTATGTTGTGGGTCTTGAAATTTAAATGATTTTTAAAACGTTTCCCATGGCTGGGTATTATTTAGAACATGATTCAATTCGATTTTGATTCTATGGGTTACAATTTGATTCAAAACTGATTCGATTCAATATTTATTTAAATGCTTCAATATGGATTCAGAAGTAGAAACTGTGTTGTCAATTTTTTAATATTTTCATACCCATGTGAACATGTCACCTCCTATTTTTGAGTAATAAAACATTTGAAAATAAAAAATAGTTGCCATTTTATTGTTGTATGATCTAATGTGGCCCCTTCATCCATATAACGTAAATACCACGCACAGTGAATTGAACTTCATGTTAGAGCAGCGCAACTTGGTTTTAGGTCTTCTGATAGTACAGTTGGGCAGGTATGCACCAAATGCCAGAGATGCTCGGGTGGTCAAGAGGTTCTGCTGGACACACAGGAAGCTTTGACACTGTTTGTACTCAAACAAGGTAGCGACTTTTGATGACAATTTAGACTTAAGTGGTTTTCTTTGGTATGAAAAAGCTGAAAATATTCCAGGGCTGGTTGGCGGGTTTTCATTAGAGGTAAATTAACCATTGCTGTGGGTTCTTCATCTGGATTATTGCACTGGGATATGATGTGTGTCGTGCCATGCATACTCTTGAAAGTCAAGGTTATCAAATGCATCCAATCTTCCGGTTTCTTGGTACAAAGGCACTATCCATAGTTGTCTGCTCTTCAGCTGTCATTGCCATCGTTGTAATATATCGCTGTGCTTCTTTGTAGTGGATGCTGTTCCCAAATCTATTAAGGAGTGACACAGCCGACTTAGTTCTGGTTGCTTTGAGGATGTGCAAAGCTGTCCCAACATGTTTTAGGACTAGCATCTTGGCAACTGATTGACAAACATCCTGAGCAAGGTTGAGAACTTATTCTTTCTGCTTAGGATGGACTTTCACCCAGGCATCCTCACCCAACTCTAGAGATGCATGTGTTGTCATACATGCCAGGTGGTTAAACAGGTAAGAGCTTACTTTTCAGGATACCTCCAGGTACAGTATGACATCTCTCTTCAGTCATACTTTCAGGCATCTGATGACTTTCACTGCCTTGAGCAATTCTAGCTTCTCTTGCTGCCTTCAGGGTCTACTTATGTTGGTCCTTGAGCTCCTTCTGAATTCTCTTTGCAGTGTTGTAGGTTTTGTGGTGCATCTGACATCAACTCATCATCACTCAAGCTAGAACATCCTCTTTGTGACACAACCATTATTTTACCATTGCCACCTACTTCACAGTGTCTTCAACAACAGGCAATCAAGGATTGACATGTGTATAAGGTAACATTATAAATTCCATAGCTTTCCAAGTATTTACGGAAGTCATCACTTAAAGCTGTTTCAAAGAATGTCACATTCTCTCTGGAAAAGGGGCTCATCCATCAAAGATGAGTTGGTTCAGTGCAGCACCATATGGAGTGGTGGGGGTACTAGTCTTTTCCTGTGAGCAAAGATGCTTTGTCAGGTAGGTGGTCAAGCATTCCTTGTGGTATTGGAAGTCCTCAGCAATCTTTTTACATTTGTTACCATCAGGACCACAAATCTTGTGTAGCATTGTTTCATCTTCAAGTTTGTTTGCTTTTTCCCACACTGCAATCTCTCTGTCATAAGTGGGGATCAAAATGAGGGATCTATTCCCCCTGGTTGAGCAGGCTCTTTTACACATGAAGCACTTACCTTGTGTGGTATTGACATGCATGTTATTTTAGTAAGCCTGCTTCTGTCTGGCTCAGGATTAAGTTCTGCTTCAAATGGAGTGGGATTTCAGCCTTTTCCCCCTTCTGATCAACAGTTCCAATGAAACTGGGGCATTGTATAAAATGTAAATAAATAATAAAAACAGAATAGAATGATTTGCAAATTGTCTTCAACCTATATTCAATTGAATACACAACAAAAACAAGATATTTAATGTTCAAACTGTTAAACTTTATTATTTTTGTGCAAATATCTGTTAATCTTGAAATTGATGTTGCTTGGATGGAAACATGTGTTGCTCCAAAACCTGGATGTACTTTTCAGCATTGATGATGCCATCACAGATGTACAAATTGCCCATGCCATGGACACTAATGCACCCCCATACTAGGGCTGACTGCAGCACTGTGTCCAATCAGCTGGCGTGCTGCTCTGTGAATGCCTGCGAGTCAGAGTGGGGTAGGAGGGCAGCAGTGGGAGGGAAGAGACGTTGCAGCAGAGGGCGAAGCTGTGTGAAACTGTTTAACATGAATGTTTTTGCTGTCAGCTTCACCAGTAAACTCCACACGGCTCTAATAGCCGTAGTAGAGTCTGTGTCTGCTTCACTACTTTGGGTAAAGTGGAGAGAGTTACCCGGGAGCGTCACCTCGCCTCTGCCTCAGGAATTTAACAGCTGTTTATGTCTGAGCTTTTACCGTGGAGACCAGACAGAGCAGCACAGTTACTAAGCCATCATAGAAATGTTGCTTCTGGAGCAAAAAGACTAGACTGGAAGATGAGGAAAATAACTTGTTTTGTTGTTACTTAAAGCTATGGTCTACGATTTCAGAATCAGTTGAGAAATTTTGGAAAAAAGCAACCTGCCCCCCCACACAGCCCGCCCCTCTCTGCTCGTTGTTCCCTCCCACCCAGTACGTACAGCCCTCCTCCTCAGCTATAGCCAGCCTCATCACAACAGCTCCGCAGTGTAATATTCATCCCACATAAATGAATAACAGGAACATCTGCTCACATATATATTTACCTTTCTCAACCACCGGGAGTGGTTTTAGCTGGAGTTTCTGCATCAGTAAGAGACCACGACATTCCAGCGACTTCACGAGTTACTGAACGCATTCAGGACATCACCGATGACAACAACGCTAGCTTACAATACTGAAAATAAACAGCTGACGTTCCGACGTCGTTTGTCCACACAGAAACCACCAGCAGTGTTTCCAGTCATCAGCAGCATCGTCATAGATTATAAATTTATGTACAACTCACACATAAAAGTAAAAAAACAAACTGCCTACCTGCTCAACAACCGTCTGCTGTATCAGAATCAGTTTTACTCCCAAATCCTGCTGGAGCTTCCTCCAGCCGGTGACCCGATGTTTATACTCCGCTTTCACTCTGTCCGTGTCTGCTGCTGCAGATTTTCCCTCCTGTTTTCGTCTGCATCCTTCCGTCCTGCTTTGGTCCAGTTTTCTCTTCGTCTGTGTTTCTTTCAGAGACTATATCCACCTGTAGTTTCCTGCAGCGGCAAACCTACCGCGGCCTTCCTCCCCTCCTGTAGGTCACATCCCGTCTGCCTTTCTTTTCTCCCAACTTCTGCCGGTGAGGCAGCAGAGGCCGCTTCCTGCTGCCGCTGCCTTTCTGTTCCATTCTCCTCTTGTTGTTAAGCTGCTACTCAGCTACTTACTTGTTGCAGAAAGTTTCGAACGCAAAATAAAATAAATATATGAATAAAATGTTTAAACGCGGAAGAGGGCGGGGCCGAGGCGCAAGGCGGAACACAGGCAGTTAACTGTCGGGGAAGTGTCAGAGCAGGGGATTGGATCGAGAGCAGAGAGAAGCGAGACGAACAGCTACATTGACCAATGTAAGCCATGCAGCCGGATGGTTTGTATTGGTTAACGTTTTTGCAGCCCAGCAACCACTAGAGTGGATGGATTTTTTTCATTTTTCTGCTCTTCACATTGTGTAGATTGTACTATAGGACCATTACCACCATCTAAATGAGGTTATTAATCATGATCAAACTTTCAAATCGTAGACCAGGGATCCCTAATTAGCGGTCCAAATGTCCTGCCCGCGCAGACCCAGTGAGACAATGTCATATTCTATTTCAGTGTTTCCAACCATTACATAGGCAGGGCGCCCCCCTCCCCGACCAGACCTGGCTTACCTGGTGAACATGACAGCATCATAGCTTCATAGCTGCGGGTGTGTGTTCCTCTCAGGGTTTCTCCGTTATCGCCCGCCCCTCCCGCGTCCTCGCATGAGGCTCCAGCACCGAGGACAGAGCTCGTGTCAGAAAACACATTAACCCCTTCAAAATCAGACACTAATATCAATCACTAATATTTTTAAACTCTCCCAGGGACAAAGATGTTGTTAAGCCTGTTTTAGGGGAACTGGAGCCCCTGAAACATTCTTAACCCCCCTAAAATATCGTAGATTTGATTGATTTTAAGATTGGCTTTGTAACGAAGCCCACGTGTCCTTTTAATAGTTTTATCCTTGATGGGCTGATGATGATCACGCTATTTCCCAGCTGTCTTGAACGCAGCACAACCCTGTACGACCGGTGCCAGAGCTTGGTCCGCATTTCCGGCTGTAGGTCGGATCCTTTTCCGGTGAGAGTTGGACTCCGCCAAGGCTGCCCTTTATCCCCGATCCTGTTCATAACCTTTATGGACAGGATTTCTAGGCGCAGCCGAGGTGTTGAGGGGATCCGGTTTGGTGGCCTCAGGATTGGGTCTCTGCTGTTTGCAGATGACGTGGTTCTGTTGGCGTCATCGGGCCGTGATCTCCGGCTCTCGCTGGGGCGATTTGCAGCCGAGTGTGACGCGGCCGGGATGAGAATCAGCACCTCCAAATCCGAGATCATGGTCCTCGCCCGGAAAAGGGTGGAGTGTCCTCTCCGGGTCGGGAGTGAGGTCCTGCCCCAGGTGGAGGAGTTTAAGTATCTCGGGGTCTTGTTCACGAGTGGGGGAAAAATGGAGCGGGAGATGGACAGACGGATCGGTGCGGCGTCTGCAGTGATGCGGACTTTGTATCGGTCCGTCGTGGTGAAGAAGGAGCTGAGCCAGAAGGCGAAGCTCTCGATTTACCGGTCCATCTACGTTCCTACCCTCACCTATGGCCATGAGCTGTGGGTCATGACCGAAAGAACGAGATCGCGGGTACAAGCGGCCGAAATGAGTTTCCTCCGCAGGGTGGCCGGGCTCTCCCTTAGAGATAGGGTGAGGAGCTCGGTCATCCGGGAGGGACTCAAAGTAGAGCCGCTGCTCCTCCGTATAGAGAGGAGCCAGATGAGGTGGCTCGGGCATCTGGTTAGGATGCCTCCTGGACGCCTCCGGGACCAGACCCCAGGGGAGACCCAGGACACGCTGGAGGGACTACGTCTCCCGGCTGGCCTGGGAACGCCTCGGGATCCCCCCGGATGAGCTGGCGGCTGTGGCCAGGGTGAGGGAAGTCTGGGCTTCCCTGCTTAGGCAGCTGCCCCCGCGACCCGATCCCGGATAAGCAGAAGAAGACGGTACGGTACGGGCTGATGATGATCACGCTATTTCCCAGCTGTCTTGAACGCAGCACAACTCTGAGATGTGTCTTAGGTTTCGTTTCTCTGTCCTGTTCTTGGCCGCCGGACGGTTTAAATGGTCTTCTTCGTTGTAAGAACCAACAACAGTTTATGGAGGTCTACAGGTCTATTTTAGTTTAATTAGTGAGATGGAGGAGGAAGCAGTCGCTCCTCAATGAGCAGCCGGAGGTTTTCCTCCTTCAGAGAATACACATTGCAGTAGCTTAAAATGGATCAGCTGTAGGTGTTTATTCCAGCATTTATCTGAGATGTGAACTTTAAGGATATTTAACGCGACTCCACTGCATGAAACGGTTTCATTAGCACTTTAAACAAAAATTAACGTTTTTTTTTTTTTTTTTTTTTGTCATCAGTGGGGTTTTTTAATCACCACGTTTCAGTCATTTATTGATGATTATTCTTGATAATTCTGTGATGAAATTCAGAAATGTAACGTGACTTCACAGCATTCAGCTGTCACATGATGATTGATATGATTGATTATGCTACATGAATTTCCCCTCGGGGGATCAATAAAGTATCTTTATCTTATCTTATCTTATCTTATATCATGTGCCATATAAACACTGTTAGGGGAAGTCTGCTTCATGAACACATCATGAAGCAGACCTGATTTTAAGGTTGTCAGTGCAGTCTGGCCTGGATCGAGTTGAAAGTATTTTTTGGCCCTCTGTTAAAATTAATTGGGGACCCCTGGAGTAGACAATGAATTCACTCAAGTCAATCCACCAATGTCAGGTTCAACCCATTTTCAAGTCTTTGTCTCCCGGGCTAAGGCCCAATTCCAATTCCTATCTTAACCCTCAATCTTAACCCTCAAGCTCAACCCTCAATATTAGTAGCCCTCAAAACCAAGTGTTAAGGGCTATTTTGTGACTTGGAAATGGGACACCCTTAAATGCAGATATGTCTTTAAACTGTGGGGGGCAGCATTACGCCAAAGCGGCGTTCAGTCTGTCAATTCAGAAGAAGAAGAAGAAGAAGACGCAGAAGAAGAAGAATTTATTTACATTTATTTGCACTGTTAACCCTGCCTAACCATGGACATATTTAGCTGTCACCGCATACCACGACTTATTGAAAGGTAAACACCAGCTATAACGAAAGTTACATAGGTAACTGTGGTTCTGTGAATTCCTGGATGACTGCCAGTCAGCTGGCCTGCACGTCACCTGACTGACAATTGTCATTAGGACAATTTACGGACATTTACGGAAGGAATGAAACAGAACTATCGTTCCATAACTCTGCGACTACGGGAGATGACATCAGCCCGGTTTTCTTATACTGTTATCGGCACAAGCACGTTATAAAACGACGACATTAGCGCCGAGAAAAATGACCATTTTGTAACGCTAATTAACTTAAACGATAGCAACATGGTTTGACCGCACCGGCCGCTATTGACAAAAGATCGTAAAATAAAAATAAATATTATGCAACAATGAGGTAAATAATCCATAACATGGGCCTAAACTAAGATAAAACAATGGTTTTCGTAATATTTATATCTCCATTAACAAAGAAAATGCTTAAAATTTGTAGCTCGCCTTCTTTGCTGCTTGCATTCTGGGTAGCCCTTACTCACAAGGGTGGTGTTGGAGGATCTCAATATTGAGGGCTATTCAGCCCTCAAACTGAACCCTTAACTTAACTTTCTTAGAATCGGGACAGCACTTGCTCTTCGCGGGAGTGCGCATTTTTGAGATTGAGGGTTAAGATTGAGGGTTATGACAGGAATTGGAATTCACCCTAAATTCTGTCAACAAAGAAAAAAACAAACTGCATTACAAAAGTGACGCAGCTGGGAACTAAATTGAAAACACTGTTCGCTAACCTCCACAGGATCCAAGCCTCTGTTTACTGAAAGTGGATGAGTTATGTTGTATGCTTGGGAAGCTACATCTGAACATCATGCCTTTCCTTTTTTTCTCTCAGGACATCAACAGATCAATAAATCAGCAGATCAGTGCATCCTAATCATTGTGCTAGCTGCAGACAGACAGGAAACAGAACAGAAACATGAAGAGAAATGAAACCTAACATTTTTCAGATAAAGAAAAAGATTTCCCCTGACAGCAATCATTCCTGTTGAATGTCAATGTAAACACGTAGAGGCAGAAACTTATCTACTGTATCATCATTAGATGAATTAAAGATGGCAACTGTGACTGAGTTATAAAGACTGTTGAACGATGCGTGACTGATGAGAGGAAACTGGAGGGATAGATACTGAAGGTGAACATGAAAATCTGCATGCTGTCAAGTCTTCCAATCTAAAAAAATTTCTTATTAAGGGGATTTTCTTCAAATTAATCAAAACGTAGCTACAGTATATTATAGTCTAATATAAATACAGCGTGCATTTATATTAATGCCAAAGGTATCCATTGTTACACCTTGGTTTTTCAGGGATTTCTATCGAACAAAAGCCACACCAGAATATTCATTTTTTTCCTTTGCTTGTCTCAAGGGCACCTTCCTTCCTCAGTACTCTTATTCCTTCATGCTTTTTTGCAGCGACAACGTGGCTGTCCCCTTGTGTGGAAGGACAAACGACAGAGTAGGGATGGGTACCTTTCACATTTGAATCGATACAGTACCAACTTACGGTACCTGCGAATCGGTACCAAACGGTACCAGTTTTCGGTACTTTTATGTGTGTTTATATGGCAATAACAGATTTATTTCTCATTCTCAACATAGAATTTTTTAATAATATATTAAAGCAAAATCCAGCTGTTTCTCTATGATGTCAGAGCGTCTGGTAACAGAGGGAAACTTTAATGGAAAGGCAAGTTTTTTTATACAGCACATTTCATGTAGCCTACAGGAAAATTCAAAGTGCTTTAGATAAACCAAGCATTGCAGCGGGGTGTAAAAGGGAAAATGATTAAGAACAAAAAAGTAGAAGTATGATTTTAAAATGATATCATTAAAAATGTTTAAGATTACAATGAGAGCATAGAGCTGTGCAGATTTTAACTATAGAGTAAAATCTATGTGTGAATGCAGCTGAGAACAAGTGTTTCAGCTGATCTGAGACTTTCTGGGAGTTTGTTCCAGACGAAATAATAATAATGACAGAATAATTTAATGAGAAAGATGGAATATTCTCCGACACTAAACTGATTTTGTGGCGGCGTTTTGCGCAGGTCTGGAGGCTGTAATCCTGCTGCAGGGATCAGGTTACTAACTTGATGCAGACAGTTTCTGCCGTGCTGGTTAAACCAACAAGCTGTTTCAGAGACGCAGACTCTTATTTATCAGATGGCAGTATGGGGGCTGGTGCACTCGCGTGCGGAAACTCCGCTGTGATGAAGAATTTAATAAAGATGTGGGATGCGACAGAGGGAGGGAGGGAGAGACGTGACCTGAGTCGCCCCAGAACTGGTTTACTGTCTTGGTTGAAGCTAAACTCAGTAAATATTAACATCGTATTAAGTTCTTGAACGGCAGTTTGTGAACCCTGCTGGTTATTATCTGCCCCCGATTACATCTGTTCAGCCGCCGAGGCGCTGACGGACTTCTCCCTCTTTTTTCTGCGGGCTGCGGATGACGCGTGGGGAATGGAACTTTGAAAAGAATATTGTGTTTAATCTGCTGCTTCCTCAGATCAGATGTGTTCTGGCATCACAAATAATGCAGCGAACTTGATGTTTTAGAGAAGTGAAGCAGGAAAGCTTCTGACTGAACAGCGGCCGCTGATGTCATGCTGCGATGCAACGTTCACGTGAGGCACAGAAATAACAAACTCCTCCACTACCTCACATTAAAAAGGATGCATTTAGGTACCGAAACATGGTACCGTTTGATTTTACGTGAATCGGTACCCGGTAGTACCGACGGAGTTCGGTAGGTACCAATAAAAGTACCGATTTCGGTACCCATCCCTACGACAGAGCCCCCAGCTAACATGGCAAATTTTCTTTCTTTTGCATTATCACACAATACTTCGCACGCAAAAGGTCAAAAAAGGTTTTGCGTTATCTGGCAAAAGGGTATGCCATGAACTCTGTGACATGGTGCATTATCCTAGTGGAAGTAGCATCAGAAGATACTACACTGTGGCCATAAAGGGATGGACATGGTCAGCAACAATACTCAGGTAAGCTGTGGTGGTTAAACCCATGCCATGCTAGTAATGAGGGGCCCAAAGTGTTCCAAGAAAATACAGGTGGACTGAACAAAGTGACTGACGATACAGTTGGTTAATTTTAAAGCAAAAATATTTGCTTGTACCACTGGTACCACATCTGAACCTTGTTTTTCAGCCCACAAAATTACTGTATTTGACTTTGTTTTGCCATTTCCTATGTCCATCATCTCCGTCCTTTTCTGTAGTTTATTGACCACAGTGATGTTGGTTAACCATCAGCAATTGGGATTGGGACGTTCCACATAATTACTTATGGCCTGTCCCAATTCACCGCCTAGCCCTACATTTTAGCCATATTCCTAAATTTTGCACATTCCCCTGAGGTTAGTGGTGTCCCAGTTCTTCTTTGCATGTAGGGGTAGTAGACATAACAATGGGTAGGGGGTATGAATCTAGCCCTTCAGAACGAGGGATTTCAGATGCTGATTTGCAAAGGAAGGGCCACAGAAAAGAGCTTTACGTCATCATTACCAGCTGAAAAATAAATGTGCTAAGTGTACTAAAATTTTGCATACTTTTGTGGACTTGAAGCCACACTAATCATCGATATATTTTGAATTTCTTTATAATTAGTTCACTTAAAGCATGCTATTTTGTAACAACTGATTTTGTACTAAATGCATTTTAATTGTAATTAAATTGCACTAAAGTTCAACTTGAAGTGTATTTAGTGTACTTTTGTGTACCGTAGTGGAACAACTTAAAGTATACTTTTGTATACTTTAAGGACTAGAGGCAGGAATTTAAAAAAAACCAAACATGCGTGTCCATTTTTTTTAATATTAATGGGTGATGGAGCGCTAAATACCAAAAATAACGTTTCCACCCACATGTCTCTCCGTCGCCTTGAACAGACTGGTGAGTAAACAACATTATAGCTTCAGTTTGTGCACGCTCCTGTGACGGCTTGGCTCGTGGCTGCAGTTACCTCAAGCGCCAGCCGTGGCAGTCGCGAGTTCCGTTTCTTAATCTTGCATCAAGTCTCTTTAAGCATATGATTTCATATGTACTAATACATGCTTTACTAGTCAAATTAAATTGTACTTTGGTAATATAAATGCATTAATAATATGTTAGTGTCTTTATATATAAAGTTTATGCTTTTTAATACATTCTTCGTGTGTTAATAATATTAATATGCTTAATCATACTGTTGGCTTATTCCAATTACTAAAAAAGCATACCTGCAGTTAACAGCCAATATAGGTAATCATTACTTTGCTATACTACTTTCTACCTTGCACATTCTTGCAAATGTATTACTAGCATACTGATGGCAGAAGAGACTTGTGGGACTGCATGCAGATGAAAAAAATACTTTATTGAACTATATTCAAATTATAGTACTTTACAAATGTCTCTAATCTCTGCAAACATTTACATAAGGATTTAGCCATTTTCATTATAAAACAACATATTTTCAAATACTGGTACTATAGTACACTTTGTAGAAATAGGTCAATTTCAGGCAGCAGACCTTAACATTACACATACACTTTAGTGTGGAATAATGTACTAATCAATGAAAAACAAGTCCCTATTATTACACCCCTAACCCCTCCCAACATACATAAACACACACATCATGTGGCTGAACCACTCGTTACACTTTTCTCTGATGGCCGAGCACACATCAGACACTTGTTTGCCGAAACTCCTGAAGAACAGTGTCTATTAACCAAATAGACAAGAGATACTGTGGGTCATGCATAATTACATAACATTTTTGAACACTACATCAGGAAACTCTAAGAAATTGCATCAGTATAATTAGGGATGGGTACCGTTCACATTTGAATGGATACGGTACCAACTTCCAGTACCCTGCGAATTGGTACCAGTACCAAACGGTACCAGTTTTCGGTACTTTTGTGTGTTTATATGACAATACCAGATTTATTTCTCATTCTCAACATATAGTTTTTAACTAATATATTAAAGCAAAATCCAGTTGTTTTTATTCTATATGGTGTCAGAGCATCTAGTGGCCTACACAGAGGGAAACTTGGTGACAGAATAATTTAATGAGAATAAAGATGGAATGTTCACCGACTCTATAAACTGATTCTGTCGCGGTATTTTGTGCAGGTGGAGGCTGTGAGCCTCCTGCAGCAATGATCAAGCCCAGTTTACTAACTTGGTGCACAGTTTTTGCCGTGCTGGTTAAATCATACAAGCTTCTTCAGAGAGACGCAAATGTCAGATGTAAGTATTGTGGCTGGTGCACTCGCGTGCGGAAACTGTGCTGTGATGAGGAGTTTAATAAGATGTGGGATGCGAAGGAGGGCGGGAGAGACGTGACCTGCCCGTCGGCCCCCAAACTGATTTACCGTGTTGGTTGATGGCAAACTCAGTAAGTATTTACATCATACTGAGTTCTTGAACGGCAGTTTGTGAACCCCGCTGGTTATTATCTGTCCCCCGATTAGATCTGTTTAGCCGCCGGGGGCTGACTGACTTCTCCTTCTTCTTTCTGCTGCCTGCAGGCGAAGCGTCTGGAACAGAGCTTTTGGAAGAATATTGTTTAATCAGCTGCTTCCTCACATTAGATGCGTTCCCGTCACTTGTCTTACATTTTGCATCTCAAATATTGCAGCAAACTTGATGTTTTAGAGAAGTGAAGCCAGAAAAGCTTCAATCAGCTGATTGTTCTGACTGAACACGGGTGCTGCGGCTGATGTCGTGTGTGATACGACATTCACGTGTGGCACAGAAATCACCAACTCTTCCACTCCCTCACAGTAAAAGGGATGCATTTGGGTACCGAAACATTGCACCGTTTGATTTTCTGTGCATCGGTACATACCTGTAACACCCTGCACTTAACAACATCCAGCTATCTTTTTGGTGGCTCCCCCTCCCTGACTTTCCAGCTAAGGTGGACTGTGCACCTCCTTTGTGAACACCAGGACAGCCAGCTCCTGAGCAAAAATGGCCATGCGAGATCTGTCCAGCTGCAGGAAGCCTCTCTTTGGAGACTGAGCTGCCTGCCTAGAGGTGCTGCAGATGTGAGAGAAAGAGAGGACAAATTAGACAGATTATCTCTACCTACCATGAGGAATGAACAACAATGTGCTGAATTCAATCTTGGAAAACTTGGAAACACTACGCATAAACCGGGGGTCCAGACTGCCCATAAATGATCTCATGTGTGACCAGTAAATTTGCTGATTTTTTAAATTATCTGTCGCGCTGACCCGCTGATTGCTGGCAGTTCAGGGCGGAGCTGAACTGTGCCTCAGGTGCCTGACAGACAAGGGTAGGGCATAAATGGCATCGGGGAACACAGCTGCGATAATTGTGAGTGTTTGTGAGAGACTCGCACTGTAAACAAACTGCAAAGATCTGAGGACCCACAGACAAACAGTGAAGAGGCAGCCGGTAAGAAATATGACTGTTATTTGTGAGCCATGCTGCTGCTGCGGTGTTTGACAGGGGATGTTTGGCGTGTGCAGAGCCCTGCTTTTGCGGTTTGTGTCTGGACTTTAAAATGGCTGCAGTGAGTCGCAGCAGGACTTGCGTTGTTTGTTGTAAGTGGAGAGAATATGTGAATATAGTACATAATTTATGGGACTACATTGTGTGTATAAATGGGTGCAAGTGTATAATATTCATGGGTATATTGGGCATAGTGTCATGTGCAGTATATTGGTGAATGGGCAAGTTGGGTACTTTATTAAGTTATTTATAAATATTAGGTTAAAGATAAAAGTGATCTTAATAAAATACTGCTAATTCATACGGGAATTTGATGAGTTTAATTATGCTATTCATGTTGCGAATGTACGTTGTAAATATTGTGCTTGTGTGAACTAATTACATGTCTGTCTTAAGGTTTTTACCTGACCACTGTCTAATGGACTAAGTACAAAGCAGAAAAATCAATTCAAATAAAGAATGTAAAAAGATTCAACTGCTCCGTCTGAGTAAATCCAGCTTATTCATACCTTGATGACATGGATCCACCCCTTCAAGTGTGGGGTGCAGTTAGTAGAAACACTTGACATTTTCATTGTAACTGACTTTCCTGGATGTTTAACTGGATGCAGCTAATAAAACAATAAATGGACAGAATTTGGGGTAATATGTTCAGTCCGGTTCAGCAGCAACCACTCTCTCTTTTAATCGCGATAACAACAGCTTACAGCAGAACTCCCCAAATGAGAGGAAATATGAATATTTACTTTGTAAGTTGATATACTTTAAAGTGCGCACCCCTAAATTTTCTGCTTTGACTCCTAAAATTTAAGTTAGTGGCCATGGTGCTCCTCGTAAAAAAGGTTAGTTTGGAGCCCTGTAAAACACTTGCAAGTGCTATGATCTGTGGTGTTGAGTTTACGACTGACAGCAAGAAAGTTCATATGGCTGATTTCTGAAACATGTAACCTGCTTACGCAAGTTCTTTGTAGGAATCTGATATAACGAAAAGAGTAAGAAAAATAAGTTTAACTAAGACGCTCTTCTTACCGATAAAATTAAACAAAGCTGCTAGCTAGCTGATATTGGGAAAATAACAGATAGTCGTCCTACTTGCTGGACAATACAGTTTTTACAATCCTGAATACCCTCACGTAAAGGATGGCGACGCTGGTTGCAAACATGTTTGCTATAGGAGGACTACAGTGCTCTTAGACTGAAAGGACACAGCGCATTTCCTGTGCATTTCCGCAAACAACAGTTTTTTTTTGGTTTGTTTTTGTTTTCTGTTGCAGCACAAGTGTTTGTCACCGTGTCTCCATCAAAGACTGTAAATAACAGGACTCCAGACCGCGGAGACTTCCAGTGTTGAGCGCTTCGGCCGCTGCGTGCTCCTCGCGTGCTTCAGCAGGTATGTACACAAACGCTCCTGTCGCTGACGCATGCGTCCACAGCAAATATATTCCAGCCTGCTGTGGCGATACCAGACTACATGAGCTGCAGCGGGTTGTTCATTCTCACGCCGAGGTTCTTCTGAGGGAAACAGTCACTCCATTAGTTTGACCACTGATATGACGTCATCAGATGTGAGTCCCAACTTCTGAAGCAGCATTACTGCCTTCATTTCCACTGTGACTGTAAATAATTTCAGTTATGACTGTTTAAGTTGGGCTGTTATTTGTGCCACTGGCTCATATTAGTTTGGTTAGTCCTGATTAAACCTGAATGCCCATTAGAGGTTATTGATGTTTAACCTTTTCATCTCAGTCAGTTCAGGACAAAAAATGGAAAAAAAAATCCTTTTTATGATATTCAGTAAACTGTATAAATACAGGTAAACGAGCTATTTAAATAGATATATTTGCTTCCTCACTTGATCGGATCGGTGATCGTTTTTTTAAAACTATCTGATCGGTGATCGGCCCCAAAAATCCTGATCGTGTAAAGCCTATTAACTGATAACTACCACGCCTGAATGATGCACTTTCCACGTTCAGTGTTTTATCAAATAAGTAAATGGCAAATTTGAAATTACATTGTTCCCACCTAACCATACGGTGGCTCTGTCCTAACCTGTGACATCGGATTGGGTGCTGTGAATGCATTGGATGAGTACGTCCGCAGCTCTGACTGGCTGAAATGAAACTGATGCACTTCATTGGTCAGAGACTCATCGCTGCTGGGGGCCCGAGTCTCGGGTTTTGCGGGCTTTTTCCTCCTTGGAGGGACGAGGTTGCATCTGCATGACTGCATGACAATAGAGCACCCTTTATTATGCATGTTGACACTGTGACGCTGCTTCCTGTTGCGCTGACGAGGTTTTACCTCTTCTCTGCGTAGTTCTGCACTTTTCATGCATAAAAACAATACAGTGCAGATGTAGCGGACATGTACCTGGTCTCCATGTCATAAGAGCAGAAATGTTGCGGTACGTGGTTTTGGCTGAATGCAAAAGGAAACGTTCCAGACAGAGTTGAAGGGAGAGAGGGGCTGTGCCGACTCAGCAACATTTCCTGATGTCTGAAAGTGTCTGGGACACGATAAGTCCGTAAGGCAGACCTGGCTGCAGAAACAAATTAGAGGGAGGGAGGGGGGGGGGGGGGGGGGGGCATTAAATGTTTTTGGGGGGACATACTTTTTCAACCTTTGTTCTACCTGAACAGCGGCTCTGTGGCCACTCCTGCACTACTGAAGAATACTTTTCTCTCACTAAAAAGAGGCAGTTCATCATAAATAATAAACTGACTACTGTAGTGCTGTGTCCTTCAATTCCGTTTAAAAGACAAGAGCCGCTGCCTCACTGTGTGTAGACAATTGCTCACAAATTGTTTAACCAGATTTACTTTTCAAAAAGAAAATGAAAAGAAATATCACCCAAATAGGCCTATAAACAGAGACAATTATGCTCACTAATAAGTTTTTTTTAAAGAAGAATCTATATTATTTTAATGCCTCTTCTGAACCCGCGGTAATGCTTCTATATTTCATGTAAAACGCTTTGAATTTTCCTGTACAAGAAATGTGCTAATGTACAAATATGACTTAATGTATACAATGGGTTTTACTTGGTGGAGTCCTACCTCTGCAGAGGAGAGCCATTAAAATCCTGGAATTCAAGGACAAGTTTATCCTGATATTCACCAGCTTGCTGAGAGATCTACTGTACATAATCCAGCCTCTTCTGTGGAAGCTTTTCACCACTGTGTGAAACAAAGTATGACCTTTGTGTGACAGAACTGCATTTTTATACATTTTCACTTGTGCATTGTTTATTATTTTCATAATTAAATCAATAAGTGGACATATGAGGTTACATATTTGTATATCTGCATACGATCATGTTTTCCCTGTGAATAGCTGATAGATCATAGTAACTGTCTGTTAATGATGGGAGCAACCATGTCATCACAGCTTCTCTCAGAAACATAAGCACTGATGTCAGATCGAACGCTGAGGTAAACCTGGGTGGGGTAGCGACAGCAACTCGGATTAAACATCCGCGGGCCTTCGGCGGGTCTCTCCCCGGCCCCCGGTTTTCTCTGTGTGGACAAACTGCGTCGGAATGTCAGCTGTTTGTTTTCAGTATTGTAAGCCACGGTTTTTTTCCTGAATACGTTCAGTGAACTCGTGAAGTTGCTGGAACGTCGTGGTCTCTTACTGATGCAGAAACTCCAGCTAAAACACACTGTAAACTTCCTTGTGGTTGAGAAAGGCAGATATTATACAGGTACTACCCAAAAAATTTGAATATCCTGAAAAAGTTCATGCATTTCTGTAATTCAACGTAAAAGGTGCAATTTACATATTGTTTAGACAAATAATATGTGAGTCAATATATTTCAAGCTTTTATTTCTTTGGATGTTGCTGATTAGGACTTAAGAAAACCTCAAAGTTAAAAACTCAAAAAATTAGAATGCTGTGAAAAGCTCCAGTATTGTAGGCTCAGAGTGTCACATTGTAATCAGGTAAGTAATCCAAAACATCTGCATAAGCGCCCCAAGCCTTTAAAAAAGTCCCTGTCCTGGTTTAGAAGAATTCACAATCATGGGGAAGACTGCCGATGTGACAGTTGTGCAGAAAACCATCATTGACTCTCTGCACAAGGTGGGAAAGACACAAAAAGTGATAGCAAAAGAAACTGGTTGTTCTCTGAGTGCTGTCTCAAAGCACATTAATGGACAGTTAAGTGGAAGGAAGAAGTGTGGAAGAAAACGGTGTACAAGCCGGAGGGCTGACAGCAGCCTGGAGAAGATGGTCAGGAAAGGGCCATTCAAAAGTGTGGAGGACTTTACAAGGAATGGACCTGTGAGCTTCATCAAGTCCAGCATAAATGCAGCCGTCTACCAGGACATTTTGGAGCACTTCATGTTTGCTTCAGCAGACCAGCTGTATGGGGATGCAGACTTCATTTTCCAGCAGGACTTGGCACCTGCCCACACTGCCAAAAGTACAAAATCTTGGTTCAACAACCATGCTGGATTGGTTCGCAAACTCACCTGACCTGAACCCCATCGAAAACATGTGAGGCATTGTCAAGAGAAAGCTGAACGGGTAGAGACCAAACAATAAAGAAGAGCAAGGCTGTGATTGAATCATGTTTTTTTCTTCCATAACATCTGAGATATGCTAGAAGCTGGTTGCATCCATGCCACGCCAGGTTAAGGCAGTCATTCAAGCAAAAAGGGGCCCCAACCAAGTACTAAGTACAGATGCAAGATTTGACTTTAGGAGGCCTGATTTTTTTGCTTTTAAAATCCTTTTATAATTGATTTCATGCAATATTCACATTTTTTGAGTTTTTGAATTTGAAGTTTTCTAAATCTGCAAGTCCTAATCAGCAACATTCAAACAAATAAAAGCTTGAAATATATTAATTTGCATATTATTTGTCTATACAATATGTAAATTGCACCTTTTAAGTTGAATTATACAAATACATGAACTTTTTCACAATATTCTAATTTTTCGAGTAGTACCTGTGCCCAACAGTTCGGTACGGGGTCTTGCCGAACCAAGAGTAGTGTACCGATCGGTTCTGCACACACATACCGTTACAGCCCCATTACAAAGCCCTACTCCTTATGGCTTCAGTTGGAGGGTTAGTGGTTGTAAGAAGCAGGAACATTGGGATTGGGCCTTAATCTCAGGTTTCTCATAAGCAAATGGAAATGTGCTGATTCTATCATTCACCTGAATACCTCACAAGCAGCATGTTTGCATTAAAATTTCTATGAAATAATTTTGATAATGTTCCTTTATTAAATTATTTGAACTGTATGTGAATTATTTTTTACTTTTTATTTTAAGAAGGTGAGAAGATTGCTTTTAAAAAGTGAGTCCCAGAAATGAGCGACACTTGTTGCTGCTTTAGTCTGGTTCATGAAATCTCTGAAGTCTCTGAAGTTCCTCCTATTTTCATCTAAGCAAAAGCTACTTTTGTGTTTTACTGCACTGTTATCCATGCTGTATTTAGTCAAGCTGTCCTCCAATGTGTCTTGAAGTGAACAGGGATCCTTATTATAACTTTCTGTAAGTGTCTCAATCCTGTCATTTTTTCAACACTTTTGCCATTTCTCACTATGGAGATGAAAAAATGAAGATGGTGTAATTACCTGAAGCGGTGAAGCCATTACATTTGGAGCTAGCTGCACAGACACCCTACGGTAAATTAGAAAAGCTGAGCCACTTAAAGACAAAAGCTCAGCTATTTTTCTCACCTCACTTTAATAACTCATGGCAGATATGAACAGCGGTCCTCCACCACTGCTTAGAGACAACCTTAGCTTCTCAAAATGAGGTAAGAAAGTGGGGAGGAAAACAAATCAGACAAATAAAGTGAAATACCTGAGCTGAAGGAACACACATGGAGACTTGATTGGTCAGCATGACTTCAGATCTCCCGAACTTTCAATGACTCCAAGTTTCACAAAAATGTCACTCAGTTCTTCAAAAAGTCTGATTCATATAAAGCCAGAGTTAGTAATCCTAAACCTTTTTGTTATACTGGGTGAAATGGTCCTTCCATCCGGACAGTAATCAATACATCATGTATTCATAAAAAGGAAGGAAAAAAGTCAGACCTCTGTGAGAGCTGCAGGTCAGTATGAACTCTGACCAATCCCTTGTCATGATCTCTGGCTGTGGTGTGTTTGTTTTAGGTGGAGTGGGCAGGCTTCCAGGAAGTTTTTGGGCGGAGACTGGAGTAATTCTATTCCACACCTGCAATCAATTGGCTCCCGTTGCTGGTACTGACTATTTGAGGACCTGCAGGAGCTCCAGTTTTTGCCAGGTCATCTCTCTGCCTCAGTGGTAATCCGTTTTCTTTTGTGTGCGCTCCTCCGGCTGATTTTGCGATCTTTCTACTGGATCTTGTGCTGTTTGTGGACAGTTTCATTGCAACCCTGGATTTCTTTCCTTCCTGGATTCCTCAGTTCCTCGCCTGCCTGCTCGCCCCTCCACTTATCTGGACCATCTACATCACGGCCTTCTAGCTTCTCCCTCTGCTATTGGAACCGTCCAAGAGATCAGTAAGCTCACACCACAAAATCTAGGGATGGTGAATACGAAGGATCATGAGACACTGAGACATTTTGACACAGCTGCCAAGAGATTGACACGAAGTCTCGAGACATTTGAGACAGTTAGTATGAGCTCCATCTGCTGGCTGTAGACGTGTACTGCAGCTGAGGGAAGCGCTGCCTGGAGCTGTCTTGTCTCTGACACGGTGTATAATAAAAGATACGTTGCCAACCTTCTGTTAGTGTTTCCTTTGTGGTTAATATCTTGGAATGATCGTCTGTGATAAATTACGTATTTTTCAACAAATTCCCAAGCGATTGGAACCTGTATTAAGCATTGACAGATTAATAAACTCAGTCTCTTCAAGATTTCAGCTCGACACTCACGGATTACGTAACGAGGCCTCGGTTAGTGTGGTCATGTGGCTTTCGGCATGCTGACGCTTCCACCAAAACAGCGGTAACAAGACTTCCGGTTCATAAGATCGAGGCGGAGTCGAGCAGACGAGCTCGAGCATAACATCCCTAACAAAATCAGTCCTTCTGTTCCTGCTGCCCTTGGATCCAACTAATCTTCGCTCTCTGCCCACAGAACCAATCCAGAATACAGTTGTCTAAAATAAACTGTCATTGCTATCTGCTTTTTGGTTTTCATCCTTGCAATCGGCTGACTGCCGTGACATCCCTGCCATTCGCACCAAACGGCAGGAATTGGTCATTCAGTGTAGTCACAGAATGAACAAGCGGGTGCTGCCAGAAACTGGACACTAGCTTGGTTTAAGCATGTTTTTTTTGTTTGTGCGGACACCCAAGGGGGAGACCGAAGAAGAGAGGACCGCCGGGAAAGGCCGGAGGAAGACGCAGCCGGGTGGGCGCCGGATCCCCAGGCTTGGGGACTTAGGATGAGGTGGCGGTGAAGAAGTGTGGCTTGAGAGTCGAAGGCGGTCGCAGAACCAGAAGGAGGCCTATTGCCAGAGGTACGGCTGCCAAGATGAGCGGCTGCCTGAGCCAGAAGAGCGACTTTGGCGTCCTGGGGAAGCGTATGGCCTAACGGTGTGTTCAGACCAAGCGCGATTGGGCGTCAGGTTTACATGCAAAGTCAATGGCGTTTCGCACGTCGAGTTGAGATTTTGAGTGTTTGAGGCGTGTCAGAGGCATCAGACGGCGTAGATGGAAAATCGGAACTGTGGCTGAATGCGCCCCTTCACCAGCGCAGCTCCTGGAGTAAATGATGAAACTCATCACAGTCAGAACACCTGGAATCATCTGGTCAACCAGACACAGAGCAGAGATGTCCGACGATCACATTCCCTGCTTTATTAATCACATAAAGCTGAGCCGCTCTCTCCTGCATCTGTCATTGTGCAGACAGGAGGGGCGGAGGGCCGGAGAAAGGAGGGGCTCCTCCCGAGGTGCGGCTTGGCTGGACATCTCTTGCTGCGCGTCAGGGCGTGAAGACGCTGGAAATCAAGCGTCTGACTTTTTAGTGGACCAAGCGTCCAGCTTTGGGCGTCCAAATCGCGCTTGGTCCGAACACACCATGAGGAGTGCAGCCGCCGGGAGAAGCATCCGCCACAGACCTGGGACGGAGTCAAGAAAGCAGAGGAAAAACGCCAGCCGGACACCCAAGGGGTGTCCGAGTCCTTTTAGCCTTTGTAGTCCTTTTTTAAATTACTTTTTTATTTGGACATTTTAAAATGTATTTTATTCATTTGGAATTTTATTACTTACTCAAAGTTTTTATTGTTTTAATCACTATCTGCTGGCAATGGTCTCTTTCTTCCCCCTTCTCCAGCAGTCGTCAGTAGGGGGGATTATCACGCTTCTTTGTTCCTGTTTCCAGAACTTGGCACATTTAACTGCTTCATCTTCCGGGCCAGTTCAACAGTAGCTGAATCCAATGTCCCTGCGCGGTTTCAATTTGTAAATTGAATAAAGGCCAACCCTACTTAAATATTCGTGGATTCCTGACTGAAGCAATGCTAAGAAATTTGTGGATCAAAGCGATTTGCCGAGGTGAAAGTACGAACTTTATAAAGCATATCTGTAGCCGGCACTTCAATGAGGCAGACAGCTGGTGTTAGCAGGCTAGCGTTAGCCAGCTAGTGTTTGCTGACGTGCCTAACTTTGAGTGTCTGAATCCACACAAGCATCTGAAAATCAGGTCTGTACCCTCCCGTTTCCAGTGGATCAACTGGGGACATCCAAGAAAGGATACCGCTTATAAAAGAGCCTTTTCACAGATTTTGTGTATCAGGCAAGGGCATTGCCTCTTCACATAACAGCAGCTGCATGTCCCCTCCACTGGGTGAGCGTCATGGCCTAAGCGAGTTTTTTTTTTTGTTTGTTTGTTTTTTTCCCTAATGCTTTATTGATAAAGGCCTAAAATCTGATTTCCAGATGCGTGTGTGTTTTCAAACGCACAGTTGAGCACATCAGCTAACACTAGCCTGCTAACACCAGCTGTAGCGTGTCTCACCAGCTACAAACAAACCTGCTACATTGTTTAATTATAAAGTTCGGAGACTTTACGAGCCGTCTCCTTTCTTAGCAGTCCTTAGTTGTTCCACTGGAAACGGGAGGGTGCAGACCTGATTTTCAGACTCACAAAGTTAGGCACGTCAGCAAACGCTAGCCTGCTAATGCTAGCTATCATGTAGCTGCATCATTGAAGTGCCGGCTATGAATAAACGTGCTACCCTGTTTTATTATAAAGTTCGGCCTTTCACTACGGCGAATCGCTTTGATCCACTAATTCCTTCACATCGTTTCAGTCGGGAATCCATGAAACTTTAAGTAGGGTGGCGTTATTTGATTTACGAAGTGGAAAAGAGCAGTGACATTGGATTCAGCTACTGTGGAACTGGCCCGGAAGAGGGAGCGCTTAAATGTGACAAGTTCCGGAAACAGGAACATGAAGTGTGATAGTCCCCTATTGTAAAGAACTGTGACATGAAAGAACCAATTGATGCCTTTATGTCTCATCTGTGTCCCCTCTCCCTTATCCCCTCTTCCTGTCCCCACATGCGCCGGTCAGTGTAAACAAATATAGCTAACAGACTGCTAACTGCTGCTGCGCCTAAAAAACACCAAAACAACAGGTAAGTATCAAGTCTTGTTGACGTCCTGTTGACGTTTGCAGTGTGGACTTTTTACAGTGCAGGAGTTGGAGGCGAGTGAATTAAGGCTTTTCGAAACATGGTTCGTCAACTGTTTACTAGTACGCTAACAAGCTACCCACTTGGCTGTTATCAGTTAACTTTGCCAATGTGCTTGTAAAATATCAGCTCACACTTTACCGTGCTCTGAAGGCGTGGTTTCAGGCGGTGTTTTTTTTTTTTTTTTTTAATGTAGCATGTTTGAAACATTTTTCCAACATTGCCAACCCTAGCTTTAAGCAGTGTAGTGTGAACGCAAACTGGGAGAATGTTGCATCCCCCACTTGGACTGAGTACCCAATTGTACCAAGTACCGGACCATCTTTGTGTGAGTGACACTGAAACTAAGCAGCAAATGATTAATAACTGGAAAAAAAAACTGTTTGTTGTGGTTGTGATTAAGGGTGGTTTTCCCTCCACCCCTCCCCTCCAGCCACTTCATAAAGACCTCATCACTTGTTTTAATGTAAACACTCCAGCAGGATGTTTGTAGTGTTTTCTGGCAGAGTTTACATAACAACAAATGCACCAGGGACCAATGCCAAAGGAAGCTCATTGCATGGAGTCGCCAAAAGCTTTGGAAAAACTGTAGCATGTACCATCCTAGGCATGAGAATGAGTTTGCAGCTCTCCATATTTCTCATTTGGTAAAAGCTTATAAACCCCACAATATACAAATCTCACTGTTACAACAGTGAAAGTTAGAATGGAAGTCATTTTGATTTATGTACCTATGTAGTGATTGAAACTTCCATTTTCTTTCTTAAACTTAAAATATTTCTGTCTCCGTCACTGTAACTCTCAGATGTGTGTACACACACACACGCTGCTGTGTCCATTTGGCTGTAAAGGATTACAGCGTTGTAGCAGTAATTACTTGTGGCATAATGAACATTTGGCCCTGTGGCGAGGAATAATTAAGCAGCACTTTGCAGTGATCGGTAACGAGGTGACAAGGCCAAAAAACCTCCAGAGTTCACCAACACACCCATTTAATGGGATTCATTACGCTCCTGAACTTATTGCCGTGCACACAGTAAATAAATGATTTATTCAGGCATGTACTGTATGTAAATAATTCAGCTCTGATGTGTGTGATTTTCAACATGCACGCGTCTTTACAGCTAAAAAGTTGAGGCTGTTGGTGTCAAAAATACTGTTTGATTTCATGGTTTATTAAGTGCTGGCTGGTGAGCAGACAGCTGGAACATTCAGACTCCTTCATCTGGAAGTTTCTGTCGTTGCTGTTGTCAGATCAATGCCAGGACCTTACACGGATACCTGACTTGTTCAGATTAGAGGGTCAACAATGTGAGATGAGTTTTGGTAGCTGGTCTAGAATTCATCTGGGGCTTTTGTTATAGTAGTAACTCTGAACTCAAATTTGCAGCTCATCTTTTGTCAAAGTAAAGCAAAAAAAAAAAAAAAAACACTTTTCTCCACACAGTGAAAAACTATCAATATAGTGGACAGAATTAATCTTATTACCATGATGAGCTTGTGATAAAATACAAAACAAAATGCCACATGACTGTTGGGAGACCAAAGAGACCAAACATGTGACAAGCAGATTCATAAAATCTATTAAATAAACTGCAGGACCTAATTTGTTCAAATTTGTTTATGCATTTAAAGCTATTTTCAAATGTTCCATTTTTAACAGAAGGCTTATGGTCCATATTCAGTTTGGAGAGCCTCATCAGTAACAGTCGTCCTCAAAATTATTCATACCCTCCAATTAAAGAAAATTGAGGCTAGATTCACAATAGTAATTCAAATATCAAGATACTAAAGAAAGTAATAATAAATAAAATTTACAAAAGTATAATTAAACAAAATCGCTTTTGAATTGTGGTGGGAAATGATAACAAAAAACAAATAAACAAAACTGTCTCAGACACATTAGAGCACTTTTCAGTGATTGCCTCAAAGTGTTGCTCACCAAAAATTTTGACTTCGGAACCCCATTATGCTTGTTAACTTGTTTTATTTTTGTGTGTTTGTTTTTAATATTTATTTTCTAACCACAATTCAAAATCAGTGTAATGATTTTCACAGAATTTTTATTTATTACTGCTTTTGTCAATTTCAACTTATTTCACTGCCAGCTGACTTTTTTTCCTTCTTTAATTGGAGGGTATGTTGTAATTGGAGTCGCAAGTTGTAACAAAGTACTTTTTTAGCACTGAAACATAACTTTAGAAATATTAGCGTCACCGCATTTCCTATTCAAACTCATCAATGTTGAAACGTAAGAGAAAACACATGAGATGTGTGTGCTAAGGGCGGCGAATGAATCAGAACTTCATCGCTAATGTTAATGTTTACGGCTATATGAATTAAGGCTGGTTTACACTTTTATACTTGCTGTGGATGCACACGTCAGTGTTCGGAACGTTTGTGTACATACTTGCTTGCAGCATGTGAGGAGTACGGGGCAGCCGAAACGCTTGATACTGAGGTCTTCGCTCTGAGGACTATGCAGCACTTTGACTGAAACATTTCCAAACAACAGTTTACATTAAAACTGTTGCTAACTGTTGTAGCATGAATATTTGTCACTCTGCAACAGGGAAAAGTACAATAAAGTTATTTGTGGAAAAAGTCCGAGTGGCACTCCTCCAAACATGTCGCCGTTGTGTTTACCTCTCATCTCGTGTTCATGCTTTTCTACATATTAGCACCTCTCGCTAACATTAGCAGCTTACCGGGACAACGGTCCCTCTTCATTGTTGTCACACGCCACAACGAGCTTCTTTTTGCAGGTGCTCGTGCATCGCAGTTGTCCTGTGTGGAAGGCAAGTTCTGCAATGCAGATTTTGCACTGCATATATTTCTCATTTGTTTTCTTAAAATACTTCCACAATTTAGCTGTCAGGTTGCCATGGCTACACACAAGCCTGTCCAGTATAACTTCTGGTGACATCATGGCTGACCCCTAATTATCACGCCTGCACATGTGTGCCAAGGACACAAAGGTAGAAGGCAGTGGAACATGTCACAGCAGTTTTAAGAGAAAAAAAAGGATTAAAAAAAAAAATCAATGTATCGACTATTAAATTAGTTTTCAACGAGTTTAATCGTTGACACAATCGTGGCTAATCGACTAATCGTGGCAGCCCTACTTTACACAGTACCAATCATTGTCTTTGAGAACCTCCAAAGAAATCTGAATCGGGTGGACGGTCATCTGCCTGAGCAGGTTAAAGCAGCATTGTGCTGCTTAAGCCAGGATCAGACAACACAATTGTTTTCATCGTTCACGACGGTCGCTATGTCAGATTAACAGACATTGTGTAATAAAATGGGACGGTATCTTGTTACTTGCGAGTGGTCACACTGCAAGTATGGCACCAGACAGACAACTATCAGATCATTGCGTGGTGTCGCAAAAGACGACATGAGACGGGGAGGTGGGACAAGCAGCTGTCAATCAGTCACTTGGTTTGGAGCATTGTTGCCAACTTGGTGACTTTGTCGCTGTATTTAGTGACTTTTCAGACCCCTCTAGCGACTTATTTTCAAAAAAGCGCCCAGCGACAAATCTAGCGACTTTTCCTGGTGATCATGGAAACAGATAAAGTTTTTATCGCTCCACCTGTTCATCAGGAGCTGCCTGCCGTCGGCTCCCTCCCCCCGTTTCCCAGCACTCACTCACTGCTCCTGCTGTCCTTTGCAGGCAGCAGTCCTTCTGAGCTGCTGTGAGATGACCACGCCTCCTCATCCAGATTATTTCCCATGATGCTTTGTTGCACAACTGGGTCTTCTTTGCACCATGACTCAAATGTATATGTCACCACTTCAGTACCATTGTAAATTAGCATTGTAGTATGTCAAACAAATAATATATTTGAGGCCATTACATAATCAATTTTGCACATGTGCAATACTGTTAGGTTTGGTGACGTCATTTAGCAACTTCTGTCAACTTCTGGATCAACCAATGGCGACTTCTCCTTGAAGAGTTTGCAGCAGTGGTTTGTAGGCCTCTGAATTGATTGTTTGGGTTACTCGTGAAATGGGAAGTGGACGGGGGACATCAGTTCCTGTCCATTATTTAAGTGTTGGACTCATGTGACAGTGATGTTTTTCCCAACATGAACTGTTTACTGGTATTCTGGTAATGCTGCCTGTTACAGTTTCACTGTGGAGCCTGTTTTCGATTGTAAACAGGATTAAATCCACCAACTGAGCTACGATGTGCGAAGAGAGACTGAAAAGTGTCTCGCTGCTCATCTTTGAAAAAGAGCTTGCAGAGAAACTGACTCTGATCGCTTCCACCAGGCGCATCACGTACTGCCAAGCGGGGACCAAAACCAACAGGATGACCACAGTCCGCTGGCCAGTCCAGCCAACCCAGTGACACTATTTTTAAAAAAAGCTATAAAGTGAAATAAAATGTGTTGTTCTATACAAATACACACACGTGTCCTCACAGGTATGCACTCCATCAATGCTGCCGACAGAGCATGCGTCGGAAACCACGGCAACCACATGAAATCAGACACATGATGGAATAGTAAATGCGTTCATGGGCAAGCCGCTGTCTTCCCTTTAAATCGATAGCTGCGCAGTAGCAGCATTGCTGTGTCTGTACTCTGCGCCCATTAGGTGCGTGCAGATGCTTAATTAACTTGAGAGTGCATGAGTATGCACATGAGTGTGTCATATTTCAATATGTTAATCTCATTGGGCGCAATGTCAATTATGTTTTTACGGTGTTTTTATTTAAACACAAAGGCCCTGATTTACAAAGAATTCAAATAAAGACCGCTAATTTCTTTGCCGCGCAGATAAATAGCGTGCATTGTCTCTTCAGCATTTGCGGGTGATCTACAAAGATTACACACGCAATCTGTAACAGGTGCAAACAGCAGTATTTAAATGAGCATTTAGCGTGCGCTATTGCTTTGCCATGGGAAGTTCAGAAGAGCATGTGGTAAACGCAAAATGAAATTCGACCTGATAGAGAGATATTAGTTCCAGAGATACAATATGAGGCAGATAAAAAGCAGAATATAAGATAAATATAATAACTATAAATAAAAATGCAGCAGGTTTCCCTGAGGGTTGTAAGAAGAGGCCAGTTTGTAAGAACATGGATAAGGAGAAGCTGCGTAATTGCCCCCCACCCGATGCAAAACTCTGTAAAAAATAGTATCAACAGTTTGTGCTACGTTACTGGTTATTTTCACTGAGTTTTCTGTGGGGTAGGGGCCAACTTCACACAGGAGAGCAACCTCAGAGCAGCAGCAGCAGTCGCTCCTCAGGGAGGAGCAGGAGCTGATCTTAATTTAAAAATATGCCATTGGCAAAAAATAAAAGGAAATATAAAGACATATAATTAATGCCGGCTTTAGCTACCATGATGCTGCAGCAGCAGATGTTCTGATTCATCTGTCTAGAATAACCTGTGTTAAACAGTGATGTTGATTGTTATTTAAAGCAGAACTCAGTAACTTCAGCTCAGGGCTCCCCCTAGTGGCGTCCTTTCACTGTCTTAAAGTTCAACCCCCCTACACCCCCACAGCACACAGACGGCTTCTCTACCTGTCTTTCCTCTATTTTGATCCCTGGATATCTCTCTTAGCGTTTACTAGCTTGTTGATGCTACTTTGCTGCGTTGGTAGCAGCACCTCGTCTCCCTCTGCTCAAAGCAGAGTCCTGTCTCTTCCGAAACGGGACGTTTAACCCGCGATTTGCGGGTAAATATGCCGTGGATTATATTTTTTCTCTGGTGTTGGCGAGTAGCAGGTAAGAATACGAACTTTTATTTACTTTTTGCGGACATGACAAGTGATTATTGAGCCTGAAGCATTGATGCTTCACCCGGTGCTCAGGCAGCGCAAGCTACGTGAATCACTCTGGTCCAGCAAAGAGTTGGTTATGAGAGCCAGGAGCCGTGTTTAGGTGGTGTTAAGCTAAAGAAATGTTTTCTTTGAATTAGCGCTGGTAGTCTGGTTCAAATCCGAGCTGGAAGCAGCTGGGTAGATAGGGGACCTGAGTACCGTACAGCGGTTTCTGTTGTCACAAGTTCTGCTCGGGTCGGCGCAGGCAAAGTTGCATAGAGCTGCTGCAGGCCAGAGGGACCGGCGGGAGGGGGGGGGGCACATTGAATCGCTCCGTAAACACTTTGTTTAGCCCCACGGGGATTCGGAAAAGCATTTATTGAGGTAAAAAAGTTACTGAGTTTCCCCTTTAATTAAATAATGAAAACTTGATGTGTCGACTGCACACCTCAAGAGAAATGATTTTGACCCGATGCTGCATGTCTGCAGTCCTCTGTGCAGCACTCTTCCAGCCATCAGTGCATAAAGCTTCCAGTTAAAGGAACTTGAGGCCAGATTAAGAAATGAAACTCGCGACTGCCGCTTCAGGTAACTGCAGCCACGGGCCGAGCCGTCACGGGAGCGTGCACAAACTGAAGCTATAATGTTGTTTACTCAGCTTTTTCTTTGTAGTTCCACCTTTTAGTGTCTTTCAGTTGATCTGGATCGTTTGCTGACGGCAGAAGAATCCATAACTATCGCTTACAGTGTTTGAATTTACCGCGACCGTCTTCTTCCTGTATCAAAACTGTCGGGGATGCGAATGCAGCGTCATTTGACATCATATCCGCAGGGCAGTGTGGGAAATTCTGCCACCGAATTGCAGCACATTTTTCAGCACACAGCCTGTTCAAGGCAACGGAGAGAACCGTGGGTGGGCTCGTTCTTTTTGGTATTTAGCGATTCATCACCCATTAGTATTAAAAAAGGGACATGCATGTTTGGTTTTGTTTAATTTCCTGCCTCTTGTCCCTTTAACACCTTTAACACTTTTCAGACATGCTAAATTACACACAAATTTTTGCGCCTGCTTTCCGTTGCATGGTTGATAAATCACATTGTGTGTGTTAAGCTGAGTTGTTTGCAAAGTCTCCTCCCCAATATTTTGCACATTCTGGCAGAAACGCGTAGATTGCATATTCATCTACAGCCAGGGTTGCCACCTTTCAGAAAAAAAAAATAAGGGACACCCACCACAGCTCATCGGGGCCACGACCACCACGGGCTGATACCCGTACGGTGGGCCCCCCACAGCAGTGGCATGCTTTATTTTGCACCAGTTGCTTTAGGAAAGGAGTGATCAAGAAAACAATTGGTGATACTTAAAGCTTGAAATACTGCAATGAACACATTGTTTATGCAACATTGTTGCATAGAAGGTGCTGTCATTTAGGCTACATATGCTGTAATTACATCCATCCCTATTTAAAATAAAATGAAGCAAAAATTACATAACAAAGTGCCATAAGCACAAAACTTAATTATTGCATTATCAATAAAACCTAGTTAATGAGATGCTGTCATGCACATATCACATGGCAGCACCAGCAGCCAAAGGAGATCTATTTGTGTGGAGTGTGCAACAATTAACTTAAAATATAAGCCTTGTAAATACATGAAGAACTGAATGTAAATGTTAAAGTGATCTGTTGTAGACAGCTCTGATGTGTCTGAATCTGTGGTACACCTGTGTCACCTCAACTGTAACCTAGAGTGGGATGACAGATTAATTAAACTTATTTCTTTTGCTGCCTCTTATTACTTGAAAGAAAGTCAGGACAGTTAAACCACACCAAGAAAAGAATTTGTGTCATGATAACTGAACACTGTATTCCTCAAAATAAACATTTTGACACAGAATACACAGAAAGCTCTACATGTTTTGTTTATATACAGTAGGAAATATATTGTGCATATAGGCTATACATACATACATATATATATATATATATATATATATATATATAATATATATATAATGTGTGTGTGTATGTATGTATATATATATATATATGAAACAATATTAATTTAATTTATATTAATTTATCTATCAAATGTTTTTCCATAACTGTGATTTATTGTTTAAATAACATTTACATTGGCTGGATTCTGTATATACAGTATGAATTAAATGATCATTCATTCAACTTTAAAAAGTCAACATCCTAATCAATCAACTAGCCAAACCACCAGTCTCCTAAACTATGCTCTGACATCTTCTGGCAAAAACACATCCAAATAAAAACTGATCCTGTACTGGATGTGATGTCATGACTGATTCAGTCTCAGGAGATGAGGGGATGAAGATGGGACACTCACATTTAGGTCGTCTTCACGGTTTTACGTGCCTGCAGTGTTGCTTTTCTGATGTGCGATGATGTCTGATGTCAGACAATCCACGCGCGCCACAGAAAACACTCACCGACGTATTTTACAGTTTCCCTCATCATCTCCACTGACGCTGTCCAGTCAAGGATGGTCCTGTTCCCACTCATGTGTTTTCTTTAGTAAGCGTTTTCTCTTTTGAGAACATGTTACAGTATCAGGTGTGGACATTTTCAAAGGCGTGGGTGCTGTTAGGAGCGCGCGTGACAGCAGCACACACAGGCATGCAGGCAGCCAGGCAGGGACACAGGACTGGAGGATCGTGCGTAGATCCCGCTGGTTTTTGCTGCTTTAAAATTTCCTGTTTTATTTAGCTCATTATTACTAAATTTAATGTTTATATATGTGTGACAGACATGAGTGTTTGACATTTTTGGAAATACGGAACAAATGGCATCCCGTATTGGTTCAATACAGGATGCAACGTTTTATTGTCAATTAAAGGACGATTCCGTATTTTACGGGACGGGTGGCAACCCTATCTACAGCAGACATGCAAAATGGATAGCGGGGCTATTTTGCCAATTAACAGGTGCTAACCTCATTTTGCCCTGCTTTGTAACTCAGCTTCGGCAGATCATTTCGTGCGTAATGAAGATAGCGCTCGTTTAACCATGCGCAAATCTTTCGTAAATCAGGGCCAAAGGGTGCTTTTTCTATGACTTTGTCGTTGGTTTTTTGAGAGTGTCACAAACGTGAATGCTTGATCGTGCTGTAAACTACTGTTGACTATTACTGATAGAACACACACATCGTGTGGATATGTTTCATGTTAATAAAATAATGTTGTATTCCAGAGATACACTCTTTCGTTCGTGGAGGTGTAACACTGTTGAAAATAAATTTGGCACACCCAGTACTGTTGCCTATATGTTGGTAGAATCAATGTTTTTATGGCTTTGTCAGTAGTATGGGCTCTCCATTTTGCACATCAAAGAGGCTGAAACTGATGCCAGAGCTCCACAATCTCTCCACTGCTCCACTGGAGAGTGGCTGTGTCTCCCCCTTTGCCATTGTTGTTTGTGTACCGGTGCTCCTGAGCGTCTCTCTGGTGGAAGCGAGAGGCGCACTGTCCTTCTATTGGTCGATATGTAGGGACACGTCGTTGGACATGTCACACTAGATGGACAAAACCCAAAAATTCTGACACGCAAGTCTTTCTGTGTCATGGCTGTGGAGCGTCGCAGACTTCAAATTGCCAATCGCTGATTATGTCACACTACACGGAGCGAGGACGCAACATTCTGCGATCCAACAATGCAGAATCGGGCACGACAGTGAACGACTGTCTGTAACATCTCCGTCTGGCCAAAATTGGGCGAAATTTGTGTAGTCTGATCCAGGCTTTAGATGTTTAACAGATGTTATTCTTTCAAAGAATTCTATTAAGGATCTAGCTTTTCTCAGCAGGTGCTTCTGTTCTACTGTTGCTGTTCAGCTTGTGTGTGGTTCCACAGCTGACCGGAAAGCAAAGCAGCGGGTGGTAACGAGAGCAGAGAGGATCATCAGAGTGAAAAATTTCAGCCCTGGAGGATTTTCATGCCTCACACTGCTTCAGGACACGTGCAATGACCCTGCACATCCATAACACAGCCTGTCTGAACTGCTGCCATCCGCTAAATACTACAGAGCATTCTGGGCTCGGACCTCAAGGCTTAGGGGCAGCATTTTGCCAATAGCAATGCATTTCCTTCAGCAGTCCAGCAACACTCATGCACAAACGGCACACACCGTTTTCACAATGTATACACTTTGCACATGACTTTTAAACTCTTTTTATGTCCATGTCAAATAAACAAATAAATATAACATTTGAAGATAGAACAAATGCACAGAATTTTAAGGCTTCTCATAAAAATCCTGAATTGAAAAAAAGTTTTTAACACACAAATCATTAATTGCAAAATTAAGGGAAAATACAGGGCCACAAATATATATATATATATATATATATATATATATATATATATATATATATATATATATATATATATATATACAGTGTTGGGACTAACGCGTTACAAAGTAACGCGTTACTGTAACGGCGGTATTTTTTTCACTAACGAGTACGCTAACGCGTTAGTTTTTAAATTCAGTAACTCCGTTAACATTACTACATGATGCGTTACTGCGTTATTTTACGTTATTTCATAGTCTCGGGATCAGCTAGAGACTTAAAAGCTGCAGTAAAGTATTGTCTTCCTGTGTCAGAGAGAGGGAGACAGGAAGGAAACGTGCTGGGGGCGTGTTTGTGTTTACCAACACTAGTCATCATGGCGGCTGCTGCAGAGCCCAAGTCGAGTTTCTTCACTTGGAGATATTCTCATTACTTTACTTTTGTCGAGAAAAAAGAAAGGAATATTTTGGTTAAATGTAATTTGTGCCTTGGATCAAAGATCCTATCGACAGCCCAGAACAGCAACTCTAATCTGTTGAAACACCTACAAAAGCAACATGCTGCGATGAAGCTAGAAGCCACCGGCACACAAACAGGCTCACTATCCAATGCCACTTCACCTCCTCCACCACCTAAGCAGCAGCGGCTGGATTTCAACCGTGGCACTGTTAGCCAGGATAAAGTTGATAAAGCCATTGCAAGATACGTTGTCGAAGACATGCAGGCTATTTCTACAGTGGAGTCACCCGCCTTCAGGCGACTAGTTAGTATGATACCGGGCGCGACACGGCAGGTGGGACGGAAAACATTCTCTAAGTACCTGGAGAGAGAATATACAAAAATGGAAAGCGAGCTAAAGAAAACTTTTGAGGGATTGAATTACATCTCCACTACTGCAGACATCTGGTCTGCCCACAACAGGAGCTTCATGGGAATAACCTCTCACTGGATAAACCCCACCACTTTACAACGTCAGAAAGCTGCGTTAGCCTGCAAACGGATAAAGGGTAGGCACACCTATGATCTGATTGCTGGTGAGATTGATCACATTCACTCTTTGTATGGAGTGTCAACAAAAGTTACTTCCACCGTTACAGATAACGGCTCTAATTTTGTGAAGGCTTTTGCCATGTATCAACCGGAATCGTTCTCTGACGACGATGATGAAGATCATGATGATGATGTTGCTACATTTACCGATGTTGCAGAAGTTCTCAACGCCGCAGCAGAGGAAGGGATTGTTTTACCTCCACACCAGCGGTGCGCATCTCACACGCTTAACTTAATTTCATGCAGTGACGTAGAGAAGTGGCTTGTTTCAAACCCTGGGACTAAGGCATTGTACAGAAGCTCGGTCGCTAAATGCACAGCACTGTGGAACAAGGCAAACAGGTCCACTCTGGCTGCAGAGGTCGTGAGCGACGTGGTCACTAAAAAGCTGCTTGTGCCATGCACTACAAGGTGGAATTCATTTTATGAAGCTGTTGCCAGAATTGTGGAAATTCCTATGACTGACTTGAGTGCCATCGCTGATCGTTTACAGCTGAAGTCTATCAGTGACAGGGAACTTCATTTTTTGAAGGATTATTGTGTCACAATGAAGCCACTCACAGTTGCTCTGGACATCCTGCAAGGAGAGGAGAACTGTTACTTTGGCACTCTCCTGCCCACTCTCGAGACACTGATGTCAAAGATCCTGGAGGTGAAAGACAGTCTGACTGTGGCAACGGGCCTACCTGAAGCCATAGTTCAGGTAAGAAATAATCGACACTTTTGTATTAATTAGCTGGTTCACCCTTATGATTGGACAGAAAGACTGTATTTGAATAATGGACCACCACTCATTATTCTAAACATACAGTAGATGTAATTAATAATTTCAGTCAAGTAAGCATTAGAGCTAAAGAAATTGGTTGAAATATGCAAAAAAAAAAAAAAAACTTTCAATGTATTCCATTTAATGGCATAAATGCTAAGTGTTGAACATATTGATAAACTGAATGATATTTATAAATTGTACAGTAGGATGAAACAGAAATAAATAGCAATACCTTTTTGGCTAAGTAAAGTTTTATTGACTTAATAACTATACTCTAGTTCAATATCAGTGCTTTTATAGAAATTAATGTACACAACAATAAATAGATTAAAGGGAATCTCACTTATTCTAATGTCTGTGTCACTCTGTGTGTGTGTTTTAAAGGCTATCAAAAGACGATTTGCATCCGTCTTGGAAAGCAACGATGCAATGCTGGCAGCTGTCACTCTTCCCAAATTCAAGTTGCGGTGGGTGAGAGACCAGAGGAAAAAGGAGATGATCAAAGGAATCCTGATAGCAGAGTGTCACAAGTTTTTCCCTGGCCCTGAGCAGCAACCTGCCGGGAATCCTGTGTTTCCCACAACTCCACCAGACTCAGGTTCCTCCAAAGACAAAGAGCAGGACTTTTTTTCCTTTGAGGACAGTGATGAAAACTTTGTCACTGTGGAGACTGAGGTAATGTCTTACTTGAAAACCACCGAAACAGGTATGGACATTCTCAAACAATTTCCCACAGTAAAGGAAATTTGTCTGAAGCAAAATGCAGCTACCCCGTCCAGCGCACCTGTGGAGAGACTATTCAGTCTGGGAAGCCTGGTACTATCTCCAAAGAGAAACAGGCTCTCTGACCAAAAATTTGAGAAGCTGCTTCTCATGAGATACAACCACTGGTTCGAAGACTAAACCTCCAATAAAACATTATTCAGGTCTTTGCCAATAAGCACCTTTTCTGTTTTACATTCTGCTAAATTTCACAACACTTGTTTTATGTTTGCTGCCTGGACTTTAAAGTTAAACTTTAGGGAAAAACGGTGACTATTTTTATTTATATACCTCATACCTATTTCATGCTGAAAGCACTTTAATTTTTGCACTTTGATTCTGGATAATATTTAGCTTGCATTTATGTTTGTCTATACCAACAGTTGATGCTCAGTGAATTTTCATTTTTCCAACTTGATTCTTAATAATACATTCCTATTGTATGCAGTTATTTGTTTCAGAATGCCTTGAGGAAAATATTTGTTTTTGTGGTAACATTGTTAGATTATAGATAAGAAAGAATAACAGTTATGGTGGTGCTGATCTGATGAAGCCATAATTTTATATAAGAATTACTTGAGAAAAAAGGCTTTTTAGTGAGGCTATGTTCTGTGCCTTCCTTGAGTGAAACCAGGTTTACAGCTATGTTGTGATATGTTGGTATTATATTAACAGTTTGTTACTTATGGTGCTGCTATTTTTTCTATAAATCTTGGCAGACTAGACCCAACTGTGACCTCTAAAGGGCAGATGTAACCTGTAAAGGGCAATTTTGTAGGCAACTACCTACTATGTAGCATTGTCAGCTTGTTCTGCCCTGAAATAAATTGGCACTTTGAAACATATCTTTGTTGCTTGTATATAGAATTGCTTAGCAGAGTTTCATGATGCAAATGCATGTCAAGTTCTTCAACAGATGGTATTATTCTCCAGTGCAATAACATTTCTGAAATGGAGGCTATCAGGGCATAATGTGAACCTTTAAAAAATACAAAAAAAAGTAACTAAATAGTTACTTTTCACAGTAACGCATTACTTTATGGTGTAAGTAACTGAGTCAGTAACTAAGTTACTTTTGAAATGAAGTAACTAGTAACAGAAACTAGTTACTGCTTTTCAGTAACTAGCACAACACTGTATATATATACTGCCTGGCCAAAAAAAAAGTCGCCACCTGGATTTAACTAAGCAAATAGGTACGAGCCTCCTATTGGATAATTACTGCATGGGCCATTATCTTTCAGCTGGCAACAAGTTGTTTAACCCCAACTGGTGCAATTACTTGCTTCTTAGTTCCTAAACAACCATGTGGAAAGACACATCCGTGGTCTTGGAAAAGATGCTAGTCTGTCTGAGAAGGGTCAAATCATTGGTATGTCATTGGCAAATCATCTGCAATATCACCAGATTTATTTGCATCCTGTTGCATCAATTTTTCACCAAGATCTTGATGATGATTGTAGAGTCTGACCACAGCACATCCCAAAGATTCTCAATGGGGCTCAGGTCTGGACTCTGTGGTGGCCAATCCATGTGTGAAAATGATGTCTGATGATCCCTGAACCATCTTTCACAATCTGAGCCCGATAAATTCTGGCACGGTCATCTTGGATTATGGCCGTGCCATCAGGAAAGAAACATCCATTGATGGAATAACCTGGTCATTCAGTGTATTCAGGTATCAGCTGACCTCATTATCTGAGCTCATACTGTTGCTGAACCTGGACCTGAGCAACTGCAGCAACCCCAGATCATAACACTGCCCCCACAGGCTCATACAGTAGGCACTAGGCATGATGCTGCATCACTTCATCTGCCTTTCCGGCCACATTTCTTCCTGGAAGAAGATGGTCCACTATCCTTCCAGTTTTTTATAATGCGTTGGACTGTTCTGAACCCAGTTTCAGTAGTTTCTGCATCTCCTTAGATGTTTTCACCTCTTGATGCCAATGATTTGACCCTTCTCAAACAGACTTACATCTTTTCCAAGACCACAGATGTGTCTTTCGACATGGTTGTTTAGGAAATGAGAAGCAAGTCATTGCACCAGTTGGGGTTAAATAACTTGTTGCCAGCTGAAAGATAATGGCCCATGCAGTAATTATCCAATAGGAGGCTCGTACCTATTTGCTAAGTTAAATCCAGGTGGCGACTTTTCTTTGGCCAGGCAGTGTATGTGCAAATTATTTCTTCTGTTTATAGTTTTTTACCTTTTCATTGCACTATACCTGCTGGTTTCCATACTATGACTTTATTTATGTTTTTGTATGGATGTAGCTGCTGCAGTCAAATATTAATCTGGATGAACACAGTGTCCATCTATCTGCCTTCCTGTCTTTTTCATTTGATTACTACTGCAATAACTGTAAAACTCCAGTTTATAGGCCATGTTGTGATTTTCAAATTATTTTATATTTCTTTTTCACACTGGACTAACATCTGAATAAAACATTGAGTCATTGAGTGAATAAGTTGTAAAAAAAACCCCAAAAAAACAGCATTTATTTGACAGTTATTTGATCACGGTGAACTGAAATATTTGAATAACACATTGAGTGAATAAGTTGTTAAAAAAAAAAAAGGATTTGTTTGACAGTTATTTTACCACACTAAAAATATCTGAATAAAAAATTGAGCCATTGAGTGAATCAGTTGCTGGCATGATGATAGCAGAAAATCCAGATCAAGTCCAGGTCTGGGTTATGTGGTTCCAAGATAAAGCTGTTGGGTCAGTGAAAGGATGAAAACTGGAACTCTATGAATGGCTTCTGAGTGTGAGGCAGCACCGGAAACATCCAAGTATAAGCATCTCCGAAGCATTGCTGCATTCATGAATCCAGGCTCAGTTACAGTCCTCCAGTTCAGCAGTTTGCACAAACCCAAGGCCCCTCTTTCCGGCATTTACGACACGTGTGTTGACGACACTGTGAGCATCTTTCATAGCTGTGGTTTTTGTTGCACTTTATCCGTACCTGACACTGATGTCTTTCCAGGGAGGGTCCTGTGGAAGGTTCTGGAATTTGGTGTGGCTGCAACTTTTTTTCTTTCTCCAGAGTCTTCTCTTGCAAAAATCTGTTGTGTAACTCATTTGCAAGGAGAGCTAAGAAAAGTTGCCTTTTTTCAGTGAACCCAGTACATGCTTGGTACAACACATGCGCATTCATCACCGCCAGATCGAGAATTTTGTAAAACACTGCGACGGGCCACCTCCGCGTTCCTGCTCGCACTGAGTAGTTGCGTGCTTTCTGGTCCATGATGTCAACTCCGCACTTCTGCCGGTTGTAGTCAGCAACAGTATTGGGCTTTCTTTTACGGGTATCCTCAATCGTCACTTTCCGGTGCATGGTGCTGAGAATACAGACAGATTTTTTTCTTTTGGGGGGCGTACACCGTCAGTAAAGCACTGCCAGATGTGAAAACCTGTGTGGAGAATTCCGTACATCCTGAAGCATCTTTGGCTGAGGGTGGAATCTCCCGTCGTATCTTGTTCATGGTGCGAAGAAGAGTTGTGTTCCGTTCCAGGAGCCTGTTCGCCAGTGAGAGAGATGTAAAGAAATTGTCCGTTGTAAAGGTCCTGCCTGCATCCATAAATGGTTCCATCAGTTTCAAGACCACATTCTCAGATAGGCCCTCTCCTGTAGGACGAGTGGGGTCTTTTCTTAAGTATGGAATGGCGTTACACATGAATTTGGTCTCCAAATCTGCTGCGATCCAAAATTTGATTCCAAACTTGTCAGGCTTGGATGCAATGTACTGAATAAACAGACAGCGGACCTTTGTTGGGAAAAGCTGCTCGTCGATTGTGATGTGTCGTCCTGGCTTATAAGACATTTTGCGGTTGCTGATGAAACGATGCCAGATGTTAGATATTGCTGCAAACTTGTCCTCTTTCAGACAGTCCTGGTGTCTTTGTCGTCAAACCGCAGGTATCTCATGTTTGCTTGGAATCTGTTTTGAGCCATTGTTTCTTTTATTTCTGGCACCAGGAAGTTCTCAGACCAAGCATCAGCCATCAGTCTGATTTTGGCTTTTGCTGCTCTGGTGAACAAAATCGAGATGAAGGCCATCAGCTCATAAACAGACAATCTCCAACTTGGGTCCGATTTGGATGCTTCTGTATTTGTGCACTGAGTAACTAGGCCTTAACTAGGCTATTATGAATCTGACCTGAATTTTTCTGTCTGTTTAAGCGCCCTGAGGTGACACTGTCATGAATGGACGCTATACAAATAAAGTTGAATTGAATTGAATTGAAGTAATAATAAGCAGCATGCTGGTGTCGATCAGGCACAAGAAACTCTGGAGACGGCTTGTGATTTTACGTTTGGCGTACTCCGTGGGCGCTCCTCTGCCGCTAAACGCTGGTTCATTTGATCCACACGTGGTAAGCTGCTGAACATTTTTCTGGATCCAAACAGTCCCATCTTTTGCAGTTACGCTTCCCGTCGGTGTGGTCTTCTCAGAGTTCCGAGGTTTCTTTTTAGGAGGGCTTCTGCTTACAGTCCCGCTCGCAGCATCCTCATCCGTGGATACCTCGTCATCTGAGCTGAGCACGAAACTCTCTTCTCCACCATCAGAATCAACCTCTTCCATCGTGCGAAGTAGGGCTAAAGCTTCCTCAGCGGACATCCTCGTACGTGAACATGTAGCAGCCATGGTTGAGTCTACTAAGCATGTCTGTGCGTCTGCATTTACCCAGAAACTTGAAAGCATCACTTTGGCTGCATCACAAAAGATGTTGAGCGAGTACAATAGCCTGATGATGTCCATGTAAATCGCTGACCATTTGGCACCCCAGCCTCTACCAAACCAGATTCCTTATCCTTTGTTTGACTCAGCCAGGATTTTTACCATGAAACCTAAACACGTGTATCTATTCAAACGTAATAAAGTTGGAAATATAAACGAATATTGTCATTTCTATTTGCTTGCATTTTTTTTTTATCTCATCATCTCTCATCACCTCAGCTGACCTTGGGCTGAAGAAAACATTTACTTATCATAAATAAGGATGACTGTACCATGATTTTCTCATGAGGAGAAATGAGGCAGTCATGCTTTTCACATGGATAAAAATCGCCTGAGATCAAGTCAAGAATATTTGTTTCTGACTCCGAGTCACCGACCCTGACATGGAAGCACCATATTTAGGCATTTTTCAGGGAAATACGCCGACACAGGGAATTTCCATCCTCTCAGCCCACATTGCGCTGCGAACAGCGGCACATCAAACCGCTTCTTTGAAAACACACCTTATTTTAGACAAGTCCGATAAAAGAAGATAGTCTTGATGGTTTTTATAATTTATTATTGGTTTTATTTTGGAGTTTTTACAGCGTTTTGAAACAGATTGCTGCATTTGCAGCATGCAAATGTTTCTGACTTAACATTTGTCTCGGCAAATTCACACAAGTCCGATAAAAGAAGATGGTTTTGATGGTTTTTATCATTTCTTATTGGTTTTATTTGGGCTTTTAGTTATTATTGATTATTTTTATTTGGGCTTTTTAGAGCGAGGCACAGAAGTGCTCCACGGGCTCAGTAAACATAACAACTGCATGCATGAGTGCAGACACGTGATGTAGAGACTTGGAACGCCAACTCTATAGAAATTGATATTTTGTAGGCTTACATCTGATCTGAAATAGTTCCAGGATCATTATAAATCGAGCTGAATTGTATTACATTACACGCTATGGCTGGACTCTGTCTGTAAGAACACGCTGCTGCTGTTCCGGGACTTATTTGCATAATAGAAGCCAAGTTGATGAGGCGTTAATAGTCCTTAAAATTCCAGAAGTCGACAAACCTCGGCAGTTGGGAGTTGTTGTAAGGGAGACGAATTTTTTCGGCAGTTGGGATTTGAAGTGTTAACATGGGAGTCTATGGGGATTTACTCTGTTTTGGAGCCAGCCCCTTGCGGATGAAGATAGAATTAATTTTTTGGGGCAACCAGGAAGTAGCTTCACTGTTTGCTCCCTGGTGTATACACCACTTTCTTCACCAGTTCTGATGGGGTCATCTGGTACATGGACTGGTTGACATGCTGCTTTACCCTCATTTTGATTCTGCACATTTGCAGTAAAACCTCAGTTAGATTTAAATGTAAAAATCATTTGGACATCTAGAGCCAGTGGAAAGACTAAAAATGCAACAAAGCTACGAAAGCACTTTTTCAATTAAGAGTAGGTTCACATGGAAACTTTTGTCATGATTAAAACGTTCTCAAGTCCAGAAAAGGGATTAGATCTGTATTTTTTGCACCATGCAACCGCTCCAAACATCCGGAACAGTTGTCAGAATGGAATGGTTGGAAGAGGCTGTCTGCACGATTGCAAAGTCCGGAACGCTTGATGCAAGGGCAAGGGGGGCAGGGGGGTAGAGAGGGAAAAAGGGGTGGTGATGCATAGATGTGACGCAACGGCATAAACTCACATTCTTCTCTCCTTTGCTCATAATCTTCTACTCTCTCTTGACTGGAGATGAATTAATTGTTGCAGAAAAACAATCAACTGGTTGACCAAAAGTACAGCATCCATGCTGTTGGCAGGCATCTACAGTAAATGCTTATTTGTCTTTGGTTTTAAGAGACAGACTTGTGTGTAGGTCGTGTCCATTAGCGGCACCAGCTGGACTGGAGTTTTGGCGTCACTTTCTATTTTCATCACAGCGTGATGACGATGGTTTCATGCTCAAAACGTTTCCAAAAACAACCATGAGACCATGCAGAGTTGTCGGACCCCCGCTGTGAAAATCCAGATCGTTCAAGTCTAGTTTGTTTGAGGAAATCCATGAGACGGTGCCCTAAAAGGACGCTTTTACAGAACCTACTCAGACACCATGACCATAGGGAAACATAACAGATCTTTTCACATTCTACTTTCTAAAACTTTAAATTCTAAAATTCCTGCTGTTGTGTAAGCTGGTTTAGGACATATTCACACTTAATATCTACCAGACTTAGTAGAGTTTGGGATTGAGTTTAATTTGGGTTGGCAACATTAAAGGGACTTGAGGCAAGATTAAGAAACAAAACTCGCGACTGCCGCAACTGGCGCTTCAGGTAACTGCAGCCACGAACCAAGCCGTCACGGGAGAGTGCACAAACTGAAGCTATAATGTTGTTTACTCACCCTTTTCTCCGTAGGTACACTTTTTAGTGTCTTTCAGTTGATCTGGATCATTTGCTGATGGCAGAATAATCCATAACTATCGCTTACAGTGTTTGAATTTACAGCGACCGGCTTCTTCCTGTATCAAAACAGCGGATGTAGGTCATTTGACGTCACGTCCTCAGGGCAGAGCTGGAAAGCTATAATGTTGTTTACTAAGCTTTTTCTTCGTAGTTACACTTTTTAGTGTCTTTCAGTTGATCTAGATCATATTCTGACGGCAGGAGAATCCATAACTATCGCTTACAGTGTTTGAATTTACCGCGACCATCTTTTTCCTGCATCAAAACTGCGGATGTCATTTGACATCACGTCTGGAGGGCAGCGCGGGAAATTCTGACACCGAATTGCAGCGCATTTTGCAGCACACAGCCTGTTCAAGGCAACGGAGAGAAACGTGGGTGGAAACGTTATTTTTGGTATTTAGCGCTTTATCACCCATTAGTATGAAAAAAAGGGACATTCACGTTTGTTTGTTTTTAAATTCCTGCCTCAAGTCCCTTTAAGACGGTCTTAGTTTTCCACTTTGGTCAAACGAACTGAATGTATTAAATAACATATTTCCCTCCTCGCTTGAGGCGGTGCTGCATCAGGAACAAGTCAAACAACAAACCATCTATCTAATTTCTTGCCACTTATCAGAGGTCGGGTCACGGGGGCAGCTGCCAGAGCAGGGAAGCCCAGACTTCGCTCTCCCCGGCCACATCCACCAGCGTATCCAGGGGCATCCCGAGGGGTTTCCAGGCCACCTGAGAGACGTAGTCCCTCCAGCATGCCCTGGGTCTTCCCTGGGATCTCATCAAAGTGGGATGTGCCCTGAAAACCTGTTTGAGAAAGCGTGTTCGAATGGGGGCACACTGGGAAACACAGTCTTCATTTCGTCCTGCGCACACAGGAAAGACGCTACCCCATGACAGTCGCCTTGGTTTTCAGCGGCTCCGGCCATGATCCTTTCACGCACTGCCAGATGTCGGGAAGCACTGGGGAGACAAAAACAGGTCGAGGGTTGAGCCGGGCCGCAAAACCCCTGGCGGAGATGGCTCACTGGCTTCAGGGGCAGTGGAAGCCCGACACACTGCTGCAGTAGACATGACTTAGGGAAGTTCAGTCTGGCAGAAGCGGCGCCTAACACCATCAAGCTGTCGGCAAGAGAGAGGTTTTCCCTCCGTCTCGCTCAGGCGTTGAGCCTGCAGTGGGAGCTGAGCAGGTCTGGTAGCCGATGCTGTCTCAGGAAGAGTGGAGGTGGTGAGCGCTGGAGCGGCAACCTCCTCCTTCATGGCATCTTCTTTCCAGCTCTTCCTCCTCACTGTCGTCGGGAAACATGGTAAGAAGGGCTCCACTGCCGGAGAAGTCAGTTCGCTGCTGGCGGCAGATACTGGACATGTCTCAGCAGCTCGGGCAGGCCGGGCGCTGATCCAGTCCAGCAATGGCGTGCTTCCTTCTAAGATGATGTGGTTCTTGGAGCGGCGACTACATCCTAGGAGATGGTGTGTCAGTGGGCACTCGCCGACGCTGAAAGAAAAGGAATTAGGGCAGCTGGTGGTGTACCTGACTTTTATACCCGCTAGGGTAGATAGACATGCCCTACTGGCCGGCTATGTACGTGAAAATTTCAGTGAGCCATCGCATGCACACGATTGGAGGAGAGTTGTACCCATAGAGTCCAGTAGAGGGTGAAGCCTGTGTGAGCAAATTTACGTTGAATCAACATTTCATCAAAGTTTTCTCACTGTCATCTTCCTCTACCCAATGGTCATCAGGGTGATATAATTACCACATTATTACACGGGTTGGGGGGGGGGGGGGGCATCGCGGCTCCACACCAAAAAGGTGTTCTGACACACAAATGCACTCTTAATCTCACGGTGGGGCAAGAACAGGATGTTTATCTGGTAATGCTATTCATCACATCTGTGCTTTTTAGGCTGTGTTAAGTAGGAATTTTGCCAGTTTGCAGTCCAGCTTAGAGGTCAGAAGTTAAGTCCAGCAACCAGCGTCCCCCAGTGTCCTTGTAAGCATAAAGGCTAAAACATTTGGTTAATCTGTTCAAACTTCATTCAAACTGTCCTATGTTCTTTCCAAAATCCTCAAAAAGCTTTTCCTGATAGGATCAAATGCAGTATTAGCCAGAGATGACTGTACTTTAATGCACATAAGATCCAAGAATCGCTTAAAATAATGTCATCACATGGCCGGACAGCCGTCTTTGATATACAGACGAGGTGAGGATGGCTGCCATCCAGATGAGGCCGAACACCAGCAGGCAATCATGTGTCCACTATTATCCATGAAATGAGGTCAATCTTTGAAACAGAAACGGCTTTCACTTCATCACCCTTCATCTGTCTAGTGCCTAAAGATTTTACTTAGACATTATTTTTAGGGAGACTTTTTCCATCCTTGTTTCACTTTGTCAAAAAGTTTATTTTTTCTTCTTAAAGCAGATTCATCCTTGAACTTTCATGTTTATGCCAGTTAAACACAGTCCTTCAATCACTTTAATTAATTATAGTTTGAAACACTTGAACAAGAGCAGCTCCCTTTTTTAGGTTTTTCCCTTTCACTTGTTTTTCCAGGATAAAGAAGCTTGTATAACTCAGTGCAGGATTAAATGACTCCCTCGTGATGGATATTTTTTGTAGTAAATGATGACTTTTCTCTGCCTCTAATGTGCTTTACCTTTCTTGACACTGCTCTGTGCAACCAGTCAGATTGACTTTTGAATTATGTCAAAAAATCCTGAAGATGAAAGACTCCTTTGAAAGCAGCAGTGGAAGAAATCAAGTCTTTCAGCCTGCCTTTGAAACGAGGACGAGGTGCTGCCAGATCAAAATCCGATCAAACAATAACATTTTTCTATGTTTTTGATTGTGATTAGGTCTTATTTTCTGACAGCCACTGGAGTAATTGTGAAAGTAATGAGATACTAGCAGGTAGGTTTTCTTTTAGTGTGTGTATGTGTGCTTTCTCTCTTCTCTCAAATAATGAAAAGATGATGAAAAAAGCCACGACTCAAGGAAGGAGCGTTGCTGGGTGGGAAAAGGACTTCAAAGGGAATGATAAGCAAATGTAGCCGAGCTTTCGTTCTGAATTAAGTCAACCAGTCACTTTAATCAAATTGTTTCAGAGGAATCAAACTACAAACAGAAACAGCAAGAGAAGAGAGGGAGAGATTGATTTTAAGCCTGTAAGCTTCCTGTAACACCACAGCTTCACCAACACTGACAACCACTTCCTTCCATTTATGGCAGCGTTAATGTTTGGTCTAAACACACTATTTCTAATTACAGTTGTATTTGGAGAACACATTTTTCCACAAGTCTAATGGGATCTGGATCAGAATTTAAAAGTTCTCCTTAATACTTCATGCAAATTGTTTTGCAAGTTTTTACATATGTCAGTTCAGCTTTATTTGTACTGCACCAGTTTTATGACAAATCATCTCAAGTAAGTCTATTTCAGTCCAATATATCAGCAGAAAATATATGGAAAGGTTATGTTGCTTACACACTATCCCATTCTTAAGCAAGGCCAAGTTGCCAGTGACTATTCTTTGTACAATGTGTGTGCAGAGCATGGTAAATACAAACTATGGTTCCTTGTGTGAGCAAAATCCATTTTTCTGAGCAGTTGGAGAAAAAACACATGGAAGAGAACTGGCATTGTATGTTCTCTCTATTACACAAGATAAAGCTATAAATGCATTAATAAGCTATTCTAAATCACGCCGAGCCATCAGTCCCCTTATTTTAGAAAGTGTGCCTATCTTTTCACGTTACATAAATACATTAAGAACTATAAATGAAATTTCATCCTTCAGTCTTGCACTCTTTTTAAGCATCACAATTCTACAATAAATAAACATAGATCAGCCAACAGTGGCTTCACACATGCACAATTCATTTGTAGTCCAAATGTGAGGTGGTGAACATGGACTGCTCTCACTGCTTCATGAAGACTGGGTTGCCTGTTAGTGCTTTGAGGTGGAAGGGCCCATAGCAGCAACCACTGCCCATTAAGAAGAGTAAAATATCTGGTTTTATGTCAGAGTCTCTGATGACAGTTGAAAAGGTAGCTAGATTTGTCACTTGTGACTTCTCTTTGAAAGCAATCTACAGAGTTTTGAACATTCTGCAACCATACCAACAAATTTGCAAATTAAGCAACACTTTGTGGCTAGACATACTGTTCTTGTGCTGAAAGGCCCTTTTGGTTATTAACCCAAACTTGGGCTAACTATTGGACCAGCAGTAGTTAAATTGACTCAACAAAATGGATTGTGCATTTTAACCAATAGACTAGATGGGTTACACATTTACAGTAATTCACAAGCCAGGTTGATAATTAAAATTATCTAGTCAATCTCAAGATGGCCAAGTTACTTCAAGGAGTCATCACCTGGAAATCCTACTTTTTCATGTGTATTGGAATAGGACCACAGTTAAAATGTGCCAGAAACTCCAGTGAAAGTTGCTTTGTCTTTGCGTGCGGGCTCTCTGTTCACACCAGAATCAGCCACAAGAGCGCGCTCTCCACAGTACGCGATTTTGTATTTTTGTGGATGACGTGATCCACAGAAGCTGCTAGCTGCTTAGCTAGCCTCTTTAGCACCACCTGAAATCAGCTGATTACCTGCCGCGGAGTGACAATTAATGACCAGCCTTGTCAGAGAGGAGGATGACGACGATGAGGGGAAAAAAATCAGCTGTGCTGAGTTGCTTCCGCAGAAATTCAGCAGTGTTTTCAGTGCTGTAACAGTGGACTAATCGACCAGGGACCAGTGCATTATATTTATTCAGTCAGGATGTGCAGTTGGTAAGTGTTGCTGCTTATGTAACTTATATTTTGTGTAAGAGGCCAGTAAATGATGGTAAACTAATGGTGACAAGCTGCTGAGATACAAAAGCTAACACACTTGTTGCTGTTTGAGTAACTTCACGTCAGACGTCCACTCCTTACATTCATCAGTCCAGCCCTTTTCCTCTTTCTCTCTATCAACCGTACCGTAACGTTTTTATCATGTTTTTCTCTGTTGGGACATCATTTCCTTCACTTGGTCTGTCCTGATAAAACTTTGTTTTGACTTTGATGCTTGCCTCGTGAACACGCTTACAGACAAGTCTAATTCTCGTGCGTATTCTTGCAACAAATAAAAGTGGGGGGTAAAACAAGGTCAAAGTAAGCTCATCACACTTTCCTCCCACCCAACTATAATTAAAATTCATTTAAAGATCATTTAAGAAGGATTGTGTATGTAAAACAATAGATTATGACACCTTTAAATAAAGTATTCTAGAGAGTAGACATAGAGTCCGAGAGAGAGCATTAGCCTGACTAGCCAGTAATAATGCTAATTCTACCTCTGACATAATGAAAGATTAGCTATGGTGGTGAGTTTAGCTCCTTGTACTGTCCTTCACACTCATGATGCAACTTTATCATTCAAGCTGAAGATAATTTTTCAACAACTTAGGCTAATTGTGAACATAACTAAGGCAGTAAAACACATAACTCAAATTTCAAGGATAACAATCATAAAAGGTTAAACCCTTGCTGAATTTGCATTTCCCATGAACCTTTGTGATCCAGGATCCAGAAACTACTGTATAGTTGTGTCCAAATCTAAGGGCTACGTCCTTCCAAGGCCAGATTTGAAGACTGCTTACGGCTGTCCAGATTCAAAGGCTTCTTAAAATGAAGCCTACAAATGTGGCCTTATTTTCCCCAGATTTTAAAGTATATGTTTCATGTTCTTTATAATGGCAGAAAATCCTTCCCTGAGATGAGGCAGTAACTGTTAGGTCTCTTAAGTTGAAAAGAACCAGGAAGTATTACTTAAAAAGGGACGGGGAGGGGATTAAACTTTCCTTCACAATCACCGCACAGTTTTGGAATCATGTGACCTCTGACGTCAGAGTAGGTGAAGTCCTGTGAATTCCACTTACTGACCAATGCAAAACAATAACGGATAAACGGCGAGACAACAGTTGATTAGCAGCTAGACATCATCTTTCTGAACATCTGTCTTCTTTCTGAACCTCACCTCTACACCTGAGGCTGAACTCTCCCGGCCAGCACCTTCTTGATTGCCGCCAGAAGCCTCCTCTTCTCCGGACTGACTTGGCAACAGCGGAACGTAGAAACCGAAGCGTTAGCTTAGCTGTAGCTTACCTTTAGCCGGCAACACTGCTGAGTTTCTGCACGTTTTAGTGTTTGTTTTTTGCTGTTCCTCTCAACATCAAGAGCTCAAATCCGGAGGCGGGACTCAAAAACGGCCGTACACATGATCCGTGGTGGAAAAAAAAAACACTTTGCATCCCATTGTTTTTCTACGGAGAGAGCGGTGTCACCCGGCTCACGAACCGGGGAGAGATGACTCAGTACGCCCGCAGCTCGCAGGACTGCCGCCGCATCAGAGCAGGATACTGTTTTCTCCGCTGCCGTTTCAGCACCAAATCCTGGGAAAAGCGAGGATTTCTGACCGCAGAGTAACTAGAAGAGGGAGGAACTGTCGTCCCTCCAGACTGAGCTCACGTTTAGCTTCCAGGACGGTCGATATCGGCTCCTCGGTCACTTTCAGCGGCTCGCTCAAAAATATGTAAAAGCGCTTTGTATGAGCCGTGAGACGGTGTTGCTGTTAGCAGAGACATCTGTGGACAGAGACAAAGGGAAAATGTCCTGCTGCTGTCTGTTGTTGAGGTGTAACGGAGCCGGTTGTTGGTGGAAGTAAACAGTCGCTGTTCGGCGGACATTCATGTCCCAGGTCATCCGCTGGAGCAGAGTCTGTCTCCTCTAAATGGAGATTTATCAGCAACTGTCGATTAAACACATTGAAAACCTCAACAAATACATAATGATGGTTGCTGAAATATAATGAAATTAATCAGATAAACAGGAACAGATTTTTTAAACGGTGTAAAGACCGTAGAAGGTCTAAATGTTTGACACCAAGCATCTTGTACACATGATCTCAAAATGAAAACTAATCGAGAGGTGACTTAGAAAATATTTTTTTCAATGTTATTTTCCACATGTTCATGTCTCTACATATATATGTGGCCTTCAGCATTAAAGCTGTGATGAATGTCGTATTCAGAGTCACCTCCTCCTGCTGTGATCCATGTTTTTATCAGTAGAGTCGGGAGCATTCGCCTACCCCTATGTCACTTCCGGTTTGTTGCTGGGGGCGTTGTTTTACACGGAGTGACAGGAATTTTCTGTCATTTTCTGTCAGGAAAGTTTAGTATTTGAACTTTTTTAGCATTGGCAATGTTCAGTGTGGACCTGAAACACTACAAAGGCTTATGGAAGTTTGCCTTTAAGGGCGGTCCGATGTATCCTTCGTGGTTAATCCTACCCCAAGATGCATTGCGAGCGGAACGGGACATTCTACAGCAGAGGTGTCTAAATTGAGTACATTTTTGTTTTATTTATTACATGATTTTATTATTGTGTCCAACATAATATTACGGCCTTTCATTTGCTATTGTCCATGAAATTAGCTAAAGACTCTTGAAATCTTATAAACTTTGCAAGATGGCCTGCTGGATGGCCCCCATCATTGTCACATCTGTTGTCACACTGGTATGATGCTACCCCGCATGCCCATTGACATACAGTGGAAACGCTCACCTGAGTGGGCCGAACCATTCTTACACTTTACGAACAGTAGTGATCCAGGTCCTACCGCTCATTGGAAATGGACTATACTGTAAGTTTCCTTCTAAAAAGTCCCAGTATATCTATTTGAGATAAAATATGTCCACAAAGCGACATAATATACTTTATGATACTGATAGCCAATACTGTAAGTGAATGACCCCAGTATCGCCAAATCAGATATACATTTTCATTCACACAAAGGCTTTTAATGCCAAAACAAAAGCTAGTCTCTAGTGCTTGGATGTCCAAAAAATGACCTTAAAGTACAGAGATTCAAAACGTGTGTCAAAAGCACAGCCCGCAGTCTAAATAGATGACTGTTTCATGCTAAGTCAGGAGGATTTGATGCACCAAATGCTTGTTTTCACTTTAGGCATAAAGTAAAGGGAAAGCAGAGCAGAAATGCTGCAAACACAAGCCAAATATCTGTCTGGGAGAAAGGCAAAGTGATGGCTGAGTATTAGTCTACTTCCATCCAAGCCGGTTAACCAGAGAGCTGCCATTACTCATGTCCTAAGAGCCTGTAATGGAATTTTCCTCAGATGAGCAAAAGGTTGTCAAGCTGCTTGCTGCAGATCAGTAAAGCAGCTCAGAGGACTAGAAGTCCAACAAACATGAAACAAAAGACAGAACAAAAAACTTCCATACACACCAAAATGCTACAGATTGTGATTTACAGTCATTTTGTATTCAACACCAAATTTTGATTATAGCCATTCCTCTAAAAAGGGGGAAAAAAAAAATCCCTACAAATCTCTGTTCTCCGTAGACTGTTGCACAGGAAATGTGCAATTATTCCAACTGTTTTCTGTTTACTTTATTGATTTTTGCAGTTATGAGCAGACAATTAACAGTATGCTGATGAGTGATTTTTAAAATGTACTCATCAGTGTAGTGTAGGGGGGTAGAGGTCAGCAGCATGGTGCTGCTGCAGCATTTCCGTCGACATGTCAGTCGTTCCTTTGATCAAACGTTGTGACCTTCTGATCATCAAGCCACATCATGCTGACACTAAATCCCTTTTTTCAAATACTCAGCCTCTTCATCATTAAAGCAACATGTGGCGATGAGCAATTACTGATGTCACCCAACTTGTTAACCCAGCTCACCATGTGTGGATGACTCAAATCTACCTGCTGGCAAATCACAGCTGACTTTAAAACACTGCAAGAGTTGATAAAAAGAAGAAGAAAAAAACACTCTGGAGATGTGAAGGACCAACATTAGGCGCCTGCAGAGTGCCAGTCACAAATAAATGGAAGCTGTGATGATGCAGGGATTCCTTGAGAAAAGATGCATATTTTGGAAGACGAATTATTTTCTTTTTAAATTGATTTATTTGCCAGTGTTGGATAACATAAAACTCCTCGAGTTGGTCAAACTGTTGCAATTCTGTAATGACAGAGAAACTTGTAAAACATCAGTTCCCAAGATGCCATCCAGTTCAATTTCATACTGTCAGCTTGAAATTTTTCCCATTATTTCTGTCATTTATTCTTTCTTTCCAATTCTATTATAAAATTTTCTAAATCTCTTTTGCAGTCTGTCTTACTCCTAATAAAAATGCCAAAAGGGGCTCATGGGTAATGTCCAGAGATGGACAATCCAGGTGCCAGAAAGTAAAAATCCTGCTATGTTTTTGGATCTGCCTGCACATTTAAAAATGGTGTTTTCACTAACGAGCTCATCTACATACAGAAAAGCTGTGCTAATTAAATCCAGCTGGTTTAGTGATTGGTTGGAATGCCTGCCGGACAGGATTTCTACTTGCTGGACCCAGGATGTCCACCTCTGGTACTGTCACATTTTTGAGTCTAAGAAATAAGTGTCTTTTGTTGAGATAATGGTGAAAGTTGCTGTTGACATTAAACAAGATGTAAAGAAATTGAGATTAAATAGGAGTTGTATTTATTGTTCATTTTTACCGTTTTTTTTTTTTTTTTTTTTTTTTTTTTTTTTTTTAGCAAGTAGTAAAAAAAAAATAATGAAGAATATGAATAATGTGAATAAGATTCCTGGTCCAGAAAACTCCAGCAGATGCACCCAAGTACCTCAGCTTCCCTTCACTGGCTTTCTGTTGGTTTTAGAAATTAATGGTGAATTCCAAATCCCTCCTTGGGATGGAAAGATGGATGCCCCTGCCATAGAGTCTCAGAATACCACTACATTTTGCTGATGAATAGAAAACCTCTTGAATGAATACAAACACCTGTAAAACTTATGGTGATCCCCTAAAGCAGGGGCATGCAGCTCTGGTCCTTGAGGGCCACAATCCTGCAGGTTTTCAGTGAATCCCTGCTCCAACACACCTGACTCAAATTCACGAGTTTTTGTGTAGGACTTCATTGGCTGCTGGATGCATTTAATTTGAGTCAGGTTGAAGCAGAGGAACTTGGAGAACGTCCAGGACTGCAGCTTTCAAGGACTGACTTTGGACACCCCTGACCTACAGGGTAAGAAATCAAGTGCAGTTTACCCGACACTACATTCCAGCTTTTTTTTTTCTTTTTTTTTTTTTTTTTACTAAACAGGTGACAGCACTTGACAGTGCCAGCAATTATGTGGAGATTTAGGGATTAAAACCTTGAGACTTGATATTATCTAAAGCAATTTAATATCTAAACTTGAAATTTGAAACTTCTTCCAGATTTTATAAAGTGGTGAAACACACAACATGTCAACTAAAAGAAAAACAACAAAAAATAAATAAAAAGCCTACATTGAGAGGGGAAAAACAGTGAATTTAGCAATTTTTCACTTGGCATTGTGTTATAATTCTGTACATGGATAGGAGCTGTGAAGTGAGAATAATAATTATCATGGAGATCACAGAGAATGGCTGCGTTGAGTGCAGGGACGATAAATGTGAAGGTGAGGTGAAATGCACCTTAAAAACCGCCTCCCCTTTTATTCAGAGCTGTTTCCTGTTGACTGCCTGCTGGGACTCTGAATTGAAAGGGCATGATCTTTTCTGAAGGCAGACAGGGGATTGTACAGATACTATTTTCAGAACCACATCAAGCCAATTAGCACAGCAGCAGCTAAGCTGGTGCATGCTGGGAGCCCGTGAATGCATGAGAATGTGTGTGTGTTGCATCTGTTTTATGTACACTGAGCCATATGTTCATATTCTGACTGTACGTGGTCTTGCATTGTGCTGCACGTCTCTCTGCAGCCATGTGGAGGGTTAAAATTATCCCGGGCTCGTTAGCTAAAACGTCCCCAGTGTCTGCTAATTAGCACATAATAGGACAGGCACGTCCGCCACAGAGGGGCCTGTAATTTAAGATTAAAGTTCATTTTCCTGTCAGAGACATTCTTTACAGCCGTGACCGCTCAACTACAATTAGCCTCCTCTCCATTTGCATCGCTTGTCAGCCACGAACCATCAGTTATTGTTTGCTAACAGTGGTGTTATTCCTCCACGTACACCAGCAGAGGGGCAAATCTCAGGGCTCCTGCTCCTTCATTAAACAAAGACCCCTTCTTTCCAGCTCATTTTGGTCTAATTTGTCATGTTCCAGGAGTTTTCTGTGAGAATACTTTTGTGGTTTGGCCTGATGGCTGAGGTTTAGTTAGCAAAGGGACTTCAGGGGTGGTTTGGAGCTAACAGGAAAGCAGAAATGTCACCATACCGAAGGTGTGAGTTTGCGAGCAGCAGCTGGAAATAGAAAGTAAATGAATCACATTTGGTTTGTTCTGTAATTGCCGCCCTCACATTCAGAGAGGGGAGATAAACCACATCGAGCCATCTGGAGCTCCTGCCATCAGCTTCTGTGGAAAACCAAGAAATATTATCAAAACTCAGAGAAAGGATTTTTATAAAAAAAAAAATTCCAACAGATGAAAAACAAGACACCTCTAATTAATGAAAAAAAAATATATTCATTTATTTCTTGCTTTCTGAGTGAAATACATAAACAAAAATGTAAGATTTCATGATATGCTAACAGCTGCTAGCTACAGCTCTTTAAAATCTTGGTAACGACACAAGAAGCAGCCAGGCAAATTTTACATTTATGATCTTTATCCTTGAAATGGATTTAAAAGCTCAGTTAGAGACATTTCAAAGTTTCTTAAAACAAAGATGTTTGATTCACTTAATGTAGGCGTAACAACTGCATGCCATTCCTCCGTTAACTCAGAAACTGCTGATTTTACCAAACAGCATTTTTATTTGAGGGCTCTTACCGAGCATGAAACTGAACAGTCTGTGTATGTTCTTGTAAGTACAATGGCTGACTAATAGCTGAGTAATCACAGACGTGCCAAGTCCACATACATGAATAGACTGGAAAGAAAAACATGTTGGAGTGAAATAAAAAGGAAATAGGTGGGAAAAGAAATGGATGCAGCCCATATTGTCAACAGGCTGTTTCCTGGGTGAAACTGTTGCCTACAGCAACTTGACTGATACAAATACAGTATATCATATACATGTCTAACTCTCCACTGGAAAGTAAATCTGAGTTTTTTTTTTAATTCTTTTTTATGTCATGTTTGCAAAATGCATAAAAGACAAAATTGTGCAGACAGCAGCTGCACTACAACATGAAGGTCGTCACAGAAAACACACAAAGGTCTGTGACAGTGAAGTCGTCACAGTGAATAAGTGAATAAATTTAATTTAATTCATATGGTACTATCTCATTTCAATATACTGTATATATATATATATATGGTGATTTCAATTCATGTAGTCTTTTAATCTTTCCCAGCATGTGATTGGCCCCACTCGCATTGGGCGTTATTTAGATCTTGATTTTAGTTTTGGTTAAAATATTGACTTTGTTTCTGCTAAGATATTCTGCTGCTATTTGCCTTACACCTGCTTCATCTGGCTCATTTGAGAAGAACTCTCAAAGGTGTATCTTATCACCGTTATGCAGATTTTATTCAGTTATATACTTCTTCTAAAACAAATGAATTCTTCAAATGATCTGTCCTGTTAGGATGCATTAAGTCAGGGGTGTCCAAAGTCTGTCCTCGAGGGCCTCGGTCCTGCAGGGTCCCCATGTTTCCCTGCTTTAACACACCTGACTCAAATTAAATGGATCTAACAGCCAAATGAAGTCCTGAACAGAGACTCAATAATTTGAGTCAGGTGTGTTGGAGCAGGGCTACACTGAAAACCTGCAGGATTGTGGCCCTTGATGACCAGAGCTGGACACCCAGAGCCGGCTCCAGACTTCAGGGGTCCCTAAGCGGAATAATGTTAGGGGGCCCTACCCCTCATGCCATGAACAAAGGTTTTGGGTAGACAGAACACCTTAAGTCAATTTATAATGTGTATTAACTGCTGTTTCTTTAGCCTTTTTTCTTTTTACTGCCCAAGATGGATAATTCCTCTTCATCTTAATGAAGCCCATAAAGCACTCATTGAGACAAACTATTTCCTTAGGGGGCCCCCTTGTGGTGCAGGGCCCTAAGCGGTTGCTTAGTCTGCTTAGTGGTAAAACCGGCTCTGTGGAGCCCTCAACATTAAGGCTGCATACACACCAAACGCGATTTGGGCGTCAAGGGCGTCAGGTTTACATGCAAAATCAATGGCCGACGCGCGTCCGGGAGGCGTCGAAAAACTTGCGGCGCGTTTCGGGCGCGGCACGTAGAGGCGCGTTACGCGCGCCGAGTTTTGAGAATTTGAGCGTTTGACGCGCATTACGGGCGCCGGAGTTGGAAAATCTGAACTTTGGCGTCTTGACGCGGGGCGTCGACCAATCAGAGCGAGTCATGACACAGAGACACTTTTTCTGACAGGAGAGGAAACACCCAGAAGAACCAGGGAAATCTCTCTCTCTGAAGACAGAGGAGGATAAACTGTGATCCGTGTCCGGTCCCAGTTTCTGAACGGTGTTTTGATGACCTGCTGTCCTGATGGGATGTACTGGGCTGATAAAGCTGCCCCGCATCGGGACAGCGGGACGTTAAACTGGGCCAGGTCAGACGGCTGAAAGTGCCGCTCGCCAGCTCCTGGAGTAAATGATGAAACTCATCACAGTCAGAACACCTGGAATCATCTGGTGAACCGGACATAGAGCAGAGATGTCCGACGATGACGTTCCCTGCTTTATTTATCACATAAAGCCGAGCTGCTCTCTCTCCTACACCTACCATGGTGCAGACAGATCAGTGAAAGGAAAAAGAAAAAGCAGAGGCTCCTCCCTAGGCGCGGCGAGCGTGACTTGGCTGGGCATCTCTCGCCGCACGTCAGGGGCGTCAAGACGCTGGAAATCAAGCGTCTAACTTTTTAGTGACCAAGCGTCCAACTTTGGGCGTCAGGAGCGATTTTGACGCCCAAATCGCGCCTGGTCTGAACACGCCATAAGTCCATCTTTCATTGAAAATTAAGTCAAGCTAAACGCTGCTCCTGTCTACCAGCTGAAAATATTGCAAGTTAAAACCATTTGTTACCTCATGAAAAATGAAAATGATTTCTCATGCCTCTATTTTCTCCAGTTTAGATGACTGTAGTTCTGTTTTTATGGGACTGAGAGTTTATCTCTGAACCTGCAGGTGGTTCAGGATGCAGCTGGACTTTTAACTGGAGTTGTTCTGATTCTCATACCAGTATAGAAAATGTGTCTGATACTGGTGAAAATGTTGGTATCGGTATCGTGAGTAAAAAAAAAAAAAAGGGAAAAATAGCAGCTTAAAACTTTTTTATTTATACTGGCTTTTTTGACAATCAATTTTAGGATTTTCATTTATTTATTTTTGTTTGGTTTGGTTTTATGTTTTTTATTCTGGTCTTAAAATTGTTTTTAAGTTGTCTCATTCATTGTATGATTATGTGCTTTTGCTAATGTGAAGCATTTTGCTATTGAAAAGGGTTATATAAATAAAATTCAATTACTTACACAAGGGCAATACCAACTAGTTCAGGAGATGAAGGTTTTTTTCATTTTGAACTTTTGCTCAGTATATACTCAATAATACTTAAATCTTTCTGTTTCTAAACAGAAACATTGTATCCACCACAGTCCCGCTCTGTTTTGCAGCCAACATTTTTCAAGTCTCCTTTTATTCTTTCTGATTGGACGTATGGTTGTATCTAAAGTGCTCCACGTGAACATAGATAGTGATTTGTGGAAGTGTTCCTGAGTCCATGCAATGATTTCCAGTAAAGAAACATGTTTGTTTTTAATGCAGTTGCTGCCTGAGGATCCCAAGATTCAGTTCTGATCTTCAGCCTTGTCCCATGCATACAGAGATTCCTCCTGATTCTTTGAAACTTTTGCTTTATTACAATGTAGATGCTGGTTCTTCAAAATTTTGCAATTCTAGATTATAGAACATTTTTTCAAAATTGTTCCACATTTTTTGGCAGTTTGTGGTAATTGGTGAATCTCTGCCAATCTTATCATCTGAGAGGCTCTGCCTCCCACCATCACAGCCAGCACATCCACGTGGGGCCCATAAGGATTAAATTTTGGCTTCATCTGAGGGACCCAAGTAGGTTTGTCTACGGTTTCCATGGTGGCCTCAGCTATGTTTGCCCATATAGCCTGCAAGTGTTTGAATGGGCATGAGCTTGAACTGGGCAAATTTGCAGATTTCAAAGTTTCAGTTACATGGGCCCATATGTGAAAACCCATATGGGAAAATACAGGTGGGGCCACCATGGAAACCAATGAATGCCAATGAACCTTATTAGCTGCCGAATACTCTAATAGTTGCTTTTTGATTATTGCCAATAATTATTCTTTTTGTTGCATCCCTGTTCCAACATTTTTTAGATGTGCTGTTGTCATCAATCCCCCTTTTTTTTTTTTCTTTTTTTTTTGTAAAACGTGTCCTGTCCAGCATCATATCAACCAGAATGATGATGTGGCTGCTGTGTTGTGCCAAACAAATTTGCTTTGCCAAGAGAGTCTTTATGAATATAATCCTCCTCTTGATATTTAAATATCATGAATTTACATATTAATGCTGGACCTGACAAGGGGGGTGGGGGCAAACCAAAGGCGACAGTATACAGAATGGATAAAAATGAAAGAAAATAGGAGACAGCAACTGCTCCACCTGTACGATAAACAAGACACCACCTGCAACATATTCAAGAAAAACAACGTTGACAATCATTGGGAGTTCCTCCAAATAGAAGAGCTGGGGAAAATCAAAAAAACATCACCAACACAAAAAAGAAAGAACAAAAAAACCTGAACATATCTGTGGCGACCACCACAGCGACCTTACCGGCACGCAACTTAGTAAATGTGGGGACAGAATATCAGACATGAATAGTGACCAGTGATGAGTGGTTGTGCAGATGTGACCGGGCCCCTGTAAAGATTAGAGGCAGACCTGGGGGACCCCAGGGCCCGGGAGACCAGCAATCCCCCCCAGAGCCCAGGCCCCACCCAGCCCACCGCAGAGACAACCAGGAAGGCCTCAGCCATAGCGCCGAGCAGCCGTGAGGCACAGGCCCCGTGGGCAAGGATCCCTCTGGGCTTTGTGTGGTGCCTCCGCCGTGGGAGCCGGTGGCTCTTGGACTCGTGGGGCCCTGGGTACCGCATGCCTCTGGGGGGCCGGTGTCTGGTGGGGCCAGTGGCTGCTGTCATCAAATTATAAATAAACTAATATTGTGAACAGTGCATTGTTTTTATTTACATTTCACACAACATAACCCTTTTGTCTTTCCCAACTAGAGCTGCAGTTTTATTCATGTAGATACCAACTGCAACAGGGGCTGGTTTCTATGTTCTCCCCATATATGTGTGGGCTCTCTCCAGATTTTCCACTTTCCTCCCACATCTGAAAAATATTCATATTCGATAAACTGATTAATCTAAGTTGACCGTTGAAGTGAGCATGAGCATTCGTTTTTACCTTTGCGTTGGCCTTGTGATGAACAAGCCACCCAATCACCTCTGGCCTCGGATGTCCCCATCTTTCCTCAGGGATGCTTCCATTTTTTTTTTTCTATTTGCTCCAAACTTCAGCCATAAACATCGACATTCTTCCCTTTTATACACCTTAAACTCATCTATCTTAAGATTTTTGACATTTCATTGAATGCTAAAAGTTAATTAAAATCATTTACATCATATTTCTATCACTGGCTTGACCTTTAACCCAAGAAAACCATGAGCAAACACACACTGAAACTAGAATTTCTTTACGTTAACAGCCTTTTTTCCTCTATTTTCTCCCTGTTCTGAATAAACCAGTCAACGTTATGTTAAACAGCCAGGAACAAATTCCCTCCAGTATTGAACTTTGCTTTCATTTGTTTCCACTAATCGACAGCTGATATTTAAAAATCTGCAGAAACTGTAAACTAATGACAGGAGATGGAGAGAGCCGCTGATGTCGCCAGACAGCCGATCGATCAGCAAGCCGGGGAGTCTCACTTCCCCTGGCCCCACCCTCCCTAACCTTTACCGCCACTGGTCGACAGCTCCATCAATCAGTGTGAGTGACAGCTGCAGCAGCCGCTCATCCTGCTGATCGATAGCATGGATTTTCTCCTCTCACACACTGTATTATGACATCTGATGGTGGGATGGTTAATATTCCGCAGTATAAGATAAACACGGACAGTAAAGGGGACTTTAGATCAGAGTGTGTGTGTCGATTCACCATGGTTGTCGTTCAGTTACACTCTGAAAAGAGGGTGAATGCAGGAGGGAGGGCAGATAATTGATTACACACAGAGGAACTCTCCATATGAACATGAAAGATGAGAACAAAAAAATCATCTGACATCTGTTTTTATTGTTAAAATGAATCTCATTGTCAAAACTCCACCAGCTACTTCACTTTGTTCATGGAACACAAGTATCGCATCACTGTACACACTGGCCACTTTATTAGGAACACCTGTTCAACCGCTTGTTAACACAATATCTAATCAGCCAGTTCTAGAGGAAATGAAATGAAAAATACTTTATTTATCCCAGAAGGGAAATTCAACATTGTAAAAACCATTTTAGAAACCTCCAGGCTTCTGTGTTTTGGCCGCGATTGTTAAGTGAAGCTGTTCCTATTTTAGTTTTGCATGCTTGCATTCGGATACGGTGCAGTTCATATGTCGATGGCATCTCATGTACGCTGCCTGGCCAAGAAAAAAAGTCAATACCTGGATTTAACTAAGCAAATAGGTACACTAAAAACTGTTAACTGTTGGGTAAAAAATAACCCAATTTGAGTTATTTTATAACCCAACCGCTGGGTCAATATAGCACCAACCCAGCAGGAGTTAATTTGACCCAACAAAATGGGTTCCACATTTAACTCAAATACTGGGTCAAATTAATTAACATGTTGGGTTGTTTTGACTATGAATACTTGTCATTTGTCCTATCCAAATTCTGAGACTAGTTACTTAAAACTTTTTTTTTTTTTATAACCAAAGATGAACCCAAGTGAGAAATTCAGTTTTCTGCATCTGACCCATCTCTACTGTATGTGCTCAAAGAATGAAGTGCTGGTACCCGAACATACTGAATGACCAGGTTGTTCCATCAATGGATTTTCTTCCCTGATGGCACGGCCATATTCCAAGATGACAATGCCAGAATTCATCAGGCTCAAATTGTGAGCCTGGTTCAGGGAGCATGAGACATCATTTTCACCCACGGATTGGCCACCACAGAGTCCAGACCTGAACGTGAATCAGAATATTTGGGATGTGCTGAAGAAGGCTGTGGTCAGACTCTACCATCATCAATGCAAGATCTTGGTAAAAAATTAATGCAAAACTGGATGGAAATAAACCTTGTGACATTGCAGAGGCTCACGGGAACAATGTCACAGCGAATGCTGCCGTAATCAAAGCTAAAGGCGGTCCAACAAATTATTGTGTATGACCTTTTTCTTTGGTTGCGACTGTTTTTTTTTTGGGGGGGGGGGGGGGGGAGAGGGATGTGCAACTCTTTCTCTTTGAGAAGAGTTGCACATCGCCTAATTGGTCTGCAGACTATCTACATTACGGGCAGGACTCCAAATAAAATTTTTGATCAGCAACAATCTTTCTGAACCTTAATTATTAGTCAATCAGAGCCCAGAGGAAAATCATTTTGGAAAGGAGATCTCATAAAGGTCTCATTTACAGTACTTCTCTTAGACAAATGTGAGATCCACGTGAGAGCTAAATGAGACAATGGGTTATTTCTCCTGTTTCTCAACCTTATCTCCGAATAGAAAGGTTGCACAAAATGTCAACCTTGTGGTCGGTCACACTTGGCATGGTTGGAGTATATCGCGGGTACAAACAGCGAGTGGTAACGTACTTCACGTTTAAACTTCAGTGTGATTGATGGCAGCAGCACGGTGCCCAGGCCAACCTTCGGAGGTGGTCTGCAACAGTTGCTGGCACGGAACGATTGCATTTTTCACCCACATGATGAAGATGTATTGACGCCCCCTACGTAGAAGCCCTGTCCCCGCTCAAAAATGTGAAGAAGAAGAGAAACATGTCTTCAAAAGCATGGTAAGCAGCTCTTGTTCCAGTCTTTAGCTCAGCAGCTACACAAGCTCACCATCAGGCTGTTGTGAAGGTACAAAGCTTTATCAGCACGTTTGGGTGGATGTCAAACAACACAAATGACTATTAGCGCCACCCACTGGCCTGGAGTGAAGCAGGTGCTGTCACCTACAAAAATGCAGTCATATGACGTGGAGGCACACTGGCACGTTTCCAGCTTTGCAAGTGTGACCGGAGGCCGTTTGTACTCTACTTTTGACACCCGTGAGCTGAAATGGGATTAAACCAATCGTACCAGGTGTGACCCTACCCCTAATCTCACTTCTAGTTCCAATGGAGATCTCAATCATTTCTGAATAGATTCTCCAATTTGTCCCAAGTTTTGAGATCTTTTTCTGATTGATGATGACAATTAGCACTGCTGTTTTAATAAAGTGTTTGTTATAACTTACCAAGTTGTTTGTTTTTATTGAAAAAAATGTTGATCTTTTCATGTTTTACACGGAGTTTGGAATTTGTGAAGCAGATTAATTTTAGCTTCAAGTCCCTTACACAGCATTCAGGTAAACCATTATGGACCCTTGAGCAACGTTCTTAACTGCCCCCTGGGCGTTGTAACTGGAAACCCACATGGTCTAAACTACAGATAAGGTAAAAGCGGAGCAGAATTTCCCAGTCAGGATTAATAAAGTAAAAATGTATAATATAGCCTCTCTTTGCTCCTTTGGAGATGACAATGAGCCATTAACAAGATGCCTGCATTAAGTCTCGATGAGACTCCTGTGGCTAGTTTTAACTATTTCTCCTAGTGAGTTTTAGGAAAAACAAAGGAGGCATTCATGAAAACGATTTAAAACCTGAATGAGCCTGGGATGAGATTCTCCCCTTTGTCTCTTGAGATGCAAGAGAGAAAACTTGGAGCAGTAAAATTTTCCTCTAGGAAATTCCATTAGACACTTCCCGAAATGATCCAGATGATAAAGTGCAACTAAATGCATTTATTCATATTTCTTACCAATTTTTCACAAATCATTTTTTTCTACGAAATTGCTACAGTGGGCATATTCTCTCACATTCTTTATTCTATCGTGAAACAAAGTAACTTGAATGGTTGACTTTGAATTTTAGTGTAGATTTTTTCTTAGCACTGCTTGAATGTTTAGCTTTACCTCTTTGTCAACTGTCTCTTCTCCCTTTTTTCTTTTCTAGTAACTCCTTTCCACCATCCAACTTTAACCACATTTCTGTTTTTACTTCTACACATCGTTTCATTTACATTTCTTTCCTCATTCAGCTGCACTTTGTTCCCACAAAAGTTTGCAAATGACACCACTGATGGGAAATGTAGCGAAAGCACTGCCATAAATGACTGATATGATTTGATTCGTTCCTCATCTACTGGACAGGAAGTTTTCATTTTTTCCCAAGAAAGTGAATCCATCCCACATTTGGCGGGTCGGTGGGTTATTTCAGAAGCTGGATTATGTCTTTTTTATTAAATTATTATTAAAAAAGGGGGGTCCAACTTCCCAGTGGTGCCCCGAGGCAACAAACAAAACACACATAAAAAGTCAGAGCACAGTCAGGGAATTAAATCAGATACTGTTTCTAAATAACCAAATAAAGTTCTTTACATATTAATTAATATGATCATAATTTTATTACTACATTTATCCAGTTTGAACATGTTGGAAAAAAAAAAAACATCTATGATAGCTTTATTTCCAGAAAGAATCTTTCTACCTTTAGATCAAAATGTTTCAAGATTTTTATCCTCTTTTTTTTATAATCAGAGACAAGTATCATGTCATTACATTTTAACCCTTGTGTCCACTACAATGGACACCTATTTAAAGGCCATGTTTTAGGACAGTATATGCATGGGAGAGTAGCCACAGTCATCTGATACCATACCACTCACTGAAGAACAGATGAATGGATTTTAAAATGTTATATATACACATACATTATAATTACCAAGTTTGTTTCAGTGATTAACAGGAGGAGAAAACAACACATCTCTTTCAATTCATGAATATAACAAAATATTTTGTTTTATGAACATTTTTGTACAAATACCTAAAATAAATAAAAAGCATGCAATAATTAAAAATGAAGCATCAATATACAGTGCCGGACAAATCTATTACACCAGCACCCAATGTAAGGTTTATGCCACAGCTGCCCCACATTAACAGCATCGGAAATATCAAAATATTTTTTTTCACTTCTGTACTGGTTAATACACCATATTGTAGGAGCTCTTTAACTAAAATATTTTTAATGCAAAATATAATAATAATGATAATAATAATAATAATAATAATCCATGGAATTTCTAATTTAATGTTTTATGAAAAACCCCTCTGAAAAACCAGTAAAGCACATTTAATTTTTTGATTAAGATGTCTAATTATAGTTATTTACTTGCATTTCTGACATAAAAATAGTTTTAGTGGTTAAATATATTACTGGATTAATTTCTGACTTCTGAAAGAAGCCATACAAATTATAGTTTTTTTGGTTATTATGTGAAAAAAGAATTTTTAGTCATTTCAGTTTGTTGTTTACCACATGAATGACAGTAAGATTTTTAGATTTAAACAAGTTTCCAAAACATTTATGTTTCATAATCTTTTATGACAGGTGTAATAAATTTGTCAAGCACCGTATGTGTGTCTAAATACTTTATTTGAAAAAATGTGGCTTTTGAAAAAAATAATTAATGCATCAAAGGATTAATCTGAATAAAATATTTTACTATTGTGTACTTTGAGCTCCTTCCAATGGTTTTAATATTTTAATGTTATTATTATTCCTATTATTTTCATTTTATTGTGTTGGTTTATCAAGGGAATAAGGATGGAAATGAGTTTTGCTACTGTATAATCCTGCATATTTACATTTTATGTTCATTAATATAAACTGTCCCTTTTGAAAAAAATAATAAACTCAATAAATGAACTCAAACAAAAATGTAAGGAATGATAAAATAACCAAACATATTGCCTGAAATCAACATCATAACATTTTTGACACATTTTTTTAATGTATGTCCAGCATTTACAGTATATTGTTTCTAAGATGCTCTACAAATAAAGCTGAATAGGATGACAGAGGGATTGTCTCATGTTTTGGAAAATATACTGACAGTATTCGGGAACAATCCTGATCCAGACACAAATTTTTTGTGTTTCCAGGAAATAGTTGCAATGGTTTATCAAAATATGCTCAAACATTAATCCAATCCAACTTTATATGTAGACTTTAAAAACAATGCAGTCGACCAAGATGTTGCACATAGATTAAACAGAAATTATAGACAAATAGTCTTAGGTTTATTTTCATGGCTCATAAATCAAAGTAAAACCTGGTGAAAGTTGAGGTGAGATGTGTTGTAAATTTGTGGCTTCATGTATCAATAGGTGTCTGCCGGAGTAGCTGCTGCTGCTGTCCGTGAAGTTTGCGAGTGTCAGCCTGCTAACTGTGAGGCAAACAGAGCTGTGTGCACCCACAACTCATCCCGACAGTCTCTACTCGCTGTGTCCGACTGTAGGGAATCATTACCAGCCATCTGAGGATGTTTATTAATGACCTTGGCATGGCTGGAGGTGGCTGCCATGCCGTTAATGCTATTCACTGGCACACAGTGAACCGTGGCAGCGCACAAAGAAAGGCAGGGAGGCAGAGGACAAGGCGCCTGGTGGACATCCATATTAATGCCAAACTCAGCCTGTGTTCTGCTGCCATGAGCCCCAGCTGAGGTCCAGACAGAGCAGCCTGATCCCTCAGGACGCGCTCCTTTATCTTCATACCAGCACATCCGTTCAAGCCTGAACTGTCACGAGACGTCTCAAAAGATGTCCAGAGATGTCCTCAAAACGTCCTCTGATGTTCCAAGAAGTCCCTCAGATGTGTGAGAGCAAAGTGTGGAAGAGTTTACTTTACTTTAAAAGTCACAATTGTGAGTTAAAGGTGAATTGTGTTTAACAAGATGAGGCAAATCACACCAATCAGCCAAAGCTGTGTTGAATGAGGATGCGTGCGGGGACGACCTGGAGACTTTTCAGGACTTCTCTGTTTGAATGTAAACTGCAACATGCCATATCCACCCATCTATACGTTTGTGTTTCACAGCAGAAACAGATATTTCTGAGGAGTTCCACAACCACCAGGCCAGGCAAGCTTAGGAAACTATATTACATACAGCTCTGAGCCACTGACCCATTGTCAAACTGTATAAATTACATAAGCAATAGTAAGGAAACAGTCTCTCAATAATGACTGGTTCCAACCATGGTATGCAGAATTTCACCTCTGAACACACGTCCAACCATAGAGGAGAAGACTTACAGCAGCAGAAGACCGCGCTGGGCACCACACCTCTCAGTTAAAAATGGGAAACTGAGGCCACAATTCACACAGACTCACCAACACTGGACAATAGGGCTCAGAAGGGCACGTGACATTTCACAATGCATTGTGGGGTTTATGGGCAAGAGTTTTGGTTTATATAGCAAAGTGCAGCGACACACTTTTAGTTTAAGAAAGTGGACTTTTAAGTATACAGAAAATAACCTTTTAGATTTGCTATGGGTTTACTGATAATACACTTATAGTTTTTTAGTGTTTTAAAATACATTTTCAAATATACTGAAAATGGCCTTATTATACTTCTACTCCACCTTTAATGCTTAGTAAAAAAAAAATATTACAAACTTTATTTCAAAAATAGATTCAGGTGTTTTATTTGACCCCACCACATGGTCCAGTAACATTTAAACTCTTTGTTTGTTTGAAAATGTTCTATGAATGTACTACTATTAAAGTATACTGTTCAAAAGTTTAAATATAAGTATAGGCTAAATATGTTAAACTTATAGTATATTTATTAGTAAATGCCAGGTAAACTTTGTTAAGTTTATTTTTGATAACTACATAAATAGTAAACTGAAAGTAAACTGTCTTATTCTAAGGTAAAAGTTAGTAAACTTAAAGCATACTTGCATATACTACTTTTTGGTAAGGGTTGGCTAGTGCTAGCAGCCAGATAAATGCAACGTGTGAAACAGCATATCACTACTGACACCACAACACACTAACAGAACAGAACTTACCAGTCTGAAAATACCATGAACACACCATGTGTCTGGTGATGGCGTTGAAAGTGATATTTGGTTGCCTCACAGCTGCTATCCAGGATGTTTGGCGTCTCTTTGTTAGCTCACATATCCGAGCTCCCTGGCTTTGCATTGGAATTGAGAAAAATCTAACCCCATCGTTTCTTTTACCGGAACGATCATGTAAACGACTGTGGCAGTTAACCATGTTTTTAACTTGTAAAAACCTTGCAAATCAAAAGAAGAGGAACGAGGGCAGCATTGTGCATGCAGTCGGCGTCAACAAACTTGACAGTTGACCATAACACCCACAATGCATTGTATTTTTCCGAGTCCCCTACGTCACCTTTTCGAGCAAAAAACGAAAAACTTTGCTGGTCTGATGAGTCTCCATTTCAGCTCCACATTCAGATGCTAGGCTCAGAATCCATCCTACCTTGGATCAAGGCCAAAGGTTGTTGTTGGTGTAATGGTTTAGATTAGAGAATATTATATTGGCCCACTTTGGGCCCCTTAGTACCAACTAGGTGTGGCAAGATTCGCAATGAGGGCCCGGGCAGGATTTGATCCCACAGACTCCCGAGTGAAAGTCATGAGTGTTTATTAGTCAGCCAAAGGGATATCCCTGTGGCCAAGTAGCCAGGGCATATGATCAATCAGAGGTATGGTGACAGGACCCCACAGTCTTCCCCTCATTCCACAAGCACGTGCTCATGCTTCACGTAAGGAGCCACCAATTTCGAATCCATGGACTTATTACCAGTACCATATGGATCCCGGGAGGCTGTGGGATCAAATCCTGCATGGGCCCTCCTTGCGTACCTTCCCACATAGTCATAATTTAACCCCCAACAGCCTACCTGAGTATTGTTGCTGATCATGTCCAGCCCTTTATGACCACAGTGTAGCATCCAGACACTGTAAAAAAAAGTGGACGTAGAATCCAGTATGAAAAGGAAAAAGTGAAGCCAGTTGGGCGTTTCCCACCATCGCCATCTTGCTGTGTTGCATGTGTCGTCATTCCCCGAAAATATTAAAATGGGCAAAGGAAAGACCGCTCCAAACCACATGACATATGATTGACAGCCAAGCTAAATGCTAACCGAGCTAATCTGAAGTGAACAGAAGCAATCAAAGATAGGTGGTCTAAAGATAAGACACGCTCAGACTTGCTGTTAAGGAGCTAAAAACGTCCATTGTGCAACTTTGCTACAGGCTGAGGCCTTCCCTGAACAGCAGGGCGCTGACTATTAGCTTCCATGGCTGAAATCGGCACCCGGTCTGCTGTCTGTCAAACAAAAGGACACACCCCTTACTATGTGTAATTTCAACATAAAATAAAAAGATAAAATAACATCTAAACGGATGAATCATGAAAAAATTCACCCCCTCCATAGTTGACATGAAGGTAAACTTGACTTATTAAACCTAAAATGATTTTTTGAACCAGGCTGTAAACATGTTTATTTCTGCTGTGAAGTTGTTCTTTTTAGCATGGGCGTCTTTGGGGATTTGCCCCTAGCGGATGAAGAAAGAAGTACAGTTATTTAACTTTACTTCCGGGCTTCACTCTTCTCCAGGAGAGTTTGCCCCTTCATAGCATCTTCCGATGGCTACTTCCAGCAGGATCATGCACCATGTATAAAAGCTTAAATCATCTTTGACTGCTTTCTTGAACATGATGATGAGTTCATTGTACTCCAGTGGCCTCCGCAGTCACCAGATCTCAGTCCAACAGAGCAGCTTTGGGATGTGGTGGAACGGAAGATTCTCATCGTGTGTGATGCTGTCATGTCAGTATGAAGCTAAACCTCTGAGGAATGTTCAGCACCTTGTTGGAAATGACACCATGAATTAATGTAGGTCGGAGAAAAAAAAGCTCCTGGTTCTAGCGAGGAGGACCTGATAACGTGTACTGTGAGTGTAAATGTTTCAGTAAAAACAATATACAGCATGAAAAATGATGAATTTTGTATTATGTAATATCACAAAAGACTTCCAATAACAGACCCAGATGATCAATGTCACACTGAACTTCGGTTCACTGACAATCTCAGGCCTCATTTTACTTTTATTCAAATACTTCTAGTGATGCTTTGCTGCTCGATTGGCTTCTCAACTTAAAGCAGAACTCAGTAACTTCAGCTCGGGTCTCCCCCTCGTGGCGTCCTTTCACTGTCATAAAGTACAACCCCCCTACACCCCCACAGCACACAGATGGTTTCTCTACCTGTCTTTCCTCTTTTTTGATCCCTGGATATATTTCTAGGCTTTTACTAGCTTATTGATGTTACGTTGCTGCATTGGTAGCAGCACCTCTGCTCAAAGCAGAGTCCTGAATCTTCTGAAACGGGACGTTTTACCCGCAATTTGCGAGTAAATATGCCGTGGATTATATTTTTCTCTGGTGTTGGCGGGTAGCAGGTAAGAATACAAACTTTTATTTACTTTTTGTGGACATGACAAGTGATTATTGAGCCTGAAGCAGTGATGCTTCACCCGGTGCCCAGGCAGCGCAAGCTACGTGAATCACTCTGGTCCAGCAAAGAGTTGGTTATGAGAGCCAGGGCAGGTGTTTAGGTGGTGTGAAGCTAAAGAAATGTTTTCTTCGAATTAGCGCTGGTAGTCTGGTTCAAATCAGAGCTGGAAGCAGCTCGGTAGATAGGGGACCTGAGTACCGTACAGCGGTTTCTGTTGTCACAAGTTCTGCTCGGGTTGGCGCAGGCAAAGTTGCATAGAGCTGCTCGCAGGCCAGAGGCACTGGCGGGAGGGGGGGGGGGGGGCATTGAATCGCTCCGTAAACACTTTTTTTTAGCCCCACAGGGATTCCGAAAAGCATTTAATGAGGTAAAAAAGTTACTGAGTTCTCCTTTATTGTTGTGAAATGGGACAAAACAAGGCAGTTTGCTCAGCGTCAGACTGTCTGAATTAGCACCGTTACAGCACTGTGGTCTGTAGTAGTGTCTTCCATTCAAATCAAATGGCTGTTCACCTCAGACACGTTCACACGTTAAACACACATATTTGCATTTTCACGCTCACAGCTGGACGCATGAAACGTCGGACTGTCCCTGTGAATTCAGACTGTCTCCTGATTGGGTTCTCTTGATAAAACGAAAGTCAAGGCAGAATCAGTCCCATGTTCCCGTTAATGAATGAATTGACTTGAAAAGCATCTCTAATCCTCATCTGGGTTCACAGTTTGAGTCTCTTGTGTCACATGGCTCTTTTCAAATCCACTTTTCTGATGCAAACCGGTGAAACACCTGAAGAAAAAAAGCGCCTGCCAGCTGTATGTTGTAAAACCTTTCATGCAGACGGCGTTTCACCTCATCTTTTCTGAGAAGAAGTTGCATTTTGTTTCCTTTGCAGGCTTCAATTTCAGCTACAACAAAACAACAAAAGGTATGAGAGCTGCAGAGCGGCTTGTTGGCCAGAGGCCGTCTGTGTGCAGAAATAATTTAACACGGATCTGTTGTAAAAACCTGAAGAGAGTCGAGGCAGGTTTACATGCTGCACATTCAGTAACGGATGAATGCTCAGGAACCTTTTCCCCGCAGAGGAACCCAGCGGTGAGGGTCCAGCCCTCGGCCGCCCAGCTGAAGTCTAATTACTGAACAAACAGCAGCAACATGAAGAGTTTTATCCTCTACCTCGATCCCCTACAGTGTAATTGCGTTTTCACAGCCTCCGTTTCTTCCTCGGTGGGAACTTAAAGGCAGGATGGAGTGATGATGTGTATGATGGAGAAACAGGTGCATTTATTTGAACTCAACTCTGAAGCTGCGTGTAGACAGAGAAGCTTTTGGCTGAATTCTGCCATGCTGATGTTTGGCAGGTATGTTTGTAATGTAAAGAATGTCTTCTTATTCATTTTTAAATATTATGGGGAAAAAAAAACCACTAAAAAAACGTAGCGGCAATAGCGAAAATGCTGGAAAGTCTGAGTTGTTTAATGTTGGTTTGAAGGTAAAACAACCATAAGTGCATCTTTTATATGCATCTTATATCACTGTGAAAAATGGTGAAATACTTTAAAATTTGCTAAATTCATGTTAAAAGCCCACAATGGAACTTTTAGCAGTTTTCTCAGCCCCTATCAACGGCTAAACCAGCATCCATCTTCATCGTACCTGTACTGTGACTCACAACAGCCAGTAAAAGACAGCCTTATCTTGAACAGGAAATTCACTGGAAGATGCGACTTTCCTCTGGAGTTTCTTTGTGCACGAGTATGAAACGTGCACGTTATTTCATGCATGCGAGTGGGAGGACAGAATAAGGGAGAGCAGGAGCGTTTTTCACTGGGCGAAACAGTTAGGGGCGGGGCTTACAGTTCAAATTAAACTGTTCACCTTGCTCATGGCTTGAAAATGTGCAAAATCAGGTGCAGCGCCTTTAAGCCTGATGCCTTCACTCACATGGCATGGTATACGGTCCATTCATCTAACAGCAGTATCAGATCGTATCTGGTATCGGCCGGCATGTTCAGCCCTGGAATCGGATTGGATCGGAGAAAACTGCATCGGTGCATCTCTATTAGAAATATGCGTTTCTGGCTCGTTTTTATGGCACACCAACATTCATTCTGCCCATTTCTTGAGCTGTCGCTTCCGCAGCATACCGTAGGGGTATTTGACAGCAAATTTAGTTGGCAACAAGCCAATAACATGACTGGGAAAAAAGGGAGCATTTAAGAGTCTGGGTTGACTCTAACCATCCTTGATGTAAAGATAGGCAGAGGTTCACCAGTCTGAGACAAACTGCAGCTAAAATCTTTGAAAAAAACTCCCGTCATGAAACTGAAGACTTTGAAGATCTCACCATACTGTATATATGTATTTGTTTTCTTTAATGCTTTTTGAAAAGCACTTTGTACATTTGTTTTTGAAAGTGATATATAAATAACGTTAATTTAATATAAAAGTAAATTTGATCATTACAAGGCATCTAATGTAATAGCACTTCAGTCCAAGACAAATTTCCCTAAGGGGACAATAAGGTGTATTGTAAAAGATTTGGAGAATCTGAAGGAATTTTTGTGCTCGTAGTCTTGGAGTTTTCAAGCAGCAACTGCATGAAAAGACATGATTCTCTATTTGAAATCACCACATGCGCTTAGGATGACTCCCAGAAATCACTGCCCGTGAACACAGTTCACCCTGCTGAACTGGCCTGTCTGCAGTCCAGACCTTTCACCAATACAAAACATCTGGAGCATCAGAAAAAACAAAAATCAGGAAACAAAATCCAGGACTGTTGAGCAGCTAGAATCCTGCATCAGACCAGAATGGGACAACATTCCTACAACTCCAGCAACTGCTCTCCTCACTTCCCAGAGGTTTACAGACAGATGTTAAAAGAAGAGGAGATGCTACACGATTGTAACAACATATACCTGTATGTTGTTTATGTTCTATTGAAAATAAAATAAGTCCAGAATATTCATTTTATTTATTTATTTATTTTATTATTCTTTTTTTTTATATATATATATATATATATTTACATTTTATTCAGCATCCCAACTGTTTTTTGGAATTGGGGTTGTACAATAACACAAAACAAATTTCTATTCACACCGTGTTGCATAATTGTTTGCAGTTAAATTGTAGGCATTTGAGCAAATTGCAGTAAATGTTGCTGCAGGAAACACACTTTTAAATGAAAAGTAAATCATGGACATTTGAAAAGGTGTGAGCTTTATCAACAAGGAGCTGAACAAACAATCTGCTGTACAAAGTTGGGTAAAAGGTTGATAACTCATATCTACAACTTAGTAACGTGTGCATGACCATGTCATTTGCACTGATTACTAATGTATGGCCACACAGTGAAATCTCTCATTTACACACTTCAGCAGTCCCTGGCTACACGTTGCAAAGCTGCAACATTTCCCTCACCAGTATCATTCAAAGCTTGTTTCATTATGGCTTCTGGACATGCAGTGAGCAGGGTTGCAGTTATTTCTTAACTCACCAGCCAACCCTCACTACAACAAACAATAAACATTCCTGCATAAAAGACATTGATCAGATTTCCATCAGTGTTTCCTGGATGTAAAACTGTCTTGACTGAATGGAGGAAACATAATATAATGTAAGTATTTATAGGAATTAGTTTTAAAATTAATCCAATTTTCAGAAAATTGAAAAATCCAATTTCATGTGAGTTACTAAAGACATAATTGTATTCTGACTTTATATTAAGAATTTGCCCCTGGAGATAAACGGCAGATAGATCATTCTAAGCCACAACATAATTACTAAGAATCCCTTCTTATCGGCAGTGAAACAATTACACTTTTCCGTTACAATAAAAGCAACTCTTAATTTAATTTGCTTTCTAAGTATAAATTAAAACTTTAACTATATACACTACTCACAAAAAGTTATTTGGTATATTTGGATATTTGGTATATTAATTCAGAGTGTCAATTCAATGCACAAGCATTTTAAATTTGGCCCATCAAATGACCCAGGCAGTGGGTGGGGGTAATACACCTAAACCTGTCTGCTAACTGCCAATAAACACCAGAAGAAGAAGAAGAAGATGCGTCTGTGTTCGAAATCGCTCCCTATCATGGATGTAGTGCACTATACCGTGAGCACACCAGTGTTGTTCAAATTCTCTCCACTTTTCATCCACTACAGCATCCACTACAAAATACCCACAATCAGGGCCGTAACCAGGGTTATGAAACTGCTGAGGTACAAAACCATGCCAATGCGCAATGCGACAGCAAAAAAGAATTTGAGTACTTATTTATGAACAAAAAGTAAAATAAATAGTGTTTTAAACTGTGCAATTACACAAATACACAATCATATAATATTGTTAACTGAATCTTTATTAACATTTGACACTCATATGCTATAGCCTAGCTCAGAGGAGCCGGCTCTGAGAGCAAATGCTTTATAGTGAATCAGAGGAGCCGGCTCCCAGGAGTGATTTTTAGGAGACCACAGTAATTTGTTTTGACTGGCCACTAAGGAGGCCATGCTGCCCGTCACATTTGAGCATATAGGTTTGTACAAATATATGAAAACAGAAAGAAAGGCTATTTTCCGTTGCAAATGAAGACAGGGGTTAGTGGTGAAGAGTGTGTGTGAGTGCATTGTGTTGTCTTATACTGTAACCATGTGACACCTTAGAGTTTAATTTTGTTGTTTTGTTGTATTGTGTATCTTTTCTTCACCTGCCAAGGGTCCATTGATGCAAATTAGTTTGCTAATGCTAATCCAACATATTTACCTCTGTTGCTACATATGTTCATTAATATGTTCTGTCCCTATCAAATAAACAGAAAGTTTGAAGATGAAATAAACGCACATAATTTCAAGGCTTCTGATAAAAATACAGAATGCAAAAAAGTTTTTCACACACAAACCATAAATTTTCTGCAAAATTAAGGTAAATTACAGGGCTGCAAATATCTTAGATTAAGAGCCATTCGGGAGTCAGAAAAAAACGGCTCCTCTTTGGGAGCCGAATCAAAAGAGCCGGCTCTCTGAAAAGAGCTGAACTTCCCATCACTAGCAGCAGGCTTGCGCCCGGCTCAGCGGGGAGAGAGAGAGACAGGAAAAAAGGGTTTTTTGTTTACTCTGTGAAGGGGAGATCCCGCCCAACGATGTGGGGTGGAGAGCAAGTGGGACAGATTCACGCATTTCACAGACAAGGCACAGTTACGCAGAGTATAAACGTCACCCGGTACAGCAACATGTACAACTGCGGGGTTGGGGGGGCAGCCGTGTTTCGGAACGGAGAGGTGTCCCTCTCTCCTTCTCTGACATTAGGCTAGATAATGTTTGCTAGTGAGATTAGATGACGATAAGATTGAGATAAACTTCACTCCCCCCAAGTTGAACTCTTATGACAGGTGCACGAACTGGCAAGTGTGTTTGCTCCTTACCTTATTCAGGTCTTCCTGCGCGGAGAATATCTTCTTCACCTCAAAACCGAGACATGTCAAGGCCGCCGGTAAATGTGACGTGCTGCGGTGTGATGTGTAAGGCCTGGGATATGCTTGCTGTGGGCGCAAACGTTCACGCAAGCGGTCTGCATCGTCTGTGAATATACTTGCTGCAGCACGTCGCGGCCAAAACGCTCAATACCGGAGGCCACCGCTAGAAGCAGTACACAGCATCTGGACACTGAGAATGTGAAAAGGTCAATCTGCAGGTCACATTGTATTTCCGGGGCATACGTGAATGCTACAGGTTAGGAGGAGACCTAATATGCGAAAACACAATTATTTTTTTTCATTTATTTTTATTCTATAAACACAACTCCTGATTGTCAGCTACAGTGTAGCGGTTAATATAATGTGAGATCTTTCTATAAATTAGATTTTCTCTTCTATCGCATACAAGCGATGTACCCTACATTTTACTCCGGTACACCACAATGGAATGAGGTTGTGTTTTGTGAAAAATGGCGCAGTAGTGGGAACTGGGAGAGGAGTGCGACCACTCCTTCATACATAAATGCTTTAGTGGCGTTGTTGTGTAGCTGTTAAACAGAATGGTATTTCTTCATAGCAGGAAAGCTGTCTATTGTTCACAACTGTTAGCTACCGCTACTGCCGTTGCAGCAATTCTTGGCCCATCTCTAACGTCACAGACACAGAAATCTCCTCCCGTCATTCTCACGTAGTGACATGTGTAGTGGACTACATCATATACACTACGTCGATAGGGAGTGAGGGATGATTTCGAGCACAGCTAATGGGTCACTGTACAGAACTTCATAGACTGCAGCCCATCAGGACCATTGTTCCCCATACTCTTTAGCCGACAAAATCGATTAATTAGATTAATTAATTACAAATCCTATATTACTTAACCTAACAACCCTAATTTAGTCATTTCCATTTGTTTTGGTGCGTCCAAGATGTTTCTGGTCGGAGATTTGCGTATTTTCTCCAGCCAATGACAGAGCTAAGGGCATAGCTCTCTGTTGGGATAAACTCGTCAACTGGAGCAAACTTTTTTTTTTTAAACATCCACTAGAGCCGACACCAGATTCACCCAAATTCTCAATAAAAATGGCGGATGCAGCAAAGCAAACAAAGAGTGCACACTCGAAAACCAGGGTTAAATACCCAGAACAGAACTTTTAGAGCTTAAAAATCTGCGTTTCTGGCACACCAACATTCATTATGGGCATTTTTGAGCCGTCACTACCCAGCGGCATCCGGAGGCTCAGAAACGACACTATGTAACTTTTCCATCTGAGTTGCGGTTGTGACGTTGCAGACTATTAGTTGCGGATCGCGTCATGTACAATCAAATGGATATGAACCAGATATGAACACAGCAGGTGTTTTGAACGCGCATCATGTCGGATTGGGCAAAGAAAGAAAGGTAAAATTACCGTACATTATAGGATTTTTCTCATTATTGACTGTACATCATACAAAGAACTACATTATTGTACAAATACTGTATAATAACTGCTGTACATCTGAGAACACTGGATATATTCCAATGGGAGCAACCCTCAGATTAGTGAATGGCTGGAAATCTACTCTGCAGCTCCATCAGTGCACGTAGGAGCCTGCAGAAACCCAGCACTGCCACAAACACCAAATATTCCAGATCAGCTTCCTGTGGTGCATCTGCAGGCTGCTGCCCTCAAACTCCAACACCTCGATTAGGGGTCAGACAGACAGCTGGAGTATTTATCGACATCACACAGGAAAACAATAAGGCCAAAGCTCACGGGTCAGCGGGTCAGGGCACAATAACTCCCACAAAACACTGCTGATTGAAGCCAGACAGAAATCTGAACGCTACTCCGTGACCGAGCCAGCAGACGATTCATCATCCGCCGCAGGAGAGAGAAAACATCAAACCTGCAGGAGTCTGTTTGGAACATCACACAGAACACACACTTCCTTTATCTTAGCCGTGAATGTGCTCATTGATATGCCAAGATGAAGGTTATAAGTGGCGAAGGCTGACATCTGATTGGTCCTTTTCATCAATAAGCGATCTGATAAAGCGTGGAGGAGAAAGACCGGCACGGAGAGAAAAGCTCAAGGCCTCGCGCGGATTTCTTTTCTCTGCGCTGCGTTTGTATCTGTGTGAGGGTGAGGATGAGCAGCTGCGCCGCCTCTTCATCGTTGCCTTGGTGCTGGTGGGAGTTGAGTGGAGGTCAAACGAATAAGGAGGTTGTGGTTGTGTGGCCACAGCTGAAAGAAGGAACCAACGCTGACCAGCAGTAATTATATTTCCTCTGAGTAGTAAACACAGTTAGCTGGAAATTATATTTAGTAGCTGCAGTAATTGATATTTACAGCATGAGTTTGTGTGTTTAAAATGCATTAAATCCCTTTGTTTCTATCTTTTTCTTTTTTTCATTGTTAGAGCTACAGTCACCGTTCTGATTTTGGGGATTTATTTACAAATGTACTGTTTTCATGTGGTCTCACTGTTTTTAATGTGCACCATGATTTTGGTTCTGACATGTTTTTCTTGGTCTCAACTGAGGAAGAGAAGTTAAACCAATCTGCTCCCTGAACAGTCTGCTTCCCAGATGTGTGCGTGAACAGCCATTTTCATGCTGCCGTCGAGTTTATCAGGATGTTCTAATGTCTGCGATGAGAAAAAGAGCCTCTCAGCAGATCTGGCAGCTGCAGTCTGAGAGGCTTTATTAGCGATAAGGGGGAAGTTGTGGTCTTATTAAAACAGTTTGAGACCGGGAAAGCTGCCGGAGTGATGAAGCGCTGCAGGAAGAGGGGAACCAAAGAGGTCACAACACCTCCTCCAAAATATTTAATTGGTATTTTCCCACTGTTTTATTATGTTGTTTCCACTTCTCTGGCTCATGCCTGCTATTTAAAACTGAAATAATCGGCGACGCTGACTGCTGCACAATACACCTCAGGCCTGTCTTTTTGTGTTTGAGCAGGTTTTTAATATTGCTCATTTTCAGGTGTCTGCATAAAATAGAAACTAAAACATGAAATTTACAGCATCACAAATTGCAACCGCAACCAAAACTGAACCTGAAGCAAAACATAACTGATATTAATCCAAACCCACGACTTGAAAATCACTGTGTCGGTGCTGATGGACGCTAAATGTTTTGTTTGGTTGCTTCCTTTTTTATTTTACCAGGAGACCAGCTGATGCTTTCCAGTTCATCTTTGTAAACTGAATAGATTATTGCAGTTTGTAGAAACAAACTAGAGTGAAATTACATGTAAATTAAATGTATTGAGCTATTTTTGAGAATTGAGAAAATAATTCCCAATTCATTAACAACAATAAAAAAAAGTCAAGCTTGATTTGGTGCAGAAATTAATTAAAAAAGAAAAATCCACTTCAGACTTGGTTATAATGATGGAGATGCACCTGTGAATCAAAAACATCTCAGGATAACATCGTGGTGGCTGAAGGACACTGAATAATTATAATTTGTAGCTTCAAATATAAATCACCAGAAGTTAAATCATGAATCGTAATTCATTAATTATAAAACATGATCTTTTGTCTGACCTTTTCACAGTCTTTAACCCTAATCCCAAATGAAGTTGTGATATCATGTTCAGCATAAATGACAAAAAACAAAACAAAAAAACAGAAATGAATGTCTTTCTTTTAACATCTGTCTGTAAACGTCTGGGAAGTGAGGAGAGCAGTTGCTGGAGTTTTAGGAGGAATGTTGTCCCATTCTGGTCTGATGCAGGATTCTCGCTGCAACAGACCTTCGTTGCTGGATAATCAAAACTATAAAAAACACAGTTTAAAAAAAACAAACAAATTAAAACAAATAAAACGGACATTTGTCTTTTTTTTAATTTATTTTTATATAAATCTATATTTTCATTTAAATTGATTATTTTTATTATAAAAACAAATAAACAAAACAAACAGGTTGAAAGGTGGTGTGGTGGTTAGCACTGCGGCCTCACAGTATGAAGTTTGTGAGTTCAAATCCCAGCTGGGGAGGGTTCAAACAGTTCCAACAGTGGTCTTTCATGTGGAGATTGTAAATTGATTAAACACTTTACAAAAAAGGCAGATCTTTAGCCTCTTTTAAAAAATATCAATAGTCTGGCAGGCTGAAGACCATGAAGGTGGGAAGAAGTCCCGGTTTGGGTTTTTGTCCTGACTTTAGGGACAGCTAGAAGGCCGGTACCAGAGGACCTCAGGGTACGAAATGGCTCATAATTTGAAATCAAGTTTGATAAATAAGAAGACAAGACTTATGAATAATGAAAAAGAACCTTAAAAATCCATCCTGAAACGATGTGGAGCCAATGCAGCGATTTTAAAATTGGTGTTACGTGTTTCTCCCTCTGGTCCTCGTCAGAACTCGTGCTGCTGAGATCTGCTGTAGTTGTAAACTAGAAATGCTCTTTTAGAAAGACCAGAGAGCAGGGCATTACAGTAATCTAATCTAAATAAAAGCATTCATTAGTACCGCTGTGCTGGCAAGACAGAGGAATGGGCGGACTCTGGAGATGTTTTTAAGATGATAACGATGAGAAAAGATGATAAAATCCTGTCTTTGTGACATATTTAGTATAGAATCATGTCTGTTTTCAATGCCTGAGGGTCCTAAGCTCAAGTGTTTTTTTTTTCCTTCAGCTTTGTCCCATGCACACAGAGATTCCTTCTGATTCTCTGAATATTTCAGGATAACACACCCTGTTGATGGTGGGATTTTTTAAGTCTTCACTATTTTCTATTGACCAACATTCCTTTCAAATTCTTCCACAATCTCTGAATGAAGTTTGTCTCACATTGGTGAATCTCTGCCTATTTTTACATCTCGGCTTTTTTTTTTTTAAATGCTCTTTTTATACGCAGTCATGTTACTGACCTGTTGCCAATTAACCTAATTGCTTGTCAAGTTCTCCTGTAGTTTGTATTTATTTGTGCCAGTTGCTTTTTTTTTAAGGATTTTGTTACCCCTGTTCTAACTTTTTAGAGATGCTGCTGCCATTAAATCCAAAACGAGTGCATTAAATAAGACGAAGAATTCTTTATTTATTTAAGGAAACTGTAATATTGTAATAGTTATTTTTTTCCTCAAGAAAATAGTGATAATAATCGATTGTCACTGCTTTTTCCGAAGGTGGCGGCTGGCAGGAATGATATTCTGTACCTCTGTCTTGCCGTGAATTTAAAGAAGTCCCTCATAGTTTATAATCAACATCTAAAATTTCCATGAAATCTCAGTTTCAACATCTGATCTGTTGTTTATCTTCTACTGGGAATAAAATATAGCTTATAAGATTTGCAATTCATCGTATTCTGTTTCTATCTACATTTTACACAGCATCCCTTTAGTTGGAAATACGTTCTACAGCACAGCACTGGCAGGTCAGACTAGGTGCTGTAGAAACCCTGGCACGCTGAACAGAGGTCAGATCTAAAGAGTCTTAATGGATTTATGTTAATGTGAATCATGAGTTTCCTACATAATGGGAAAGCAAAGGGAACAATAGATCTGTTTATATTCAGTCGTTACAGCAAGTTATGGCTTTATGACAGTAACTAAATGGAATTCAGCCACTACTAAGCTTATTTTGTTGTTGAGGTTATTACATCAGCAAATAGCAACAAACAAATATTTGTAACTTTTTCAAATGTTTGTTCTTGTTTATAATGCTCCTTGTCTACATCTGGATTTACGATTCAGTCGGTAAATTAAGTGTCAGATGAGCATAAACCTGAATCAGCGGCTGCTGTTTGAGGTTTGGACCATTTAGTTGCTGCATGGTCAAAGAAGAGGAAGAAAAGGAAAAAAGCAGTTTCCAGCAAGCCGGTTCTTCTGCGGTCGGATCCGCTCTCGTTCTAACGGAGCGAGTCACTTTGACGTAATGAGGACACGAAAACATCTCATTAGAAACTGCCAGCTATGATTAAACTTCATTAGCTCTCTGTTTCTCTCAGTTGCTGTTTCTTTCCTCCCATCCCTCTGCTCTTTCTGCTGGATTTGTCTTTCATGTCGAGTTTGTGGTTCCTCGATGTTTCAGACATCTCAATGTAATGTTGGGAAAGGAAAAAAAAAAAAAGGTAGAGAAAATGCAACTGAACTTTAACTCGAGCCTCAAATTGATTCACGATAGCAGATAAGCTGACGAGCTTCATTTCTCTTCCCTGTCAAACCCCACATGATAATTATTCCCAGAGGTAAATCAAAATAATTCCTCTCCAACTTTATTCAATGATGTGTAATTGATCTGTTTTCTTCGTTGGCATCTTTTGCTTCTGATTTTATCCATTTTTCCATCTATCACCATTGATGGATGCCTTATAATTGTCTTTTCTCCCTTTAGAAGCAGTGCCTAAAAGTAAACTTCCTCTCTTTTGCTTCTGATTTTTTTTTTTTTAGAATATTGTTTTCTGAGTTCTTTACATTGTTGAAGAATAACCTTTGACTATATGTGTAAAGAAAAATCACACTGCCATAATAAAAAAAAAAAAAAACAATTCCACAGACATTGCTAAAAATCTGTATTTAAGTTTCAGCAGAGCTGTTTTTATTACAGCCAGACTCAGAAAGCTTGCTGGAATATGGTGCAAAAGGTTAAATCAAATTTGTAAAAACTGGTGGCTGCAAACTGCCTCAGTTAATTAATGCGTAGTATAAAGAGAAAAAGTTTTGTTCTTTCCTGAAAATTCTTGTTTCTCCTAAAGGCAGTATGCCAAAGTTTGGCAGTCAGATGGACCTCTGATACTGAGGACACAGTTTAATCACTGGTATTTATTCATCATAATTATATTGGGAATCATGTGACCTCTGTGTGGGAGTCACGCGGACCTGCCCTTTATCAGAGTCCAGCATGCAGTTGGTTAGGAATAACCTCCAGGTCAGCAGGGGCCAGGCGGGTTCACAGACAGATGCTGGCCTGGTCTGAGATTTTTCACAGCCAGAGGAAGTGGGAAGACTGGCGTTAGAGCTGATTGGTTGGAGCAGAAGCTGATCTCTTACTGTAACTGGACAAATATACTGTAGCTTCCTCACAATAACCTACAAGAAGCAATCCAGAAGCATGTTTTAGTATTATATGCTCATATTTGGACCTGCCTTTTTCTTTTTCATGCTAGGGACACACTGTAAGCGGAAACGCGCCGATGCGCAGCAGTTTCACTTCGGCGCCCTTGTTAACAAACGGTGTCGACCACGTCGACGTCAAAATCAGCGCGCAGCATGGAGCAGTCGTTTCGGCTTCTGTTCTTTTTTCTGCGCGAGCCGTGGCAGAATTTGTCAAGCCAGGCAGGAAAATAATCAGGAACACGTTATGGAAAATGCAAGTGGAAGGATTCACAGACAGAAATGATGCTTTCTGCTTGTAAATAGTAGGAAAACAGAACAGGAGATGCAGCCGTTGTGGATTTATCATCTAGTACAGCAGAGAAGCACAACTGCCTGTCGACTGTGCACGTCTGATGTGGACAGAAAGATGAGCGTGTCGACGAGAAAATCTTTGCGTTTCCACATGCGGTGTGTGCCTAGCATCACCCAGAAAGTCTCCAGCTACAAGAGCAGAGGTGATAGCTGAAACATTTTCATCAAAACAATGTTCGATATTGGCTTTTATACCAAGACCCAATATTGTCCAACTCTGAATTTCCGATATCAAGCAATAACGATATGTGCAGACAACTGTAAGGTTGTATCTCTCATATTTTGAGAGATACAATTATATTCTGCTCCGAGAGCAAAGATGACAAAATAGCCTTGCCTCAGCCAGAGGAGTTCATTTTGGACATCTGGCTGCCATGTACTGTAGATGAGTTTCCTGAATACAAACATTGTCATTTGCACGCGCAACCATGGGGCAAAAACCCTGTGCTTGTACTGCAGTCTTTGGCCAAATACACACTCATATAATTCACATCAAGGTAAAGTAACCTGGCGAAACAAGCAGAGATTGTTGCGTTTTAAATTATATTTTGTAAATCTGTATTTTGATGACAAATAAAAAGAGTTGCTCAGAGTTGTTGTTTTGTGTTTCTGTTACCCTTATACTAACTGGGCATCACCCAGAAACGCCAATTTTTTTGTTAAAACATGGCTTTTGTTAGTGTTGAACCTCATTTAAAATTTACCTGAAAACCTTGAGTTAGAAAGTGTCTTAAACTTTCGTTTAGACTCTTTGTTCAAACAAAAATCGGCCACAACAGTCCGCTGTCTACAGCAGATTTAGGCTCCGCTCCGGTGTCGTCTTCACCACCTCTGGTCTAGACCCTGGTCTGGGCTCTGGTCCACACAGGAACAGACTTTCAGTTTGGGATTATACCAGGAAGCTTTCCTGAAGACAGTCACTCTTACTGTCCCATTATCACCATTTTTAACTGTTTACATGAATTACCATTTTGATTTTTGTAACCGAACAAATACCAGGACTCAAACATTATATTTCCCCAATATTTTCACATCATATCATGACCTCATCCACATTAAAAGTTGAGTCTTGCATGTAAAACACACGTCTTCTCCTAGTTCAATAATGCTTTTCCTGTGCTTTCTTGCCCCCTGATTATGTGCGCTTCTTATCTATGACGTTGCGCTTCTTATCTAATGTTTCTGACAACTTGGTAACTTAAAGGGACTTGAGGCAAGATTAAGAAACGAAACTCACGACTGCCGCGATTGGCGCTTCAAGTAACTGCAGCCACGAGCCAAGCCGTCACGGGAGCGTGCACAAACTGAAGCTATGATGCTGTTTACTCACCTTTTTCTCCGTAGTTACACTTTGTAGTGGTCTTTCAGTTGATCTTGATCGTTTGCTGACGGCAGAATAATCCATAACAATCGCTTACAGTGTTTGAATTTACCGCGACCGGCTTCGTCCTATATCAAAACAGCGGATGTAGCGTCATGCGATGTCACGTCCGCATGGCAGAGCTGGAAAACTATAATGTTGTTTACTAAGCTTTTTCTTCGTAGTTACAATTTTTAGTGGTCTTTCAGTTGATCTAGATCGTATTCTGACGGCAGAAGAATCCATAACTATCGCTTACAGTGTTTTTATTTAACGTGACAGTCTTTGTCCTGCATCAAAACTGCGGATGTAGGTCATTTGACGTCACGTCCGCAGGTCAGCGCGGGAAATTCGGACACCGAATTGCAGCGCATTTTGCAGCACACAGCCTGTTCAAGGCAATGGAGAGAAACATGGGTGGAAACGTTATTTTTGGTATTTAGCGCTCATCACCCATTAGTATTAAAAAAAGGGACATTCATGTTTGGTTTTTTTCAAATTCCTGCCTCAAGTCCCTTTAACCAACAACTTAAAACCAGACATATTATAAGCAGCTTTAAAGCAAGTCAGTCTGTAGCAGCAGCAGCTGCACTGTAGTCACATGACTCTGAAAGGAATGCTGGGATATGAAGTTCTTCAAGAATAACAAGGACTTTTCTATATGCTAATGGAACAATATGACGCAAGATTTTGTAACACAATAACGGGATCTTGCAAGATTTCACCAGTAAAAAAATATCTACCAATTCAGGTTCAGGAGGCAGACACTCTCTCTACCTTTAAGATCAGACTTAAAACCTTCCTTTTTGATAAGTCTTATAGTTAGGGATGGTTAGCCATCCCTTAGTCAAGCTGCTATAGGTTTAGACTGCTGCGGGACGTTCATGATGCACTGGGTCATCTCTGCTTCTCCATGTAGAAACCTGTGACAGTATTGCATCATTAACCGTGTTTCTCCTCTCTCTGCAGATCTGGCTGGATGACGTTGCAGTGTTTGTTGGTCTCTCTTTCTGACTTCTCCACCCCAGCCAGTCGAGGCAGATGGCCGCCCTACCTGAGCCGGGTTCTGCCGGAGGTTTTTCCTCCCTGTTAAAAGGGTGTTTTACTTCCCACTGTCGCCACCCCTCCGTGCTTGCTCAGGATGGGGGATTGGACCGGGTCAAGTCAAGATTCGATCCAATCTGTTGGTTTCCTTAAGGCAGGTACACTCTACAGGAAAATCAGCCCGATTTATGTCCCAAAGCCAGCAAATGTCCAATTGTCAGATGTTTGCAAAAGACATTGCATCTGATCGTATGGTGTGATGTGAGTTACGAGTGATTTTGTTCGATCCGATCCGCTCGGATGGCCTCGGAAGGAGAGATCGTAGATAATGAACATGTGTAATATTGCAACTAGAAATCCTGGTGTGTGTGATGTTCCGAGAGGACCCGAACACGCACAGTGTTCACAGCTGTGCAAAATCAAAAACACTGCTCTCATTGGGAAATCACGTGGAGCCTCCCGGAACAACAGCCAATCAAAACACAAGAGCTAACAGCTGACTAACAGCTGACTGACGGAAAAGGAAGTAAACATGAACAAAGAACACATAGCCATTAGCTTACAGCCCTTCTCTCCAAGCTCTCTAGTGTTTGTGGCCATTTTTATTCACCTCCAACTTGCGGTCATACAGCCACATTGTTATTACTCTCCATGACTTTTTCCACAATGTTTTTTTCTATCTATGCGTGGTTTTTTCCCACAATGTAAGAGGCTGAAAAGTCTGCTACATTTGTTTATTCTAAAGTCTCGTCACAAAGTCTCATCACTGAAGTCTCGCCGCGAAGTCTCGTTTGATATTGCGAGATTTGGGATGTTGATAGTGAAGAGCCGATTCTCTGCTGACGAAGCAGTTAGTGTGGGGTGCTCTCCGTCGTCTACACCCCACACTATATGATCAGAAGAAGCAAAACTTGTGTGATTTGTCTTTTGTAATCATCAAGTGTGTGGTCTCTACATCTATGAAGGTCTGTCTTCCTTTTTTTGAATCTATTAATTTTCTCTTTCTTTTCATTCCCCTGGGTGATTATTTCCACTTTAATGACAAAAAACTCATCTATCCAATTAAATCTTTCCTATCAGAGCTTCCAGATGATGTGTTTACATGGACAGGGGGAAAAGTGATCTGATTGGTTGGATTTATTTGATAGACAGATATGTTCGTAATGCTTTTAACATGCGCAATGCTCCAAGTTAGTGAGAAGAGGGGTTTTCTTTTTTAAATTTATAATCTTTTGACCATCGAAATGCTCAGTAATTATTAACTCTTTCAGTGGGGATTAAAAAAATACAGCCATATAACGGGTCTGTAGGGGACTCACAGCTGAAGCACATGATTATGAACAGATCCACTATGGATCCGGGGCAAAGGTGCAGCTACAGCTTTAGCTCTGCCTAACATCAGAATTTCCAGTCAGAACGCGTATCATTGGCAGATCTGTTCGGCTGTGCATGCGGACTCCTATATGACTCCGCAAGGCGGGTCCAAGGCAAACAGCGCAGCTGCCGCGGCGCCGTCCATTTGCTGTCTGGGACTGCCTTACAGCACAGTCCTGCTCTATTTCGCTTACGTCGTCTTCCCTGAATCTGCTACGCCACGCAACCACCACGTGGTTCGAGCACGCAAAGAGACAAAATTCCACAGAAATGATCGGAATGAGTGAGTGTTTTTTTTAATTTACTTCATTTTTTTCCCCATTTTTAAATAAAAAAAACCTTAGGTATAATTTTTCCAGTTTTAGTTTTTTATTATTTTTTTTTTGGGGGGCGTTTTGGCTAATTGATATTTTTTGACTCTTGTTAAATTTTTCATTTTTGGTAGATTGATTCATTTTGTGATTGGATCCTCTTTTCATTTTTCCCCAGTTTATATGGACATTTTTTCCTGCTGATCGGATTGTAAAAAGGTTTAAACCACCCCTCTCGTTCAGATTGAAAATTTTTTCCGATTGAAGCTGACATGTTTACATAACGTATTTTTTATTCTGATTGGCGTTTGATCGGATCAAAACTGCGGCATGAAAAAGCAGTCAATGTCATGAATTGACGCTATACAAATAAAGTTGAATTGGATTAAATTGGTCCGAAAAAAAAAACGATACCAATATTTTGCAACATCACATTTTAATGCAGATATTGGTAGGCCAATAATTGGACGTGCCTAATCAAAACAATTTTTCAAAGATAGTACATCCACAGAACTTCTGGAGGGGTGAAGACTAAAAGAATTAATTTTAATGAAAACTTTTATAGCACATAAAAAATGGTTTTATTAATTTGGACGGGTCCAAATAATATAAATATGTACATTTGATTTCCATACTTACATTTACACTGAAGGATTCTGCGCCATTAGCATTAGCTCAGGAGTCACTAGCTCGTTTGCTCAGTGTAGAAATATAGCGTCTTGCTTGCCTTACATTTCTCAAATTCATGTGGACTAAAAAACAAAGCAGGATGAGGGTGAAGGTAGCAAAGTGCTTCAAAGGCCCCATGGATGCTGTCCTCCTGGAAATGCAAGTTAAACATTTGCTAAGTTAGCCGGGTCTGTAATGTTGCTAATGCTAATTGAGAAAGCGAGTGTGGGTCCACCACTTACTGGTGGGTAGAATTAAACGTGTAGCTATCCCATTTAACCTCACAAAAAAACAGGTCATGCATGGAGAGGTTTTGTGGATCACACAAAAATGGTGAATATCCCAGTTTTACCCAGACATTATCAAAAGACAAATCTAGAAGATGATGACTCTCATTAAATTCCTTGGTCTCAGTACCATGAAAGCAAACGCAAACATCTGTTCAGGACCAATTTCCAACATATAAAAGAGGAAAAGAAGGCTGCCTGGAAGAGTTTGTCCTTCAGCTGCTGTGGCCACAGCTGCAAAATGAGGAAATAAGAGCCACAGCTTCCAAAAGCTGATGGATGACCTCAAGGTATTTAGTTTGTCCACAACGAGAATGCATTCTGTGAAAAAAGAAAAGAAAATACAGACTTTTCTCTATCTTTCCATATGTGCTTAACCAGATAAATACTGAAGCAGTGAACAATAACCTCACTGAAAGAATCACAAGCAGTCCAGTTATTAAAAATGGCTGTTTTGTCATGTCTTTATCATTTATTTCATTCATAGACATAATTACAAAAAAACGGCAACTTTTTGGATAAAAAAAAATTACCCCAAAAGTTCCCGTTTTCTGAATTTAAGGGAGCAAAAAGATAAATAATCCACAACAGATTTTAAAAAAGGCTCTCAAAAAATAGTATAACCAAAACCAGATGAATAAAATTATTTAAACACAGTTCTGGTCATTTTAGACTAAAGGGCATACGTAAGTATCATGGAACATTTCCCAACTCTACAGATTATAAGATCCTAAGGAATGGAGTCACAGAGGTGTCAATTAAAGGCATATGCATGGGTGAAATTGAGCCTCCCCCTGTAGTCCCCTGAGTTGGACAAGTGGGAAGCATTTTCTTGCCTATCTGGTCATTCTCTGTGCTGGCAGCACTGACTTTAGCTTAGCTTAGCAGAGTTGCTGTAATCTGGCGTTTCCAACTAGCACCACTTGGTGAAAGTGAACTAATTAACTCGGGATTTTTTTCCAATTACGTTTTGTGACCCGCACATTCTGATCGAGTACAAATGACAAGCCAAGTTCACATCAAAGGACGGACATAGGGGCATTCAATGGGGGAACTATATGCCACAAATTACAGGCGAAGCACAGGCGAAGCACCGCGGGTAGTAGCAAAGACAGCAGGCATGTGCAGCATCCCCAGCTTCCATAAAAGGGTTGCTGGCGGATGCTGATGCTGAAATCGGCTTGTTATTTGTATTTGATCAGAACGTGTGGGTCACGAAACATAACTAGAATATATCTCAAGTTTATTAGTTCACTTTCGCCAAATGGTGCTAGTTTGAAATGCCAGATTACAGCAGCTCTGCAAAGCTAAGCTAAAGTCAGTGCTGCCAGATTCAGAGAATGACTCAGTCAGTTCGAAAATGCTTCTGCCCACTTGTCCAACTCAGGGGACTGTGGGAGGAGGCTCAATTTCACCCAGAGGTGGCAAATGCCTTTAAGACGTGTGCAGAAGTTGTGACGGTTTGGCTGAGGCCTTGTTTTGGGGGAAAACGTCTTAGGTTGTTAGGGGTGCCAGCCAGGTCTCTCTCCTGGCATGTAAGATAAACAAAGAAAAAAACTCTCCTTCCCAAAATAGCCTATATAAACCCCACAAAGGATGAAAACAATTAATGCAAACACCCTCAATTAAGAAACAGAACAAATAACCCAACACTGTAGAATGCACATGTCAATATATTTAAGTAAACACACAAAAAAAACACCGACATCACAAGATACAACACAATTTACTACACAACAACACCCATAGAACAGAAAGATCTGAATGGAAAGAGAAATCCAGTCCGGCACATATAAATTGCCCAACCATGAGGGGTATTCTGTTTTCAGTTCGCTCCAGTCCGTTCCCAGCCACAGACGCAACAAAACAAAACTCCACTCCGGGTTTTCCGTTTGTTCGTGCACGCGTTTTTAGTTCGTTCCGGCCCGTCGCCAGCATTAAATGCTGCAAAACACAATTCCACTCCAAGTCTTCCGTTTGTTCGTTTGTGTGTGTACAGTTCGTTCCAGTCTGTCACCAGCAGTACATACTGCAAAACATAATCCACTCCAGGTTTTCCACCAACACCAGCACGGAAACAGGAGCGCGTTCAGTCCTCCGCCAACTCCACAACTTTAGCTGCAAGCCCCGACAAAACAGCAAAGTATGAGACTTACGACCTTAGAGAGGGATCCCGAAAGTCTCGAGATGGTCTGTTAACCATCGGCCCGCGATCGGGTTAATTCTTCCTCGTGAGCTCTGTGTACACCTGCACGCCACCTGGAATCATCTGATACGGAAGTCGAACCCAGCTCTCTCTCTCGAGAGAGAGAGGCCAAACCCCCTCAGCCTTCTTAAAGGTTCCGGCAGAGTGGGAAAAAAAAAAAAAAGAAAAAGATGAACCCAGGGAAAACAACACACGACGGTGACGCATCCTTGAGCTGTCACACTCCTCCCCCCCTGAAAAAAGATGCAACGTTCCACGAAGGCATCGCCCGCTAAGTGAAACCCTTGAAATCTTCCTCATCACTGTCCTCCACAAATATCTCCATGACCCGCCGTCTTTGCTCTCTATCCACCTCCACTGCGGAAGGATAACAAGGTTTAAGTTGAGATATGTGCACAATGCGCAAGTCCTCACCAGTGTCTTCCAGAACAACCTGGTAGTTCAAGGGGCCCATTCTTTGGGTGATTCTATAGGGTCCTTTCCATCGTGGAGCGAGTTTGGCAGAATAAGACACGTCAGCCTTTGAACTGGGGGTGAGTCCGAAGCCATACACGTTCGTTAACTTCAAAGGCAGCATCCCTCCGTCCTTTGTCATAGTATCGTTTCTGCCTCCTGCGTGCTTTTTCCATGTTGTTTGACCACCTCTTTTTGTTGCTCCTGAATGAAGCTGGTCAGTGTAGAGGTTATTTGGTCCATTTGTGTAGTGACTGAAGCTGTTAGCTGCTCCATAGTAGATTTTGTCTCTGCCTGGAGACGTAGTTGGGCCTCCATCATATCCTGTAACTTCTCCTGCATGTTTTGAACAAGGGTATCCTTCATTGTCGGGGTTCCTCCTTCCAGGTCACAACCAGAAGCCAGGCCATGGATTTTGCAGGGGGCTAAAGGAGCAGTGAGCCCACACACTGAAGTAATGTCCATATCCAGCAGGGAGTAATCAGAGGGAATGTCCAACACAGGTGTGGGACGTGTCGGCTCGTCTCCCATGCTCACGGATAGCTCTGAGCTGGCAGCCATTTTGGGTTTGTCGTTAACTCAAGAAGGTTTCTTGTCCTCAGTGTGTTTTCTTTCCTGGTTGGGTATTAGGATTAGTTCTGTTTATTTCCTTCAGTCCCATCTGGGGTGCCAATTTTTATGTGACGGTTTGGCTGAGGCCTTGTTTTTGGGGAAAACGTCTTAGGTTGTTAGGGGTGCCAGCCAGGTCTCTCTCCTGGCATGTAAGATAAACAAAGAAAAAAACTCTCCTTCCCAAAATAGCCTATATAAACCCCACAAAGGATGAAAACAATTAATGCAAACACCCTCAATTAAGAAACAGAACAAATAACCCAACACTGTAGAATGCACATGTCAATATATTTAAGTAAACACACAAAAAAACACCGACATCACAAGATACAACACAATTTGCTACATAAGCAACACCCATAGAACAGAAAGATCTGAATGGAAAGAGAAATCCAGTCCGGCACATATAAATTGCCCAACCATGAGGGGTATTCTGTTTTTTTCAGTTCGCTCCAGTCCGTTCCCAGCCACAGACGCAACAAAACAAAACTCCACTCCGGGTTTTCCGTTTGTTCGTGCACGCGTTTTTAGTTCGTTCCGGCCCGTCGCCAGCATTAAATGCTGCAAAACACAATTCCACTCCAAGTCTTCCGTTTGTTCGTTTGTGTGTGTACAGTTCGTTCCAGTCTGTCACCAGCAGTACATACTGCAAAACATAATCCACTCCAGGTTTTCCACCAACACCAGCACGGAAACAGGAGCGCGTTCAGTCACTCCGCCAACTCCACAACTTTAGCTGCAAGCCCCGACAAAACAGCAAAGTATGAGACTTACGACCTTAGAGAGGGATCCCGAAAGTCTCCGAGATGGTCTGTTAACCATCGGCCCGCGATCGGGTTAATTCTTCCTCGTGAGCTCTGTGTACACCTGCACGCCACCTGGAATCATCTGATACGGAAGTCGAACCCAGCTCTCTCTCGAGAGAGAGAGAGGCCAAACCCCCTCAGCCTTCTTAAAGGTTCCGGCAGAGTGGGAAAAAAAAAAAAAAAAAGATGAACCCAGGGAAAACAACACACGACGGTGACGCATCCTTGAGCTGTCACAAAGTACATGTGTCTGCATAATCCAGTTGTGCATAAATAAAAAATGTCTAAATTCTCATATGAGAAAATTACACATATAATGTTTGTGTAGCTTGTCTGTGAGATATAACTGAAAAAGTTGGAATTTAAAGAATTACAAATGGTAACTGTAATTTATGATTACAGTATCTTCATTATGAATTTATGAACTAACAGTTATTAGTTTACTATAAAAACTACAACAGAGTAACAGACATTTTCCATTCCATCCAAAACATGCCATCAAAAATCTGGAGGAAGACTGGAGTATGATTTAAATAAACTACCCACTTTGTTTGTGGATATGCCAACTGTTTAATGTGCCCGATGTAATACAGTGTCAGGATTTGTTGAAGATACTGTACACGTGGGAGCGTCCATCTTTATTATTGGGCAGCATGTTAGAGGTCTTGTGTTTTAAAAAATCCCTCAGTGGGTGTGTAGAGTTCACAAAAGTTCATGTGAGAGTTGACAAAAGAAAAAAAGTTACCTGTTGACTGCCCTTACAATCCCAGTGAAGTTCTGTTAATTAAACCAGTTCTGATTAAACAAGTCAGCAACGCCTCATCAGTCACTCGATTACTTTTTCTATCTTTTCCTTTATTGGCAGTCTAGGTGCAACTCAGTGCATCACTGCCTCTCACTGTTAATTACACATCACTGCTAGCCTGCTGTTCTCATCAGCAATCTATATCTTATGATGTCATCTTATGATGTAGACCAGAAGATTTAATATGGGATTACCAAGCGACAGCTGGGAGATTACTGTCAAAAATATGTCACAGGGTCACATACACCTAACACTGTGCATCATAGTGGTTTAAGATTTATTACTGGCTGTAGTTGCCTCACTCACCATTGTGACTTGTATGCCAAGCCAAGGGGCTGTGGAGAGAAAAGGGACTCATTCCCTTTGTGTATGTGTGTGTAATATTTCATTTGTAAGCTGTGTTAACTAGTCTGAATGTAACTTTGGATACTTGCAAATGCATGTTCAAATGCACACACACATCTCTAAGAATCAAGCACACAAAATAAATTACACAGACAAAATTACAAAAATGCACAAAAATTAATATTATACCCAAATTTTCTGGATTTCCACATTGGCTTCACTGTTGTCCATCGGAGCTTGCCGCTTGATGTATCATCAACATCAAGAAGCACCTATATCCATGTTAACAAAAAAACGGGAGTTATTCTCAAAGTCAATTTAAAACAACAAGATCTTATTTTTCTTTCGATGCAAAAGCTCTCAATTGCACAGCGTTTTCAGGCTAGAAAAATGCTGAATTGTGACGTTAAAGACTTATTTTTTACAGAAGAACAGATTTATCTCTTGGAATTCTCTGGCTGTCTGCCCAGTTACATTATCTAGCTGCAGGTATTGCCATATATATGCTTCCATTGTCATGTTAACTTCACTTAGCTGTCACTTCTTAGATTAATTATTTCTATCCTTGGGTGTTACTTCACAGAGGATCATGATGCAACTGCTCAGGTTTGACTGTTAGCTTCAATTAGCTGTTGGCGTTTATTTCCCTTCAGTCCGATCAGTCATCATGACAACAGAGACAGAGAGAGATGTCACTGTACATGTGGATGTGTGACCGCGCGGTGACGGATAGGAAACCATCCACATGTCTCAGCTGACAGTCAGTTGACACATTTCATCAAACGCTGGCTGTCAAGTGTAAACATGTGAATGACAGATAATACTCGTGTCTGTGTGGACACTGCGGCTGTGTGTGAACAGTAAAAAGGGAAAGAAAAAAATCTGTGATTATTGCTCTGCCTATTATTCAGCTGTAATTAATTTTTAATGACATGCTGTGTGGAAGTAAAATTTGTGTCTATGAATGTGTTAGCTTGAAGCATGGGAGGCCCGAGGAAGAATTCCTGGTTTCTATTGAAGATGCATTATTGATGCTCTGAATCAAAAATTCATATACTGCTGAATCTGCAGGCTGAGCTCACACAGTATTTCTTAAAAACACATTTTTTAAATTTCTTATGACATTAAGCCAGCACCTTCATTCATAAATATGTTTTGTAATAAGAAACCTATTGCATGTTTGTCCATGTTTTAGAGCTTATATGATGTCACTAATCTATGTATTATCACCTAAAATAACCCAAAGCTTTAAAAAGTAGGCCTGTGCTTTAATATTTTATGCAACAGAAACTTGGATTTACCCGTTAGCTCTGACCTCTAGGTTGAAAGACTCATTCTAGCAACTGTGGCCACTATCTCCTTATAGTTCCTAGATTTCCTTATATGGTGAAAATCTTCAAGTGGTGTCATTCACATTATCCACTGCCACCATTTTGTATGTGCTTATGTAAAGTTTTTGCAATGCAAAGAACAAGTAATCCACCACTATTCTCCCATCATGGCACTTTCTGGTTATGTCTTTGAGAAAACATGTCTTTGATAGCAAGGACAAGTTTACCCTTCTCAGCTTGCCTGGATTTGTTTGTACTGTAGACTTCTCAGAGTGTTGTTTATATGAAGAAGTCCCAGTATGAGGCTGACTTTGATGGGAGGGTAGAAGCTAAAAGTTGAGTGTTTCAACACTAAGGGGCATGAGTCTGAACCTCAAGCTGTAAGTAAACAGATTCTAGTAGGACCACGCTTAGACTGAGTAAAAAGTAGGCATGTAATGATATAAAAAACTTATGTCACTGTTATTGTGACCAAAATTATCACGGTTATCAATATTATCGTGGTATTGGTGAAATATGTTCAAAATGTTCAAAACGCTCTTATACATACTCTAAAATCTTTTCACCAAGTTTCAATTAAGAAAAAAATAGTAACGAGCACAATGGACTTTCTGTTGGCAATACATGTAAACATATAAATGTGCGGTAAAGATGCATCTTATGACTATAAGAGGGTTCCTCGCTTTATGCAATATTGTAGATAAGAACCAAGAATACTTTTCTTCACATTCAGAGCTCAAGACTTGATCTAGTCCTTCAGAAGAACTGGTTCAGAAAGAAAACTTTAACCGTTTCATGTACCTTAGTAGAAATCATTTGTTCATATCACAGCAACACTACCATATTGAATGTGGCAGAAACATTAAAATAATACCCTACGCGGTGCTTTCTGCCATGTTTTCAGAGGCTAAACATGCAAATTGTGTCTGAGGGACTGCTGCTGCTTTTCCTGGCTATGAGCAGCATCATTTTTCAAAGTACGATAATCACAGTTTTACGATAATTAAAATCTGAAACGGTAATACTAATTGTCAGAGAATTATATCCTGATTTGTCTTTTTTATCGATTATTGTTAAATCCCTAGTGCAAAGGCAGCAAAGACAGCTAACTGTAAGCTTAACGGAGACATACTGCTCTAATCTCTGAATATACCCCCTCATACAGCCCCTGTCTTCTGTCTCTCCACCACCTTGTCATTGCCTGTGAAAAAGGTATATCCTTCTGCAGTGAGCCTACGGCAAAATCTATGAAAATTTTAGGCTACGGGGGGGATTTTTGTCCAAGCTGCAGATGAGACATTCTTACCACTCTGAAGAATGTTTTTATATTTTGTTTTCACACTAGATCCACGTAAACTTGGTGCAGACACCCTTGTACCTGTTAATATAATATAATATAATATAATATAATATAATATAATATAATATAATATAATATAATATAATATAATATAATATAATATAATATATCCCCTTGTTTACCTTTATATTCACAATATCCAGTGTGTTTTTCAGGTTTGTTTATATTTTTGTCTAAGAATGTCTTCATTTCTTAATTTCCTGACTGGCAACGAGTTCTGAGCATTAAAATCTGAAACGATAATACTAATCGTCGGGGAATTATATCCCGATTTATCTTTTTATTGGTTATTGTTACATCCCAAGTTAAAGCTCAGGGCCGGTTTATACTTGCTGTTGGCAATGCATCCATTTATGAATCATGGCTGTCACGTGTTCCTAGCATTTATTTAGACACGAGTACACTTGTATTGACGTGAGATAACATGTCACATGCAGGTAGTGAAATATTGACCTGCATGCTAGAGGTGCTCATGTGTAGAAAAGCATGAGATCAGAGGTTTAGGGCACGGTCTCACGGGTTTCCTTTAATCGTGACAAAAGTGTTTTAATCGTGACAAAAGTGACCATGTGACCCTGCCCTTAGAAGAGTGCCTCTCGGATTTTGTCCACAACTACCTGCATCTTTGTTATGTTTGCACAGTGACAAACACTTGTGCTGCAGCAACAGTTCAAGGTAAACTGTTGTTTGTGGAGATGCACAGCAAATACGTTGTGACCGGCAGATTGGCCTTTCGGTCAAAGTGCTCCATAGTTCTCCCAGCGGAGACCGCCAGTATTGAGCTTTTTGGCTGCCCCGTGCTCCTCATGTGCTGCAGCACAGCTTGAACACAAACGTTGTGACGCTGCCACATGCGTCCACAGCAAGTATAAACCAGCCATAAGAGGGGGGGCTGTGAGCGTGGAGCAAATGATCGACACTCCTTGAACTGAGTTACCTGTAGCTAAGAGCTTGATTTCCAATTTAAAGACACACAACAGAACTTTTAACAGTTTTCTCAGTGACGTGCCCCCTATTGGCAGCTAAACTAGCACCCATCTTGTATTGTACCTGTACTGTAATTTACTCCTGCCAGTAAAAGACAGTCTTATCTCGACTCTTGTTCGGTCCCTTCCTCTTTCTTTTCCTCTCTTCATCAGGTAATGTTTCCTTGCGTTTCTTTCCCGAATCCGACATGATGTGCGTTCATATTTGGTTCATTTCCCTTTGCTAGGAAGTGACGCGGTGCACAACCAAAAGTTGGCTTCAACGTCACAGTCACGTCCCGGACGGGAAACTTACATACAGCAGTTTCTGAGCCCCAGGACGCCTCTGGGCAGCGACAGCTTGAAAATGGATGTTGGTGTGCCGTCAAACGTTGTGTCTTTAAGCAAACACTGTTGCACCCCCCCCTCCACGATTTGGTGCCACCATGACTTCCACCCAGTGTAACTTTTTTCTTTCGTCTATTCTTTAAATTTTTGTTAAATGAAAGTAACAATACAGGAGGAAGATGAAGGAAGAATCACCAACATTCAGGATTTCATACAGCTGATTGAAACAATTGGCCCGACCCATCCCATTTGAATGAAATTTGAACTTTGACAGTATTGATTTGGATTGTGTGTGTAAAATGTTCACTTTTTGTTTTTTTTTTTGTCATTTTTGTAAAAAAAAAAAAGATTAGTGTCTTACATTAAGCATGTTTATTCCAATCAGGCTTTAAATTCAAATGCTTGTGTCCATTTAAACAAAGCTACTTGAAATAATTACAAACCCTTTGGAGTCATGATGGATGCAGAGCCATTCTTATATCTCTCAACAAATATTTTCTTTCCTGGGATGCAAATGTGAATACAAACCGAGGCAGAGAGTACCCCATGGACAGGCCCTCGGTTCATCAGCGAGACAAACAACCATGCACACTCAACCCAGACATCAATTCAGAATCACTAATCAAACGTATCACTATGGACTGTTCAAGGAGAGTAAGCCCATGAGGCTGTGCAGTCCAGATGGAAAACATCTTTTGATTACACTATTTTTGTTTTCTAAACCTCAAACTGTATAGGTTGAAATGACCTAAAAACATGGCAGGTTGTATGTATGTATCAGACCAAATTCTTATGAAAAATCTGATTTTAAAAACAAAAAAAAAAAATGACTGAAGAAAAGTGTTTAACATATCAAACATCGGGCAGCTTTGCAGTCAGTTTAACATGCCTCAGATGGTTAAACTATGAATAATCAAAGTATGGCGCTCTTTTCTTTCTCTAATGTTTGTCCTTACAGTGGAGCAAAGTCAGCTGAACAATATGAGACCAGCAGTTCTCAAAACCCAACACTGCAGAAAGAAATATAGAAGTCATGCCTTCCTGTATGACTCCTCAGCAGAAACAGTATCATCTGTGTCTGACAGCTCCTGCTGACTCCAAGCATTTCTTCTTCTCTCCCACTGTCCTGAGTGACTTATGATCATCTCACGCATTGAAATTAAACAGTACCCAGATGATAACAGGCTGTTTGGTGGGTTGGACGATGGGTGGAAGAGTTATGAGTGGGAAGACGGAGGGAGAGTTGTCGTAGGAGTAGAAGCGCTAAGCAGGTGTCAGAGGTCAGCGTATCCCACCGCTCAAACCGTTATTCTGACAGAAGCAGTGTATGATGCTCCGAGGTAATGCTCCGTTCGAGCACCAGCTGTGGGACCAGCGAAAACATTACAGGAAAATGCAGCAATGAAATGTCCAGCAACTCTTCCGTTGTCTTCCTTCTCCCTCAGCTTACAGTAACTCCACATCTTGTGAAAAGCTATTTAAATGTAAGGGAAAGCGGACAGTTTCAGCTCGATACGCATCGTCTCGACGTCAGTTTATGCTGGCATAATGTAAATCTTTAAAAATGGATTCCCTTCTCAGAGCACATTCACTATTCGAGAAGTAAAGGGTGAAAAAAATGAGCTTTAAATAAAGAGAAAGGAAGAATTTAACATACTGTTTCATGCTTCTGCTCAACTTCAAAGTTTCAGCTCCGTTGGAGCATTCATCATGCAGACGTGCATTTCAAGGTGAAGTCAGTCTGAAGAGAGGACTCAACATGCATCAACAAAACATTCATACCCACTTTCATACACAGCTTTCTAAAGTTTATAAAAGCTAAATTACACTTTTCTGGAGTTGTGTAAATTCTTTCTCAAAAGAAGTGGACTGGACATTACATAACTGCTCCAGTTGGTTATAATGGCTTAGATACTGTAACTGAAGTGTGTTTTCCTGTGACTTTTTCAGTCGAGTAACACTCAGATTTATTGCTGGTAGCGTGGCGTAAAGCACTCACATGTGCAGAGGATGCCCAGATGATGTCACAGCGGCTTTCTCTGCCAACCCAGCAACTGTTTATGTCAACGCTTTCAGATTTCTTACTAGTACTCATCAGAAAAGATTCTTTTTCATTTTAAATCATGCTTCTTATTTTCTGCTGTAAAATGTTTAAATGTCTCTGTACAGGACTTTAAATCACCCTGATCTTATTTTATTTTTGCTTTGTGTCTTTACTTAATCTCTTTCATTCCTTTTTTTCCGTACTTTTTAATGCTTCCTCTGCACCCTGCTGAAATGCCTTTATTGTTTTATGTGAAGCAGTTTAAACGGTGTTGTACATGAAATGTGCAATGTAAATGAACTTGCTTTGCCCATACGGCTGCCATGTTCCAGGACCAGCAAGGGTCTTGCTAAGAGGCACAAAGCGGTTCATCTTCAATGCGAATCAGGGGTCCTCCAGCCCCCAGGTCCCAAGTGCTGATTATGGTATTTTGGCGACTCATGAACACAACAGATTGAGAAAAATTATATTTCATTTACATTTGAGATGTATTTACAAATCGACTACATAATAAGGGGGGGGATTAAGTTGAAATTGAAAATAAGAAATAATAAAAACATGAACATTTTTATGAAAATCATGACATTGATTTTGAATTGTGGTTAAACAGAGACATGAAAAACAAAAAAATAAAACAACAAAACAAAAAAATAAAACAGGCATGTTACTGAATGTACAAGCATTTAATTCTGGAGCGCCATCATGCTCCAGACCATGATGACACTTCAGCACTAAACCTTTGTTTTAAAGGAGTGCAGCACAAGTTCCAGGGGTTTTTTCCAGAAGTTCGCCCCCTCTGGTGACAAGTGGAAGTGACGCTAATGTTGTGCACATCCATGAGCTGCTTTGACTGCGTTAGTCTCTAATTATAGAGACTATATTCAGTCTGAGGGCCAGAGTTAAAGACACGATGTCTACTGAAGTAATAGTTATAAATCTGCAAGTTGTCTATGGTTTGATTGTTGAGTAAACTGACGTTCTGTATGCTAACGGTAACAACAAGCTAATGCTAGCTTGTAGTTCAAATATCTAAATTCACAGGCTGAGACCACGATTACCATATTAAATTACAGCATCAACTAAATTCAACAAATTGACAAGTGTGTACTGTATGTCTTCCCTGAGAACAGTCATATGGCTGTCATATTGCCACATTTACATGCTAAAAACTTAGCATTGCAATATTATGCATCCTTATTTCCGTCAGACATCACATTTACCTTGTTAGTGAGAAGAAAACCAACCGTGGGTCCCATTTTATTCCCAGAATGGATTAGAGCTCCCTCAAATAAAAAAAAAAGAAAGAAAAAAAGCTGCTCGGATGTTTACTCCCGTCTTACTCCGGTGCCGCGCCAAAAAACGCCCCCCCTGTCGTGGGGACGGGTCAGACTCCAGTTTGGTTCTCTTCGTCTCACAAGACAAAACTTTTCTTCTTTGTCTTACTGGAGTCTGAGTTGGGGTTTGGGAGGCACTTGCTCTCCATCTTTTAGCAGCAGTCAGTGTTGTCTCAACATGCGCGGACCTGTGGTGCACAACACCACTGCAGGTGCAAGTGCAGCCAGACGAACAAGTACTCCCCCACAAGCTCCCCCCTGAGGCTTCGTACCCGAAAGTCTCGCATTGAGCATTCAGAAACAGTACTAAGAGACCACTGCAGTGAAGAAAGATCGGCTCATTCTACACATCAGGCAAATGTAAGAGCATGTGGAGGAAAGAAAAGAATAGCATTTAACATTTAAACTTGTACAATGCACCTTTAACATCACTTTGAGGCAACACGGCAATCAAGTGTTTTCTGGAACCATCAATGAAATTTCTGCATCTGTTGACAGGGATTTTGGCCCACTGTTCATGAGCAAGTGCTCTAATTTGTCTAGAACATGATAAAATCGTGATAATAATTCAAAGAACAGGAAAGTGAAAAAAGCAAAATAAAAATGTACTAAATCATAGTTTAGTAAAATGGTATGTAAAATTTTGTTTAAATAATAATAATAATAATAGTAAAAAAAAAAAAAAAAAAAAAACTGTCACAGAAAAATTACAGCACCTTGCTCATGAACAGTGAGCAGTGGGCCAAAACATCTGTCAGCAGGTGAAGGAGTCTGGTTGAACATTACAGAAATCACCTGATTGGTGTTTACACAAAGTGTTGCTCAACAAAATTTTAGCTAAAGAGCCCCATCACACTTGTTTAATTGTTTTTTTTTTTTTTGTTCGTTTGTTGATAATATCAATTTCAATTTATTTTACTGATTTTTTTTTTTTCTTTACTGATTTTTTTTCTGTCTTTAATGGAAGGGTGTGTAACCTTTCAAGTACAACTGTATATTAAGGGTGCAACAATACATGTATTTGTTTTGACCCAAACCATACAGGTGGGTCTGTATCAAACCGTGAGCACTATGTATGGAATATCTAACAACACCAAGTTTTTAAGTCATTTAGTAAAATTGTGTTCTGACACTGAGCTCTGTGTTGAAAACTCAGAGGATCTGGGTTCGACTATATTCAGATCTGGCATTTGGAACTACTGTTTTCATGTTAAGTATGACCCTGATGGTGAGCTGTTGTGGACAAAAGCACATTGGGTTGAAAAAGGCATGAAAATGTTTTGTGTTTGTTTTGTTCTTTTGGATAGAAAAAATATCCAACCATGACACTGAAGTATTGATCCGAACCGTGAATTTTTTTTTAACCGTTGCACCCAAATATATATATATATATATATATATATATATATATATATATATATATATATATATATATATAAGCACATGTTGAATAAGGGGTTAAGATATTTGTAAAATAGGGTAAAATAGAAAAGCATAATTTTACATAAGAGGTGAGATTAAAATGGAAAACATGAAGCAGGAACAGACAGATGACGTGCTGTGCAGCAGAACATCCCCTGATAAAACAGCTCAGTTTTCATCAACATTTCATGGGAGCTGTCAGCTGGTTATTTAGCTGTTCTGAGGGCTGTTTGAATAAAAATTATTTTCGTGATGAGTAGTTTCCTCCCATGCTGCTTTGATTAATTGATTAGAGCTAAGTAATAAGTGATTACAGTGTGGGCGGTACGTGACTGACAGCTGGAATGAGGTTTTGTTGTTTTCTGAGTCAGAGCTTCACAGTTTAACCGCCTTCATAGAGAGGCTGACAAAGCTCTTTTCAAATCCCAACATCCTCATGAAATCTTTGGTTCTAGATTTTAACCGTGTCTGCTGCAATCCAAGCTTTTCTACCAATTCATCTATGAGTGCACCTCGAGATCAAAACTTGATGGAATTAAAAGGACATTTTGTTGACAATGGTCCCAACATAACATTTTTTTAATGTAGCACTTTAACATATAGGAGCAGCCCAAGTGCTTTTCAGAGTGGAAACAGCAATTCAGGCTTTCATGCAACTTACCTCCAAAATTAAGTTGAGGGGTGTTAACTAGAAAAGCGTTCAGAGAACTGTGCCCAGGAGCTCAATGCCATAAGATTGTAGGAACGCATTGCATGCACGCATTTAATAACCCACACTGCAATTAAAGTGAAAATTTCTTCATCTGACCAGACCTGACCAGCAGGCAGTGCACAGAACCCACACGGGCCTGCATATCACTAGTCTGCACTGTCCTAGTACTTTTCTAATGTAGTTTTGTTGATAGGAGGTAATGATACCCTGTAATCTCTCACAATGGGCTCGATGCACAATTCCACTATTTCCTGAACTTCAGCCAGCTCCTTTGTTTCCTGTCTTTCATTACTGGACAAATTGATTAATCCAGGTGTGCCTGACCTCAGTAATAGGGATGGGTGATACCAAAATCTTTCCTGTTGATATGATACCAGTAGTTTATGGCACTTTTCCATCGATACCGATACCTTTAGTCCCTTAAAAGAAAATCACATGATTGTACAGTTTGCAGTAATATGTTGAATGCAAGGGCAATATTAGATATAAGTACAACTTTAGAACAGAAGTACTGGAAAGAAATGCTTTAAAGCAATAATAAATTGTACTGATGAAGAAATTAAACAAAAAATCTATGCTGTTTTCTTTATGTCAATTGCAGCACGGGCAATACAACATCAGGAGGTAGAAAATAAGCTAGCCGAGCTTAGTAGCTAGCAGCTTTCAACAAGGACATCATCCCCAGAGGAGAAGCAAAATTATGTACTGTTTAGAGCGCGCTCTTTGGAAGATTCTGGTGTGAAGAGAGAGTCCAAACTCAAAAACAAAGCCACTCCATTATCCTCAAATCATCAACATTGATAAAAGGAATCCACATGGAGAGGAGCTCAAAGTATCATTATATGCAGATGACCTATTATTGTATGTTTCTGACCTCATTTTATGTATTCCCCATATTACTAATGTTCTACGGCCAGGTCTGTCCGGCAACCTCCCCCACCATCCGAGCCCACTCACCACCAGGTGGTGATCAGTGGACAGCTCCGCCCCTCTCTTCACCCGAGTGTCCAGGATAAGGTGCCGCAACTCCGATGACACGACTACGAAGTCGATCATGGAACTGCGACCTAAGGTGTCCTGATGCCAGGTGTAAATGTGGACACTCCTATGCTGAACATGGAGAGGGACTCCATGTTGTCCCTCTCCATGTTCAGCATAAGAGTGTCCACATTTACACCCATGCGGAGAGGGACTGCGCAGTAATGTCACCACGGCTAAATGAACAGCTGGACAACACAATGTTGGAGAGTATTTTAAAAAGATGATAGTCACAGGTGAGCCTTGACTCATGATTCAGAGTCTCAATCATTACTTTTGATCAATTTATACAAAAGTCGCTAAACTTGTCACAGATTGCACAATAACGACACAGCCTGCATGCAGGGTCCAAAATGAACACTCGCCAGGCACCAAATGCGAGTTAATTTTTGGCGAGTAAATCTCAGAGGTCTATCCGCCACATGGTGAGTAAATGTTTTTATCAAATTCGTCATGTTTTTAAATCTTCATATTGTTGGATTCTTTCTTTATGTTGCTCTACCGTCTACATGTTTCATCGATGTGCATATTCACAAGCACACACAAACGCACCTTTGTGACATGAGCATGAGACCCCCCACACACACACTACGTTACCCCCGTTTACTAACAAGCATTGTTTAGCTTAGGCTGATTTAGTAGCGTGAATATGTGGTGACTTTTAGCAGGAGCTGGTCATCCTTCCATCAGAAATCACGGTGAACTGGAGAATAAACCAGCGGATTTACACGCCAACCAGAGAGTTCAGTGAGAAGCGGCACTTTGGAGTCGTTGCAAAACACCGGCTGCACTAGTCTGGGTCTGCTCCATTTACTGCCCTGGCGACTGAGTGGCGAGTCAGGTGGGCGGAGTTTCACTCATCCGCTCAGATCCGACGTTGTGTTGTTCCAACTTGATAAATAACGTTGATATGCGCCTTTATTGAAGCTCAGTAGCACTAAAATGGTTCCTAAAACAACTTGGGTCGGATTCTGATTCTGATTCTGTTCAGCTGCAGCAGCAACATCATGTTACAGTCCACCTGCCTTACACTGTTACTGTCCTGGTTTGTTAAGAGACCTCCAATGGATCTCTGTTGCACTGAGACTACAGCCTGAAACAGACGTGTGCAAACTTATCAGTTAGTATAAAGTTTTTATTCATTTTAATTATCATTTTGTTTTATGAAAGCATCTTTCCATCTGTAAATGATTTCCCCTCCATTTCAGCAGCAAAAAGTTGTGAAGGGGGTTTCAAAACACTAAAACAAGTTTGAAAAAAAAAAAAAAAAAGACACTGTCTGATCTTCTTATTGTCCAGCTGTGTTCTCCAGAGATCAGGGAGTAGCTATGCTCCCACCAGGCTGTAATGCTGCAGGACTGTCAGGACCAGGAGGCAGATTTCATGGACTGTCTGAAAGCAGAAAATAGAGAACGAGGAGTCTGACCAGGAAGTTTCAAATTAATGAATTCAGAAATGACCAGTTTACTAAATACAAATACGTTTTTCTTTTTCTTGTTTTTTTCAGTTTGCATCCAGTATAATACTGTATTAACGGTCTAAAGATATATGGCTGTAAAATGGTTTAATATTTTGGCCGGTAAAAAATATGCTTGGCTGGTAAATTTAAAGAGAATCTCCGATAAGTTTTTCCATCCCCCCGAAACTTTTATACAACTCGACTACTGGATATACTGAAAAGTGTCTATGCACAGGTACAACTTGGGACTTCAGATGTGATGTAGGTGGCCTTGTGTCTAATATCTTATGTGCTTATGACTTTCATTTTTTTCTTTTATTCTTGTTAATGCTTAACATTAATTTAATTTAATTTAATTTCTGTCTGTTGTATCTGTAGGAGACATTCTGTGGGGTGGGTGTTGTTTTTTAATTTTAATTTTAACTTTATTTTTGTTTCATGTTTTAGTTCCTCACTTGTCTTTGATTCCTTTCTTTTGGTTAATAATAATAATAATAATAATCTTTTGCTTGTCGCTGTTTCCAATAAAATAAATCTTGAAAAAAAAGAACAAAAACAAAAAAGGGCCACTTTCACACTCCAGAGTTTCCAGCATGCTTTAACTGAGATCCTACTCAAACGCACACGTTTTAGCATGAAAAAGTGTGATTTCCAGGCGATGACATCTTTAAGAATAAATCTTTTTGTATGAGTGTTTCTTGCATGAGGCCCAAAGCTGGTAAAACTCCTGGTTCATAAAAATCAAGGCAGAATCGAGCAAACATAGTGTAGTCTTGAATGGTGAGCCGGGATCTCTGGCAAGCTGCTCCCCTATGCGGCCCTATCTCACAATCACAAAGAATCTTTAAAAAATTCCTGGATCCAAATGGTGATCTGGATCAATACCAAAATTTAATCATTTCCTATTTGTACTATTATCAACATTCACAGAAAATTTAATCCAAATCTATTTGGGGTTTTTGGGTTATTTTGCTAACAGACAGACACACAAAAGCCGGCAGAGGTATTGTAATCAGCTGAGTATTTTCTGTGACTCAGACGTTTCAGACTCAAGTCGAAGAATTTCAACCAAGCAAACAAACCTTAACATCCGTACTCCCCAGCAGATATCTGAGCAACTTCACTACCAGTAATTACAGACAGTGTATTTTCCTTTTTTGGGTAACTACTTGTATCAGGAAGTGGACTCAGTCACGGTGAAATCTAGACACATACTTAATGTCCATATTGGAAATGTTTTTCTGTTTAACTGCTGTTGATTCCTCCACTCCTCCAAAGCTCCGACCTGAACTGATCAGTAGTGCATGCTGGAGAAAAAGCTGGATTCCTGAGACTCGTGTTGTTTTTGGTTGGTGGCTGTTTGAAAAAAGGCGACTAGGCTGTGGAACAATACATCTTTTTAGATTACATATTTACAAATTGATTTTGCCACTAAAACACAATTTCCTCACTTATAAAGAGTGTTTTTGTTTTTAAGGATCAGCTAAAGAAAATGAGTCATTGGATAAAAATCTGTTTTTTTTTTTATTAATCCTTTTCTACCTCCACAGCATCAATCCAATACCTATAATTTTTCTATTCAAGTCTGAAAAAACTATGACTGATGATTAATCCCTCTTCTTTCTGTACTTCTCTCCACATCGATTTGTCACCTACAGACAGAAAAATACATATTTTTAAAAGCTCAGCTAATGTTACAGCCTTAAAATCCTCCAAAGTCTGAGATGGATGCTGGCTGGCAGTGACTGAGCCAGGCCCTCGGGGGACGTTCAGGGGCCCTCTGGCTGCCAGATGCTCTGCCAGGTCGCGGCGATGCCACTTCGACAGCAGCAGCAGGTGGCGGGCTGCGTTTGCCAAAAAACTGCTGGCAGTGGCGGCGGGCTTACTTAGCCTCTGCCTCCAGAAAAAGCTTGGCAGCGGGGCTCTGCTGTGTTAGGAAGCTGATATGCCCACGAATAACGAAACACAACAAAGCTTCTCTGTCCGCCTCTCATCTCCTAATATTTTTCCTTTAAACTGAACACTGACTCACAGGATGTGTGCAGATAAAGTCAACCTAACAAAAACGGGTATTGAGTCATTAATTTATTTGAAATTTGTATTCATGATGTGTTTAATTTCAATTCCGTTACCTGGTCTTTTAAAAATGGGTAATTAGGCATTAAATTATGAGGTTTTAAATCACAGAAACCTGCGTCTGATTGCTCTGAGCAACATCCTGGAAAACCTGGAATTTTTTTTAGACTGATTTAAACATTGATTGTTTGACAATTTAAGATTTATCAAGATGTAATTTTTGCTTTGGATTTATACAAAGTCTGGAACATAGGCAAAAAAAAAAAAAAAAATTTAGTGTAAATGAATATGTGGATATAAAAGGACATACTATCTAAAACTGAGTTTTGAATTCATCAACTGTTATTTAGGGTTTAACACAATTACATTTTACAAATTATTATCAATTAAAACGAGATAAAACTGATTTCCTTTATTTAAATGTTTTTAAGACAGACAGACAGATAGACAGATAGATAAATAGATAGATAGATAGATAGATGGATAGATGGATGGATAGATAGATTTGTGCTTGAAAATTTACATACTCTCCCATTAAAGACAGAAGAGAATCAGCTGCCAGTGAAATAAGTTGAAATTGACAAAAGTAATAATAAATAAAAAATTTATGAAAATTATGACATTTTGTTTCAATGGAAATATTAAAAAGAATAAATAAATAAAACAAATATACATACATGATGGGGCTCTTGAGCAAACAATTTTGTTGAGCAACACTGAGGGAATCATGTGTTTTCTGTAATGTTCATTAAGACGTCTGCACCTCCTGACAGGTGTTTGACACACAGTTCATGAGCAAGGTGCTTTAATTTGTGTGATACAGTTGTGTTTTTATTTGTTTTTATTATTTTTTAAATAAAAAATCAAAATCAATATCTTATTTGACAAAATTATAAACTTTTTCCAGTTTCTTGTTATTTAAATTACTATTGTGAATTTAGCCTTTGAAACACAAGTGTAGGCAGGCAGGCAGGCAGATAGATATAGTCCACTTTTAGTTTATATTCTTTTATAGTGCACAAGATTATTTTCTCTCCATCTGTTGAAATGTAGTATCCAGTAGTCACATACTTCTGCTCTCTTCAGATATACTTTTGAAATATTTAAGCACCCCCATCCCCAGCATTATTTGCTCTTCTCTTCTCTACCATAGCACTCCCAGTTACACACCATCAGGACTAAAGGTTTCACGGATAGACACTGAAGGAAGCTTATCTATGGCCCAGCTTATTTAAACCTACCAGAGGTCTACGATGGTACAAAAATGTCTTTGTGGGCTTTCCTTTATAAAGACCTGTTGTAAATATAATTCTTCAAGTGAAGTAAGCGAGGAAACAGCCCATATACACGCTAGACATGCCCTTACTGTACGTTCAGACCAAAAACGACAAAAGCTCCAAGGCCCGAGGCTGGGCGACAAACAGGACAGCTTCCAAAGCTGCAAGATATTTTTGATGCTTTGGTCGCTGTTCACGTGACTGACATCAACGATAAATCGCACCAGTCATTCATTTAAAGGAGCCGCAAAGCAGACTTCTTGACAGAGTCCTTGCTGTTGCTCATCTCACCCTCAGTTAAAGCTGCAGAGCTGCAGGATGTTTTGTGTGGTCGTTAAATACAGGAGAAAAAAATCTGAGAGCATGAATATGAATTAAAATCATTATCTAATTAGTTAGAAGTGGATTGACATGCAGTATTGAGCAGAAAACAACAAGTGGTGTTATGATTTACCCACCACAGGAGGATCAAACTTTTTCAACTTTGAAATACACTAAAATATGGCTGAAACAAAAAAGCAGTGATGACAATAAACTCATAATACAGCTTCAAACTTTGCAGTCGAGAAAAGACAGAGTCAGCACTGCGCAAGCAGCTGTTTCTGTGATCTTTGTTTATAGAAGAAACGGAAGAATCTCCCTGCATGATCACCCGCCAGCCCGGCCCGTTTGGCCCGTAGAATCAAACCACAGTTCGCCTGCTAGTTTGGCTGACCGACTTGATTTAATGTAGAGCAATTTCACATTATTTTCCACGTTGCCCAACACTGATGTATAAAACTCGCTGCACACAAACAACACAAACTGGTCATTTCCTCACAATTATGCAAGAGTCTGTGCGTTTAACACATGTTGAATGCGTGATTACGGTGATGACATATATTTTTAGTTCATATGTTTATCACAGAAATGCATAAAACGCTGCACAGGGAGGGAAGGAAGTCCTGTATGACACGATCTAAAAGACAAGCAGACACCACATGTAGCTGTGCTGCAGCCGAGACAAGGTGAGGAGCGCGCCCGTGCATGTGCGTGTGTTATGGGCCTAAAGAGAAATACCCAGGAGCCGGAAAACTTATAGGAAGAATGGGGAAAGGAATGAGGCGGTCAGTAAATGAAATTAATTCCTGTTTATAATTATTATTCTATCATTAACATGGTCTGCCATGACTATGAATACGTGCGCTTAACCCTTAAAATCATGTGGGCTCATCATGGATGTGGATGACATCGCTGTGATGTGTGCTGCTGCTGTACGCCTGAAGACGACGCCATTGCCGGGTGCAGGTGGTTTCCTCAGCTGTGATGGAGCTGCAGCTGGACTGAGAGCGGTTCCAGCGGGACTTCAGGTTCGATGTCCAGGTTTTTTTTCTTTTTTTTAAACTTTGGTCCCCGTAGCCAAAAAGAAGAACATTATAAAGGATGAGCCTGAACACAGGTTATCAGCCTCTCGGCATCCATGACAGAATGAGTTTGTAGTTGTCAGAACCAAAGTCACATGCGTTGTTCGTTGGACTTGCTCGATCGAAGGACACCTCGACTCTGATTTGCTGCCGCCGGGTCATAGCTAATTTGCATAAAGTTAACTGAAACTCAACTTCTTATCTGGTGCCGCTTTGGATGCTTTAGTCGCTTTTGTCGCTCTGGACGCTTTGACTCTCACTGAAAATGTATTTACTTGCGGTGTCCTTGCCACTTCTGTCACTTTTGGTCTAAATATACTCACTTGTGCCCAGGAAGACTTTCGTCTTTGTGAGTATTGCTGTGTTCAGAAAACATTTGCATACGTTTTGTCATTATTTTTGGTTGATAGAAATATGATGCATAATGTGATATGCACATGTTTAAGCTAGGTTAACCAACACAGTATGTTAAGATGTGAGCATTAGTAATTGTTTTTCCTTTTACGTATGTTACAAACAACAACTTGATCCCAGTCTGACAATTGTTTCTTGGCTTTAAGAGAAAAATCCCATTTCTGATATTCAGAACAGCGTTTTCTACAACAGCCTCTCTTGGACAGGGCAAATGTCTCCCCTCACTGCTGTCGGCCTCCCCTTCGTCTTCTGAATAATCACCCTCTTGTCACTGATGACTGAGGCGTCATTTAGCCAAATGTTTTCCGAGGATATTCCCTGGGGTTAATTCCATCAGTCACACCGTTAGATTTTTGCTGCAGCTCTCCTCACTTCAGAGGAAGCAAAATATTAAGGAGGCAGCAGCTAATCACATTCCACCCTCAGATGAATGACTGCAATGCTCTGCTGTGACCACTGAACCTTCCAGCCACAAACTGAGTTTTGGAATATTCTAACCCAGATGTAACAGCCTACACTTATAAGGCGTCACATTCCAGAGGTGTTTACATTAAAGGCAACTTTGCGGAAAATTAAATTCAAACCGAGAAGTGAGCCTTTTTTTTGTTGTGCAAAAATGCAACAAATCTTATATTGTCGGCCGATAAGATATTTTCGGCTTATATATCGACATCGGATATATAAGCCGGAAAAAATCGACATCATTTTTTTCAGACCACTGTTTTAACAAAATCTCGCGAGATCTTATTGTTATGAATTCTCAGGAGATCTTGTTCCATTAACACCGGTCCAAAATGAACTCCTCTGGCTGAGTGAAGACTATTTTGGGATCTTTGCTCTCAGAACAAAATATAGTTGTATTTCTGAAAATATGAAAGATACAACCCCACAGTTGTCGGCATATATCATATCAGTTAATATCAGACATTAGAAATAAAGAGTTGGACAATATCGGACATTCCTAATTTTCATCCGTAGTTTCCCTCTTCAGTGTAGAAATTTTACTTGACAAGCTGTTTCATCACCAGTAAAGAGCCTAAGAGAGACAGTTTTAAGATGGCAGATCCATTTGATCCATAACTGTTTTGGCCCAGTTACAACATTTTGAGGTATTGGTTCATATTTCACCCATATTATATTCTGAGCTTAAATCAACGTTCACAAATCATCCCAGAGGTTGTTGAGTTTAACTTTCCAATATTTTTTTTTTCTTTTTTGTCCTGTTTTCACACAGCAAGCACTGAATATGGACAACTCATTCAAACTCATTCAAACTTTTCAATGAAAGGAATGGGTTTTGTTCCCTTCCTCTCTGCTAGAGGTCCTGAAAGTGGAGTAGATTTCAAAGACGAACAACCTAACAGATTCACTATTAATTAGATTCACCTTTATTTGTACACAACCGTTTCACAACAGTCATCTTAAGCCACTTTCAAAGATAAAGTCCAATTCATTAAAATCCAGTTAGGATCTAATTAAAACCAATCCATTTTATGACTCACATTGGTCCAATTTCTAATAAGACTGATCACATTAAATCTTCTCTTTGATTCAATCCTCAGCTGCATGGAGCTGAAAATGGAGACAGAAAACAAAAAACTCCCTTGTAACAGGAAGGAAAGCTTCCAACAGAACCAGAACCAGAAAGGACGGCCATCTGCCTGGACCAGTCGGGGGTGGAGAAGACAGGAAAGAGGGGGTTAAAAAAGCACCATAACTGAAAGCCAGGAATACTGCTAAGAAAGAAAAAGAGAAAGACAAATTACGAATAACAGTGCCTGATATTTATTTATGGGGATTAACAAGAACAGAGAGAAGTCCATTGGATCATGGTGTGTCCTCCAGCAGTCAAAGCCTATAACTACAGGGATGGCTAAGGGTCACCAAGCCAGCAGTAACCAAAAGCTTTACCAAAAAAGAAAGTTTTAAGCATACATTTAAAGCTAGAGAGGGTTAATGCCTCCTGAAGCCAAACTTGGAGCTGAATTCTCGGGGGTCTGATAGCTGAATGCTCTGCCTCCCAGTTCACTTTTAGAATTTCTAGGAACCACAAATAAGCCTGTAGACTGAGAGTAATGGGCTCCGTGGGGAAATATGAAGTTATGCGATCTCTAAGGTAGCGTCTACTCATAATAGTGGTGTTGTAGTCAAGACCACACCCCCAAGACCAAGTCATTACCCAGACATATGGAGACCAAGACATTACCCAGCCTTGTACAATGTCTTGGTCTCATTCAGGTTTAACTACCATGATGCTACAGCAGCAGATGTTCTGATTCATCTGTCTAGAATAACCTGTTAAACAGTGATGCTGCTAGTTATTTAATTAAATAATGAAAACTTGACGTGACGCCTGCACACCTCATGAGGAATGATTTTGACCCAATGCTGCATGTCTGCAGTCCTGCAGCAGCATTCTTTCAGCCATCAGTGCATAAAGCGTCCAGTTAATACCTGCTTTTCAGACGCACTAAATTACACACATTTTTTTGCACCCTCTTTCCATTTCACGGTTGATAAATCACATTGGATGTGTTAAGCTGAGTTGTTTGCATAGTCTCCTCCCAATATTTTGCGTGTTCTGGCAGAAATGCCCAGATTGTATCACTACAGAGACAAACGAAGTGGACAGCGGGGTTATTTTGCCCATTAACAAGCGCAAACCTCCTTTTGCCCTGCTTTGTAAATCAGCTACGGTGGATTATTGCGCGCGTAATGAAGATAGCGCTTGTTTTAGCACACGCAAACCTTTCGTAAATCAGGGCCTGAGTGTTTCAGCTGATCTGAGACTTTCTGGGAGTTTGTTCCACACGTGGGGCATAGAAGCTGAACGCAGCTTCTCCCTGTCTGGTTCTGACTCTGGGAACTGATAAAAGACCAGATCCAGATGACCTGAGGGGTCGAGTAGGTTCATACTGGGTCAAGAGGTCACTGATGTATTTTGGGCCTAAACCATTCAGAGCTTTATAGACCAGCAGCAGGACTTTAAAGTCTATTCTCTGATGGACCGGCAGCCAGTGTAAAGACCTGAGAACTGGACTGATGTGGTCCACTTTTCTGGTCTTAGTGAGAACTCGGGCAGCAGAGTTCTGAATGAGCTGCAGCCTTTTAACTGATTTTTTAGGTAGACCAGTAAAGACGCTGTTACAGGAGTCAAGCCGACTGAAGATGAATGCATGGACTAGTTTTTCCAGATTTTCCTGAGACATCAGATCTTTTATCATTGAGATGTTCTTCAGGTGATAGTAGGCTGATTTAGTGATTGCTTTGATGTGTTTTTTAAAGTTTAGGTCTGAGTCCATCACCACACCCAGATTTCTGGCCTGGTTGGTGGTTTTTAGCTGTATGGACTGAAGTTCTGTGACAACCTGCTGTTGTTTCTCTTTGGCTCCAAAAACAGTTTTGTTTTTGTTCAGCTGAAGAAAGTTGAGGCACATCCAGTCATTAATCTCCCCCGCAGTGTTGGGCAAGCTACTTAGAAAATGTAGTGAGCAAAGCTACAAGTTATTCTATATTAAATGAAGCTTCACTACACTGAAGCTACACACCAGAGAAATGTAGCAAGCTAACCTACAATAAAATAACAAAAGTAGCTTAATCAAAGCTACTTTTTTTTTTTAACAAACTTACTTCATTCCAAGTCACATTGCTACCTTTCCTAGTGATCAATGAAACTGATCTCTGATCCGTTTGATCTGTCAGTTTATTAAAGTCTTCTTCCTCAACAAAACCAATAGTTACTATACATAACGTAATCCCCCCGCCCCCACTAAAAAAAAAATAAAATAGAAGTTGTGTGTGTGACTGTCTTCCAGGGCAGCTACTTTGGTTGAATGGAGTCTCTTTAAAGGAAAAACAAAACTTTTCTCATTTCAAATGTAACTTAACTATTCAGGTATAAATGAACACTTAATTCTGAAATGTGTGGATAATCATGCATCATACAACCATGATTATCAAAATGTCTCAACTAATACAGCAACTGTCAGTGAGTCAGTCGGTCAGAGTCAAAATGAAATATTATTGCAGTCTAAATATTCAATGAAAACTCCAACCAATCCTTGCAGTGGGGCCCACGCCTAGGATTGGCCAAGGGACCTGCCTGGAAGATCTTTGCTTCTGCATTGGGAGGCAGAGGGAATGGGAGAGTGGGTCTTGGGGGTGATGCAGGACTGTTGATATTTAAACAATCTTGCTGTGCTTTCTGAAACGCAAGATCGGTAAGGATTGCTTTAATGCAGGACAACTTCTATTTTCCATTGAAGTTGTAGTTTGCTTCCTGCATTTGGTTCAGTATAAGCAAACCAAGACTTGTACCTTTAGGCAGACTAGACCTCTGGTTGTGCATTCACACTACCCCAAATAAACTGGACTTTCCCTGCAAATAAACCAGGATTTGATTCAGATGGGGTGGTTAGCTTAGGGGTTTTTACACGACCTATTTAGGTCAACCTAACTGAGTTTTGGGTCTGGACACGGCGTGACTGAGTCTGTGTGAACATGCCACTTGTGCTGGTAGTCGACGTAACTCGCCCACTCTGGAGGGGGTGGTTTTGGTGCGGCTTGCGCCGACCTGAAATGCGGCATGAATGATGGGTGAATGCACACCAACTTGAGCTTGTCCTAAATCCCAGATACTCCACCTTTTTGAACTGAACAGGTATCCCTAAGCAGCTGTGCTAATGATATCTTTCTTACTGACAGTATAATGTTTAGTATCATACAAATGCTCATGTTTACTACTCAGCGGTACATGGCTGTTCGCCGATAATATCTGCGTATGGTCAGGACGCTACGTTTCTACTTCCGTCTGGTTGGCATGGAAACACAATGCTCCAGTCTGTCGATCGACTGCTGGGCGCGGTGATAAAAAAGCATATGTATTAGTAGAAAATTGAAACATTGTATCCGCCTTATTCCTATGCCCCATGAGCCTTTGCGTGAAATATGCAAGCAACTTCCGGTTCAACCGGAACCGGCATTTATTTACATGCTAGATGTTCACGCTACTCCACGTTTTACGAGCTTTTTAGGTAAACTACGTGGGAACATCAGCTGTCACAGCTCAGACAGGACAACGTCACATTCCCTCCGCCTCCTGCAACAGAGGAGGAGTGATGATGATGAAGATCTGGCCAAAAATAACAAACAGCAGCCTTTACAGTAGCTACTTAGCTCTGTCACGTCTGACTGTGAAGCAATGAGCAATCGTAAAAGCTCCGAGGCTAATCAGTACATCCATAATAATAATAATAATAATAATAATAATAATAATAATAATCATAATCATAATCATAATAATAATAGTAGTGTACATAATAATAATAATAATAATAAAGTAAATACGTTTAATTTGACAGACGCCTTATCAAAGCACCAAAGGACACTGTACAAAGTGGACAAAACATTAAACTAAAACACTAAGCAGAACACAGAGAACAACATTGGATTGATGTACATAGAATTAGGTGAAATCAGACGTCTGTACAGAAGAGTTTTGAGTCTGGATTTGGAGAGAGGGAAGGAGTCCACTGTGGAGATCGGAATTCCAGAGATCGGGAGCAGAGTATTACAGAGGAATAAGGGTTGGTCGTGTTTTGTTGAAAGAGGTGAGACATGATCTTATTTACTTAAAAGTAAATTATATTTTAGTCCTAACATGTGACTTATGTCGCAGCCTGGAGCCCTGCAGCCTCTCTCACTAAGACCGAGGTGCATGTTCTACAAATCGCTGTTGTAGCCACAAATTCAACTTCCTCTGCTTGTTAGTAAAACCACGAACCACACAACATGTTCCAGAACTGTGGAAGTACATTTTTCTGGGGAAAATAGTTTAGAAATGTTATGAATACTCAAGTTGAAATGTTCGACTAAACCGTAGCCGAAACAACATCTTATACTGTGAGTCAATGGCGAAGCGCTATTTCCGGTTTCTCACAGGAAGTTGATCGCATCGTCGTTTCCACACGAGCTAGCTCAGGAATAAGGTGGATACCTTTCACTGCTGCGGCAGCACCTGGGTTGACCCGAGTATGTGTGAAAACCACCTTAGTCACTGAGATTGGACTCAGCTTGGATCTGCTATTCATGAAAATGTTGGAATTGAAGTTAATTTAGGCTGTTAATGTACAAAAACGTCTGTTGCCATTGAGGTCATTGTGAGAGCTTCATCTTTGAAATGAAACAACTCAACTTTGAATGCAAACAACTCAGCTTAACACATGCAATTTGATTTATCAACTGTGCAGCAGAAAGCAGGCTCAAAAAAATGTGTGTAATTTAGCACGTTTGAAAAGCAGGTATTAACTGGCAGCTGCCCACAGGACTGCAGACATGCAGCATCGGGTCAAAATCATTTCTCATGAATTTCACAGGCGACACGTCAAGTTATCATTATTTAAATAAATACCAGTTAACATCACTGTTTAACACAGTTTATTCTAGACAGATGAATCAGAACATCTGCAGCTGCATCATCATGGTAGTTAAAGCTAACATTTAATTATGTCTTTTTATTTTATTTTATTTTTTGCCAATGGCATTGTTTTTAAATGTAGATCAGCCCCTGTGCACTCGTCCTGTCCTGACCCGCTTCCACACCACTGTTCCTGCTATGTTCTGAGGTTGCTGTCCTGCGTGAAGTTGTAGGCTGGTACACCAGCCTGACCAACGCCATGTATGAGATACACGCCAAGTCAGTCTGGGTTCCCTCCGCTGGAGACTGATTTCTAATGTGAGACGAGAGGCGGGACTAACAGGAGGAAAGTGAACCAGAGAGAACCAATCAGAGAAACACGGAAGTGACTGTAGCTGGCGGCCTTAAGCGTAGTTCGGCACTCTGTTGCTATGTTGATGACGGAAGTCAGCGTTTACACGTCGGTTTTCCCTCTCTATTTAATGTAATTTTCTCGTGTATATTAACATAGAATGTTTGGTTTTATTAATATAAATACTCAGTTACATGTAAGCATTGTTTATTGCTGAACTACAAACATGAGAAAGCATTTGTGTTGCACGTCATGTGACTATGACCTGGAAGCTGTTAGTTAAGCACCAAAACAGAGCAGAAAAAGCGGTGGAGACGTCGGAGGAGTTTTACGTTCCTGTGAATAATTCTACTGCTGCGCTGTGATTGGTCCGGTCAATTTTTTACCGGAGTGGAAATTACTTCCCAATGGAGGGAACCCAGACTGACTTGCCGTGTATCTCATACATTAGTCGGGCTGGTGTAACAGGCTCATGAAGTTGGCCCCCACCCCACGCAGCACAAACTAATGATGCTATTTTTTTCTGAGTTTTGCGTGTGGTAGGTGGGCAATTACACAGATCCAGCGCCTGGCATTGTGCCGAGAGCGTGCACTGCCTGTGTAATATCAGACCATCTTCAGCAGTGTCTCCTTATCTATGTTCTTATAAACTGGCCTCTTCTTACAACCCACAGGGAAACCTGCTGCATTGCTTTTATTTATAGTCATTATTTTCATCTTATATCCTGTTTTTTATTTGCCTCATATTATACTGTAGCTCTGGAACTAATATCTCTCTATCAGGTCAAATTTCATTTTGCATTTACCACATGCTCTAGTGAACTTTCCATGGCAAAGCAATAGTGCACACTAAATCCTCATATAAATACTGCTGTTTGTGCCTGTTACAGATTGCGTGTGTAATCTCTGTAGACCACCTGCAAACGCAGTAGAGACAACGCTCGCTATTTATCTGCGCGGCAAAGAAATTAGCGGTCTTTATTTGGATTCTTTGTAAATCAGGGCCTTAGAGTGATAAACAGTCACTGCAATGTGACAGAATGACAACCCACCCACCCACCACTTTTAGCATAATTTTAGCCATTGAAGCTTGAATTTGAAATGACAAATCAAAAGTTGAACTCCTATAAAACACAAGGGAATTGTGTTCCCTAAATGAGAGTCTTAACACTGTATCCCCCAGTACTAAAGAAACTTTCGTACTGGCACTGACTTACTTGGGAATGTGTAAAAATATGTGTGCTTAGCTTTACTTGCATTTCAATTATCTATTTTAACATTCTGTCCAGATGCAGCACAAATGTGTCTAACTTTTGAAACTTAAATAATGTCTGTTGGCCCTCTTTGTATTTCACTGGCATTTCCATGATCTTGCACGTTATTTATGCTGTGTTAACATTAGCAGAATATTTATGATATATCTCCGTTGAATTTGCCAGACAGAAAATGATTCAAAATGTCACTTATCAAACTATCTAAACTTCAGACTTTATAAGGTTATTACTTTATAAAGCACCTGAATGTACAAGGATTTTTTGCAGACGTTTTGTGAAGATGTGAATGGTAGATGTTGAATCAAAAAAGTCTGTAGGATTTCAGACGTGAAGAGACTGCCTCTAATTCACATATAAAAGCCTTGAAATGTAAGTTACAGTTTGACATTTCAGATGCTTTTCATTGGGTTTTATCCAACACAATATCACCAGTATTCATAAAGCTGTCATGATGAATAATCTTTTGAGTCAAATCCTTGGAGACAACTTTTTCTTTCTTTTCTTGTGTGTCCATACTAGACACAAACTAAGTCTCGTGCTATTTCCTGAAACAGTGACTAAAGGAGTTCTTTATGTTGAGAGGAGAATACTGTCTGAAAAAAACACTATGGTTCAAAGGTTTTGCCTGTCAGTAAGAATTATCTGATCCTCATCAGATCTTAAAATAAGATAAATAAACCTCATTATGTTATGTTACACTGTGTGTCTTTAGCCAAAGCTAAACTGCAATGTAGAAAGTGTGTGAAAAACTGTCCAATGATCCAGCAGCTTGGAAAAGCTCCTTTAGCATTAGTTTGTTGAAGTGGTTTTCTGTGTAATGTTATCAGTCTCTTACATGGTTGTGGGGCATTTTAGTTCTTCTTTCCAATGTTCGGTTAAATAATTTTTGCAACAGTAGTTTCTGCACAGGTCTCTGAAAGTCGCATCGCAGCATTTCAATCAGGTTGAGATCTGAACTTTGACTGGATCATGTCGAGACCTCGATTCTCTACTTTTTTAGTCATTCTGTTGTAGATCTGCTGCTGTTTGATGAGACCATTTCAGCCAAGCTGTTAGGCAGATGGCCTCACACCTAGCTCTAGAATAGAGACCTGCACGGGATGGGATTTTCAATCCTGCTACTGCCCACTCCCGCGGGACTCCTTTCACCTTGGGTGATCACCACAAAAAAAACCAAAAAACCAAAAAAAGCCGCTTCAAGCTCACAGGGGGTCCGACTAATGTTTCATGACAAAATATTGGTGAAATGAAGGAGTTTGTGGCAGATAATGCCTTATTTAGAGGTCACCCCATTACTTCCAATATATTGGACATACAATGACCTCGAGTGGATCTAAATATCTCCTGAAGAAATTCAAGTTACATCCAAACTATCCAGGTGAGTAAATGAACGTATTATATGCTAGAAAATAGGCCCAGATTAAAAAAAAAAGAACCTCCCCTTTAAAGGAGGTAATATTTATCATTCCTGACCACACATCCCTCATATTCAAGGCCGTCTTAATGCACGGCCTTACCTGGGCTGAAGCCCAGGGGCCAACGGAGTTCAGGGGCCTTCATTTTTTTGAGAAAAAAATGCATCAAAAGTCAAATTGTTATACAACTTGCCAGTTTTCCTGTCAGTCACATTATATTCAAATTAGAAACTGCTGACTGATCCAAATAAAGCTGTTACTACCAAGCCCTGCCCCGCCGCCATGTGACAACCTGATGATGCTCCATCACTTCACTTTGATAGAGAGACAGGTGCATGTCGGCCAAAAATGTCGGTTTTAGAAGTGTTTTCACAAGAAAATGACAAAGAGCATCCTGAAGCTCCTGGGATTCTTTTAAGAATGACAGCGGAGGAACCGCTCATCAAACCCGCTGGAGGGGAGAGGCAGCGCCCACGCTGATGCCAGAGGTAGCGGACACAGGAGAGGAGCACAGAGGTGGGAAGGAGGAGGAGCAGCGGGCACACGAGCATCAGAGGCGGGGGGTGGGGGTTACAAGACAGCGCTTTAGCAGTGATTGCCTCTTTGGCAAACTTTGACCGGCCCAAAGTCCATCAGCACGCACTTTTCAGCCGCAAAGTAACGGCGAGTGTGTAAACACACAACGGCCGCGTGCATCAAACATGCAGGCGATCATGTTCATCATTTAGCAGTGACGTCCACAGCGACAGACTGGCCACCTGTCCAGGTGTACCTGCCTCTCACCTGATAAGAGAGGCTCCAGCGGCCCCCTGCGATCCTGCAGCGGTGCAGAAAAGGAATTCTGACAGTGACGTCCCCAGAAAAACCTTAATTGCTTACATAATCCAGCAGCTGACTATGGGACAGTAGACTCCAAACTAGAGAAACAGTTCAATGAGAAATGTGAATACTGGACACATAGAGGGTTGTTGCAGCTGTGAAATATTTGGTTGAATGGGGACTATATAGCTTTCAGCAGTGGAGACTCCAACAATGGCAGTTATTTGGGAAGCATGGAACTAATCCGCCAGTTTGATCCTTTCTTAACGGCTAGTTTGATTTGTTGCTGCCATTATTTTTTTATTCATCATATTTGATTATTATTTATTAATCAGATTTTATATTGTTCTTCTTCTTCTTATTATTATTATTATTTTCATTATGCTCAAGTTATTGATATGTCAATATCATGTCAAACTAAATACAAAATACTCAGTATAGCCTTAGATATTATTTTCTATATTGAGACTCTTATTAAAAAATGAAGAAAAAAATGAAGTAACTTTGGAGGACGGGACAGGGTCTACAAAACTTCTCAGCCCAGGGGCCTACCAGAAGGTTCCCATTGCTCTGCTGGAGCTGCTTTCTAACGTTGCCTGTAGTCCTCTTGGTTTCTTGCACTTCACAACTTAAGATTTTTCTTATTCTTATTTACTTTAAGTTAAAAAGAAGGCCTTCAGGGAGGGAGACAGGGAGTTATTTAGGACAACACCAAAACAACTTAAAACAAAAAATAATTTAAATATTTATAAAATAAAAAATTTAAATGATGTCATATTTACAAAATTTTTTTCTAATGTTCAGTTATTATGTGAATGTCAATAGAACTGAAAAAATGAAAAATACCAGCAGCAGCTTATGAGAATGTCAGAGTTAAACTGGATCCCAGTGCTTGTTCTGGGGATACTCTTGTCACGTTAACACTCTTTGGATCTCTACATCAGTGCAAACAGTGCAGCTCCTGATCGACTCAGTGATGTAGCTGCTATCTGCTGCTGCCTTCCTGACTTTTCCCCTTATCTCCCAACTGTCCTCATCTCTTTTTTCCCCCTCTACCTCATTTTTTTCACATTACTGTGTTTGTGCCTGCTGTCACAGGAAGGAGCGGTAAATGAGATTAGTGATGGTGGCTGAGGGAAGCCCTGGCCCGAGGCTCCGCGGGCTTTCCAGCCCTTTTTTTTGTTTGGCTGAAGTGACGGAGTGAGGTTGACATTCAGTCCGTCAGGAATGGAGACAAAAAAGCCTTTCTCTGTCTGCCCGGCTACCACACAGCAGTCGCTGGTCATGACGACTCGAACTGAAGCCAATTTCATGACGCTATCACAATGAAAAGAATCTAAAAGCTTCTCTTCTCCTGCTCTGAACTCAACGGATGTCTTCATTTGCCTCCCAAACAGCAACACGGCACATACACGTTTGCGCCTTCACGAATAAGCGAATACATAAATAACACAGATAGCATGAATTATTCAAATCCTCCAGCAACAATGTTGGTGGGAGTGGAAGCTAACCAGCTCAGACAAGAGACTCACACGGGAAAAAGTAATAAAGGTTCAAATAACCTCAGTGGGTCTGCAATCACTTTGGTTTAATCCGAAGATGCTGACTGTGTTTCTCAGAGCAGACACATGTTTTTATGAGGCTGTGCTGCTGTTATAGTGCTTCTGCTGTCTGATATTAAAGACAAATTTGATCTTTTTTCTTTTTTTTCACTCAGTTCAGGATATTTTCCATCTGATTTGAATCTTTAAATATTTTTGCACTTTTATGCAACATTTTAGGCAATTTATGGGAAATTATTATTTATGGAAAAATAATAAAGGAAACAGGATTCAAGGACATCTGTGGGAAATAATTAGAATCTATAAATTTGAGCAACAGAAATAGAGTGTCATTATGTGATTGTTTAGAAAGTGTATGAGTGCTCTTTTCTTGAAGACACCCAGAGACAAATGCTTAAATACAGACTTAGGGTCTATTCACATTGTGGTTGATTAGTCCGGTTTAAAATAGACCGTGCTCTGCTTCCACAGATAGTCCACTTTGTTTGGTACGGTGTGAACACAAACTGTATCTTGGTGGGCACTAGGGCTGCACGATTCTGGTAAAAATGTGAATCGTGATTTTTTTTGCTTAAAATTAAGATCACGATTCTCTGAAACGATTTTTTTTCCCCAAAAGTATTTATTGCACAAATAAACTTTAACAAAACAAACAAAACAACCTATTCAAAAGGTAATTCAAAATAAAGCATGTGTTTGCACAAGAGCTTTGTTGGAGCATTTCTTTGGTAGATGCATAGTTGTAGCTCTTTAACATTGGTTAGGGGGTGGGGAGGCAACGGCAGTATTGCATTTGAGGGCGCTTGAAAAAATCTGGGAAGAATGGAAACTTATTTGTGATAAGCTCATGATTAAAAATGTTTCAGAATTGTTGTGGGTAAAATTGAGATTGCATGTATGTGTGAATTGAGATCACGATCTTTTAACGATTAATTGTGCAGCCCTAGTGGGCACAAAAGAAGTTGACTCTTGCGCTCCTGAGAGCCGGGAGTCTTGGTTTGCTTGCAAACAGACTATCGGGAGAATCAGCGGACCAAAAAGGAAGTGACGTATGCTAACCGTGATAAAACATCAAGAAGAAGAAGAAGAAAGTGACATTGAGTATTGTTTGGTTAGGAGTAAAAACAAAGCTAATAACACAAGTTTGAAAAAGTCGAGGTCAAAAGAACAATGAAAAACAACTGGAAAATGTCTCATGGACAGACATTAAGTAAGTGGTTGTTTTGGGGGTATCGCCCCCTAGCGAGCAGATGTTTCAAATGTTTCAATATTGGTGGTTTAACTGGGCGGTTTGGTCCACTACAGTTACAGTTTGTACCCAAACCAGACCAAAGGAAGATACAAAATTTTTCGAAAATCCCGTAATTCCAAATGAAAATTACAATTCCGAATAAAACTTAACTCTGAACTAAGTGGTTGGTTTATTTCTCTTTTAATTGAATAAAATAATTCCTCTGTCATATAAACCTTTTGTTCCGCTTTAAGTTAATTCCTGTTGTTCTGTGCATGCTCCTTCTCTTGTCCTGGTGTAATGGCGGACGTTGAAGCACACATGAAACTAATATTAGACTCTAGCCGTCTACCCAGCTGGTGGAAACAAGTGGTATGTTAGTGTTGAGCTGCTGCTACAAAACTACATTCAAAATCGATTAGAAAATCTGTATTATTATGTGGTTTTCAATCGTACCCAAAGAAAAAAAAGGAGAAGGCACCATGTCGTCTAATTCCGGGAGACATAAATAGACATACAGTAAATATGTCACATCTGCCCACTGTTCAATCAGAACCCTTCCCAACCCCCAGATCAAAAGTGGAATTAGTTAAACGTGTTTTCCAGGTAAACCTTAATTTTGAATCATTATTTCCAATTAAACACGAAGAAGAAGAATTTAATTTTTAATTATTTAATTCGGAATAATTAATTCTGAATTAAAAAACATCATGGAACCAAGGCCATTGTATATATTATGCTAACAAGCGGGGGGCTAATATGATCTGTCTTATCCACTGAGTCACAACTGGTGTGACTGGTCCACAGTGGTGCAAGCTGAGCTCCATGAACGCCCTCTCACTTCTGCTAAAATGACGTTTTTCTGAATACAAACCCAACAAAATGAAATAAGCTTATTTTACTTTCCAAGAATTTTTTTCATATGTGTATGTTTTGGTTATTCTATTTATTTTAACTGGTGTAACATACATCCATATTAAGCATTTGTGATATATCAGTTTTTTTTTTTTGTGATATATCAGTTAAAAGGCAGGAATTTTCCAATTTTGTTTGAACCCAAGCACAAGCCATTTCCCGGTTTTCATCTAAAACCTCAGCTTTCAGAATTTGGATTTTTTTTTTTCCAGCTATTCAGCCGCTTCTTGTAGTTTTTATATAAATATAAAACTCAGAAATAATACCACCTTTCTTTTTTCCATAGATAATATTTAAAGGTCAGGTGAGAGCGTTGTTCTGATTTGAGCCCAGAAATATTGACAGTACCACTATTTTCATGATTTGGGCTCTGCATGCCATCACGAATGATTCAATTTTATGTGGTTAAAAAAAAAAAATCAGATGAAGCATTGAGGAACTGCAACTTTTTTTAAATGAGGTGTCATCGTTTTGGTGACTCAAAAGTAACTGGACAATTAACATCAGTGCAACAAAAGCGTACCTTCTTCAGCATCATTATGTCTGATGCAATAAGTTCTGAATTTAGGCACTGAGAGCTAAATCAATTGAGGAATCTGATTAATTTTGGTCACATCAACTTGATTTTTGAGGTCAGAGGAGAAAAAAATCTTAAATAGCTGCCATGTTCATAAGAAAAACAGCACTAAAAATAGTTTCACCTTTATTTACTGGAAAAACATCATCCTGAACAAAAACAAACTTAATAAATGATAAGTTGTATTCCACTTAAACAATCCAGCTGTGTACCATGTTAAAATTGACCCCTTGGTACCACTAAATCTAGCAATCAGTATTCTGGCAGCTCTGAGCAGCAGTTTAGTTTCAAGGTCCCTGACGGCCACACACAGGCCTCCTCTTCCTCTTTCTTTCTTTCTTCATCACACAACTTCCATTTGGTACAAAAAGCCTCTCATCTACAACAACTTGCATTGTGCAAACTGCCACTTGAACTCTGAGAAGAGCAACGCTCTTCTTTTTTCCATGGATTTTTCCACCAATCAGTGAAAGCCGCTGTTAGCAGAGCTGTCAGCCGTCTAATAAAAGACAGCATCTGCAGCAATCACTTGGACATCTGCCGCTGCTTTGAGGCGAGTCTTTGTCTGCACTGTGTGTCCGTCTGATCCAGACGATCGCCACGGGCTACGAGCCGGCCTCAGCTGTCAGACACCAGCTCTAAAAGGAGGGAACTGTTTGGCTCGGTAGAATCTGTTTGGGTGAAATCGATGAAGACTTGGGGGGACTTTTACTGTCGGTGGGTGGGATAGGAGGTCCCAACAGATGCTGTTTCTGCTACGACTATTGGAAAACAACCATCACTGAGAGAAAATGATTGCTTCTAATGGTGTTCAGGCTTCCAATGAAAAACTGCATAATTGGTGGAAGATGGGGTACTTAAATTAAGTCTCTCAGACACAATTTATGCAGAGCACACCAGTACAACTGTCGAGACAAACTGGGAATAAAGACTGTTGGGAGTGATGCAAAATAAGCACAGTGCATTATTTAAATCTTTAAGTCACATTTGAGCTTTTTTTTTTTTTTTAGTTTGTCACATGCAAATCTTTAAGTTTGAACACAAACTGTATTTACCATATGTGTGTGTGTGTGTGTGTGTGTGGGTGTGTGTGTGTATATATATACAGCGGGGTGAAAAAAGTATATATTTTCTCAGAAAATATATTTCTAGTAGAGCTATGGACATGAAATTCTCACCAGATGTCACTAAGAACCCAAGTAATGCACACATACAAAGAAATCTTAACATTTATGTTCATAAATTAAGCTATGTGTCATATAGTGAAATGACAGGGAATAAGTGTTGAATACGCTTACTGAAATTTATCTAATACTTAGGTTTTTACACTTAGTTGGTGATTACAGCCTCAAGACGCCCCTTGTATAAAGAAACCAGTCCAACACATTGCTCAGGTGTGGTTTTGGCCCATTCTTTAACACAAATGCTTTCAAATCTTCTGTGAACTCGGATCTTCAGTTCTTTCCAAAGATTTTCAATCGGATTCAAGTGAGGTGACTGACTTGGCCGTTCAAGCAGCTTTATTTTTTTTTTTTTTAAACCAGTTGAGTGTTTCCTTGGCTGTGTGCTTGGGATGGTCGACTTGCTGAAAGATCCAGCCTCTTTTCCATCTTCAGCAGCTGGCAGCAGATTCTGGTCCAGAATGTTTCTCTACTTTTCTCCATTCATTCTTACTTCAGTGATATGAAGTCTGCCAGTACCACATGCTGAAAAACAGCCCCACACCATAATGTTCTCACCTACAAACTTCACTGTTGCTATGGTGTTTTGGGGGTCAAGTGTGGTGCCATTTCTCCTCCAAACATGTTGTGTCTTATAACATCTGAAGAGTTCCATTTTGGTCTCATCTGACCAGACTGCTTTCCAGAATGTCATGGGTTTGTCCAGATGTTTTGTTGCAAACTTTAATTGAGCATCGAAATGCTTTTTCTTCAGAAATGGAGTCTTGTGTGGTGTGCGTGCATGAAGGCCATGGCGGTTGAGTGCATTACCACTTGTTTTCTCTGAAACAACTGTACATGCTGATTCCAGGTTTTTCTGAAGCTCTCCACGAGTGGTCCTGGGCTGTTGGAGAACCTTTTCGGATTATTGTTCTGACTCCTCTGTCTGAAATCTTGCGAGGAGCGCCTGGCCGTGGCCGGTTTATGATGATGCTGTGTTCTTTCCACCTCTTGATGATGGCCCCAGTGAGGCTCACTGGAACTTTCAGAAGTTTAGAGATGAACCTAGAACCAATGCCTTCACTGTGTATTGCAATAATGAGGTTGCGTAGGTCTTTAGACAGCTCTTTGATTTTACCAATCATGGGGCGCTTCTTGTCTGACACCTTGGTGATGAGAAACCTTTTTAAAGGCATCAATCAGGACTAAACCATCTGATATTACTTTGCACTGATAGGGGACAGGACTACTTTCTAAATACTGACAGACTCCAGCTGCTTCTTTGGCTTTCTACTGTACATCTTTTTGCGCCTTCATTTCTTTTGGTGTTCATATTACACGTAACTTAATTTATGGACATAAATGTTAGGATTTCTTTGGATGTGTGCATTACTTTGGTTATTGCTGTCATCTGGTGACAATTTAATGTCAATATGTCTAGTACAAATACATTTTCTGAGAAAAAGTGTTCAATACTTTTTTCCCTGCTGTGTACACACAATATATATTTGCAGCTCAATCCTGCACTGTTCTGCGAGGATCAGTTTCAGTCTAGTGGTTGAACCCAAATTCCTGCTGATAGCTTCTGAATAACTTACAGAGAGAAGAAGCACCAACCAAAGGTATAAAAATCTTCATCGAGGGAATAAAAACCTGTTCAGCGAGTGCACAATTTAAAGAAAAGGGGATAAATGATTTGTTGTATAAAGTTAAAAGTCATAAAAATTGCTAATTTTAGAAAATTTTTGACGATGTTAAGTATAATTTGTCCTCTGACAAGGGCTCCACGTTTTTGAGAGTGCATTCGGACAGTCATTTCTCACAGTTGCACTTAACATTGGTGGTTGCATTAATTAGCAGAGCCACAGCCGGCAGAAGAACAGGGAGCCACTCGAAATCAACAGGCAGCCTCCAGCTGCGCCTACGTTGGCTGGAACCCTCATCATCCAGACATTCAAGCCAAAGTCGCCGTCTGGTTAAAAATCCAACCACTGCCTGCTGCCATGTTAAATTAAAGGAGCTAAATAGTGAGGTTTTAACTGCCAACCACAATTACAAACCAATCCATGTATTTAGTTTTTTCTGTAATAAACTCAAGTGTGTTGAAACAGAACATATTTGAGGAGTGCTGCCACATTGGCAGAACTGGTGAGTCTGTCTTTACACATTTTACAAAGAAAAAGCTCAACATTTTTTCAATTTACTTTTAGCAAATATCTTCCCATATATGCCTTTTGAAACAATTCAGCTTTTAACAGATACGGATGAGATTTTGTGCTATGATTAATAGATGATTACTCATTTAGACTTTGACTTTCTGTTCACTTTATGTCCTTTAATAGAAAACAGTCATCCGCTTGATTTTTCTTATAGTATTTTTTCACTAAATCCTTAAAAACGGAATCTTCCAACAGCTTCTGTTGGAGTCTAAAGGGCCCATGAAATCTTTTCCACATTTTCTGGCTTATCTGCAGTGTTAAACCAATGTATTATCACCATCAACATTATCCAAAGCATTTCCTTTTTTTTTTAAAAAAAAAAAAAAAAAGGGAATTAGATTCATCCATAACTTCCAAGAGCATAGCACTTCTTTGTTCCAGGGATATTTTCAAGAAAATGTGTTTTTGCTTGTGAAGGCAAGTTGACCCTTTTAAGCTTCTCTAAAGACCCAGCCATCTTGGATCAGTGAATGCAGTTTGTTTTTCCTGGCTTGCAATGCAGTCGTGGAAATGAATGGATTTGTTCGCTGCACCTCACAGATGGCTGTTCACAAAATGAGATCCAGTGTGAGTCTAGTCTTGTGGGCTGAGTGAAGTTAAAAGTCAAGGCTGTTCTTCATTTAAAAATATCTGGGTCTGAACCTCATGCAGTAACGGCTGCAGATATGTATGGTTTGTTTATTTTAGGCAAATGGATGGATTTTAGCACAAACATCTTGAGTGTAAAGGCAGCTAAAGAAGCCAACAGTGCTTAGTATTAAATAATTTATTTGCTGGGCGACTGAAAACATCTATTTGCTGCTTTTGCAACTACTCAGAAACAGAGTTACCAATACAAGCAACCATAGTTTGCATTTACAAACCTCTACATACATTATGTACAAAGAAAAGCAATTTATAACTTAGCCTTGGGTAACAGTGGGGGCTCACTGCATGGAGAATTCTGTTTCTACAATGATTTTTTTTTTGTCCCACTTCAACTTTAAAACAAACATTTTGATATATTTTTCAGAGTAAAAGCAATAACACAAGTCTTTAAATTAAAAGCATTAACTGTTAAACGTTAAGATCGCCAGCTCTCCCGAGCATTATCGGCTATATTATCAACAATAATGCAGGAACGACATCGTGCAACCTTAAAGCACTCATGATACAACCTTGACTTCATGTAACTTTGCAATACAAAATACAACAAGAAAAAATAAGCAGTTCTGTGCAGTTAGAAGTCACTCAGGCTTGTTTTCAAGTGAATATCTGATGTTTAAACGAACGCCGCAGCAGCAGCTGCATGGGAAAACAACCTGATCTCACAAAAATGTGACATGAACATGTACAGCCTTAATCATTTACATGTCGCCGACACATGACTGCTTCAAATTACGTGCCACTGACACGTAAAGTTGCACAATGTTAAGTCAATGGTAAAGCTTTTCGTGTCTCAGCAGCACGTAATTTGAAGCAGGAAAGTTTGTGTCTGACACGTAAAACTGTGCAATGTAAAATTTAAAAAAATCACACCCATATTAGGTCGTTTGTGCATGCACTAAAATACGGACTATATTACATTTTTAATGTGCACTCTGTTAATATATGCAATCCATACTTTAGCCCAAATTTAAACATTCTAATTTCATCAATTAGTATTAAATGTTATATTAGAAAACAACTGTAGGCTGCATAAATGATGGATCAAAACATTTGGCCAGTGATTGATCAATGTACAGTGCAGTTTAGACTTCTAAACTTCTAAAGTCTAAGCTAGTCTAAGCTTAGACGGCTAAAAGACTTTGACTTTTAGACCAGTGGTAGACGGATTTTAACATAGACGTTTAAGGACCATTAGACGTCAATTAAATGTCTTTTAGACCAAAAAATGCTCAATGGGATGCTTATGAAAAAACAAGCTGATGAACCAAAAACAGCAAAAACTTACTTGGAGTTTAAAGAGTGCTACCTTTAGCTTCTGCATCATAAAGTCTGTCCCACCTTCGTCACAGAAGCACTGGGATTGTCCAACTTTAAAAAGACTCGACTTTTCAGGGCCTTTTGAAGGATGGAAGGTACAGGAACTGCCCTGATTGGACAGTTCAGAGAAGTTTTCTGCTTTTAATATGTGACCAAACGCACATGTCATGAACTTTGTCTTTCCTTTCAAATACAGATCTTTTCTACCCATGTCAAAATTCTTATTTACATGCACCAACCTGAATTTCTCAAACAGATTTGTTTCACAAAGCAATAAAGCTTAATTCAAAGCCACAACCTCTGGAACAATTTGTGAACATTGATTAGTCTAAAATAAGCTCAGAGGTAAAACAACAGTATTTTAAGTGTAAAAAAAATGGGTTACATATGGCAAAATGCAGAATGCATACAACCAAAAAGAGAAGAAAAAATGGATCAAATTAAGCACTACAATTAAAATGCAGGCAACAAGCTTCCAGTCCCACACAAAGGTAAAGTAACAAGATAGACATGAATCTTCGCAGACATCTGGAAGAATCTATCAGTCTGTTCCAATACCTGTTTTATTATGTTCAGAATTTCAGATGTGTGGAAGCAATCAGATGTTTTTGTAATGATAATTAGAATCTCTGGGAATCTCTGAAACATGGAAAATTTCTTCATATTATTTTCTTTTTAAAACTACCCCACAGTGTTCGCTTACGGATCATGACCTCCGTTATTCCTCACAGATGTTCGCATGTTGCCTTCACCGACTCGCGCCGCAGGTGAAAACTAATGAAAGCATCTCAAACTGAATCGAGCACAAATTTGCTTCCTGTGATGTTGGGCTCACCGCCCGCCGCTGCTGGCAGCAGCTGATGAAGCTGATGGTGATGATGGTGGTGATGATGATGATGTGGCAGAGGGCGTGCAGGAGTTTATGATCCGTGCAAATGGATGAATCTGCATATTGTTGCATATGAGTTTGCCTAATGGATGCCTACACACTGAGGTGATGATGGTAATAATAGAACATGGGGCGCGGGCTAACTGCTGTGCACTCATATACACACACACACCCACACACACACACCTTGTTCCTCCTTGAATCATGGAGAACTGAAGAGGAGGTGAAGATATTAAGCAAAAGTGGACAAATTTATGCAGAAATAAGAATGGTAGACATCTAAAGAAAAAGAAGAGGAGGAAAGGCATACAAAAAGGAAAACGATACAAAACAAAGGTAAATTTGAGGAAGAAAAAAAAAAAGGAACAGCAGCAAAATAGCTGTTGAGAAAAGGAGTTGAGTTTAAGGGCAAAACATTAGTTAAAAATAAAAAATATATGTCTGGAAAGATTAAAAATGAAGCACTACACTCGCACAGCACACTCAGCAGCCACTTTATGCACCTACTAGTACCAGGTTGGACCCTGTTTTCCTCCAGAACTGCCTTAATTCTTGGTGTCATAAACTATGTTTACATGCAATCAAAATTTGGGTTAAGGCCAATACTCCGTTTTCTGAAAGATTAAGAATAACCCGTTTACATGCATAAGAAGACAGAGAGATTCCTGTATACATGATAGTCAATTGCAATGTCCCAACCCAAACATGGTTGGGTGGATGTCATGATGATGGTAGATAATGAACTACCTGAAGCCACTGTTGTCAAGCCAGCAGAATTACAGCCGAAGTAGTGTCGGTTGGCTTGACCGCAGTCCGGAGCCGACAGCAGTTGCCTTTGTTTTTGCTGCTGTGCAGGTACTGACCCATCAGCAGCACTTGACACTATTGTGTCATGTCCTCATTAATTGATAGTTTTCAGTCACGTGACCTGCCAGGAGCCCTGGTGGGCAAAAGATGACAGGGCGCAGCAGACTCTGAGCTGACAGAATAGTAGTTTAAATCACATGTCAGTCGCTGGGAAGGAAAGATACAGGAATAAGTTGGTAGTGTTGGACACTTGTGACCTGTATAGAGAAGCGACTGCTGTATATGTGCCGTTAAATGCCACCATGTCCCTGCCGCGCCTGCATTCAGTGCTTTACATTGTCTGGTTGAGAACCATCACCGTACACCACTGCCAGAATGAAGGTATAGACTAAACCGGCCAAACGCCACAACTACATCGTCCGCCATTGCCGGGGGAGCCTTTCTGTACATGTGTAATTAAAGCAGATGAGAATCAGACTTTTTCTTAACAATAAAGAGGAAATCTGGAAGGACTGTCACATTCCTGGTTGTTGGAACAGCAGTGGAAAACTTTAATTGTGGTAATAAGTGAATAAGAAGATCACAGACGTTTATTTCATGAAGATTTCTGCTGTCTGTGACAAAAATGGACAATGCTGCTGCTCAGTTCACTGATGTCAGTGTGTTCGTATTGGGGAGAATTATCGGACACTCACAGAGCAGAGGAGGAATAACTTGCTGCCACGGCAGAGAAAAGACTGGATTTAATCCCCAACAACAAAAACACAGTAAATTATGGTGAATACTCATTAATCTGACACTTTATTTCACGTATCTATGTTCCTGAAAATGACGCACCGCATAACATTATCATGCTAGCTAATGCTAACAGAGACAGCTGTGGTGCTGCTGTGAGTTAATGACTAATCTGGGAGATATTGTGAAATATAACATTATTTGCTCTGATCAGGGCAACGTTGGGACCAGAAAATAAAAACAGTTCAGTCGCAAACACAAACGGATCATGAAGATGGTGTCCTGCAGCCTTTAGTTTCATCTGCAGGACATGTGAAGACTACCTGGTCTGTACAGTCCTTAAACAATACCAAAAGCCAAATATGTGATAAAATAGAAAAGTAATGATCTTTGAAAGAGTTTAGTTTGTTAGACTTTAATAAGTAATCAAGAGATCTGCATGTTATTCCAGTGTGGCTTGTCATTAAAGCCAGTTTCCGGAGATCAATAATAGTTTAGATTAATGCTACGATGTAAAACAAAGATGTCAGAATACTTCAGAGATCTCCGGATAACATACCTACATGTTATCATTACCTTAGACGACGGTCCAACATTGTTAATCCAGATATTCACGCTGCTTTCCATGTTGGCAGATATGAGGTAATTGGGACTCGTTCCCCTTGCAATGGCATCGCTGCAAGATGGCGCAACACACAAAACGTTCGTCAGATTAGGCTGCACAAGAGCCCCGACAGTTCTCACTTAAAACTAATTTTCAAACAGAAATAAAATAATTTCCTCTCATTTTAACTTATTACAACCTCTGGTTTCGAAAGAATGAGCGCAATGAAGACGTCCATAAAAAGCATTTAGGACAGATATGCATGAAAATAAAGAATATCATTTTAAATGTCAGTGTTACATCTTGTCTTTGCGTTATTCAGCTGAATATGAGTAAAACAACATCTCCACATCCTTCCTGTAGGAGTTTATTTGTGTTACCGCTTCCATCTGTTTTAGCTAGTAGCTAATGTCAACTCATTACAATGACGGCAGGTGGCTGGTCATCTCGTTATGAACAAACCACATAAACACATACAGAAGGTTTTATTTATGACTAAAACTATGCTAATGATCTACGGATGATTGATGATACATGTGGGTTAGGAGCTGCCATGGTTTGCTGTACCCAGGGACTAAGATGCGTTTGACAGAGCTGATCCACAGATTTCTCCTCTCAGGGTGTGTTTATAGAACAGAATGCTGTAAAAACCAGGTAAAAACAAGAATGTTTTTTTCTCGTCGGCGGGGCATTTCCTACAGACCGTGACATTACAAAATCAATAGAAGGAGAGAACGTGTGGTGGGAATGGGGAATGGAGCTGGGGCTGTGCCATTCACATCCATGCCTCCCATTTCCACCTGAGTCCCCCGGACACTTTGGATGAAGGTCTGTGTCGGGACTGGTGGGAACGGGATGCAATGATGAAGTTCACAGCCGTAAATTGGCGTGGTAATTTTCCCTCATCACGCCAATAATTTACCAAACATTTCCAGATGAGTGATGGAGCCCCGCAAAGTAACTGTTTGCACACCGGTTCCTCTTGGGATGTGTGTTCCCATGGTGATATATAAACTAGCTAACTGTGCAGAGTACCATCTGATCGCTGGTGCAAGTACTCCCTGCAGTTTACTCAAAAGATCAAGAATCATAGCAGATAGAACAAGCGCAGAACACATTTAAACATTCCTTTCAATGGAGATATTTCGATAAGCGTTTACATGACCAAATACTTGGATTAGAAAAGAAGTAATATTTGCGTTTTTAAAAAGGTTTTTGCCAGTATTTGCTGTGGTAATATTCTGGGTATGAAAGGGTTATTGGCTGCATGTAAATGCACTGATAGATTCAACAAGGTGTTGGAAACATTCAGTTCACACAGTTGCTGCACAGCTACGTTCACACTGCAGGTAAATGCGACCTGAATCCGATCTTTTCGCTTAAATGTGACCCATGTCCGATCTGCCTCTGACTGTGTGAACAGCGCAAGTCGCATTGAATCTGACATTTCTGGATTGGATTCAGGCCACTTTCAAATGTGGTATTAAATCGGATACATATCCGATCTGTGTTGAAGCGACTGCCGTCTGTACGGGCATGTCGCATTTTATCCGACCTCTTCTCTGAGATCGAGACGGACGTCCTTATTTCTGCACCAGATGAGACAGAAACGGAATGTAAACAATGGACTGAACAGTTAAATCGTATTTTTCTGGCTCTGATTGAACGTCAACCTGGAAACTAATGAAAGTGTTGGGGGAAACTTTTTTGTGGTCCAGCAACTCAGTGTGTAAAGGTGAGTGAGACGGTGTGCACGCGCGGGGGAAGCGCGTCGCTGTGCATGAGGCCAGAAGAGGAAAGGTGTGTGTGAAGTGTGTCCGGCTTAGAAAGGCACATTCACCGCAGTGGGTAGAGAGAAGAACCGCGGTGATAAATGTGCAGAATTAAAATAAAGCCGTGCGCCGCGCACCCCCCCCCCCCCCCCCACCGCGCACGCTCAGTAGGCTAATCAGCTGATCACTGTGATATATGAGTTTATTTCTACCACAGCTGAAGTGCTTGGTGACATCATATCTGTGAAGAGATATGATTCCCTCAGAACATCTGATCCGAAACATCCTCATCCACCATCCTGCTCCGACGCTGCATCCACACACTCCTACACATGTAGCAGCAACTGTTCAACACACAGATGTCATCACAAATGCGTTTGTCTTCTTCCTCCGTCGTCACAAAACCCGCTCATACATTTACCGACTGCCGCCACAAATTGCTTTCAACGTGAGTCCGCAATGCCGGTAACCTCCATGTTTGTTTGCATTGGTTTCCATGACCACCGTTATGTGCGTGATGTCATTCATGTTTAACTGAGCATGCGTGTCACTTCAGAAGCGTGAGCTGTTCATATTGCAGTCGGCGTCAGGCCACATTTAGAAATGTAATGTGAACACCCACATAAAAAGATCGGATCTGACAAAAAAATCGGAATTGAGCATTAAGACCTGCAGTGTGAACGTAGCTTATGATGAGAATCTCCCGTTCCACCACATCCCAAAGCTGACCACAACGTTGTCATTACCTATTAATTTTTTTAAAATGCTGTTTCTGCTAAAAAACCTATGTTCACTGTCTTAAATGCCCATGAGGCTAAAAGATAACCTTATTAGCAAACACATACTAGCAGCCAGCTGACTGAGTTTTCCAAATAATATTGTAACTTTGTATCCAATCAAAAATTAAGTCAATAGTCTCTGGGCAGAACTGAATATCATTACAGCACCCAACCCCAAAAAATGAATCTTTTTATTCTTTGGAGAATTGACATATGCAGGAATATCAACTACATTAAAGGCAGGGTGGAAGATGTTTTCCAGGAGCATTTTTTGCTATACTGCTATTTACTAGATAAATCTTCTTTACTCCCCGATTGCAGCCAATCAATTAAATGTTCTGACACAAAAAAGAAAAAAAATTAATCACCTGTGGAATGGTCAGGACTGGAAAAACTCCATCCAATGAAATTCATTTCACTGGATGGGGCTGTTAACAGCCCGTGCTTATTGATTGAATGATTATTATGTCCATCAAACTCAACCGTCATTTGTCGCGCTCCCACCTTCCTCGCATGCGCGTGTGCTCACAACTCGCCGTGAGCGTCTCACAGTGCAGAAGAACCGAGACGAACATTGCTGCTCGCTGCTCTTATCTATGCTGCTGTTTGCTCTTAAAAAGAAAAAAATGATGTGGACTTGATGTGGATCAAGTCATGGAGGTGTTGGTGTTTGCAGTGAGGATGTTTTACGTCGTAGAAGACGTTGGAGGTGAGATAATTATCACTTTTAGGAAACGTGGTTCCTCTGCTGTTTACTGGGAAGCTAACAAGCTAGCCACTTGTCTGTTATGCGGTTATGTTCGCCGACAACCATCGGCGCACGCGTTCCTGTGCTCTGGAGGTGTGCTTTCGGGGTGTTTACATTTTTTCACATGTAGCTTGCTCGAACCGATTTTTCCAGGATCCCCCTACCCTGCCTTTAAATACTTTATACTTCTATGTCATCACACCTTTAAATATCTTTTATTCTCCACATCTGGCCTGTACCATTACCCTTGCCTCTTCTGACTCCACTACCGATTGGCTGCATGGTGTACCCATGATATTTAGGTCTGCCCTTGCCTGCAGAAACAGGCACGAAAAACTCTCCAAAAAATGTCAAACGTAATACTTTATCTTTAGGAGTCATGTGATGCAGAGGATTTACCGATGAGTAAATGCACGTACTGTATAAACTCCTAGAAATAAGGTCCAGGTTGAAAAAAAAGGAAAGTTATCCTTTAATTCTCAACACACAACTGAAGGAATCACGGGCCTGATTTAGAGCTCTGTTAATGTGTGTTTACTGTTAGGCTAATATTTTTAGTACTGTCATCTTTTTCTTTCTTTTGTGGCTGTAATATTTCAAATTTTCCCATTCAGAAAAAAATTAAGCTCTCTTATCTTGACAAAGCAAAACGTATAACAGAGGGAAAGAAAAGTGGGAGAGGAATAAGAAAAAGGTGAGAAAAATACAGGAAAATAGAGCAAGGAAAGAACAAATGAATGTCAGAAAAGAAATTTAAATGTAGAAAAGTAGAAAAAAATTAAGCTAAAACATTTTACAGCAGAAAAAAAAAAAGATTGAAATAAAGATTATAGAAAGATTATTTAAAAAAAAAAAGATTATAGGAAGTTAAAGAATTCTTAACAGAATAAAAATGACCTGCAGAGATTAGAAAAATGAAACAAAGACCAAGGGATAGGAGAAGAACAGAGGAAACATTAAAGAAGCACCACAGGAGAGTAAAGAAGAAGCACAAACACACTAACTGTGACCTCTGACATCTCCCTCACAGTTTGCTGCAGGGTTCGTGTCTTTATGAGCTTCACATTGCAGCAGATAGTTTGGTTTGCATCCCACTGTGAGATATGAAATCCTCAACAGAAAGTCCGAAGGTGGAATTCATGAGGAAACAGCAACAAAAACTATCTGTTTCGCTGGAAAGTTCATCCATCTATTTAAGCAAAGGTCACATAAAATTCAATGTAATTAAATGATCTAACTTCATTACACCGCTTATTGAATCACGAAGCTTTCGTGTTAGAACATCAAATATGAAAAATTACAGTTATGCACAATCCTTAGAGGTGATTTTAGATGTTGCTTCAATTTTCTGTTCTTCGGTTTAATGAAGACAGATGTTTCTATGGTGTGTTGCTGCCATCTACCTTTTCATACTGTCCACTTGACATTTGTCTTGCACACATCTGCACGTTTGAAATTAGAAACACAAAAGTATAAACCGCACAGACATTTTGTTCAAAGCATGTTTTCAGATTTCCCCAGATCTGTGCGAATACAAAGGGAAATGCATTTCTCAAAATCTGGACATAGCCTCATTCTTCTGATTTATAATTGCGGAAGAAATGAATGCAAGGGGATAGGCCCAGATAAGTATTTATTTTTTTACTTCAGCCTACTCTCTCTTTTTTGGGGGGGGGGGGGGGGGACAAAAAAAAGGTGTGTTTGAAAGAGAAAGTATTATTTAGGCTAGGCAGGAACATATATATGCAGTGTCCAAAATTAACTTTTTGACCCACCAGCCAACTTGACCGTAGATGAAAAAATCCACCGGCCAAGTATATTTTTTACCGGCCAAAATATTATACTATTTCACACACATACCTTTGGGCACGACATTTCTATAATATGGTATTATGTTGAATGCAAACTGATAGGAGATTACAGTAATATTAAAACAACAGGAACGGGAAAAAATATTTGTATTTGACAAATTGGTCATTTCTGAATCTATTCATTTAAACCTCCTATTCAGACTCCTCGCTCTCGCTCTGCTCTCCTAACATCCAAGCTCGAGTGTTTGGATGGATAATTCAAAGCAAAGCTGATAATAATAATAATAAGAACAACAACAACAAAAACAAAAGTGATAAGCTTCCATCCATCTGTTTCAGGCTGTAGTCTGCTACAGTTAGTGCAACAGTGACTGTTTGAGGTCTCTTAACAAACAGCAACAATCCATTATAAAGGAGATGAATGGGACATGAATTTGCTGCTTAGATCAGTTGAACAGACCATAATTTAAGCCTGAATTATTTGAGGAGTTCTTTTAATTTGTGGTTATCTATCAAACTTAAATAAAGGCCGCACATCAATATTATGTATCATGTAACAGCACGCTGTCGGTTCTGAGCGGATCAGAGTGAAAACTCCACCCACCCGACTCGCCACTCAGTCACCCGGGCAGTAAATGGAGCGGACCCTGTCGTAGTGCAGCTGGTGTCTTCCAACGCCTCCAAAGCGCAACTACTCACTGAACTTTCTGGGTGGCTGTGTGTCCTGCTGGTTTATCATCCTGTTCACTGCGCTTTCCTTTGGAACGCTGCTACCTCCTGCTAAAGCTCACCACATATTCGTGCTACTTAATCAGCCTGAGCTAAACGCTAGTTGTTAGTAAACGGAAGTTACGTAGCGGATGGTCCTCTCGTGTCATGATTGTGTGTTTGTGCCTGTCAGTGTGTAGCTACATACGCAACGTTACCTGCAGACACCAGCACAACATAAAGAAGAAATCCACAATACTTGCACAATTTCCACGCATTTGGTGCTGGCGAGTGTTAATTTCAGACCCTGCGAGTATGTATTTATAAGAATATATATTTATGTGTGTGTGTATCAACTGTATGTTGCCTGTCATCCACTTGGTCCGAAAAAGAATGAATAAAAAAAAAAAATACTCTAAAAAAACTTTATTTCAGACAGAAGAAATATGGTCCATACAAAAAATAAATAAATAAATAAATAAATAAATAAATAAATAAATAAATAAAAATAATGGGTATTAAAAAAACGGAACAATAAATAGCATACAGTAAAAATTTCATAAAAGGCTAGAATGCCAGTGTTTCCAAAGTCCAGACATATAAAGCTGCTGCTCTTAGGCCTGATTAAACCAGTATGATCCCAAACCAAACCTGACATGACTTAATACCTCAGTTGTCTTAGTAGGGCTTCACAAGTGGGAATACCAGAGTTCACTAAAAGCTGACCTGCATTGTGCCATCTAGGGACATGAAGGAGCCTCATGGCATCAGTGTTGGCTACAGTGAGTCTATGCAAGTTACAGCTCCTATAATGCCACCACAGATGAGCTGTGTACATCGGAGTACAATAGGTCATAAATAAAAAAACTCATTTAACAATTGGTAAACATTTGCTGAATTTTCACAACAACATAATATAAATATCTTGACTTGTTTTTTTGTTATTTTTAATGTCTCTTTAGTGAGATCTTTCAGTAGAAGTCAGTCAAACTAGGGTCAAATTTTATTTTCAGTTGTCACCTTTTTATTCTTTTTTTCCCCATTGTTGTATTTTTCTACTTTTTTTTCTAAATCTGTCACTTGGTGTTGCAAACCTTTGGGTATTTTGTGCTCTTCCATGACATCATCTTTTTGATTAAAAGTGCTATATGAATGAGGTGATACATTTTTAATGTAATAATGCAACCCAGAGCACATATGCTGAACTGTATAAATCATGATAACAGCATCATTTTCATCGTAGTTAGTAATAATCACCATCATTCAGTGGTGGAGAGGATGTGCTTCGTGTCTTTTCTGATTGTGCGTTCCTTTTCTCCTGACTGTCCAGCTCATGGAGATGCAGAGTTTCAAAGGATGAAGCTGCCATTAAGATGAATGCATCGGTTGAAAAATAACATAAAGAAGAGAAATGAGATGCCGTAATTACCCGAAGGGAAAGGTCAAGATGTTTGGGCGAGTTTTTGTAATTAGCTTCATTTTTTTGCAGCAGAACAAACAGAGCAGTCTTTTGTGAAATTGTGTTAGAAAGGTTACTCAGACCTTTACAGTCGGAGGATTAGCTATTCATTTGAAGCTTAGAGTAACGTGTGCCCAGCAAACAGCTGAAACTTTCACATATCTGGACACAGAAACTCGGGCTCTTAAAAATGAAGCCTTACCCTTCAGATCAACGAAGGAAGACTGGAAATGGGAACATTTAGGAGGCAGGGTTTTAATTGAATCTAAGTCAAATTACTTGATGAATTCTTAGTGAAGGTAATTAAGCTGATAAAGTGACTGTAAGGTAAGAAATATTTTCTGCAGCACGTTGGCAATCCCATTTTGCCATCAGGGTACTTACACTCTATTACTATTTAATCATGAGAGCAATTTTGCTTACTTAAAAATGTGATACCTACTGGCATGACTATTAATGCTGTGTTGAATTTTATAATATGGAAAAACATTAATATTTGTTTCATACTTTTTATGATACCAGCACGTTAATAATAGAAAATCTCGAATAATTTAGATTTCTTTAGGTCAAAATTCATATTTTGTATTTCTGGGTTTCAGGGTCCTGCTTTAGACTGTTCTTCTATGCTGAGATGTGTTTCTCCGGGTATTTGCAGGACTTAGGTCTACAGGGCGGGCTCACTGCTTGAGTGCTCTGACAACCACAGGTGCTAAACCCCCCCTCCCCCGCCAGGCTTTCTCTTGCTTCTCTTTTAATCCCTGGTATTTCTCAATGTTTTTCCCTGATGCTTCCATCATTTGTAATTGCTACGTCAACGGCAGCCATGAGCCGCGGCAGGAATCCAATGAGAGCGTAGTGATCAGCTGATTTCTGGGCGCCCCGGTGGCTGATATAGCAGACCACGGTGAAAAACGCAGTCTGATTTTACTGAAAATAAAAACAAAATAATTTCAAGAGTGTAAAAGTCGGCCATGATCTGCTGCATGAAGAACAAGAACATATTCTTCTGAAAGTCGGTGTCAGTCCAAGTTCAGCCGCGAACCTCTCACTTCGCCTGGTCATCGGTACGAGGTAATGGAGCGTGGAGACGCTGGGATGCTCCGGTATGGCAGGGATGGGACGGTCCTGCAGCCACGCAGCTGGGGTAGGCTATTGACCCTTTTCACTGTGTCGGCTAATACCTGGATGAAGGGTATGTTTATTTGAACAAAGCGGGACTTTATGATCACTACAATTATTATTCTGCTAGATCGCAATAATCTCCTTGAGCCGATGCTCTGTGTTGTTGTTGTTTGCCATTATGCTAAGTTAGCTATATCAGGGCAATTAGAAGTCGAAGTTGTTTTAAGGACACTACCGTAAATATGATCATATGCCTCATCTGAAAGTTAAAATCCTACAAAAGGCAGGCGCTGAACTAATTATTAAAGCTGCTCTTAGAGCAGAGACCATAAATAAAGAATAAAGCAGAGTCGACCACTAGAGAGCAGCTGCTACTGTTAGCAGCCAAGGCTAGCACCGTTAGCTGTCGGGGCAGAAACTGTAATTGGGATCGAAATCGTCAGAAAGTGTCAGATTGCTCTCCTTCCAGTTGTGATACCCGCAGACAAAGCAGTGAATGCTGCTCCTGTTTGAACACTTTTAGCATTAAATCTATTCATCTAACTTATCCGCGGAACTGCCGCGGAAGCAGTGGTAGACGACCGCAACATTGACTAATCTCTATGATGCACTCGGTTCTGAGCGCTTTATCAGAGTGATCGACGTTTCCGCTCCTCCTGCGCGTCGGCATCTGGAGTGATCCTCTCCCTTCTCTGGTCACGCTGGACTGTAATAGTCGTAACCTTCATTGTGTTCATTTACAACGGTGTCTCATGCTGCCAGCCTCACCTTGATTCAGTCACCTCATCCTGCCTTACATGAGACGTGAGCCTGTTATGTAATGTCATTACGCATGACACACAGCTGGCTGTGGAACTCTCTGATCATGACAGTCAGATGTGTTTAAGCTTGTGGAACTGAACGGACCCAGTAAGGCATAGACTGCATCCTGCTTCGCCCTTAACCCACTAGTGATAGCTTTAAATGGCGAAGCCTGTACAAAATAGAACATTGGTTACGAATTGTAACCCCAGATTCTATGAGTATAGGCGCAGCCATTTAAGCTGTGGGCCTCACTGGCCCCTAGATTGACTGAAGAAAAGCCATTTTGGGAGCAGATTGTCCGGTCTCATCCCATTTTATGCTCGAGTCCGGGGTGTGGCCCACACAGCAGGCAAGCGTGGACTAAATTTTTAAGTCCTGCACATGCACGCGAGGGATAAATCCACTAGCAATAACCTTAAAGGGCTGCGTCTATACCATAGACTGTATATAATTACTGGACGTAGCTTCCGGTCTCTTCTGAATAGAGAAATGTGAAGCCAGTTGGGCGTGTCTTACCGTCGCCATCTTGCCGTGTCACGTACGTCGTCACTCCAGGAAAATCCTAAAATGGGCACAGCGCGGCCGCGGGACAAATGATTGACAGCTGACGTACTGTGGGCTAAACGCTAACTGAGCTAACACGAAACTAAGAGGAGCTAACAAAGATAAGCCCCCTAAGCGGCATGGTTAAGGTAAGACATGCTTAGACTTGCAATTCGCTGACTAAACACCGCCGTTGTGCGACTCTGTAACAAACTGAGACCTTATTAAGAGCAAAGAAGGAGCTAACTAGGAGCCTCTGGTCGGCAGGCGGAGCTTCCGGTCTGTCATAAGGACACGCCCTTAATTATGTGTAATTTGAAGAATAAATAACATCTAAACGAATGAGTTATAAAAAAATTCACCCCCCTCACAGTTGACATGAAGGTAAACGTGACCTAATAAACCTAAAATGATTTTTTGAACCAGGCTGTAAACCTGTTTATTTCTGCTGTGAAGTCGGCGTTTTTAACATGGGAGTCTATGGGGATTTGCTCGCTCTTGGAGCCAGCCCTAGCGGATGAAGGGAGGATTACACTAAATACAATGCGGAAGAGAGCTTCACTGTTCTGAGGCGGAGTTTGCCCCTTGGTCTATACTTAGAGAATCTGGGGTTACAGTACATAACCAATGTTTCTAATTTTTGACCTTAAGGTCACAATTGTATATGTATACACACACACGCAAACACACCAATGTGTGTGTGTGTGTGTATATATATATATGTACAGTCCTCAAAGGTATTTATACATTAAAGAAGGGGATAAAATCAGCTGTCAGTGAAATAAGTTGAAATTGACTAAAGGAATAATAAATAAAATAAATATAAATGAAAATTCTATGAAAATTATGACATTGATTTTGAATTGTGCTTCAACAGAAATATCAAAAACAAAGGCACAAAATTAATACAAACAAGCTCTGAAGCTAAAATTTTGTTAAGGACCACTTTGAGGCAATTGCTGCAATCAGGTGCTTATGTGTCTGGGATACTTTTGTTTCGTTTTATATCATTATTTTCAACCATAATTCAAAAGCATTATTTTGTTTTCTTAAATTATAATTTTGTACATTTTTATTTATTAATAGTTTATTTAGTTTCCTGTTATTTGAAATACTTTTGTGAATTTGGCCTTTTCTTTAATTGGAGAGTATGAATAATTTTGTGAATGACTGTATGTGTCTATATGTATGTGTAAATATATATATATATATATATATATACATATACATACACATGTGTATGTATACTGTATTCATTCATTATATACACATATACTGTATAACATTACATATATACTGTGTATATAAACTTAAGAGAGGGGAGAGAAAGAAGCACACACACTCCTTCATTCTTCCTCATCACTGATGGAGGACAATGACACTTATTCATTTCTGCATTTCTGACCTTGTTTGGGGTCAGCTGAAAAAAAAAAGTGGTTACATCTCATATTCTGGCGTATGATTTTTGATATTCCAACTGTAGGGATTAGCTAATGTTCCAAATAAGAAATCGAGAATATTTGTGTGCGACTCTGAATCACTGCCATGAAGCAGGACATATTTGCCATATTTAGGCAGGTTTCACAGAGTTACGTCTAAAGGCCTTTACACACCTTCTCTGAATATTTCATCCGAAAGATTCGCACGGCAACAGCTTTAATCAAATTAATGTTTAATCAATAGGAGCGTTCACCAGTGACAAAATTCCATCTTGCAATTTTGCAAGATGGAATTTGCCTCTCCCTCCGTCACTGCTCTCCGCATATGGTCACATTTCTCTGGATTAAGAAATGCGATTTTGTTCTTTCATCTTCGTTATTTCAGGTTGGAGCAGGTGTGTATTGACAAATGCGTCGATATTTCTCCTCTGAATTATTCGCAATTTTGCGCCGTTTATTTGCATCGGTCCCAGTGTAAGGCCTTAAATAGGGATTTTCCATCTTCTGAGCGCACATCGCTGTTGTGTTCACCATCATTCAAAGTACGATAAAAGAAGATGGTTTGGAAAACAACTGAAATTATTTTAGTTGAGTTTCAGTAAAAACAGACGGCGTCTCACTGGTCTCCTGAGCACTGCACCGCAGGGCTGAGAAAACAGCTGATCGCTGTGCTGTGACACCTGATTTCTGCCACAGTTTGGCTGCATGTGTAACATATCTGCAGTAGAGATTTGATGATGTGGACATTTTATTACAATTCCTTTAGTATGTCTGATCTGAAACAGTGCCAGGACCGAGTCAAGCTGAGTACTATATGTGCTAATTAGGGGTGGGTTCTACTGGGTGACGCTTTCCTGGACAAATTTACATAAGAAAGGCCAAGTTCACAAGGTGTGCAAGACACGTGGGAATTAAAGTAGCAAACGAAAAAGTTCATCAGATGGTAGATATATTGGGCATATCCCCCACAATTTGTGAGTTGGTAATGGTTTTTGAAATGGCACCAGTGATGAGTTTGTTTCCATCCTATTATAAAATTCCAGATGAAATGCTTTAAAACTATCACAAACTTGATAAATAAGGGAATATGTGGTTTTTGCTGGCTCCAAAACAGAGTAAATCTCACTCCCATGTTAAGAGGGCCAACTTCACAGGAAATAGAAACATGTTTACAGCCTGATTCAAAAAAACATTTTAGGTTTAATATATTAATTTTACCCTCATGTCAACTGTGAGTGGTGTGAATTTTTTTTATAACTCATAATTAGTACCATTTTGATTGACAGGTGCAGACAGAGTGATGGTTTTAGCTATGGTGGCTAATATTTAGCTCCCTGCTTGCCCTCAGGAAGTCCTCAGCCTGTCGCAGAGTAGCTGAAGGGCTGGTTAACAGCAAGTCTAAGCGTGCTTACCTTTAGCCCGCCAGTCTTCTGCTGCCTTCATGTGGTATCTTATTTATGGTAAATACCAAAGTCCGACATGAAAATTGCACTTGAACACCCACTCATGTCGTAATTTCCATTGGAAAACTGGGAAAATTTTATGATAACCAAGTTGCCAAGATGAGGTCAACTTTGACCTTTCAATATGGCGGAGAGCGACAAAAATATAATGGGATGCATTACATTATGTTTAAAGTTTTCTGCTGCTGTTATTTGGTTAATTTGTAGTTTGCATAATTCTGTGTCATATAGAACTTTAATAACATCACCATTTAAACTTAGTTTTGTTTGTAAAAATGTGGTTATTATTTGCTTTACCTCCTCTGAGCAGATGCTAGCTAGCTAGTCAGTCGAAGATAGCCTCCAGTGTTAAACTTCACTACGACAATAAATCACTTGAACAAAACGCACTGGTAATTACCACTTAACAAGTGGAAAGGATCATCTTTCCCATACCACATGAAGGCATCATTTGTTCACTCCTACTCACTCTGGGTTAGTTCGGTTAGCATTTAGCTTTGCCGTTAATCATTTGCCCGAGGCCCAGTCTTTGTCCATTTTAGTGTTTTCCTGGAGTAACGAGACACGTGACATGGCAATGGTGGGAAATGCCAAACTGGCTTCACTTTCAGCTCTTCAGACATAAACAGATTCTACGGCCATCATTTTTACAGTCTTTGCTATTTCTGTAGTGCCCGGGTTCTTCAGCACCTGATGTCGACCTTGTTTGACAGGGCGGCGTCTGAGCCTGTATGTCTCTCCATTTCTAGTAATCATGATTTGACGTGGTTTCACGGTAAGGTGAAGGGTTTTCCATGGGAGGCGGTCCCGTTAACTGAATTTCTTCCATTGTTACCCATTAAAAACAGTGATGGAAAAAAAATTAAGGTTATCTGTCATTTTGATGATTTGCAATTTACGCCCCTGACCAGGTGGTGTCAAGTGAGCATATTAACTAGCTATTGGCTCCGGTTACATCATGTTTTTTAATTTGGAATTAATTATTCTCCTTTGTGTTTACATGGAAAACATAATTCTAAATTAAGGTTTACATGGAGGACACGTTTATCTAATTCCCCTTTAGATCTGGGGGTTAAGAAAGATTCTGATTGGACAGAGGGTGGGCGTGACGTATTTATCCATTTACGTCTACCCGTCAGTAAATGGACGCCGGTTCCTGCTCCTTGTTGTTTAGACTACAACATGAAACACATAATAATGCAGATTATGACTGCATTTTGATTGTAGTTTTGTAGCAGCAGCTCAACACTAACATAGTACTTAATTTCTGCTTGCTGGCACAAGTCCAACATTTGTTTCACGTGCGCTTCGACAAGCAACATTAAAACAGGACAAGGCAAGGAGCATGCGCAGAATGACAGGAATTGACTTAAAGCAGAATAAAACCTTTACATGACAGGTGAATTATTCTAATCTGAATTAAAAAAAGGAATTAAACCAACCACTTAGTTCGGAATTAAGTTTTATGCTGAATGATCGATTTCACTTAGAATTAAGGGTTTATGGTTCTCTTAACGCAGAATTAACTTTTATTCAGACTTAAAACTCTCATGTAAACATGGTCATTGCCTGTTTGGATGTACAACCTTGTTGGCTTTACTTGAAAAAATGTCATGGCAGCTGAATGCCTGACTGAAACATTCCCACTTGAGACATTTGATCACGCCCGAGCGGGCATGCAATTCAAGCCATTACAGACCAGGAGGAAGGTGTGAGACTGTGCATTCAGGCCACAGCAGATGAACTATTCATATTTTAAATGCAAACGTTTTATTTCGTTGCTCATATGTCCAGTAGCTACTGGGCCTACAGTCTGTTTTTTTGTCACTGTGGAGAAAAAGTTACATGTATTCATCACCTTGATGTGTGTTGTCATAGTGTGGATTTTCTGTTTAGCTTGTTTGGACTCAACATTAATTAAATGCTATTGGATTTGTCATTATTGTCATTATTATTTAAAAATTAACGTGATGGGTAAAAATAGATTATGACAGGATTTTTATGACCCCGTCAGTCAAAAGAGATAATTGAAGGAAAGGAGAATTCCCTCTCAAACAAGATCATTGGACTGCTCTGGATAATAGTAAACTGTATTGGCGTTTTTGTGTTTGTTTTTTAACATATGAAAAAGTTGAAAGTAAGTAAATAGATTGTATTCCAAGCCAGTTTCACAAACTTCCATTAAGACTGTGCTGCATGGGGCTCTTGCACATACAAGTCTGCAGCTCTGCAAGAGAAGAGAATAAAAGCTTTGGTCACTGATATTACAGTCGTCTGAGAACATCATACAATATTCATGCATTTCCCTTTTCCATTAATAACAACCTTATCTCATTTTAAGATGACTTGACAGTAATTAAAGTGAACTTCATCTAAAAAATAAGATTATTTTAATACATTTTGAGATTTGGAATGAGACTTCATCCACAGCACATAATGTATTATTTGGTCTGTGACAGTAATGTGTAAAAAACAAAACAAAAAAAGACCAAAAACACTGGCTGATGCACAACAGCCAAATGTGATGAAATATTAAAATATGACAGAAGTTCAGAGCTTGCTGCTCTGCCTGCAGTAAAATGGTAAAGGGCATGTCAGTATGTAGTTGACAACAGTGCAGTCATACATAAAACTCTCACACACGCGGTTATTCCTCCGTATTAATGAGGGGAGCCGCTGGCTGCTGTCAGACCTCCATACCCACCATCACAACCAGACAGCTAGATAATCATTTTTAACCTGCTGGCATAAGCATAACTCTTGTCTAAACCCCCTTGTCTCCTCTTCCTCTTATTGTGTCTTTCTTAGCTTCTGCCTCTGGTTCTTACTGGTCCAGAAGCTTCAGCAGTGCCAAACCACACTGAAGCATCTTGTTAAGGCGGCTGATGGCAGGTGAGCCATTTTATGCTTCATTTTCATCACACTGAGCGAGCAGAAAAACCCTTAGTGTGTTGAAAAGATAGAAAAAAGTACATGCAAAATGTAAAGATCAACTGTATTTTCATCTCCTCTGACTTTCCCTTTCCTTGCCACAGTATCCGGTCATCAGCGGTCCTCGTCTGATGGGACAAACTTCTCGCTGAATCAGGATTAATACGTAAAAAAATGCTTCAATCTTCAAATCTCTAACTTTGAACAAAAGCTGACAGTAGCATATTCAGAACTGCACTTATCTCACAAGGAATATTAGAGGCAGATTTTTAGGCTTACAGTGTGCTGAAGAACGCTTACCCAAGTGTTCGAAGGGAGGAAAAAAGGGCCCATGCAGAGCAAGAAAAAACAGTGTGTGTTCAAATCTTTTCCGTTGAGCATTTACTTTTATTACTTTAAGAAAGAGATTGTACGTAGCGTATATATTAGTCCAGTTAAGTCCATAGTGTTTATTTTTGGTATCACTTTTTATGTTTGTTTTGTTACCAAGCACTTACAAAGCACTCTTCAAAATATACCTGACATGTTTCCACGGAAAATTTCCATCTTCGTCCACAATGACCTCACAGAGAGTGGCCGTGACCTGAATTGACCGACTTGACCGGTGCTGCAGATATTCTGAATGTTGCAGCATGTTTTATAAACCATACTGAAAGATACAGCAATGTATACGTACTTCTCTCAAAGCGGTAGCGCTACAGAGCATTCTGAAAGCAGTAGCAGTCAGTGTGCAGTCATTCTGACTGTAGATCTCGGTGACGCTTGACTGAAATTGATGCATAACCTCTCTGGCTTCACTGAGAAAAATATCACGGCCACCGAATGTCCGAAGTTTCTTCAAAAAGCCCAATAACGTCAATGATGTTGTTGATAAAGGATGTGAAAAAAGAGGGACTGATGCAGAGGAAGATGAAGGACAAACAAGTCCTTCAGAAGCTAGAGTGAGCAAGCAGCAGCAAGGAGGTCAGTAGGGAGTATAGAGTTCAGTGGGAGCAGGAGTCCTCCTGGCTGAGGAGGGAAGCTGGAAAAATGTTCTGCAACATACAGTATTTAAAAAATAAATGAAAAAAAAAAGCCAATATTAGTAACAGATTTGTCACTCATTCTAATTATTAATTAAAAATTACTCAAAATGGATTTTTTTTAATGTGTCATTATTATTTTAAAAATTAAAGTGCCTGGTAGAAATAGATTATGACAGGACTTTTATGACCCTGTCCGTCAAAATGACTGGCAATGAAAAAGTCTAATGCAGGGGTGCCCGAATCCAGTCATCGAGAGCTACTATCCTGCCCATTTTGGTTGCATCCCTTCTCCAACACACCTGATTTAAATAAATGGCTGGTTACCAGAGCTGAATGACACGTGCATGAGGGAATAGGCTTTATGCACAGCTCCACTACTTCCTGAACTTAGTACTGCACCTTTGTTTCCTGTCTTTCATGATTGGATGAATTGATTAATCCAGCTGTGTCTGATCTAAGCAAATGGTCAGACACACCTGGATTAATCAGCTCATCCAATCTTGAAAGATAGGAAACAAAGGTGCAGTACTGAGTTCAGGAAGTAGTGGATCTGTGCATAAAGCCCATTAGACATTTGATTCAGGTGTGTTGGAGAGGAGAAGAATTGCAGGATAGTAGATCTCGAGGACTGGACTTGGGCACCCCTGGTCTAGTGCAACCTCTGATATACAGTCATCCTCAAATTTATCCATACCCTCACATTACAAAAAGGACAAAACAACATCAGTCCATCTAAATTGTGATTGATTTTGAATGGTGGTTCAACACAAATATGGAAAGCAAACAAAAAAGAATAATACAAGCATGATGGGGCTCTTAAACTAAAATTTTGTTGAACAGCACTTAAAGGCAATCACTGCAGTCAAGTATTTTCTGTAACTCTCAATCAGATTCCTGCACCTGCTGACAGGTATTTTGGCCCACAGTTCATGATGAAGGTGCTCTAATTTGTGTGGGACTGTTTCATTTGTTGTTGTTGTTGTTTTCTTTTTTCAGAATTATTATAATAGAATTATTATATTATTATTATTATAATTTAGTACATTTTTATTAATTATTAGTTTCTTGTTATTTCTATAAAACTATTGCCCCTGGCTACATGATGTTTTTTAATTCAGAATTCATTTATTTCAAATGAAATAATTGCAATTGTTCTTTTTCGTCATACATGGAAATATCAATTCCAAATTATGGAAAACACATTTATCTACTTCCGCTTTAGATCGGGGTGTTGGGAGGGTTCTGATTGAACAGGGGGCGGACGTGACATATTTAGTAGGGATGAGCCAGATAATGCATATTTGACGAGTACGAGCATGATACGAGTAAAACTCATCAATATCCGTGCTCGTGCTGAAGGAGAATCCTTATTTGATAACTGACTGTCTGCATGCTCTGTGATTGGCCAGTCACACACAGCGCCCGCCTCCTACAGACACACATTTCTGCTGTGCCCCGCTCTTACGCACACACAGACAGATCTCTGCTTGGCTTGACTCCTGCTCACGTTGCTCTTTCATACTCAGATTTTCTTCAGCCCCCCCCCCTCTCTCTCTTTTACCGTCTCCCTGCAGTTTGGCTGTGATGTAAAAACTTCTGAACTCGTTCTCATCACGTTTTTGGAGAAGGATACAGTGAACAAGGCTGATATATTTCACCGTTTGTTATGACTGGATGTTCACACAAATCACCAAGTTCACACAGATCATTAAAACATAAACAGCCTATTCAGACCAGTTACACACACACACACGCATACAGCTGAACACACAAAGTAGCAGTTATTAACGTTTTTATTGTAGGCTATTTTATAAGAATAAGTGTATTATAAGTATTATAAATCAAGCTTTATATACTGTATGTAGGCTTTTTATAGGCTTTGAGTACAATAGATATTATAACTGTTACACAGCGTCACACACACTCTCTCTTTCTCTCTCTATACAATGAGTGATACGCACACTCCTTAATCATTATTGAAGTTTGTGTGGGGGAAAAAAACCCCAGAATGTTAGGTAATTAAATAAATAATAAATTAAAATTAAATTGAGAAAAAAATCACAGTTTAATCATGAAACAAAACAGAAAATAGACCAAAAAAATAAAGTTGTGTTGAGTATGAAAACTTATTCATGCATACTTAGTAGTTCATAATTTCCAACTGGATGCATTGTATGCACTCAAAAATATTCATCTAATGGTTTTTTAAAAACAGAAAAAAAAAACTGTAGTCATTTTCTTTGCTATTCTGATCAAAAACATTGAATCTCAACTCTGAGGCTGTTGTGTAAATAGTTACCAAATAAACAACAAATCAAGAAACTTCTCATCAATTCATATTAATTTCAGACTTAAAAATAATGTGCTGTTTTAAGCCCCACCCGGTTCCGCTCAAACCACACCCACTTCCGGTTTAATCCCCACCCACCCCGAGTACAGCTACAGATACAGATAATTTAGATGGTTGAACGGATACAGATACAGATAGTGGTGTACTCGCTCATCCCTAATATTTAGGTCTGTTTGCATCTACCTGGAAGTAACAGACGCTGGTGACCTGTTCCTTTGTCAAGAAAACCACAAAACACAGATTTTCAATGTATTTGGACTGTAGTTTTGTAGCAGTAGCTCAACACTAACATAGTACCTCATTCTGCTGGCTGGCACGAGTGCGCTTGTTTAACGTTTGCTTCCACAAGCACCAATACAACAGGACAAAGGAAGGAGCATGCGCAGAACCACAGGAATGAATTCAGATTGGAACAAAGGTTTACATTACAAAGGAAAATTAAAAGAGGAATAAACCAACCACTTAGTTCGGAATTATTGTTTTCAATTGGAATTAAGGGTTTACAATGGTCTTTTTAAATCTTCGAACTGATTAATCCAGGTGTGCCTGACCTCAGTAACTGGCCAGACACACCTGGATTAATCAGTTCATCCAGTAATGAAAGACAGGAAACAAAGGAGCTATCTTAAGTTCAGGAAGTAGTGGAATCGTGCATAGAGCCCATTGCAGGAGTTTGTTGTAGGTCAGATCATGTGCTGATTTTTTTACATTATTGACTTTTGCTAACGTAATATGTTCTGTTTTAAAAAGACTGTTTTGGAAGCGGTGCTGCTAGAATATTTCTCCTACATTGGACTTTTTGTCGTCATCTGACATGATGACTATCCAATATCCATAGCAACAGAAGAGCGGTTTACCAGTTGGATCAACTGAATAAACTCTCAGAAACGCAAGTTATGAAACAAATAATACACGGATGCTACTCAGTGATAAGCAGACATCAAGAGGGTGCAGGCAGGAGCAAGGCTGAGAAAAAGCAAAGGAGATAAAAAATAATTCTGTCTAAAGAATGATCGATCAAATGCTTTCCAAGTGCAGCCCATAGACACCAAGATCACATTTGCCTTCTTCACTGGCAACAATGAAAAGCTTTAAAAGGGCGGCCATGTCCTCAATGTCGACAAAGCACACTGTTTATATAGAAAGTGTGCTTTAGTGTACTGTAATGCCCTTGCTACTGGCAACACTGTTATACGACTGGACTTGTTCCTTATATGGTACAAACCGTAAAAGAAAACAACCTTCAGCTTCCTGCCTTTGTTCTTCTCCAACAGAAAGAAAATTGCACTGGTTCTACATGTTAGCAGCTGGGGGTTAACCGTCCATAACTCACATGCAGCTATAGCACCTATCGAAATGATTCGTGTTTAATGGATCTGCTGTCACCAAACACCATCGCTCGCTCCAATTACTTCATGCCAAATTAAACGACAAGGTTCTCAGAAAGCATTAAAGCTCATTAATTATTCTGTCAGAAGGTGGAGGCAGAACGTCGAACTGTGTCTGAAGATGGCCGACTGCCGACGCTTTGATGATAAATAATAAGAAACACCTCGCTGTTTTAATGATGAGCAATTTCTAGTTTATTACTGACTATTGTTTGCCATTAATTTTTAATCAGCTGCTGGTTCTTCATCACAGTGTTACTTTCCCACATGGTGCAAACATGCACATACTTTAAAACAGTGTTTCTCAAATGGGATTCTTGAAGACACTCCAGGGAGTACATGAGGAAATTATAAATGCAGGGGGGTAATTTGTTCTATCTTTTTTGTCTTTATGACGCAAGTTTGTATGATGAGGTGAGTCAGCTCAGGTGGTCAGGATTACTTCCACATGTGGAAATGTACATGTATCTACATTTAAAAACAACTATAGATAAGGAAAAGTTACTCAGATCATGATGTTAAATACTGGAATTTTTCATTTCCAGATATATGGGATAAAATGTTTGATGATTTTATAAAGCCATTGTGATCTGGAAGTTATAATGCATGTGTAGATGAGTAAATATAAAATATGTAAACAAAAACAATAAATGAAAGCAAATAATTTAGATTCAAATTTTAAGAAAATATAAATATGATGCATATAATGAAATATGAAATGCACTTAACACATATCAGGTTAAAATGTATCAGAAAACTCAAATCAAAATGTATAGAATTTATTTTATACAATTTATTTATTTTAAACATAAATACCTAACAAACATATAGTTACATGAACAGAATGAAAAATACAAATGAATGGACACAAAATATATGAATAAATAAAATTACATAAAAGTGTTATTGGGGTACACTGTAAATTCTGTCAAGTTAAATTTAGTTGAAAATATTGAGGAAACCAATAACCGTGGAAAAAGTAAGTGAACAAACTTTATTGTGGAGATTATTGTGAAATATATTTGACAGAATTGGGGACAGAGAATTTTTTGAAGCTGTGACCATAAAATATCTCAGTATAGTTAAATTCAAATAAAGCTACTACAGCTTAAATACTTAAAGTCAGAAGAACCTAATATGTTCTGCCAAAATAAATGGCCATTACTTGAAAGTCATTATACACTACAATTAAGGCAGGGGGGCCTAAGGTGGGGTCCAACAATCAGTTATCAATACTACTGTAACAGTACATTCAAACCAAATGCAATTTCAGCATCAAAAACGTGCTTAAAAGGTTGTTCTTATTGTGTTTACGTGCTTGGACTTATGATTGTGATGAATCATATGATAAATTTGAATTCTTTCTTCTTCTTCTTTTTTTTTTTTTTTTTTTCGAGTGGTGATCAGCAGAGTTAAATGCAATTAACATAAGAAAGACTGACTCCAGAATTTATTTTGGGTGTTTCATCAGCTAGTGCTGATACTACGGTGCGAGTGTACCCCACCCAGCTCTTATTGAAACTAGGGATGTCCCAATACCACTTTTTTGCCGACCAAATACAAGTACAAGTACTTGCATTTGAGTACTTGCAGATACCGAGTACCTTATTAACCCTTCTTGCCTCCATGGGGGCACCACCAGTGTCCGAATATATGTGAATGTTCTGGTGGTGGTCAGAGGGGCCGTAGGTGCGAAATGGCTACCACGCTTCCATTAGTTTGCCCCATGGCAGCTGTGGCTACATACATAGCTTACCATCACCATGTATGAGTGAGTAGTGAATGAATGATGGATCTAATGTGAGCGCTTTGAGTGCCTTAAGAAGCGTGATAAAAATCTAGTCCATTGTTGTCCCTAAAAACTTTTAACTTTTAAAAACTTTTAAAAATTACCTGCATTACCTGCTCACTTTGACTGGTTTAGTGGACCAATTCCCCTCTCACTGTTGATCATGTAACTCCCTTCAAGATATTAACTATAGATTATTCCATTTATTAAACAGTCACCAAAACTATGAACTAGACTTCACACAATATTGCAGTGTTAACCTGTTAATGGCTTCCGCTGAGAAATATAGTTTTTTTTGTGAATGCGTGAAAGGCTTCACACAAACAAAGTCTGAAATATTTATTTCTCGTAACCTGCTGAGATGCAGCGCAGGTCACACAGGAGCCAATGCGATTTGATTACAGTCCTGCAAACTGCGCATATGAAAACAAGTGTCTGTTTGTGAGGAAGTTTTCCTTTTGTTAATCCAATTTCCATTTCCTGTCTCTAATCTGCTTTACAGAAGAAAACAAGTCTGTTCCTGCCACTTTGGCCTGCAGCTCCTCTGAGGGAATATTTAGTGAAAAGCGTGAATTGGATTATCTCATGAGGTCATTTTACAAATCGATTAATTGAAAAACAACTGATAACAAGGATGAAAACGCTCATTAGGGTCTCATTAATTTCTAACTGATGAAGCCCTTATGATAACTGACATTACAGTCAAGAGCTTGCAGATTCTTGCTTTCCTCCAGTTTTTCCTGTAGCTTTTTTCTGCAAAAGGGTCAGGTCCAATCAGTTATCTCTTTCCACTGAAGATGCTGCTGCTGAACTGCATGAGGCACCTTGTCAAAGCTTTTCTCTGCTACTCTGGCAAACCTTAAACAAAGAATGAATAGATGCCCTGAAATTAATTTTAATATTTTATGTCAATTAGCAGCAGACCAATCACAACAGACTGGACTTTCCAAAAAGGGGATCAAAGAGAAAGGATCTTAATCAAAGTTTAGAGATAACAGTAGAAGTTGTAATATGGAATAAATGAAACACCGTCATGGCTGATTCAGCAAAGAAACCCAATACAACGTTATTGCAGGAAGCCAGGAAAAGACAGAAAGGGCTTTGACGCTGCAGAGACGCTGGGTTTGAGTCCCCGACATGACACGGAGGTGAGCCACTATGGGCCCCTGAGCAAGGTCCTCAAACCCCACCAACTGCACTGTAATTGGCTGCCCACTGCTCTCAGGTTCAATCTGAGATGGGTTGAACTCTCTCAAATGCAGAGTGAATTTCCTATTGGGTCTCTAGTTGGGATTAATTGAGTATATTAATTTACCGACACCAAAATTTACAGTGATAACCGATGTCATTTTGCCCATGTCAGTATACTCACTGTGGAGCCCCTTTAAGAAAGTCTGCAGTGGAATTGCTGCATGGGACTTTTTTATTCTCTCAAACTTGCCGTACTTTTTTGTAATGTGACTTTCCTGCACTGCAGCTTTATGTTTTTCATCATCTTTTGCACGTTTTCTGTACATAACCTTAAAGAACACGTCTGTTAATGCTCAGTGATGTTTATTTGATGTCAGTGTGAAGTGATAAACATTTGAAGGAATGTTGTTTGTACTGTATTCAATGTTTTGACAATGGTAGCAATGCAAATTCCGTTAACCTGTCTATGGGTTTTTCAATGTTAACTTAGCATTCATGCTAATCGATAGTCGCTCAGTGCAATTAACGAGGAAACTCATAACTGTGTTTTTCATGGACACAAAGTAATATTTGTTCATATGTAAATAAGAATCTAACTCATTAGGTTAATTAATTTGATAATTAATAATTCATTCAACATGTACTGTTGTATGTTTGTTTTCAGTTTCACAGTACTTCTCATAAACGTGCAAAACTCATGGCTCATTAACAAGCTTGCAAAGAACGTGATATGGAAGTTCATTTATCTGAATCAGGTGTGTTGGAGTTGGAACACACCAATGACATGTAGGGCAAAGGGTCCTGAGGACCAGAACTGATAAACATTGTTCTACGTCAGGGATCACCAATTCTGGTCCTTGAGGGCCAGTATCCTGCAGGTACTAGGAGCGTCCCTGCTGCAGCACACCTGACTCCAATCAATGGGTAATTAGCAAACTTCACGGCTTTACTTTAACTGCTCTAACTTTACCTACTTGTTAATGTGTGTAGAAAAATGTGTACATTTACACATGATTCTTCCTTTGTGCAAGCACAAAACATTCCTTGGTAAGCTAAAACATATTCCGAATAGGGCTAATAGTTACATTACAATGCAACAGGTCTCAGAAATGTATGTGCCCATGCCATTATAAAGTTTATGGGTGATTTTTTAAATTTTTATTTATGCTCTTAATCCCAGACTGACAAACAGGCCAAGCGCCAAGGCGTGGCTCAAAGACCCTTATGTGGTAGCATGTTTTATAAACCATTTTGAAGAATGCTGCAATGTGTATTTATTATCACGAAAGCGGTAGCACCCGCTTTTAACCATTCTCAAAGTGGTTGTAGCTGGTTCTGTGCAGCTGTTCTGACAATGGCTGTGACAACTCCAAAGCTTACGGTGGACTCTAGAATGACAGTGCTGCATGCCCTACACTCCTTATTATGAGATGATGAAAAACCTTTTGGTGACAGAACGCAAAACTTATTGCAAGGGCATGCAAAAGTATTGCATGGTAACACAAAAGGGAAAAAAAGCCACATTACTTCCCCATAGAAATAACTGTAGACCCATGTCTGAAAAAGAAGAGAATCTTTAAGAGATGCAGAAAGACAGAAAGCCCCTTTCAGACTTATGCTGAAAAGCGGTAATACACACCAAGTGCGATTTTGGCGTCAAGGGCGTCAGGTTTACATGCAAAGTCAATGGCCGATACGTGTCGAGGAGGCGTCGAAAACCCTGCGGCGCATTATGCGTGTCGGGTGCGGCGAGTCTAGACGCATTTCACGTGTTTCACGCATCGAGTTTTAAGTTTTTGAGCGATTGACGCGCCACTGGCGGCAGACGCCGGAGTTGGAAAGTCTGAACTTTGGCGTCTTGAAACGGGGCATCAACCAATCAGAGCGACTCAACGTCATGACACACATACACACACTTTTTATGACACGACGGAAAACACCCAGAAGAACCAGGGGAATCTCCTCTCTCTCTGAAGACAGAGGAGGATAAACTGTGATCTGCGTCCGGTCCCGGTGTCTGAATGGCGGTTTGCTGACCTGCTGTCCTGATGGGATGTAATGGGCTTATAATACTGCCCCACATCGGGACAGCGGGACGTTAAACTGGGCCGAATAAGACGGCTGAAAGCGCCCCTCGCCAGCGTGTAGCTCCTGGAGTAAACGGTAAAACTCATCACACTCAGAACACCTGGAATCATTTTGTATACTGTTTGCATTCAGACAAACGTTCCGCTGTTTTACCTTGAAGCTGTAGCAAACCCGTACCAGCTGGCCCCCATGTCATAAGAGCAGAAAGGTTGCGGCAATGGTGATCTTTACATAACAGCAACAAAAATAAATAAATAATTGCCATCATGGCATCTCTCGGCCTTTAAATGATTGCATTATAATAATTTAAAGAAAAAACTGGAAGTTGTCCTGTTGCCTCAGATGGTGTTTTAGTCAACGCAAACTGTAAATTTAGCAAAATAAATAAATAAATACATAAAAAAATTTAAAAAATCTATGGGTAAAAAGAAAAAAACAACTGTAGACTAATCTTTGCCTCATGATATTGTGCATATAAAGCATTGTACATTGTATATTAAGAGCAAATGTAAAATAGAAATATAAACACAGTGACTACAGAATTTAATGGATCAAACATTCCTACATTTACCTTTATAAACATTTTATGATGACATATCCACATTAAACTAACGCAAATGTGTATCTCAGAGTAAGTTGGTTCAGACAATGTAGCCTATGTATGTTTGAACGGATGGATTGATGAAAAGATATGCATCTCTGCAATTTATTGATCACCGTGACAAATGTACCTCTGTGACCATTTGCAAACATGTCAGGCTTTCTCTCTTTTGAGTATGAAGTTCATTCATAACCTAAATAGAGACTTGGGTACAATACACAGACACACACAAATAGAAAAGCCATTACAGCTGCATTACAGTAAGAGCCTTTTAAGAACATAGCAGATTTCAGAAAAGCCACAGAAGCTCATCATCATTTCTACTTACACTCCTCCATATGTGGAAGGTCAGTGCAGAGAAAACATTGTGATTGAATCCACACAAAGCTGCATGGATGATGGATGGAAAGTTCAGCATTTGTTTAAAAATACAAAGAAAAAGAAGCCGAAAAAGCTGAAGTGCAGCAGGAGAGTTTTTCTCCAGGTGGTCTGAAGTCAGTCTGGCTCTGTGATTGGTCCCTCGAGCCTGTCAATCAAGACTGTGAAGTCAGGTGTGACCAACCTTACTGTTTCATGATTGACAGAAGGTTCTGCCAATTAGAGTCCCAAACACACACAGGAACACACACAAACACACATACACCTTCAACCTTTTCTTGGCATTTCTGCAGCCGATCCAAGCTGCTGTCTCCTTTCTGGTTGTAAATGTCGCATCCTGGGAGTTCTTGTCACTGTGACGCCCTGAATTTACTTAAACCCTATTATGGTTACTATGGACACCCTTTCAACCTCCCCTTGTTCTTTAAAAAGAAAAAAAAAAAAAAAAAGTAACAGCTTACAGTGCCTATAAAAAGAACTCACCCCCTTGGATGTTTTTACTTTTTATTGCTTTAGTAAATCAGTTATGCGCAAAATAATTTTGCTTTTAAAAAAAGTTTTAAAAGTTTTTTAAATGTTTTCTTTTTAAAAATCTTCTTTAATGTCAAATTGAAAACTGATTTCTACGATGTCATGACAAATAAATAATAAAAATATGCAACCTAAAATAAGCAATTGCATAAATAATCACCCCCAAGTCAGTGGTAGATGCGCATTTGGCTGTGTGGATAGGTCTCAATGAGACTTGCACATTGGGACACTGCAATGTTACCCCATTTTCCTTGTTCAAGCTTTGTTAGGTTGCTTGGGAATCAGGTGTGAACAGCCCTTTTCAAGTCTATCCACAAATTCTCTCAGGGATTGAGGTCTGGGCTTAACTTGGCCACTCAGAACGTCTACCTTGTTGTCTTCAAACCACCTCTGTGTAGCTTCACTTGTACGCTTTGGATCTTTGTCTTGCTGGAAAATAAATTCTCTCCCAAGCCATAGGTCTCTAGCAAAAAGAGTAAGATTGTCCTTCCCTTTATTTTGCTGGATTCATTTTACTGTCCGCTTTTACAAGCCTTCCAGGACCTGCTGCTGATCCCCACAGCATGATGCTGCCACCACCATGCTTCACAGTGGGAATGGTGTGTTTGTGGTTTTGTGCAGTGTTTGGTTTCTGCCAAACAGGGTTTCGTTTGATGACCAAAAACTCCACTTTGGTCTCATCAGACCAAAGTACCTTCTTCCACTTGGCCATGGATTCTCCAACATGCCTTTTGGCAAACTCTTGTCGAGATTTCATCTCGAGTTTTCTTCAACGATGGCTTTCTCATTGCCACTCTCCCATAAAGTTTCGACTGGTGAGGAACCCCGGCAACACTTTTTGTATGCACTGTCTCTCTTATCTCAGCTGCTGAAGCTTGTAACTCCTTTAGAGTAGTCATAGATGTCCTGGTGGTCTCTCTCACTGGTCATCTTCTTGCATCACTGTGAGGCAGATTGTGATCTAGGCAGATTTACATGTGCCATACTCCCTCCATTCTTGATGATGGATTTAACTGAGCTTCAGGGTATGTTCAGTGCCTTAGAAACTATTTTGTATCCATCCCGACTTACTTTTCAATAACCTTTTCTCCATTTTGCTTGAAGAGTTCTTTTGTCTTCATGCTGCAATGGTAGACAGGAACATTGATTTAAGGCAGCTTCACACCGGGTCCGTGTGCATTGTGTTCCAGGTGTGGCGTGGCCTCCGAAGCTAATTGTGGCCATTATAGGGAGCCGAAGTCACGCCCCTCTATTTCCGCACTATGGGACCAAAGAGACGAAAAAATATGAATGGAAGTAAATGGGGAGTAAATAATTATCTTCTGGTCCTAGTTGTTCTCTGCCCTGGATTCCAGATATATTGGTTATGGATTTAAATGAAATTTTTTCTTGCAAGGAAAAAATAAAATACCGCAAAGATTTTATATTATTTCAGGATTTACTTGAAGCCTCTGTGTGGACTACAGCTCTCATCGCAAGCAACATGAGTCACCAGCTGCTGAGTAAGCTACCATTGTGATTTTACTCCGACACGTCACCGCTTACCATTACGCCGATGGAATGATGTCCGGTCTCGTTCACGCCCGTAGCAGGGAGCGACGTCATCACTTGCGGCGAGATCTGTAGTCCACAAAGCGGCCTCAAGTAAATCCTGAAATTATCAAAAATATTCACAGTATCTTATTTTTTCTTTGCACAAAAAATTTTCATTTAAATCCATAACCAACATATCTGGAATCCAGAGAGCGACTGGGCAAGGCCCACTCCATCCTTGGGGACCGGAGCCACCCCCTGGCTGGTGAATTCCTGCTTCTCCCGTCAGGGCGAAGGTACATGCTACCAAAGTGCAGGACCAACAGACTCAAGCACTCATTTGTCCACGCAGCCATTGTTTTCTTAAACAAGTGACTAACCTGTCATGATGCTGTTGTTTCCTATCTGTTGTCTTTGTTGTTTGAATGACTGTTGTTGTTGTTGTGTTTTAGCACTGCTAGTTGCGCAAGAAATTGCCCTACGGGGACAATAAAGACTCCTTGAACCTTGAACCTTGAACTGGAGATAATTATTTTCTCCCCATTGACTTCCATTAATATTTTTTCGTCTCTTAGGTCCCATGCTGCGGAAGTAGAGGGGCGTGACTTCGGCTCCCTATAAGGTGTGTCTCATGTTGAAGTCTCCAGACCAGAAGTGCGGATTTGTTGGCTGCATACGTCACAGCAGCGCGCCAAGTTCTGTCCCGTTTCAAAAACGTCTGGAGGATCCTCTGAATCCAGCCTCCAAACTCGCACTCCGTTTGGCCTGAAACGAAGGATACATTGCATGTATCCTTCATGACCTCGTCTATCCCAGAATTCAAAGCGCACTAGATTTTTAAAAAAAAACTTTATTTACATAAGCAGAATGTACAAACTCTCATGACGGGAGTAAAAATGAGTTTTATACAATACTGTACGGTTACATCAACAACAAACACTGAAAGGTTTGAACAATAAACATACAAAGGGGTTTAAATAAAATAAAGGAAAATAAGATATTTAGCACACAATATAAATTATAGTTACAAAGCGATGTAAACACAAAGTTAATCATCATGACTGGGCTTAAAGAAAGGGAAAAATTCGAACAGAACAGTAGGAGACTTTTTTTTTTTTAACAGATCTCTTTTGCAATTCTTCTTGACATTTTTTAAAGGAGCTGTATCATGCTTTTCAAATGTTCCAAAAGTCAAATATAGGCATTTATAAGCTAGATATGTTCCCATCGTTACTATAGAAACTAATTTGGTGTTAAATATTAGTTTTTCGATGCATCTAATTTCCAACACGGAAGTAAGATGGCTGACTGTACTGAACCGCGGAGCTCTCGACCAATTGCAGCATGTTTTACGCCCATTTCATGACGTCGCCCCGGAACAGACACTTATTCTGAAGGGTCACAGAATTGTCTGTAGCACCGGCACCGGCAGCTCTCATGTGGATGTTAGTAGTAAACATTGATGGATAATTCCTCCGATTGACGGGATAAAACAGACCAGCCTAATATGGAGCTGTGTGCGCTCGACCCAGAGTCTGATATGGAGTTTGAAGTATACGCAGTACCACAGAAGTACCACAGAGACCCCTGACAAGCAAGTAATTTAGCGAACAAATCATAGGCTAACAGTTAGCGCTGAGCTAAGCAGCACTCACATGGATCTTGTAAACATTGATGGATAATTGGACTCCGATCGACGAGATCAAACGAAGCAGCCTGTTATGGAGCTGTATGCGCTCGACCCAGAGTCTGATATGGAGTTTGAAGTACACGCAGTACCACAGAAGTACCACAGAGACCCCTGACAAGTAAGTAAATTAGCGAACAAATCATAGCCTAACAGTTAGCATTGAGCTGAGAGATGTGTTGACTCGCCAGTGTTGTTGTCTGTTCATGCGCGTTTTTATAGTAGGAACTGCGTCAGGTTTCAGAAGTAATCCCAGAGAAAAAAACACTTTACTGCCCGAGATTCATGAAGTTGTCAGGAGTGAAGTTCACACACGAAGTTGAGGTTTTTTTTTCTGCTCCTGAAGTTAAAATCCAACCACTTCTGGCAAGTCGATTCATCCAGTACAACAATAAACTCCCATGCTGAGTCCCCAACTTGCTGTCCTCTAGAGCTTAAAAAAAAAGAAAAAAAAAAGGAAGAAAATTCTCCTGAACTCTGGAGCAAACGTCTGTTAGCTGATGGCTGCTTGTCTCTGAGGAAATCTTCCAGCAGGTGTTAGTTTCTTCCTCAGAGAGTGTGTATATGATTCTCTGAGTTTCTGTTCAACAGAGGGCGTCTTGCTACGATACTGAGCGTGCGCATTTGGACTTTCGTGATTGGTGCCACGTTCATACGTAACGGGGTGGGTAGTCAGCCGTTTGCAGGGAGGTAGCGCTTGGTTTAAATATTCATGTAGATTACTCAAATATGCATGAATGAAGAAAAATAACGATTTAAATAATTTCTTGATGAGGAAATAACACACTGACATGCTGAAAAGCTCTTAAAAGTCCATTTTTCATGATAGGGCTCCTTTAAGTGATGAGAAATATTGTAAAAATCAATAAAACAGGCAAAGTTAGGTATTTTGTTTAATCCCACAGAAGATGGGAGGGAATAAGCTGAGAGTTTTTGCCTCAGAAAATCCATTTTGTTTGATATTACTCATGGATTAACTAGGCGTTAATGGGGTGTCCAGGTTCAGGTATCGACAGATAAATGAAAAGGAATAAAATCCATGGTTCTGTATTATTCTCTCTCTTTTTTTCTCTCACAACGTAGCTGAAGGAATGAGTGGAAAGAAAGCTGTCACTAGACAGCTGTGGAGTCTGCAGTTGCTAGGCAACGAGACTGGAGCACTATGGGTAATTCTTGTCTGCTAGGATGTCCCATTTCAGCAGCCTACATTTTCAGGAGGCTGCTTCCGGAGTGTGCGGACTATGTAGCACACACTGTAGCCTACGTAGTCTGTGCACTTCGCAGTCTGCACACTTGAACATGAGACACACCTGTAGTCAGAGGTTTAGCTCACACTGGACATGTCTGATGCCTCCCAGATCTGTCCCAGATGTGTCTCGCTGCTGTGCTCCACAAATTATAGACCTATTTTTGATGTGGCACGCTCCCAAAACGCGTCAAGCTCTGTAGTTCAGACAGGAAACCAGACACATGAGCAGTGTACATTATGCCATTACCAGTGACACCAGGTTAGAAATCAATTGGTTGAGGGTCTTCTGTGTTTTTTTTTAACTAGGGGATATTTATGCAGCCCTCCTTATCATGGTCATTGCGTGATTCTGCAATTCTTCTAAGATTTTGCTATCTTGCAGATCCACCTACACAGGCTGCAGTTTCTGGTGCGCTGTGTCGCACATGGTCCCAGTGGGAGCTGCCGCACTGTGGAGGTCAGAACCAAGCATTCGGTTGATCTGCATTCCACTAATTGTGGAACTACTAGCAGCAATTGACTGGACCTCTGTTAAGTTAGGGCTGTCAATTTTAAGGGGGTGAATATTTATGCAATCCCTGATTTTGTGTCACACATTTTTATGAATTTGTCATTACTTCCTAAAAGTCAGTTTTCAATTTGACATTAAAGATGTTTTAATTTTTAAATGTATTTATTCATTTTTTTTAAATTTTGGTCACAAAAGCCAAATTATGTTGAGTATGATTGATTTACAAAAGGAATAAAAGGGTAAAACATCCAAAGGGGCAAAAACAGTTTTTTTAGGCACTGCAACAGTCCAGTTGTACACAGGTGATGATGTGTGTGGAGAAAAATGGACAGAGCTTCCACTCCATTGAAAGGATATGTTTGGAAATGTCTTAAATAATTATTGTCTGAATCAAACTGAAAACCAGATGTAGGTATGTAAAAAACAAACAAACAAAAAAAAAAAGCCAGGGCAAGGCAAATTTATTTATAAAGCACATTTCATGCACAAGACAACCCAATCTTGCCTTGTGGTAAACAATTGTGAATGAAAGATAACATTTCAAAATCCTGCCGTTGGTTTATAGAGCTTGAAATTGCTTAGGGCTAAAATGCATTTCAGATCCTCTGGTCTTTTATAAATCTTTCAGGCTTCCTGTACAAGTTTGCTTCTTCTCCCCAGAGTTAAACTAAACATAGAATAGCTGCTCACAGTAATCATGCAGCATATTTGTGGGACAAACTGCTGGTATCTCTGGTTTCTTTTACGTCAAACCTTGTTGTTCACCCCATTTTGTTGATTTTCCTTAAGTTAACAACACTGTGCCTAGTGTTTTATTTATTTACATTGTATTGTAGATGGTGATGTTGATATGTTTTCTTAAGTGCTTTGATGTTTTCTATGAAGCACTTTGACTCGGCTTCTTGTTGAACTACAATATAAAAAGTTTGTTAGGCCAAAATGAACTAAGAAGGTGATGAAAAACAAAGTAGGAATGGGTTGTACGAAAGCCATGTTAGATCAATGTAACCCAACCAGTCCTCCCAACATGGACCTAAATCCCTTTTTAATTTGATCTAACAAATGGATTGTGCATTTTAACCAAAGAGTTAAAAAAGAAAAAAAAAATGGAGGAAGTATCCGGTTACATCTGAAGAAGAAAAATGAACCCAGTTGGGCATTTCCAACCGTCGCCATCTTGCTGTGTTGTCATTCCTGGAAAATACTAAAATGGGAAAAGACAGGGCTGCTCTGAGCCATGGGGCAAATGATTGACGGCTAAGCTAATGCTAACCAAGCTAATCTGAAGTCAACAGGAATGAACAAATAAAATGAAATAAAACATGCTTTATTTATCCCAGGACGGAAATTCAAAGTTGTAAAAGGCTGTCTTCTTTTTTCTCCCCCAAGACACACTCAGACTTGCTGATAACCATCTACAGTAAAGACCGCTGTTGCACAGGCTGAGGCTTTTCTGGGAGCAAGCTATGGAGCTAACTGTTAGCCGCCATGGCTAAAATCGGCACCCAGTCTGCTGCCTGTCAATCAAAAGGGCACGCCCCTAATTATGTGTAAATTCAAGATTAAAAAACATATAAACGATTGAGTTATAAAAAAAAATTAACCCCTCTCACAGTTGACATGAGATCAGCCAGTCAGAATGCCGATAGTCTGGTGCTGCATGCAACATTGTGAACACTTCCACAGTGAGGCAGCTACGATCCCAAAGTGACATTAAAGTAGCTCCTGCAGAAAAAAAGGTGAATGCATTTGGTTCAACAAAATCACTCCAACTAAGAGGTGTTTTCACTACTGAATTCAAGACAACTGAAGGATCAAAATCGGTCACTGGGGAAATTCATGTGATTGAAGAAGCATAAATCGGCATGTTAAGGAGAAAGACTGCTGTTAAGCGGGGACTTCTTCATTGGCCCATTGATCAGAAGAGCACTGTTCAACAAAATGAGACAAGTGGTTTTGCAACTGAACTGCAGGAAAAGTACAAAGACTTGTCAAGGTTTGAGTAAACTGAAAAGAAATCATTTAGAGCCTCATGTGAATGGCCAAGTAAAAGTGGAAGCTCAGTCAGTCTACAGAATACAATTCAGTATAAGAAAATGGATGGAAGCCAAGCTTCAACACCTTGATGAAATAGATGTTATGTGGGTCAAGATCAAGGGTTTCACCGTTCTTGGTAAGAAGGAGCCAAGATGGTGCGTGGATATGCACAGAGGCTATAATACAAGGGTGGCACGCCATCCCCATTATAGATGAAATATTGAAGGATATGACAGGAGTCATAGTGCTTTCGAAGTTGGATCTAAAGTGGGGATATTATCAGATTGAGCTGAAACCTGAGTCCAAGCAGATAACAGCATTTTTCTCATGCACACACACCTACACACACACACACACACTTGCAGGACTGTGGAGGGATAAAAGACAGAGGTATGGAATCCCCTCTGCTCCAAACATTTACCAGCACATCATCATCTAGCAAGTTAACGTTGCTGTGATATGTTCAGTGTTCTAACTGAATAAAAAAACAAATACAAAAACAAATTATGAGCTGCAGTTATCAATTTCTATGTTGGGGGATCAGCTTTTTATGCTTTAACTTGATGGTTGGAACTTTTTCTCTCCTAGCATTTTAAGAGCTTCAGTGATAGCTGGTGTTAGCATTAGTTAGCAATGGCTAGCACTCTTTTTCATTCAGACCTCTCAGCTCTGCCTGGCTACCTCTGTTTACTAAACCGTGTTTCATCAATCATTATGCTCTTTTACAATATTTTTTTTGCTTTTTGGAGGCAGTTTGTTACCATTTTCTTATCATTATTTTGTTTAAAATCTTAGTACTCTTTTTTTTTTTCTTTTTTTTTCAAAAATTTATTAGAACACCCAGACAGCAGCTGACTCCGAGACGGATCCGCCTCCAGACCGGCACATGTGCATTTTAGTCACATCCAGTTCATAACTGTTACATGGGCCCAGATGCTTCTGGGATTGGGAACATGTACGCAGGCAGACTCTGATCAGTGCTGGTCCAGTGCCGGTGAAACAAGCGCGGGGTGTGCAAATGCCTGGTCTAATCATACCAGTTGGTGGCGGTAATGCATCGATGACGTGGTTGCCAACCGCAATAACAATCTACAAATGGTAAAGGGACTGTACTTATATACTGTTTTTCCAGTCACACTATCCGCTAAAAGCACTTTACACTACATGTCACATTCACCCAGTCACACACACAATCATACACACATTCAAACCCTGATAGGCACATCGGGAGGCAACTTGGGGTTCAGTGTCTTGCCCAAGGACACTTTGGCATGTAGTCTAGGGAAGCCTGGAATCGATCCCCCGACCCTCCGGTCAAAGAAGAAGAAGGAGAAAAAAATGAGCGCGGGAAGGCTTGTTGACGAAGGACTTGAGGCAATTGCAGTCAGCTGGATTTTAAAACATATTTTCAGTAAGCTACGCGGTTAATTCTGATTTTATTTTAGGCTAATATTTTCTCTTTCCCCGAGAAAGACTGGTGCTTGTTAAATCCATTTTTAAAAGTTTGCATCTGATGTCCATGTCTGAGTAACGAATCGCAGCTAGTGACATGGCTACACAGGGAATCTGTTTAAACCCCTGGAAGATGCCCAGATGAACTTGCAGTGAAAGGCTTGCTTGAAATACTACCAAACCATAGCCTGCTGGACCAGACCGTTTAGTGAAAATGGGGCTCAAGCGACCAGGGAAAGTGTACATGAAGTGCATGATGAATGTTAGCGTGTGGACAAAGTGGTCTTATTGGTGACATATTTAAAGGGACTAGAGGCAGGAATTTAAAAGAAACACATGCAAGAAACACAAGAAACCATTTTTTTAATACTAATGGGTGATGAAGCGTTAAATATAAAAAATAACGTTTCCACCCATGTCTCTCTCCGTTGCCTTGAACAGGCTGTGTGCTGCAAAATGCGCTGCAATTTGGTGTCCGAATTTCCCGCGCTGCCCTGCGGACGTGACGTCAAATGACGCTACATCCGCTGTTTTGATAAAGGAAGAAGACGGTTGCGGTAAATTCAAACACTGTAAGCGATAGTTATGGATTCTTCTGCCGTCAGCAAAAGATCCAGATCAACTGAAAGACCACTAAAAAGTGTATCTACGAAGAAAAAGGTGAGTAAACAACATTATAGCTACAGTTTGTACACGCTCCTGCCACGGCTTGGCTCGTGGCTGCAGTTACCTGAAGCGGCAGTCGCGGCAGTCTCGAGTTTCGTTTCTTAATCTTGCCTCAAGTCCCTTTAAAGAACTAATGAGCTTTCGGTGTTACTAATTTACTTACGTACTTTAACGTTTTGTTTTTTTCTTGTTTTGTTTGTTTTTTTGGTTTTTTTTTATAGAAGCTGTCAGGAAGAACCATGCGTTTGCCTCAGCAGCAGATATTGAGATAGAGTCTCATGCAATACGATGGTTTAAACTTGTGTCTGACTGTGAAGGAGGCCGTAAGAACCCAAGAGGCATCATCTGAGGTCAATTTCAGATACTGTATCTGCACTTTGCTTCAAATGATTCTGCATCTGCATATCGTCGCTGTCCGATGAAAAACACGCATCTCCGAAAGTCTTATTTTTCAGGAGCATGAAAAAACAGTTTTTCTTACAAACTAATTGACTAAATAAAGCAAAGTCGGGGTTAAATGACATTTTTAAGACCCGGAATGAAACCTTGTTCTCACAATCATTGGTGACCAGTTCAGATTAGTTTTTAACGGACATACGTGTGTTTTTGTGAGCAATAGCGGACCTGCGTGTTTCTTTATTTATGTACTCTAACGACGTCCGGTTAACATGTGTGCCTACGGTTTCCTCTTTTTGTCACACCAAGCAGGTAAACTATTTATAGCAGGTTATGCTAAAGTTCCACTTAGCATGTGATGCTAATCAAGGGTTTTTCTAAGTATTTTATGTTGAAATCAGGGTAATTCATGGGCGAATACCTGTCAGATATTGATGTGACCGCGTCACATAATGCTGAGTGCCCGTGCGACTCTTACTAATGCAGCTGTATGTAACAATGTAATGAACCGAGGTCAATTTAAAGGTCCCATATTATGCAAAATGCACTTTTTCAAGTTTTTAACACATAATTATAACTTGCTGGAGTCTATGGAGACCCCCTGAAGTGTGTGCAGATGCGTACTCTCTGTATTTCTCCCTCCCTGCATTTCTGTGAAAGAGTCCTCCAGCAAGCCGTTTCTGAAACGGTCTCTTTGTGACGTACGAAGAAGACCTGGCCCGCCTACTAGGCCCTCCCACTGTCACTGGTACAGCCCTCTTGCTCTCAACACCCCCCCCCCCCCCCCCCGCGCGCGCGGCCCCCACCCCCCTCCGAGCTACAACCGTCCTTGCTCCGCATTGAGCAACTGAGAATGCCGGTGGGGGGAGGACAGCATGCTAGCTGCTCTGTTTCATGCTGCAAGAAACAAGTCTTTTTGCAGTATCAGCTGAATAAGTGTGGACTCGATGGATATATCTTTTATTTTTCCTGGAAATCCTCCTGAAACGGTCTGAAAAGAGTTCATGTATGTGCTGAGTGAGCATTTTACACCGGAGTCTGTCAGCTGCCTGTTTCAGCTCCAGTCCGGCTTTGCCACTAAACTGTGGCTGAAACTTGGAGTCATACCAACTCTCTGTGAGCCGCCCTTCAACATCGGAGGAGGTAAGTTGTCAGGTTTAACCGTGTTTTTAAATCATTTTAGTGACATGTCGGCAAAACACAGCCAGCGTTAGCTTTTAGCCGAGTTACATCAGCTGTTAGCCATGTTGTGTGAGAAGGAAACTTTCTCTCATTATACCACGAACGCGTTGTACGGAGAGGCGACAGCAGCTGGAGCCTTTCTCCTCCTTTTTTACATGAATACTGTTACTGTGGGGCATTTAGTGAAAAGGCTTTTAAAGTTTACACGCTGTTTGCAACCGTGAACGGAGGAGGAGCGGTGGGGGGGGGGGGGGGGCAGAATGTAAACGAGCTAATGTTCCCGGCTCGTTTGCACACGTTGTTGCAGCTTGTAATGCAAAGATAGCGGAGATCACGCAACAACAGCTGCCGCAAATCAGCGCTCATTAACGGGACAGAGACGCAGGCTCAGAGTGCACACACATGCAGCCTGCTTGTTCTGGACCCCCACCGATAACGGCACGGACACGGTGTGCAAGACTGCCAGCTAAAGCTATTTATGTACTTTACTGACTTAGACAATATACTGTAATATGGCACTGTTGCATGACTTTTAGTTTTGTGTTCATGTAACTTTAGTTTATTCAAACGATATGCATCATAAGATGTGTACATTAGTCTTTTTTCTTTCTAATAATAGTATTTATAAAGTAGAAGGTTAATTTCTGATCACTTTGATTTCTTCCTCAGGTGAGCACACCACTACTGAGTGCAGGAAAAAGAGATGCTGCCTCCCAGACTGATCTGACATTACAGCCACGCTTCAGAAGTGCAGGTTTGTAGCTGTGTGGAATTATTTTTATTTACTGGTAATGAAACTTTACTCTTTACTTTCACTGTAACTCGTACTGTTTTTACTGAGGTGTTTTGATATATCATGCGTAGATTAACTAGTGAAATATAATTAACAGCTGTCCAGGCCTCTGTGTCCTGCAAACATGGTTGGACAGCCACACTTCCTCGTGTAACCACTAACCCACTTTTTAACTTCAACTCCAATAGAGACCAGCAGAAAGACCTTGTGAGGAAATGGAGGAGGGAGACGATCCATTTGAGGGCACATCTTCAATGGCAGTCACGAGAGGAGGATGTCACCTATGATCCTGCAAACTCTGCCTCAGTGTCACTTTCAACAGACATGTAAGTTGCTCTAGTGTCCCTACATTCATGCCGTACATGATGAGACTTCATTAGAAAAACAAGCAGTGAATATTCTGGCAGCTACAGTCCTTAATTTTTTTCCTCCTTTTTTTTTTTTTTCTTCCTTTCTTTATGTTGGATCAAACATCCCACACAAGACAAATATGTATATTACGTGTGGGGAGGGATGTAACGATACAAAAATTTCATATCACGGTTATTGTGACCAAAATGATGACAGTTATGAAATACGCCACCAGCATCTTCAAAAATATCCAAAATGGATCTAGACGTCTGCTTTGTCCTTTTATAAGGGGGGAGAAATCTCCAGAACTGTCCACATGGGTGCATTTGTTGCTTTCCACCATGTTTTCGTATATTAAATAATGCAAACTGGGACTGCTGCTGCTTTTCCAGACAATAAGAAACATAACAGTTTTTCAAAGTGCAGTAATCAGTCACGGGTTTAACGATAACTGAAATTTGAAACGGTATTACTAATCGCTGGGAATTTTATGGGAACACTGAACTTTCTGCAGTGGTGAACATCAGTGAAGCATCTTTCTTCAGACTCGAAAAGGTTGGAGGAAAACAAAATGTTTATCCTCATAGAAGAACGTGGAGGAAAACAAAATGTTTATCCTCACAGAAGAACGTGGAGGAAAACAAAATGTTTATCCTCACAGAAGAACATGGAGGAAAACAAAATGTTTATCCTCACAGAAGAACATGGAGGAAAACAAAATGTTTATCCTCACAGAAGAACAGGGCAAATGGCAGTAAATATAGCAGATTTTATTTACCATCATTTTTTTTTCTTTCCAGATCTTCAGAGCTGTGCAGCTGCATGCCCGTATGTTCACTGAGCCGGTGATTGTCCACCAGTGGACGTCTTCACAGAATGACATCCTACAACGTCTCAGCATGGAGGGAAAGACCACTGTTGGTGGTGACACGAGGGCTGACTCTGCAGGTATTTTTATGATCCCCCATGTTCTGCTGCAGTTACTAAAGAATGGAAAAAACTGGACGCAATTGTTTTTGTTTTTCTGATGAAAGAACAGTCTCCGCTTTCTTGTGATAGTTCTGGTGTTTACTTCGGCATAGCACACAGTATCTGTGGCTCTCCAAAAATCAGTGAAAATACTTAGAAATCTTGGCAACATGGAGCTCTCTGCTCTGAAAACGTCTGACAGTTAATGAGTTAAGTGCACCAAATTTATTTGTATTCATCTATTCGTTTTTTTCCTTAAATTTTGGGGCAAATGAAATAAATCCTGGGCCACTATTTTTGTGGTCACTGAATAGGTCTGTATTTGACACAGGCATTGACATTTGACAGGCTTCTTGATTATTTTTACACAGATTCTTTCACAATTTGAGATGGAAAACACTGAGTGATTATTTGAACTGGATTACATTTTATGTTCTGGTCATTATACTGCACTGTGAAATGAAGTGTTGCATTTGATGGTCATAAAATTGTTTTGAGAGCCGTCATCTGCACTCAAACCAAATTACAAAACTAATAACTAGTTTTGTTTGTTTTTTTTTGTTTTTTTTTAAGTATTCAGTTAATTGAAGTATTCCAGTAACTGAGAGTAATTTGGTGACATGTTTTCTCCTCTTATTTAGGAACATCCTCATTGTTCAAATTGGAGAAAGTCATGTTGAACAAGTGAATCCTGAAAGCTGGAAAAAATGAGTCCCCCCCCCCACCAGACCTCACCTGTGGAGGTGTTCCAGTGTCATCCTTCGTTTTGCACTAAAGAATGTGGTTTTTCCTTGGAATGCTGTGCAGGTAAAGATAATGGAGCAAGCTCTGATAAATCTTAGCATGTGCACATTGTCAGTATAACATTTTCTTTATCTCTAGACTCTACCTGGGGGGTCTGTACTACTGTACTACTACAAGCCAAAACTCCTGCAGGAGAACCAGTCTTCAGAGTGCAAGAAGAGAGTGTGTGTGGATAAACCAGTGAAGACTGAGCCACTTTTTGTAAGTTTGAAATGCTTTATTTTGTTTCCAAATACAGAAATGCAAAGTTTTAGTTATTTACATCATTTACAAAACAGAAATCATTTACAGAATCTAAAGAAAACGCTGTAAAGTGAAATCAAGAGAACTTTCAAAAGGTTTGTGTCCCATGTGCACACAAACAAAATGTAACCCCCCCCCCCCCCCCCCCCCCCCCCCTCTTTGTACCTTTTGAAAAATCTTTGTGGACCCAGTGTCTTACACGGCGATGAAGATTCCCATCCTGAGAGACCTGCGAGCAGAGTGTGCGACCAGATGGGGGGGTCATCGCAAGCTATGCATCTCGCTTCAATCAAGAGGGGGAACCTTGAATCCTTCATGTCGGCCCTCTGGAACCGGAAATTCACCACACATGCTGGAACAACTACCAGTGCTCTCTGTCCAAGGAAGCCCCGACACCATCGGACAAAGCTTCAGTATCACATGTACCTGAATCACCTGGGGAGCAAAAACAAGTGTCATAAAACATTTCTTATTTTACATTTTTACATGCAGGTGTTGAAGCCCAAAGGCAACTTTTAGCAAACACTTTTGAACTGTAATCTCCTGAAATATTTATATATTCATAGTTTTCTGATTTATTTATTTATTTTACCATGTGAATGTTTTCTACTTTTATATAACTGTTTATCTTTTTCGTACTCCTTTATGTTGAGGAAAAAGAACACTGATGCTGCTTTTGTCTTTTACAAATAAATGTATTATTCAATAAATTTGTTTTATTTCAAAGATCATATGTGAATGCAAACAAAGCTATAATGTCTGAACAAGATGGTTTATAAGTTTAGCTATAACTATACTAGTTTGTGGTATGACTGTTATGCCCACTGAAATATGACTTGATAGCATGAAGTCACAAATTCATTTTTAATTGGGGGACATTGAGAGATTGTTCAGATAAACCTGCCAACTTGCTTCTCTATGGGCTACATGCTCAACTCCACTACTTCCTGAAATTATTATTGCTCCTCTGTTTCATGTCTTTCATTACTGGACAAACTGATTAATCCAAGTTTGCCTGATCTCAGCTACCATGACAACGATGGTCAGACACCTGGATTAATCAGTTTGTCCAATAATGAAAGACGGGAAAAGTTGCAGTAAATTCAGGAAGTAGTGGTGTGCATAAAGCCCGTTCTTTGATCTGTAAACGGCCATGATCTGCTCTGTAATGTAGCATTCCTGATGTAAAGAGCAGGGATTCAGCAAACAGGCTCTAAAAGGTGGTCCAACATACGGGTCATATGGTCCTCTACCTGCTGCATCTGTCTCAGAACCTATAGGGTAACATTTATAAGGTAAGTGTTGATGTGGAGAACAAAATCATGCAAGTCAAATTGTGGCCAAAACTTTATTAGCTGTGGTATTTCCTGACAGACATTCTCCTGCTCTTTAGGCATCGTTGCACAATTTCCACATGAGCAGCACCTATAATGCACACCATAAAATATGAAATATTGAACAGGATTATTCCTGGATTATATTAGGTTACTTATTAACATTTAAAAAGAAACCATCTTGAATTAGCAACTGTAGTTGAGACTGAAGAATGTTGAGGAAATAGTGTTTGCAGTGATCATAAAACAGATGCAAGCTGCAATAATTACTGTAAAATAACTATTACAGGATGTATGGACAAATTGTAGTTTGCTTTTCTTCCAAAAACATCAAACAGCAGAATGGCCTGAATTCTGATAAATGAGTAGCAGTGGATGATTACAGCTAGATAATTATTGATTAAAAACATAGTGATGGTGAACTGTAGTGTCATAACTCAGACTGTGGGTAATGCAGTGTGACGAAGGTTCGTAAGCTCAATCAGAATTGTGTTTTATTCTCCAGCATTAGATTTGCTGCTTCTCTGAGAAACACTTGGCGTTTTCAGGTTTTGTACTTTTAAGTGGGCATAACAAAGAGCCGAATATATACACAATTTTTACTTTGTATTCTTTTTTTTTAACGAAAAAACGAGGCAATATCGCGTTGTACTGGCGTTTTAAACTTTTACCCATTCAATAGACAACAAAAGAACACTATTCTCCGTCGGGGGAAAAACGTTTAAAAACATCAAACCTTACCGTTCAGAAACTGCATTTCCACTTCTTCCTCTTCCTCTTCTTGCTGCTCCTCTCCTTCAGCTTCAGATTCGGGATCAAATATATCCGTTTGGAGTCTTTGTTTTGGGCAATCGGACTATTTTTAGCAGCCATTATAACAGACGCTGGTTGTCATGGTTGCGGGCTGGTGGGGGCGCGGCCTTCGAGCGGGGCGGGGGCGTGGAAAGCAGCAGCTCATTACATATTAAGTAGGGCACCAAAACAGCTTGGCCAGCAGAGGGCTGAATAAGGGGGTTTCTGGTGCATGCTGTCTGCCTAATCTGAGAGGGATTTTCCTGCACAAATGGCAAATACATGTTCTGGGGGCCTTATTGTTAATATATTTACTTTCAAATTGCACCATAATATTGGACCTTTAACTTTGACTCGGATAATCTGAAAAAAGCATTATGCTGCTCTGTTATGTTTATCCTGTATTTAACAACTATTTGACCTGTCAAAAGTTATCCATCTGAACTCCAGACATCCTCTGTCTGCTGCACTGCACCCTGTGACGTATGTCCAAGCCTTACTACAAGAAATAACTGTCCCACAGAAAAGACACCTCTGATGTAAAATGCACTTCTTCCAAGTAGGACAAAAATGAGGATGCTTTTCCTGACTGCCTGGCCAGTAGAAAAACATTTTACTATCCCCAAAACTGATGAGGTGCATTTTATCTGCCTTGTACTGTTTACAATCAGCAGCTAAGTAAACACTCAAGCCAGTTGTTTTTTTTTTCCAGATGAAATCATATCTCATTTAAATCTAGAAAGAGGTTGGTTGCTGCTGCGTTCTTGTCTGTGGTGAACTACAGTTAACTTACCTGCCTCCTCTAAAAGCTTACAGTCCCTGGATACCCTGCATCATGGAGCTTTCAGATTTACCACCAATTTTTTACTTTAATTACACACCATTCCTTGGTGTATACTAACGTTAGATTTTTTTTTTTTTTTTTTTAAATGAAGCACAGACTCAATCACTAATGTAAATCTCTTCCATCTGCTCCTGTCGTAACTTCTTACCTATATCAAGTAGATGAACACAGAATCTCTGTCCTTTTCCCATGAATTTCTCTCTATTCCTAAAATCAGAACAGAATTTTGGGGGAAAAGGCATCTAGGTTTACAATTACAAAAACAATTAAACTAAAACATCTTGTTTTACTGGACTGTTTTAAAAGGATGTTTAGCAACTTGAAGATGAACACATCTGGCTGCAGATACGTCAACTGATGTTCCTGTTTATTTTTATCTCGGTCATTTTATTTAAATGAAATAAATATAACTTCAATACCTGATGAAAACTTAACTGGAATCTTGTACATTTTGTAATCAAACTGTGTACAAACTTTATTTAATGTACTGCTGCTCATCTTGGCTAGGGCATTCTAAAAAAACAAAAGAAAAAGAGATTTTTCATCTCAATGAGGTACTAAGGTTTAATACCAATATGGAAGGGGTGCTTTTTTCCCAGCATACCTGTTGTCTCTTCAACAGCACACCCGATGATGCTGTGTCAAGTAAGTTATGAGCTATTGCTATACATGTTAACCAGTTACTATTCTATACTTATACACTGAATATTAGCAGATACTAGCGTACAAATAAAGTCAAACTGATTTAATTAGCACTCAATAGTGACTGAAATTCATGGCATTCATGTCAGAAAATTAAGACATTAAACTCACACAAGTTGGCACAAATACAATCAATGAAGAATAAAAACAGACCAATCAAGAATAAATTAATTGCTTTGTACTTCAACTTCAGATAAATAACACTACAAACAAGTGTACTATAGTCTCACTAGTTCTGTGCAACATACTTCTGTTGCACAGACAAAACTGTTTCAGAGTTTGGAACAGAGTTTTGTCTGTGCAACATACTGTAGATTGCTGTATAAAGCCTCTTCCCATTGGTTATCCAGATATCTACTGCATCAGTTTCTAGAGAAGAATGCGAACATGTCAGATATGATAAAACATCAAAAGTGGACATACGTGCATTTTATCGGACAGCGACGATATGTTGTTGTTGCTCATTCCTCCTAAATAATCATGAATAACAATGTACACAATTGTCTGTCAAAATTTAATGTAGATTTGGTAGATTAACACAACTGCCAAAGATGAAAACATAATTTTTTTTCCAGTCACTCAAAATCCACTGTTCCATTTTATTTTTCAGGACAGTGACAAAACATTAAAGCTGTGGCTCAGTTTGTCCAATAACTGGAAGGTTGGTGGTCCAAATTCTACTTCATCCCAGTCTCTCCATTAGTCTACCTCAGACTCGCTGTGGCTACACATACCATCAACATGAATGAATAATGGATTCAATAGACTCTAAAGTGTTTAGGGTGCCATGGATGGATATTTCATTCATCAGCATGGGGGAAATTAAGATTGACCAGCAGCTCACCAATTTACACATATGTACACATTTGTAATTAAATAAGTAATTGAAATGAATGCAGTAAATACAGTGTGTCATAAAGTATAATACTGTAGTTCCCCTATCAAATGCCGCCTAGTCAGTCCTTTGATGTGAAATCGGCTTGTCATTTGTACTCTATCAGTTTGTGCAATTCACGAAACTTAATTGGAAAAAATCTCAAGTTAATTAGTTCACTTTCGCCAAGGGGTGCTAGTTGGAAATTACAGCAACTATGCTACGCTAAGCTAAGCTAAAGTCAGTGCTGCTAAATTCAGAGAATGACTGGGTTGGCAAGAAATCGCTTCTGCCCTCTTGTCCATCTCAGGGGACTGCAGAAGGAGGCTCAATTTCACCCAGGGGTGGCATATGCCTTAAAGTTTTTGGGTCCACTGGTCCGGTATATTTACTCATGGTTGCTACTTTGTTCTTGGTGCTGAGTTGCACAGGAAGTGATCACTCTTTCAACCAGTCAGGGGGTTGTAGCGTGTCAAGCTCCGCCTTTTTGGGTCAGATCAGTAAGATTGGTACCCTAACAGAAGGGTCCCAAAGAAGTAGGACGGGTGGGGTTGGATATAAAGATACCCATCCCAGTTTTTGCCCATGGAAATGACGAAAAATGGGAACCGGCCTGTCCCAACTGGACCCAAGCTCGCTGGTGGAAACGGGGCTCTGGATAACAGCAATCATATTGAAATCATATTGAAAGTGTATGACACCATGGCACTCGTGGCTCACAGATACAAGATGGAAAGTTTTTCTGGGTTGCACACAAGGACCAAGCTTGGCCCACAGTAAATACTTAGGAATCACTGGTTGAGTATTTATTGCACAGCACTTTAGTTCAACTTGTATTGTTTTAAATGTGCTGGTGACATACACAAATCCTCTTGACAAATGTTACTGATTTCTGGATTGTGTTTTCTGTGAGGTGTGGGTGTGGTTAATAACTTTAATTTATTGTTCCAATTGTCATCAATCCTTTCTGAGCTTTGTCAAAGTGAGTTTTTTTTTTTTTAGTTTAGCTATGATAAAACCTGCTTTGTATTTATTTTTCTGAACAGTAACAGCCTCAAACATGAGTAAGCTGGTTTTTCATGGGTTTGGATGTGCACATCAGAGTCCTTTCTTTTCATAAGGATCTGGTGCAGTGGAAAATCAGTAAAGCATACTTGTCATTTTAAATAATTTCATCCGTCAGTATGCTGCCATTCATTCCTTCCCCACCTCTGCACTCTGACATGTCAGACTCTTATAATTGCAGACGTTTTCTCGGGAGCTCTGGACCACAATTTGAATGGTGCAATTTTGAAATAAAACTGCCTGAAACCTTTTGTCTTTTCCACTAAGTGATAGTGAAAAATCACAGGCTCTGAGTTTTCAAAAGAGCCTCCCAATCAGAGCTGACTTTTAATGACAGCAGGTTGACAGGCTGAATGTGAAAATCCAGCTCCGATGAATTAAGCTCCTCTCAGCTCTTTCATGCATCCTTTTTTATGTCAGGTTTATTTCCATGTCTGCCCGCATCATTTAATACAGCTTCTTTTCTGGGCGATGAGCTGCCTTTAGCTGTTACAATTACAACATACAGCTGACATGTGGCAGTATCACAGGAATGCTTCCTGCACTCTCTCATGATGGTCCTTCATGTTTACAGTTTTAGATAAAACTCATTAGAAGGTGACAGTGTTGTCTCTCCCTCTGTGATGGTAAAACTGCGGAAAACTATGGACCAACATGACTTTTACATGGACATAAGATGCTGTGATGTACACTTACCGATCACTTTAATACAGTAGTACACCTCATTATCAACTTGTTAACACAGACAGAATTTCAGCCAATCACATGGCAGACACTAGTTATGTTTACATGGAGCCAAAAAATGCTGATTGCTTTCAATTTAAAAGCTCTATCAGAATGAAAGTGATTCTGAATGAAACACACCAAACAGAGAGAATTTCTATTCACTTTCACATGGGTAGAATATTCCTTTTCCCAAACCCATCATGGTATCACGTAAACATTGAATTGAAAAACTGGTATGTTGCGTCCTGCGCATGCTCTGACTTTTCGTAAACATGCAATAAGTGATGTTTCCTCACTTTGACAGATTGTGGTGAACAATGAAATTCCCTGACGGCAGCTGAAAGTTTGTTTTTAATTCAAACTCTTTCTCTATGCTTTTTCTCTTGGTTGTTTACAGTAGGAGCACATGAGTATCAAGCTGCTGCTTAATTAAAGTACTGTATATACTCCGTATCGATGAACCATGTGATGTTACATCATTGTGCACATATCAGACAGGACCATTCAGCTTAGGTATTACCACATGTACACGCCAGATCGAAATGAATTAGTTCCCATGTAAATAGCTGCCTTGAAGTCTTACTTTGGAATAATTTCAATCCAAAAGGGGAAAAATTCTCATGTAAACTCATGTAAACATGGCAATTCAATGCATTTAGTTATGTAGGTTAGTATGTGGTTAAGATGACTTAAAGAAGTTTAATTTGAGCATCAGAGTGAGGAAAAAGGGGGATTTAAGTGACTGAATGTGGCATGGTTGTTGGTTCAAGCATTTCAGAAACTGCTGATCTACTTGAATTTTTACACAAAACCATCTCTAGGGTTTACAGAGAATGGTCTGAAGAAGAGAAACTGTACAGTGAGTAGCAGTTTTCTGGACCAGAATATCTTGTTGATGTCAAGAGGTCAGACGGGAATGGGCAAAATAGTTGGAGATGATACAGTAGGAACAGGGCCGCCTTAACCTACTGGTAGGCCCCTGGGCTGAGAAGTTTTGTAGGCCCCGTCCCGTCCTCCAAATTTACTCGATTTTTCTCTTTAAAAAAAAAAAAAAAAAAAAAAGTGTCATTATAGAAAATACTATCTAAGGCTGTTCTCAGTGTTTTGTTTTTAATTTGACACGATATTGATTTTCAGATAATCTGAGCAGAATGAAAAATAATGGTAATAATGATAATAATAATGATAATAATACAAAATCTGAAATAAATAATCATAAAATAAATAAATAATAGCGGCAACAAATCAAACTAGACTTTAAGAAAGAATCAACTGACTGATTAGTTCATGCTGCTCAAATAACTTGTGGTTCACTCCTGAAAGCTATCAAGTCCACATTCAGCCAAATATTTCACACCTGCAACATCCCTCTATAGAACCTGTGTCCAGTATTCACATCGGTCATTTAACTGTTTCTCTGGTTTGGAGTCTGCTGTTCCACAGTCGGCTGCTGGATTAATATAAGCAATCATGGTTTTTCTGGGGACGTCACTGTCATTCATTCATTTTCTGCACAGCAGCAGGGTTGCAGGGGGGCTGGAGTTTATCGATTATCAGGTGAGAGGCAGGTACACCTGGACAGGTCGCCAGTCTGTCGTCACTGCCTTCTGCTAAATGATAAACATGATCACCCTCATGTTTGATGGAGAGTAACGTAGCCGTTCTCTGTTTACTCACTCCCCGTTACTTTGCGCCTGCCACGTGCGCTCTGACGCAGATTTACACTTTTATTTTGACAAGGTATCGGTCCCGTTTTTATCCTGTAAGTGTGGACTTTTGGCCGGTCAAAGTTTTCCCCAGAGGCCCAGGTCACCGCCAATGTGCCATCTCGTCCCCCCTCCTCTCTCTCTCTGATGCGCGTGTGCCCGTCTCTTCCCCCCACCCACCCACCTCTGTATTCCTCTCCTGTGTCCGTTACCTCTGGCATCAGCGCTGCCCTCCTCAGTGGGTTAGATGAGCGGTTTCCTCGCTGTCATTTGTGTGAGGCTGAAAGAATCCAAAGAGCTTCGGGATGCTCTTAAGTCATTTTCTTGTGAAAACACCTCTACTACCGTCATTTTTAGCCGACACAGCCTACACCTGTCTCTAAAGTTAAGTGATGGAGCATCATCAGATTGTCACATGGCAGCGGGGCGGGGTTGGTATGAACGGGTTTATTTGGATCAATCAGCAGTTTCTAATTTGCATATAATGTGATTGACAGGAAAACTGACAAACTGCATAATAACTCGACTTTTTATGCAATTTTTTCCCAAAAATGATAGGCCCCTGAACTCCATTGGCCCCTGGGCTTCAGCCCAGGTAAGCCCGTGCATTAAGGCGGCCTTGAGTAGGAAAGGTAACTGTAACTTCAATAACTAGTTGCAACCATATATGCAGGATACTATCTCTGAATACACAGAACGCATCCAACCCTGATGCAGAGGGATTATAGAGGCAGTAGACCACACCAGGTCACACTCCTGTCAGATAAGAACAGGAAACTGAGGCTACAGTTCACACAGACTCACCAAAACTGGACAATAGACCTTTTTTGTAATTTATGCATATGTCACTCGCGCATGCTCGCAACTGCCGCTGAAGGTCAGAGAGCTTTGGAAGCCCATTGGAATAGAACAGAAACTGGTCTTTATGGGGTTCTGATTGCTTTAATGGACGATTTAATGGAATGATACACTGCTAGGTTTACGTTCTAGGTTACTAGGATTAGGATTTAGGTTACTAGGTTCTTAGGTCTTTGGTTGTTGATAAACTGGATTAAGGGGTTAAACCAATTTTTTTTTTAAAAAAGGCGATGCAGTGATGATGGGAACTCCCAACTGACTTCATTTTTTGCTCTTCAGAAACACTTAGGTCATGTGAGCAGAAGGTTTGTCCCCTTTTTTAAACGGTCTCTGGTCCTGATGTGATGACGATGGTTTTGTGCTCAAAATGTTTCAGAAAACAACCATGAGACCGTGCAGAATAGTCAGACCCCTGCAGCGAGACTCCAGATCACTACAACCTTGTTTGTTTGAGAAAACCTATGAGACCATGCCTTAAGTAAAATTTTAGCTCGTTAGACTTCAAACTGTCACAAACTAGCATGATAAGACAAACAACACACTGTGGGCTCGAGGGATGTTTTCACCAATTTGAATCGGTGGTCCGACACAAACGTGAGATGCGACTGCACCGGTAGCTTCAGTGTGTATCGTATACAACTCGTGGCTAATTGCTTAACATATCTTTCTTGGTGTGTCTGAATGGGTAAAAACCCATGGCTATGGTGCGTTCAGACCGACCGCGGCAGGGGCGTCAGGTTTACATGCAAAGTCTATGTAAACGCGCGTAACGGAGTGTGGAACCTTCTTGCGGCGCATTTTGGCGTTGGCCAGGTGCGGCAACGCTGGATTTGGAAAATCTGAACTTTTGCTGCAGGGCGTCCACCGATCAGAGAGACTCAGCATGTCTCAGTGCTGTGACACAGACACACATTTTCTGACAGGATGGGAAATACAGAGGAGACCCAAGGGAATCTCTTCAATCCACGGAGACAGTGGAGGATAAACGGCGATCTGAGTCTGGTCTCAGGTTCCCAGACGGCGGGTTGATGACTTGCTGTCCCGATCGGATAAATAAGCTTATAATGTCGTCCCGATGCGGGACTGTAGGTAATCAAACTGGGGCGAATAGGATGAAAGCTGAAAGCGCCCACCGTCAGCATGCTGTTCCTGGAGTAAAGGTGAAACTACTGTAACTACACTCATAACACCTCTAAACAGTCTGCTGAATCCCCACACAGCACAGAAACGCCCAACAACATTGTTCTCTGGCTTTGTGGCATAGATAAAGACAAGCAGCTTTTCAGTTTCATCCACCATAGTAACACACAGACAAGGAAAACAGCCGAATCCATCACCACACTCTAGATGCTCTTGCCGCGCGTCACCAGCTTTTTGGTCTCTGAATGTCAGCGTCTGATTTTATGTGAACCAGCGTCAAACTTTGGGCGTCAAGCGCGCTTTTGCACCATTACACCGATTACTACATAGTTTGTCTCCTATTCACCCATGTTTCTGAGACGCATTGAACATACCATCCTTATCTTTTAACTTGAGTTTTTCAAACATCCGACGCCGCCATGCGGCAGCTTTGAAGTCACCGGGTTACGCTCCAGCTTCACATTAAACCATCAGTATCACCAGCTACACAACACCTAACAATCCGTAATACAATTTAGAAGATGGACATAATAAAAGGTAAAGCTAACAAGGCCAGTCCAGCATCCAGATGCTGTTGCAGATGCTTTCCAGCCCGTGGGCTGTGTGACTAGAGAGGAAGCCGGGGCTGATCTGTAGTGGAGTGGGTTGGCTGCGCCTGTAGGAGCGGCTGCTGGAGGCTGTCTGGTGTCAGGAGGTCCGCATGGACCAGGTCATGTCAGGAGGTCCACATGGACCAGGTCATGCGTGGAGAAATTTGTATAACAATTTGGATTCCACATTTGGATTTCTGTAGCGGGAGGTGGACGTTTTGGAGGCAGCATGCCGTCTCTGAATGAGATCGGAGCGGAGACACTGGAGCGTAAACAGCAGGTAGGCTAAATGTTAGCCAAGCTAACGTTAGTAATTGCTGGTGATTTAATATGAAATAAAATGAGTGGTTTAGCGAGACTGGGATATGATGGGAAAGATTCAAAGCATCCAGGCTGCAGGATGGTGAGGGAGAGCGTGACATTTGGTATAACGGGACCTGCCGCTGATAATGGGGAGTCCCGGTTAGAAACAGTTTATGACATCATTTCAGAGAAACCTGCTGCAGAGCTGTTCTGATCATCATCGGACTGTAGCGAAGGGATTTATGAGTGTTGCCGATTGAGGTGTTTCTAATAAGAGGCTTAAAGATGAACGGAGTTGGAGAATTACGCAGTGATGTTCGTACGAACCGATACCGGTTAGCGGAGCTCAGCTGGTGATATTAAAAACACTCAGAGCAGCTTCAGGCTTTCATCTGCGGACCTCTAGTTTACCAGACTCCAAGTCTTCTGATCATTTTCCTCATTTTCTCTATAAAATATTCACACATGATCTGAAGACAGAGTTTCCCTCTTTAGAGCCGCACCAACCAAACCGGTGATGTCAAAGCTTAGCTTTGCAAGCGTCTTTGTGGGCTTGAAATAATAATAATAATAAATAATAATAATTATTATTATTATCCCCATCATCATCATTATGAAATGAAATGAATGAATGAAATGAAAAATACTTTATTCATCCCAGAAGGGAAATTCAGTATTGTAAAAGCTCACTTTTTTTTTCTTTTTTTTTTTTAAATAAACAAAAAAGTCAGTCAGTCTTGTTCTTTAGGGTGATGCTGCTGGCAGGAATGAATTTCTGTATCTCTCCGTCCTACAGCGAACCTGACGCAGCCTCCCACTGAACACACTCTGTTGATTCTTCACCGTGTTGTGGAGAGGATGGGAAGTGTCCTCCATTATCTTCATCAGCTTGTGCAGCATTCTTTTCTGAACCATCAGCTCCAGAGTTCTCCCCAGCACAGAACCAGCTTTCTTGATCAGCTTGTTTAGTTTCTTCAAGTCTCTGATTCTGATGCTGCTGCCCCAGCAGATGCTGCAAAGCTAAAGCTAACTTTCCACAACAGACTTGTAGAAGATCTGCAACATCTTGGTGCAGACGTTGAATGATCTCAGCTTCCTTAAGAAGTAGAGTCTGCTCTGACCTTTCTTGTAGATGTAGTCAGTGTTGCATTTCCAGTCAAGTCTGTTGTCCAGCTGAACTCCAAGGTATTTGTAGTTCTCCACCACCTCCACCTCCTCTCCCAGGATGTATACAGGACTATGCTGCTTATTCTTGCTCCTCCTGAAGTCAACAATCATCTCTTTAGTCTTGCTGGTATTTAAGATGAGCTGATTGTTACCGCACCATTTCACAAACTGATTGACCAGTTCCCTGTACTCGGCTTCTTGTCCATCAATGATACACCCCACAACTGCAAAATCATCAGAGTATTTCTGCAGATGACAGGACTCAGAGTTGTGGAGGAATATGAGAGTACAGTTCCTTGTGGTGCTCCAGTGCTGCTGACCACCATCTCAAACACACAACCTTTCAGTCTCACAAACTGTGGTCTGTTAGTTAGGTAGTCGTAAATCCAGCTGGTTGTGGAGGGATCCACCTGGAAGTTATGGAGCTTCTCACTTAGCAAAGCAGGCTGAATAGTATTGAAGGCACTTGAAAAATCAAAGAACATGACCCTCAAAGTGCTGCCTGACTGGTCCAGATGAGAGTGGGCTTTCTGAAGCAAGAAGATGATGGCGTCTTCAACCCCAAGCCCATTACGATATGCGAACTGTGATGGGTCCTGAAAGGTATTCACTTGCTTGTTGAGGTGAGCCAGTAAGATACTCTCCAGGACTTTCATGATGTGAGATGTCAGGGCAACTGGTCTGTAGTCATTTGGTTCAGCTGGTTGAGGTTTTTTAGGGACAGGAACAAGACAGGATGTTTTCCACAGCACAGGAACTCTGTTCTGTCTCAGGCTGGTATTAAAAAGGTGCTGGAGAACCGGACATAGTTGTTCTGAGCAGGTCTTGAGAACTCTGGGACTGACACCATCTGGACCTGCAGCCTTGTTCCGGTTCAGTTTCTCTAGCTGTTTCTTGACCTGGTCACAGGAGACAGTCAGGCTGGAGGTGGAGGCAAAAGAGGTCTCAGGATGTCCTGATGTGGAGGGAGATGAGGCTGTGTTCAGGTCCATGACTGAGGTGCAGGGTGACAGAGTGGAGGTGGGACAAGAAAGCTGTGGGCTCATGGAGGGTGTGTGGTGTGTTGGGTTGTCGGCAGGGGGGGAACTGAACCTATTGAAGAACATGTTCAGTTCGTTAGCTCTGTCCAGACCTCCGTCAGTCAGGTCCCCCTTTAACTTGAAGCCAGTGATCTTCTTCATTCCCGACCACACATCCCTCACGTTGTTCTGCTGGAGCTGGCTCTCCAACTTCTTCCTGTAGTCCTCCTTGCACTTCTTAGTCTGTGTTTTCAGTTGTTTTGTGTGGTCAGTAACTCCCCGTCTCCATCCCTATAAGCTTTCTTTTGATGTCCAGCAGCTTTTTCAGGTCACTGGCTATCCAGGGTTTGTTATTGGGGAAGCACCTCACTGTTCTTGTTGGAACAATGTTGTCCACACAGAAGTTTATGTAATCTGTCACACACTCTGTTAATATCTGTTAATATATCGTAAGGTTAAATAAAACATGCAATGACTGAGTGCTGGCATATTTCACCTACACATACTCATATTTTTAAGTCTTACATGTAATCAGGGACAACTGCTACTGGAGTACAGCTTGACTCTGCAGGATACCAGCACTGAAACCTGTGATAAATATGAATAAATTATGAAATGGAGACATTTCACCTTCAAATCCGCCATGCTTTAAGTGCTTACTGACATCTGTCTTTACTGATAGAATAGCTGCATGCTTGTCCCTAAAGCACTTTTATTCTAGTAGTGTGAGATAGCAAAACACAACGCTTCCCAATAACTAAACAGTTTTTCCTGCTGCTTTCTGTTTCTCCCACACAGCATCTTTCACACTGAAGAAAATATAGACAACCAATTTTCATGTTGCACACCTCTGCGGTGTTGCGCTCTGAAAGAGTGAAACAGTTAAAAGAGGAGTAAACGTTGTGTGAAAATGTTATTGTACTAACAACATAATATAAATTATTAAACTGATCTGTGGTGAATTATGTAGATTATGTTATGAAAGTGGGTCTACAAACTGCACTTCCAGCACACTGATTGACAAAACATGTTGCATCTGCAAGAATTGATGCTTCCTAAGGGCGGCAGCATCACTGTCGGGGGGGGGGGACAGAAAAGAAGAAAGATTGAATAACCAAAGATAGAAACATGTTGAAGAGGAGATGGTACAAAATAAATGTTGTGATCGTAGAGGCAGAACCCAATGCAGATTAGAGGCGGGAGGCGAGCAGATGTGGCAAAAATGAAAGTTTCATGAATTTCCTGAAAAACAAAAGAATCAAAAATACATCCAAAACCAGCCCCAAAAACAACAATCAACAAGAAAAGCAAATGGAGAGTGCAGACCTCCGCCAAGCAGCTCTACTACCTTATTTTTGTGTTCTGGATCATAGTATCTGGAATTTTCTCTGGATCTGGATCAACTTTCGAAACATCATAAAAACTTATTGAGATTCTTTCTTGTAATCTTTTACCAAACACTCAGGCCATTTGTGTGAAGTTATATGGACAAATTCCAGAAATTTGGCCTATAAGGGTGATGTTCATGTAAGACTGTTTAGGTTTTGGTAAGGAGGTTTGATGTTCACCATGGGATGTCATTCAGAACACACAGGACTCTCTTGTACAGTTAACTGTCTTTACTGGTCACTCTTAATCACAATAACACAGTAATGCAACAAACGACAGGCTTACATGTGAGGAATTCCAGGGCTAGTTAAGGTGAATGCCTGGATGGAAGTGAGTGTGGTCTATAAACAGAAATACAAAGCCATGAGGAACATTTGTTCGGCAAATAAACACATTCAAGGTATTAGTTATTACTAATAAATCCCTTACAGTTAGGACTAAACATGTGTTCAAGGCTAACAGTTACAGTAACTGGCATGTAGCAGGTCAGCTAGCTTAATAGCATAAAAAGGCACATGGTGAATGGAGGAACACTTCTGAATAAGCAAATTAGCTCAATAACGAGCAGCAGTATGGTATGGAATGCTGTTATAGACAAATGTTTAATTAAAGAAATAAAATGAATAAACAGGATATCAAGTGGAGACTTATGTTCATAAAGCTCCGTTTGGTAAAGCAAAACTGTTCAACAAAATAAAGCAATCAGATTTCCATTCTGCTTGCTTTAATGCTGGACAGGACAAGTAAAGAGGAAAATAGAAAAAAAGAAAAAAAAATTAGCTCAATAACATTAAAGGCTAATTAAACATCCTGTTCTGGCAGAAATACAACTAGATACTTAAGCCCAGTTTCCACCAGCGGGTCTTGGTCGGGTCGGGCCGGATCGGTCCACGTTTTTTTGCATCTCCACAGATAAAAACTGGGACGGGTACACTTATATCCGACCCGACCCTGCCTACTTTTTTGGTACCCTTCGGTAGGGGTATTGATCTATCTGATCCGGACCAGAGGTAGAGCTAATACACAGCAATCTGTTGATTCGTTGAAAAATCCGTCACTTCCTGCGTGACCCAGCGTAAAAAAAAAAAGGGGGGGGGACGACTCCTTTTGTTTCTGTCACGTGTGGTGTGGTGTTTTGGTTAAAGGTGTTGCATGGCGATGATGTCACGCGATCACGTAGCAGCGCTCTCTGGTTAATACTCTGCCTCCAGGGTAAGGGGACAGTTTTCTGTGGGGACGCAACGTGAAATCAACATATCTGTACCAAAACCAACCCGATCCCTCCTGGCCCGACCTGACCCGACCCAAACCCGCAGACTCAGACAGTTCACCATATTCAACTGGCTAGAAATACGTCCAACATCCTTCTATCCTCGTGCTCACTGCTGCTTATAAGTTTCATTTCTGCATCCTGACATCATGTGCTAAGTAGCGCAGCTGCACACTTCTGCCACAAGGGGGGACTCACGCCTCTCCAACAGCCTTTCCAACATGGCCGATCTCACAATGATAAAGAATCCTTCAAAACATCCCTGAATGCAAAAGGTGATCCAGATCACCACCAAAATTTTATGGGTTCGTCCTTGAGCTGAGGCACACGGCTGGTGAAAATTTCAGGTCAATGCGTCCAGTACTTTTTTGTAAAGTTGCTGACAAAGAGACAGACAGACAGACAGACAGTCAGACAAGCCAATGCTACAAAAAACATTACCTCCTTGGCAGGGGTGAAATGCAGAATGGTACATCAGGGAAACGGGTCAGACAAGATGTAGATTAATCAAATGGAAAAAGAAAGAATTTGAATAAAAATGAGAAAAAGGGATAAAATGTTGGCCAGAAAAAGTGTAGAAATGGTGTAGAAGGAGAAGAAAAAGAAACAAAGAGCTTGGACAAAATTAAATGAAGCTGTTATGTTTTTAAAATGTGCCTCTATTCAGATGCAGCCGTTACAAACCTTTAAGTGAAGGGAAATCCATTGTTTCTTCATGAGCAGAAGACAGAAATGCTTCCTTTGATGTGTGTGTGATGTTTTACAAGAACACAACAAACCGACCGTGATGAGTTTTATATTTCATGCTGTGTTTATGATGTGTTTGTGTGCTTTATGACTTTCTGTCACATCCTCGTAGCTGTAGCAGGCCTCATGCTGGAGATGAATTTCCCTGCAGGCTGAAATAAAGTGGATCTGCTCTTATCTAATCTGCTGCAGTATGAGGCGTGAGCCGATAGATTCATGATAAAACACTCCGGGATCAGACCACCGGTCACATCTGCGGCCCCTGGCGAGCCGTTGGAGTCTGGATTCAGTTCAGGGAGGAGAAGGGAGGGATGCTTGGAGGATTAAGAGGCTGCCTTGGAGGGTTGCAAAAACATTTTTCTGCTGCGCTTTTAAGTGCTCTGGTCACGAATTAGTGTCACTTTCACCCAACTTTCACTGTGAGCTTCCCGAGGAGCGACATCATGTTAGAGGCCATTGTGGCTGCCGCCTCATCCTGCTCACGCCACGATAAGCAAACACCAAAACATCAAATCCGAGATTTTGGCTACAGGGAATCTGAAGTGGATTCTGTTTCAGGTTTGCTGCTAATGGAATTAGATGATAAGAGACTCGGGCGTAGAGAATGTCATGGCAGGATTACAAAAGCTCGCAGAACAACGCAATCTTCTTCCTGTTGACATGCCATATAGCATGACAATAAAACAACACACGAGACCGTGAGTCCTGCAGCGGCTGGATAAAATACTCTCCAGGCAATAATCAATCTGCGTTGTTTACAGCCGCTGTCTGCCTGATGAGGAGCCCCGTAGCTCTCCCGCCAAGATTAGCTGCTGTTTGGTCGGCATGAGGAATCAGTCAGGGGAAGCCCGGCCCGCAGCCGGCCAGTCGGCTGCTGCAATAATATATCAGAGCCGACAACTACACGAGAATAGGAGGAGGAGGAGGAGGGTGGCACTGGAAATTGGGAGGGAGTCCTGAAGATTACAGTTCACTCCCTTATGTGATTTTTCAAATGATGCAAATAAGCTGAACATTCTTACTGTGCTCGCCTTTCTACTCACAGCAGAGGGACAATTTTACATCGCTCAGAGTTGGTAGTTTAAATCTCCAGCAGCTCCTGATTCCATTCATAAAAACACTCAGGAGTTTAGAAGGATTTACAAAGGAGGGGGATAAAAGTGGAAGGAAATGAAAAAATAAAACCAGATTCGAAGAAGACGTAGCAGAGGAAAAAAGATTTGTAAATCCAAACTTGCAGTCAATGACGATGCTCGTGTTTTCATTAGTCATGCCTGCAGCCTGTGATCTGTGCAAACATCCATCCGACCATTTTCTACCACTTATTCAAGGGGAGCAGAAGCCCAGACTTGCCCTTTCCTGACCCGTATTTCCAGCTCATGTGGGGGAATCCTGAGGTGTTCCCAGACCAGTTAAGAGACATCTTCCTCAAGCATCTCCCGGATCCTTCCTGGGGCCTCCTCAGGTTGGGACATGCCTGGTCCAGGATCGCCTCTCAGATGACAGAGATTATCACCGCATCTGGTAGAATCCAAACACCCGGCAGAGGAAACTGTGGGTGCTGGTATTTAGCCTGGTAAACCAGCCTTACTAAACGCCATGTGTGAGATACACGGCAAGTCAGACGAGAGGCGGGACGAACAGGAATAAATTGAACTGGAGAGAACTGATCAGAAAGGGCGTGATGGGTTCCAACTAGGGCTGTAACGGTACAAATCATGGTTTGGTATGTACCTCGGTACACAGATCATGGTTCGGTTTTCCCTCGGTACAGTAATGGAGAAAAAAATTCACAAATATTAACTGTCTTGTGTTTTATCAACAAGTTCACTTAGCTTTAAAGTTGTACTTCCATGGTCATTTCATTAATATTTCTGTGTTCTCCATTATTATTGAATGCATTCTGCATCGTTTCTGTTTAAAAAAACCTTCTGGTTGCTTTGTATCCAGCTGTATTTGTATACTAGAAGAGAGGCTTGTGGTCCAACGGCAGGCTTTTCCGGGTCCTTCTCATGAATTTCCGTCTGATTGGCTGCCTCCCATCAGTGTATGAAGGAAGCTCCGCCCTCCGCTCTTATTTCCTTACAGACAGGAAATAGAGCCGACAAACAAGTTTGTTCCATCATGCTAACAAACAGTTAGCTAATTAGCTTCTCAACTCCGAAGCTACAGTCGTGCTGTCTTCACTTCTAGTGTGTAGTGGAGGGTTACCTGCGTTCCAATGGACAGATAGAAACCCCACGTGGGATACGCTATTTGAAATGTGACGTAGAAGTGCGAGGCTGTTCCCGATTTGCTCTTTTCTTCGTATTGTTTCTCTGATGAGGAAGCACAGCCGACTGGGGGAAACGCAACGCTAGCAAGTCAGCATGTGTAAGTAAACAAGGGGAAACCCTCCGTTTTTCAGAAGGAGCAAGTTAAACGGGTTTTCAGTGGAAGGAGGCCTTTACAGCCGAGTTCATACTACTTGACCCAGTGTTTTCCCTACCAGACCCAGCACCACTTACAAAGTCAGGTTAATTTATTGTGATCTGGTTTTCTATCCAGCACCAGCTCACAAACTGGTGTCAGGTCTCATTTCCTCTAGGATAGGTTTATATTGAGCTCTTGGATTAAAAACTAAACTGATGTTAGTTATCAGATGTACATGACAGCATGTCATGTCTGCTCTCTGAGTTTCTGTGATGTCACCACCCACAGACACGCACGTCCACGGGATGAGCGCGCATTGCGCCTCAGACAGCGCATGTGTCTGAAAACACGTCAACCAGCTGAAACTCAGACACAGATATCAGTTTTAAACTCAACCGAGAAACTGAAGATGGAAACACTCGTGCTCCTTTTCACCCGCTGAGAACGAGCCCATCGCAGGAACGCGCACAGCTGATAGTGCTGTTAAAATCACATTTAATTATGTCAGCACGTCATCTTAGATCTGAACTTCAAGAATATTCAGCACGGCTTCATTGAATGAAACTGTTTTTATCAGGTAAAAATCTTTTACGTTTTTCTGTCCTCTGTGTTTTTTCTTTTTTATCAGTTTGGAAACGCGACATTACTGAACAGAGAGTAGCTGCTTATAATTATTTTATTATTATCAACACTGGAATGTTACTGTTACAGAGTTCATGAATACATCATTCAGCAGAGCTGATTTGTAGTTTCTTTAGGTTATCAAAGGGAAGTAGCAGAGAAAAGCAGAGAAGGGAAGAAAAAAGGTCTACAAGAAAACTGTGGATGAAATGAAGAAAAAGAAGCAGTGAGCAAACTGGAGAATGGCAAATCAAAGGAAGAATGTAGTACATAAGAGTAATGTATGAAATGGAAACAGGAAAAGAAATACATGAGACGGCAACAGAGGGAAAAATGGAGAGGATGATGAGCAGACAGAGATTAAAACAAATATGAGGAGATGAAGGGAGGAAGGGACATGAAAATAAAGCAATAAAACATGTTTACATGTCATTTAAATCATTTCCTTTTAGAATTATTTTCACTGAATTGTGTTTGGTTCCTCAGAGAAAACAAAGTGATGTTGTATTTTCAAAATGAGTGAGCGTCTTTGCACCGTCTAACCTTTTGCCTAAAACCATGAAACCATTGATGTGGTGGGAAACCGGCAAGTTGAAGCGAAACAGATGAAAATGCTGGATTACACTTTTGAAACCTTTAAAGGCTCAACCAACCGAGTCAGCTGATGAGGATTTTATGTTAGCGGGTTGTTTATTAGGTGTTGGTGAAACAGGAAATGTGAAAACAAGCACATCGTGTCACACATCGGAGTCAACACATGGAAAAAGTGTTAAGACCTCAGCTGTCTCATTGTGTGTGTCTCTACTGTTGTGTGCAAGTTTAGGAGATATTTCAAGTTAAACTTTAATTAACTGCCAACTATGACCCTAGACCACTGCAATATATTTAACGATATTGTATATTTACATTCAGTCTTTGTGCAAACCAAACTTAAAGGTGATAGCTACAACTCTTTCATCCAAACAATATTTTAAAACAAATAATACATCCACAGAATGTCTAGAGAAGGATGGAGTAAACCCTGCTAAAAAAAAAACGATTGACCAGCTAAAGCAGCAGCTGAAATGTGCACAAAACACACCTTAGATGTATTTTGGCCACATTTTAGCTTCTGCTTTGGTCAAGCTGGAGTTTTTTCCAGCAGGAAAAATATCAATTTTACCTCCAATTTTTTATAGCATATAAATAATTGTTTTCCTCAATTTTGACGGGTATAAAAAGTTAATATTTACATCTGATTACAATGCCAACGTCGGGATTCTTTGCCATTAGCATTAGCTCTGGAGTTGCAAGTTCGATTGGCATGTGTAGAAATAGCATCTTCCTTGCCTTACATTTCTCAAATGCAAGCAGACAAAAAATTAAATTCAATTGAAAAGCTTTATTGTCGTTAGTGCACGACAGGCATGCTGTATGCACAACAAAAAAGGCCCCAACAAAAGTGCTGGAATAAATAAATAAGGATAGAAAAGATAGAAAAGATCAAAAATAGGACATAAAATCATATGCACATATATACATGCATACTGTACATACATGTATCATGGGGGTCTGGTGCATGTGTGCATTCAAGATGGTAATGGCTGTGGGGAAAAAAACTGTTTTTGAGTCTATTTTTCCTGGATTTGATAGACCTGTGGCGTCACGCAGAGGGTAGCAGGTCAAACAGGTGGTGAGCAGGGTGAGTGATTTCTCTGATGATGTGCTGTGCTCTGTAGAGGCAGCGAGATATATGGATGTCTTCCAGAGAAGGGAGGGGGCAACCAACTATGTTCTGTAGGATGAAGGTAGCAAAGGGGCTCAAAAGACCTGTGAAGGTTACCACTATTCCTGGACATGTAGGCTAAGTTAAACATTTGCTACTGTGACTTAACGGTTAGCCGTTTGGTAACAGTGTTGCTAACTGAGTAAATGAGTGTTCATGCGCCACCTACTGGTGGGGAGGAATCCAACTTGCAGCTATCACCTTTAATTAATATAATATTCTCAGTGCAGTTTAATAAATACAAAAAACAGGACCAGGCCTGTCAGGGCTGACTGGTTTCAAACTTGGTGCAGATTTTCTGCCATCATCTAAATCTAAAAATATCTTATATATTCAGAAAAGGCCTAAAAAAGTTAAAGGAGCTGTATCATGCTTTTCAAATGTTCCAAAAGTCAAATATAGGCATTTATAAGCTAGATATGTTCCCATCGTTACTATAGAAACTAATTTGGTGTTAAATATTAGTTTTTCGATGCATCTAATTTCCAACACGGAAGTAAGATGGCTGACTGTACTGAACCGCGGAGCTCTCGACCAATTGCAGCATGTTTTACGCCCATTTCATGACGTCGCCCCGGAAGAGACACTTATTCTGAAGGGTCACAGAATTGTCTGTAGCACCGGCACCGGCAGCTCCCATGTGGATGTTGGTAGTAAACATTGATGGATAATTACTCCGATCGACGGGATAAAACAGACCAGCCTGTTATGGAGCTGTATGCGCTCGACCCAGAGTCTGATATGGAGTTTGAAGTACACGCAGTACCACAGAAGTACCACAGAGACCCCCGACAAGCAAGTAATTTAGCGAACAAATCATAGGCTAACAGTTAGCGCTGAGCTAAGCAGCACTCACATGGATCTTGTAAACATTGATGGATAATTCCTCCGATCGACGGGATCAAACGGAGCAGCCTGTTATGGAGCTGTATGCGCTCGACCCAGAGTCTGATATGGAGTTTGAAGTACCACAGAAGTACCACAGAAGTACCACAGAGACCCCTGACAAGTAAGTAAATTAGCGAACAAATCATAGGCTAACAGTTAGCGCTGAGCTGAGAGATGTGTTGACTCACCAGTGTTGTTGTCTGTCCATGCGCGTTTTTATAGTAGGAACTGCGTCAGGTTTCAGAAGTAATCCCAGAGAAAAAAACACTTTACTGCCCGAGATTCATGAAGTTGTCAGGAGTGAAGTTCACACACGAAGTTGAGTTTTTTTTCCCTGCTCCTGAAGTTATAATCCAACCACTTCTGGCAAGTCGATTCATCCAGTAGATACAACAAATAAACTCCCACGCTGAACGTAACTGCATTTTTCCCAACTTGCTGTCCTCTAGAGCTTAAAAAAAAAAAAAAAAGGGAAGAAAATTGTCCTGAACTCTGGAGCAAACGTCTGTTAGCTGATGGCTGCTTTTCTCTGAGGAAATCTTCCTGCAGTTTCTTCCTCAGAGAGTGTGTATGTGATTCTCTGAGTTTCTGTTCAACAGAGGGCGTCTTGCTACGATACTGAGCGTGCGCATTTGGACTTTCGTGATTGGTGCCACGTTCATATGTAACGCGGTGGGTAGTCAGCCGTTTGCAGGGAGGTAGCGCTTGGTTTAAATATTCATGTAGATTACTCAAATATGCATGAATGAAGAAAAATAACGATTTAAATCCTTTCTTGATGAGGAAATAACACACTGACATGCTGAAAAGCTCTTAAAAGTCCATTTTTCATGATAGGGCTCCTTTAAAAGAGAAAAAAAAACTCATTTAAAATTATTTTATTATCTACAGCATATATAGATATATATGTGTATATATATATATATATATATATATATATATATATATATGTATATACATGTGTGTGTGTGCGCTCATGTTAAATAATCAATTTATTAATTTAATAATACAATGAGAACTCTACTGAGACCCGTTCAGGCCTTCATGAATCCCTGGTGCAGGGAAATGTATGTATTGTATGGTTTGTAGCGTGATGGGCAAATTGACCAATCATGGTTTGATTTTGCGTGGGTGGGAGAAAAAAAAAACAGCTCAGAGCCTTTCGGAAATCCTGAATGTCACCGTCGTCTGAGCACAGTGGTAAGAACTAGCGCGAGAACTGAATGGTGGTGAACACGACGTTGTGACTAGCTGCTAAAAACATCTTTTTCAAGGCGGGCTTCTGTTGAAAAGCAACAAATAATATAGACAACCAACTCCAGAATTACAATGAAAAGAAAGAATTAATCCCTGTGTTTGCTTCCTCTGTTGAGTGCTCTTTCTCTGCCCTGAAACGCATCAAGATGCACACCAGGAACAGAACTGGACAGGATTGCCTGGGTGATGGGTGATGTCCATAGAGAAAAGACTTCTTATGGAAACAAGTCAAAGGATAAACTAATTAAGACGCTGATATCGCCCACTTCCCAAAGGAAGCCTGGCAGATAGATTTGGTTTTCATCTAGTAAGGTAGGCCTGTGTTATAAACCAGCTGTTATTCACGTGGGATTAATATTATGACCCAATTATGTCGTTAAATGTCCGAGCTGATCCCTGCAAGGTTTGGATTTTTTCTAAAGGTTTTTATTTTCCCTCTTGCCCCCCTGTCTGCCCCTTACTGTGTAGAGAATTTAGGTGTTGTTGAATGTAAAAACGTTGATTAAGACTTTAATTTGCTGTCATATGTGTATTAAGTAAAACTTTGCGTCATTGTTTCAAAGCGCTGTCCATGGTGATGATGCTGTCACTGGATTCTCTGGACACTGGATATTCTCAGATATGTTTTTCTTGGTGAGCTCATTTTATATTTACTGATTTTGGCTTTGCAGAGCACATTTATTGGAACATCTATGTAACCTAAATGTTATTCAGGCTTCTGGTGGCAATGTTGAGTGTGTTGTTGCTTGGAGTTTTATTAATGGTTTTTTTTGGCGCTAATGGCTGAGGTGAAGGCCCAGCTGTGGAGCTCACGGTTCGCCACTGCCTTTTATGGTGACGATCACGACAATCAGCAGTCTGTCCCGTGTGAAAACCATTTCCACTCAACATAGTCCATCACTGCATCCAGAAATAGAATCTGAAACCTTTTGTACAAGTGGGAAGCCATGCATCAGTTTTGAGCACATTCTCAATTAGATTAACCCTACAGGCACCATAGTCCACCCTAAACAATGCTGGGTTATTCCACCAACCCAACTGCTGGGTTATGAAGTGTGGTTTGGCTTCTTATCTGGTTATCCTGGCATTTTCTGACAGGACAGGAAATACTGAGGAGACCTCGGGGAATCTCTTCATTCCACGGAGACAGTGGAGGATAAACTGTGATCTGCATCCGGTCCCAGGTTTTCGAACAGCAGGTTGACGATTTGCTGTCCTGATAGGACTAATGAGCTAATGCCGTCCCAATGTGGGACTGCAGGTTGCTAAGCTTGGCCAGAAAGGACAAAAAGTTGAGAGCTTCCATCATCGGCTGGCAGTTCCTGGAGCAAACTATAAAACTAAGTAAACTCAGACCACCTCTGAACAATCTGTTGAATCCACACACGGTGCCACCTGACAACGTCGTTCTCTGACCTTGTGGAGCAAATAAAGCCAATCAGCTGCTCAGTTTCATCCACCATCGTACAAAGTCACAGACAAAATAAAACCACCGGGTCCACCACCACAGTCAAGACGCTCTTGAAGCATGTCAACACCATTTAGGTCTCTTAATATCAGCCTCTGATTTTATGTGAACCAGCGTCAAACTGGGCATCAAGCGTGTTTTTGCCGTCGACATGCGGTCTGAATGCAGGATTAACACCCGGTAAAGGAGATCTCAGTTCAAATTCTATGTGCTGAAACAACAACAATCAACAGGGAATGTTGATGTTTACTGATTCATGGGACAAACTCAACCCACAAAACAACATTTTGAATTGAAGCGAATTACTCAAATGTGTTTTCCTGAGGTTAATGTAAAACATCCGTGTTGCCTTTTAGTTTTTTGGGCCAGCATTCACTCATCTTTGTCTGGTCTAGCTGGCAGACCAGACAAAGTGGTTGGCTCACCAAAATGGCTCATTAACCCAAACAGACAAGTCCATAATTAACATTGATTAACATAATAATACTAAAATCTAAATTTGTGCTCTTGGAACTCTTGAAATTACACAGAAAAACAATAGAATAGTACAATAAATGCACATCTAAATTCCATCTGAACTATTTTAACAAGTAAATGTGAGTACTGAGTTTCAAACTGATGTAAAACACTTAATGGCTGGTTTCACCTGCCTGGTGGCACTCATCTTACTTTCAACAGGCCTGGTCTTTGATGTGTTTTGCAAAACAGACGAACCCTCTGTGCGACCAATTAGGCCTCAAACAGAAGCGTTTGAGAGCCACGTTCTTTATTTGTTGATGTGTCACTTAGAGAGCTGGGAGACAATACTGTCCATTAGCACAAGGAAAAAAATCAATACACCAGAGATTAATGGGCTTTTTAATGGAGTACAATTATATTCCTTCGTGTCTGGATGTACCCTCCAGCTCCGAAAAGACTCTATAATTTCCTGTGTATGAGAACACACACTCATGAGTTTAATTATGTTCCACAGAGCTCTTTCCCACTGCTGGCTGTTCTCTGATGACAGCACTCTATGCAGGTCCAAATGGATCGATATATTATCAGTCAGGTTATCAAAGACTGTGGACACTTTCCATGCCACCCTTCAGCAAAAAGTGGAGTAGGAAATGAAAGGGGAATATGAACAAAAGGAATGTGCTTGTGGTGAAAAACACACTTCTCATTAAAAACATCCACTCATCTATTTCAATCCATTAAAAACAAAGAACTTATAGAAAAAGTGCTGCACAGAAAATGAGAACAGAAATAAAGAAAAGCCCACTGACAGCTCAGCACACGGCGACTCCAGATAATAAGCATCATGGAGGGAAGGAAGCAAATAAGAGATTCAGGCCAGATGTCCTGCTGTTGGTTGAAGCAGAGACACAGCCGCCTGGTCTTTGAGGACTTCTGCTTCAAAATGAGGGATTTCTTCTACATTCACAGACTGAATGTGTTTGTATACTAAATATTTTATGAGGATGAACAAGAGGCTGAAACCCGAAACAGTTCACATGAACTTTGAGCAGCCCCCTTTCTGTTCCTTCATTTCATATTTCTATTAACAAAGTGGTTTTAAAGCATGATATTCCAGCTCCAATGTGCAGCATCCGAACACTGCCTTCATTGTGTTTAACCATTCTTTTATACAATGGTTAGGGCAAGTTTTCCATTTCATTTGGCGACAGGACTGGATCTCCCAGAGTCGGAGGACAACTCTAAGAAAATTGCCACTTTCAATTCAATTTAATTCTGTGTCAAGGAAGTGTTATTCATCCGATAGCACTTTTCAAAGACAAAATGCTGCTAAAACTGCCTAGAGCAGTTGGCTAGGGTCCTTCTCTGCCTGCTTCTGCTGGTGCTGAATAGACCTTTTTCACAAAAACCGGAAGCACGTAATGGGTGAGAATCTTGTCTTCCTGTGAGGGCCAGACTTCAGTCAAACGTCAAAAATGGATCATGTTTCCACTCGGGATATTATATTTGAGCCCGTTTACTCGACTCTGCCTCGATCTTAAGAACCAGAAGTTTTGCCTGCATTGTTTCAATCATGTGTTCGATGCATCGTTTTGTCATCTGTATATGTTAAGCTGCTCCCAGGATTTTAAAGAGAGGGAGTCTGGTCATATACCAAGCTTTAAATGTAATTCAATCACGTCCAAACCGAATCTTTATAGAGGAGGTTTAGCTAGCAATTATTCATCATTTCTGATATCAGAAAGCATCAGATTAGAATGAAATTTGCAGAGCCGCTCTGATGACATTGACAAGAAATGAAACGTGATCATGCAGGTGTTATTAATGCATCCAGTACGTGCATAATGTCTGCAAATTAACGTATTAATATCCAAAATTAACGCCTCTGCTGAAATAATGCTTTTTTCTTTTTAAAGATTTCACATTGGTTTGGTCAAACTTCCCTGATCACTCATTTCAAATTTATTACTTGTCAATAATCGTGAACAAAATAAGGATCACAGATGGTAGAATATCATTGTAACGTGTTGCAGAATATCGTAGTTCATTCTGAGTTTGAAATCAAATTAAATTATATTCTGTATTTTTCGTGGCTTCTATTTAACATGTTTCTGTTGTAGCTTTGAGAAACATGCATGTATTATTCTAGTACAGCTGTGGGTTACCAATGTTTTCACGTATGTTATGAGAGGCTGAGACGAGGCAGTCCGGGTCCAGCGATCTTTTACTAGACCCGAACTGCCTTGTCTCAGCGTCTCACAACATACAGTACGTGAGAAAATTAATCCACGACTACAACAACTAACAGTCTGTGCTCACGGCAGTCTTGTTAAAATGACTTGGTGCTTTATGATCGTTACTCCGAGTCATCAACACTCAGACTCAAACTTTGTGCACATTGACTTGCGCGGATGCCCTGTGGGGCAAACTGGGGACGATGTCTGACAGCATAAAGTATGTTGGGTTCCACCTGGAGCAGTTGGAGACGCGGATTGGGGATAATTAACACAAATTTGGCTGATTTGGACGCCATTGTGCGACCTGTTGAAGACTTTACAGGCAGACAGAAACATGCTTCTGCCTGGACCCAAACTATGTCTCTTATCTCAATCTGGTCCCCGGGAGCGGCCTTGCAGCTGCTTCAACTCCCCCATGTCCTTGGAGAAACTGCAGAAGTGAAGCTCTGCAACATCCCCCCCCCCCTCTCTCTCTCTCTCCACGGGAACAGTGGGACACTCTTAAGGCCATTTTTATCATCATGCGGACTGTGAGCCGCTGTCTCTCGCTTACGCACACACATTTTCACGACACTGATGCACGCACTTCCACTGCACTGCTGGTCCTTCTTTTTTTTCCCCGCCCTTCTGGACAGACCGAGCTGGCAGGGTGCCTGAGCGCGTCCTCTCACTGTTGTCTGGGGGGAAACCCCCTCCCTTGCTGCCCACCATGTATCTTCCATGTTGTGATTGCCTGAGTTTGTGCTTCTATGTATTGGTGTGTCTTTTTTTTGCCACCAAGGTCTTCACCTGTGTACGTGGAGAGTTCGGAGACCTCTTTTTTGACCACCTACCAACCTCTCCTCATGTTACGTTTTCTGTCTGCAAAGGTGCGCCTTGTGAGGGGCTGCGTGACCACGGTCTGTCTGATCCTGTCTTTTTATGTTCTTTGGTTTGTGTGTCTTGGACGGGTTGCACTGAAACATGAATTTCCCTTCGGGGATCAATAAAGTATCTTTGATTGATTTGATTTGATGATGCTTCGGTTTTTCCGTCCCTATTAATGTCTATCATTGATGGATGTTGAAAAGTCCTGGAAATGGATTTAGGACTGCTTCAAAGCAAAAGAAAAACAGCCTGGTGCTGCAGTGAATTAACTTTCCAGCTTGAGACGTTGTCAGAAGTAGAGATCCTCGCCCGTTGCGTATTTCTGGTCAAAAAACAAGGAAGTGTGAAAAAGGTCTATTAAAGCTCATCGGGTGAGAAAATTAACTGCTGTTTTCTTGTTCATTAAAGGCAGGGTAGGGGATCCTGGAAAAACGGTTTGAGCAAGCTACATTTGAAAACACACACACACACACACAAAACCGTGCTTCCACAACACAGGAACGCGTGCGCTGATGGTTGTCGGCGAACATAATCGAGACCAGCTGTGTGGCTAGCTTGTTAGCTTCCCAGTAAACGGCAGAGGAACGTGTCTTAAAAGTTATAATTATCTCACCTCCAAGTTGTTGCTCCAACTGCTCCAAACTCAAATTTAGAGCAAATATTTCTTATTCATGTTTAAAATCAGCTTGGAGAACCCATTCTCTCCCAGTTTTAAGCTTTTCTCACTAAGATATTGCAATTGGGAAATGGAAGCTGCTGCTTTGCAGGAGAGACACGAAACTGCTTCCAAAACACTTTCCTTTCTTATTTCAGAAACTAAACGATATGTTTGCAAATATATTTAGTGTCTCGAAGCAAACTAGAAAAAGAACCCCAAAACTTCTGACTTGGAGCCAGAAATTCTGACTTTTGTGTTTAGCGGAAATGCACCATTAGCCGAAACACACAAAGACTGGTCTCACAAGGCTCCTGCAGAGACATTAATGCTTTGTTTTACCAGCGATGTTTGAAACCTTGTGCTGGGACAGTGAGGGTTTGATCGGTTTCACTATGAAACAGGGGAAGACACGTTCTCTCTATCTCCAGCGCCATCTGAGCTCATGAACTAAGCTACAGTACGAAGCAGGCTAACAGTGGAAGGTAGCTAGCAGCAACAGCTGGGCAGCAGGCAGCCTTATTTTATACACAATACTATTTAATATTATACAGTACAATGACTGAGATGACTTACCTCTACACTGCGCTCTCTGTCTTTCCTACATTTCCACCAACGTCCCTCTCTCTCTCTCTCTCTGCCTCTCGACAACGATTAAAGGGCACAGTCAAGTGTTTATTGCTGCATGTTTTACATCGTTGTGTTGTTTCCCGCCGGATCCGTGGAAAATTTACTTAAACACACCAGGACTGGGCGCCCTCAGCGCATTTGTCATCCTAGGCAATCACCTAGGTCGCCTATAGCAATTGCCGGCCCTGGTTCATAATGCGCGCTTCCATAGAACAGCTGAGAGGAGCAATCCAGTTATATCTTCCGAAGGACTCAAAGTGAGGCAGAAACTTTACCGGTGAGTAAATGCACGTATAAACTCCTAGAAATGAGGTCCAGGTTGAAAAAAAAGAAAGTTATCCTTTAACAGCTGATGAACTACATTTCTAAAAGCATCAATTCTCTCACATTAATCTCCTTCTGCGGTGTAAAAAATACTACACACAGCAAATGTTGATGCCTCCATGACTTGATCCACAGCAACAGCTTTTTCTTTTTTGGTGGACTTCTGTGAGTAAACAGCTGCACAAATAACAGCAGCACCAAGCAGTTAGTTGGCCATGTGTGTTTACACTCAGAGGTGATCTTGGGGGAAGGGACAGAGGGCAGTTAAGATAAGCATATCTATTTTTTTGTGTGTGTGTGTCAGAGCCTTTAATTAATTGGCTTCAATCAGGGTGTGAGGAAGATTTTAAGCAATAGAGTAAAAGAATGCTCCTGGAAAACATTGTCGTTGTCTGCCCTGGATTCCAGATATGTTGGTTGTGGATTCAAGTTATTATTTTTTTTATTTTATTTTATTTTTGTGAAAAGAAAAAAGAAAAAACATCAAAGAACTTTGATAATTTCAGGTCTTGCTTGAAGCTGCTTTGTGGACTACAGCTCTCATTGTGAGCAATATGTGTCACAGCCTCTCAAGATGCACTACTGGTACGGCGATTTCATACACTGCTTATTTTCAAGCAGGAGAAAAGCAAAATGGAAAGAGAATGAGAATGGACTGAAGGTTCTGTCTATATCAACATTTAATGTTGAGCATAGATGAGCTTTTAGACTCAAATCCTCAAGTATTAGTCCTCATGATAAAGTAGCAATAATAGAGCAATTTATCAGAAGATGTGTCCAGTGGGTCTCTCTGGACTTGCCAAATCATGATAAAACCTTTTAAAAAGAATGGTTTACTCATGAACGCACTGAATACAATCACAAACAAACTGTATAACATTTAATTAATTTGTCTGAAGTTGGGACAAGTTAACTGATCAAGAGGACCTACCAGACTGTGACAACATTGATTGAGGCACTGTGGTGTAGAAGGATAAAATATTAACCATTTTCACTCAACCAGGAAATAATATCTTTTCTAACTTACAAACACTCAAACTCCCCCGTGTTTAGTTTTTACACAAACACTCAGTGCTGTTATCAGTGGGTCTGTGCTCCAACAGAGGGCCAGTTATCTCAGAAATTAATGGCAGCAATAAGCAGCAGCAGGAAGACGCAGGATGATTAGCAAAAGCAATCAGGCTCTTTATTAGATTTATAGGAACAAAGACGCAATTCAGTCTGCAGCAAGAACCTACGGGAAGACTAATGACTTATCTGTCCCCGAGCTTCAGCGAGGAGCAGACACAAAACTCCAAGGAGACGCCGACTTCGTGGAACAATGCTGGGAAGAAAACTGTGTCAGAGCGTGATAGCAGACACTTGAAAAGGAAAAGGGCTGTTTTCTGAGGAAAATGGGTGTGAAAGCTGAGTCAGCAGAAGATACTGAAACAGCAGGAGGAGAAAATTGAGTAGAACAGAGCAAAAAGAAATAAAAAGTAAAGGCAGAAAGTTAAAAAGTGAGAGAGATGTGAAGTTGAGGGTTACGATCAAGGCAAAAGAAATGTTCAGAAATCAAAGAAAGTGAGGGGATAAGGATCAGCGTTAATTATTTGAAGAAATTATTCCACATCAGTTCTCATAATAATAGTACACTGGATTTATAGCAACATCACAGGATCTCAAGGGGCTACAGGTAAAAAAAAAATGTATAAGTAAAAAACTTTTTTGAAATAAAAGATGTTTTAAAAGAGATTTAAAAAAATATATAAGTGATGTCTAAGCAAAGGAGCCAAAGCTTCTGTCAAACAATGAGTGGATTGTGTTTCCCTCAAGATGTTGGGAGGGCATTTCAGAAGCGTGGGGTCTAGATATAAAAAGCCCTATCCCCCATGGTCCCACATAGTTATACACAAATTTTATCCCAGTCAGACAACTCCCAGCTTAATGCATAAAAGCTTTATCAAGCATTGTACTGTAGTTTGGCGGTTAGGCACCAATTCCATCACTCCTTATGCATGCATGTTATTTAATTAAATATTAGAGTGAATGCTGGACAATATTTCCCCCTTTAATTGGAGCATGCAGCTGGATGCTGGGGCGGCAGGGGGCCTTAAAACAAAAACAGGCAACGTGTACGGAGCTAGTGGCAGCAAGCATGAAGCAAACAGCAAGGGAGGAAGTGTGCAGCTTAAACCGATTGGATGGGTGTGTTTGATATCTAGCATAAGTGTTTGAGGGAGAACGCAGCACAGCAGCTTAAGTCATCTGCCTGAACTACCTCATGATTCAACACAGCTGCTCAACAGACAATGTGTCTCAAAATGTTAGAAATGTCCTGCTGTCACACAAAAGTATAATTCATGTCTATCAGCACAAATATTAGTAACCTACACAAATTGGATTAAATATAATACATCCTTTCATGAAACAGATAAAGCGATACAACACCCACAGAATGATGTGTCTTCATTTTCTACTCACCCTCATGCTGAGCAAGACTCTGGAGCACTTTTTCAATAACTCAAATCCAGCCGGAGATCCGGGGGTTTTATTATCTGCCAACATTCATATAATGGGATCCACCGATGCCTGAAACAAAAAGGTCCACTAAAACTTAGCAATATTACTTCATATTGCTCGTCCAATATAAAACAAGTGTCCTGAGTGGGTAGCGTCCATGATTTACTCAAAACATCTTTTAGTATATTCTTATAGCCTAAACAGTAGAACATTGCACTTCACTGCACTAAGCGCGTTCATGCAACTTCATGACACAACGGAAGCCGCAGACAAGATTGCGCGTTCTTTCTTACTTTCTTTCTTTCTTTCTTTCTTTTAAATCAATAGCCAACCCCTCTTGTGTTGTCCCGATTCGTCCGAGCTCGGGCGGTCTTAGCAGAATGTAAGCATATTTCTTCTTCTACGCGTGCGCTGTCAGCAGAGTAGGCGCTGAACCATATATAATATATTCACAACCTGGAAAATTATGGCCATTTCTAATATTGAGTGAATAATCAATCATTATGCTAATTAATCAACAATTATGACTAAACCGTAACTTTCACAGCTTGACATCTGGCAGAAATGGATTCACCGCAAAAAGAAAAAAAAAAAAAGTTATATGAACAACCAATAAAACACTTTTACAGTTCCCCCAAATTCTAACCACCTTATTTTCTGAAGGGTTTCTCCAAAATTTGGTCCAAGCTAAGATAGTTTATAACTGGGACTAACTTACTTTGTTCCACCCTGCTTCTTTATTGTCTTTTATTTCTCTATTACACTTCATCCCTTTTTTTAGTGATCTTTATTTCCCTTTTCTTTATTCTTCACCCTCATTTTCCTGCCCCTGACCTCCCATTCATGTCAGTTTTTAATATTTTCCTTCGATCTTCTCAATAACACTGTTCATGTGTGATTGTGGTGGTGGATTTGTTTCGTATCTTGGGTGTCTTTTGTGGGGGGAAAAAGCATGTTAACCTGTCAGTATTTGTCAAAATTAGCTCCTTATTCCTACTGAAATGCAAGTATAAGCTACCAAAATTTACTTACAAATACTTTATCGTGCAATGAATGGTAAAAAAGCAAAAAAGAGGTTATTAAAATGTCAAGAGCTGAGGCTCAATGATAAATGCATGTAATATGTAATGGGACTGTATGCTGATGTCAGTGAAGGCTTTCTACTCTTTCCTTAAGTGGGGGTTGTCCCTTTCATTCTACATAGAGGATGCAGTTGGAGGACAAATAAACAACTAGTTATGAGTGATCATGGATGGAAACTCAAAGATACTATATCACACATCATACTTTGACAGACATCTTTCTTAAAATTATGAGTTTTGTGTAGGGTTGTCAAAAATATCGATACTCCGAAAAGTATCTATACTGAAACGCAGTATCGACGACGATACTAATTTGCCATGGTATCGATACTACAGTGCGCGCGCACTCGACAAGCAGCAGCTCGCAGGTAAACAGCGGCTGACCGACCGACAGGCAGGCAGAGATCCTGACAGCATGTTTCTGCTGCTGGAAGTCCAGACCAGATGGTCTTATTAGAAAACGAAGAAGGAAAAAGTCTGTTTGGAAGTTTGTCACATGCAGCAGACGAAGAAGGAAAAGCGAAAGACGTACGTGCGTCAAAGCGGTCGCAACGAAGTCCAGCAGTACAGCAAACCTAGCGAAGCATCGACATTGACCGACATCCTGAACTTCATGATGAATTCAGACAGGTTAGTTACTTAAAGCTCCCGTTTATTATGTAACTTAAAAATGCATTATTAGTGACGGTTAGCGCCCCTGCTAGTTCGCATTTCCCAACCTGGACCTTAAGAAATAGGTGTATGGTGCGTTCACCGATATTCACATTTCTCGCCGTCTGTGTATGATCGCTATATAATGCGGGTGAAGGAGGCAGCGGGTCTCTATAGAACATTATCTGCAGCAGAACTGCTTCATTTCACCAATACTTTTAAGATGAATGAGAGAACGAGTACTGCTGTCCTGTTCACAACTGGTTGCTGTCAACTTGAATAGTTTAATACCTCAAAATATTGTTCTATTTTTTTGTGTTTACCTCAAACCAAAAGTGGCGTCATTGTTGCTATTATTATTATTTATATTATAGTTTGCACAAAGTCAAAACCAGTTTCTTTTTTTTTTTTGCATTGCCTCAGAAAACTGTTGTTTGTGTATTTATTTTTTACTATTGTCACTTTTAGATTTTGGATGTTTTACATATTAAAAAAATAATACCTCAGACAACCTCAAAATATTGTCAAATTACATTATAATTGTTTTTTTGTTTTTTTTTGCATTTATTTGCACTTTTATTCAACAAGCATAAGATAAGAGAGTTTCAAGTTCATACAAATATTTCTTATGTTTTTAAGTATTTGTCTCTTTTTTTGTCCCCTGTAGTATCGAAAATGGTATCGAGTATCGAATATTTTTTTAGATATCGATATCGAGTTTGAAATTTTAGTATCGTGACAACCCTAGTTTTGTGATCCAATGAAACAAATTCTAATTCAAACTTCCAATCAAATCAAATTTTATTTATTACTTTTAATGGATCAAAACAGCACAGAGTGCTTTACATAATAAAATCACCAACTATCTCTCTATGAATCAAAAAATTATACAGCATGTCTTCAAAAGCTAGCATTAGATAGTTTTAGAATGGTATTTACTTATAACTTGAGCAATGTGCATGGACATACCGTTGCTAGTATTTTAGTCTTTTAAAATGTATACCAGTGAGTATTTGCTTTAATGGTGCATATGCGTATTTATCATGGCTGTCTAAACTTGTTTGAAGCATAGTTTGTACAGCAATTACAACTTCATGAGTGGTCAGTTTGAGCCATAGACTGTATACAAAGAAGGACAGACCTTCTGCTCACATCACCCATTGGTTTCTGAAGAGGTAAAAGTAAAGCCAGCTGGGGGTTCCCACCATTGCCATCTAGGCCGCGTCACATGGGTCATCACTCCCAGAAAACACAAAAAATGGGCCTTGGTGGCCTTGGTGCAAATGATTGACTGCCAACATACTCTGGGCTAAATGCCAACCGAGCTAACTCGAAACTACCAGGAGCTAATAAAGGTTAGCTCCCTAATCAGGCTAAAGGCATGGCACACATACACTTGCTGTGAACATGTTTATTTCTGCGGTGAAGTTGGCCATTTTAACATGGGAGTCTACGGAGATTTGTGAACGGATGAGGGGTTAACTACAATTTCTGACAACCCGAAAGTAGCTTCATTTTTCTCACCAGAGGTTGCCGCTTGGTTGGAGCAGTGTAGGAACCACTTTGACAAGGTGGTCACAGGATCTGCTAGGGTAAACATGAAGGAAATTTCTGATTACAAGCCACATCATGTTTGGTTTACAAGCCTTACCAAGGGGCAAACTCCGCTGGAAAAGAGTGAAGCCCAAAGTTAAAGGGACATTGTGTAATCGCGAGCAGCTCCCTCGTACTTTTCATGCTGCATTCACGTAAAATCGGGCAGACCGACGACAACCGATGCATGTAAAGTTATCACCGGCCTCTATGTGAAGATGTGGTCCGTCAGTTACAGTGACATCAGTCCACATCTGATTTGTTGTCATGGCGATGTCGTATTGTTTTCCCTGACCCATGTTTTACCGTCTTTCACTCGGCTTCATTGATTAAAATGACATCTGGTTTGATACCAACGGCCGTCTGCCCGACTGCACGTGAACCCAGCGTCAGTGAGACGCTGATTTCTCCCCACTGCAGCGCGGTGACTTTTCAAAGTGTTTTCCTACTGTCACGCTTCTCCCGAACGCAAAAACATGGCGATACGACATGGCAGCCTCCACCAAGCCGACCCGTTCGATGTGTAAATGAATGATATGGACGGCAAATTTAGAACTTAGAGGAGCACTTCAGTTTGTTGATGGGAGTGATTACTGATTAATGAAAAAACACTTTTGAACCAAATAATCAGTTTTTGTGAATAAATAACAGGAGAACTTACACAATATCCCTTTAAGTTAAGTTAAATAATTGTAGTTCTTTCTTCATCCGATAGGGGCTGGCATCAAAACAGAGCAAATCCCCATAGACTCCTATGTTACAAAGGCCAACTTCACAGCAGAAATAAACAGGTTTACAGCCTGGTTCAAAGAATCATTTTAGGTTTTATAGGTCAAGCTTACCTTCATATCAACTGTGAGGAGGATGGATTTTTTTTAATAACCCAATTTGTTTAGATGTCATTTAATTTTGAAATTACAAATAAGTAAGGGTGTGTCCCTTTGATTGTCATGCGGCAGACCGGGTGACAATTTTAGCTGTAGTAGCTGGTGGTTAGCTCCGTGCTTGTTCCCAGAAAGGCTTCAGCCTGTAGCAGAGTTGCACAATGGCAGTTTTTAGCTGGTTAACAGCAAGTCTGAGCGTGCCCTACCTTTAGACCGGCTGTCTTGGTTGGCATTAGCCTAGCTGTCAATCATTTGCCATGCGGCTCTGAGCAGCCTTGCCTTTGCCCATTTTAGTATTTTCTGGGAGTGACTACACGCATGACACGGCAAGACAGGGATGGTGGGAAACGCCCAACTGGCTTCACTTTCACCTCTTCAGACGTGACTGCATTTATTTTACAGACTTTGGGCCTTACCTACATGCCATCTGTGACCCCCGCTGTTGTTTTTTCTGATGTGATCTTGAAATGAACCAAACCCTAACCTCCATTGTAGCCATGTTTATCATTTGTTTACACCCCAAAAATATAGCAGCTGTATCCAGTCTCAGAACTCTAATGGAACTAGTGGAGTCCTCTGTGAACAAGCGTTGAACACAGGTAGATATGTAAACAATTGCATTCACAATGCAATTCAAGATTAGAAAGCCAGTATTCTCTCAGCATAAAACATTGTTTTAAGAGACTTTCAAAGAGTTTGTATTGTGCAGCTGTTGTAAACAAAAGGGATTTATATGGTAATGATTGAACAAATTCCTGGGACTGTGATGTTGTTTGCTAATGTTCTCTTTCCTTTCCACTTTAATTGGCTGTTGAACTGTGAAGATATTTTCATGTAATGAAGCCATGTACTGAAATTGGAACATGTTCAATTCTGAATTTAAAAGACGAACACATCTTTTGTTAGTCTCCAAGGTTTAGCTACTAGTTAATGACAAAATGAGATAGATAAAACATGAAACCTCAATATTAAACAAGAAAGTAAGAGTAAATGTAGAGGCAATGTGTGAGAAATATCGAAAACTCAGGAAGTCGTGTGCTGTAAGTCAGGAAAAACTTTTCCATCATGTTATTCATCAATGTCCCCCCAGGCCAAGGCCTTGCTACTAGTCACCACATGTGGCTGCATGTCACTGCTTATTAGATTACCAACAGGTTTTAATTGATCTTACCAACGGTTCTCCTTCCACTGATGGACTTTAGTGTGTTAATTAACAAGCCTTCACACAGTGCAAGTGTGTTGACTCCTGTTGCCTCAGAAACTTGTTCTGTTCCTCTTAGAGTTTGTTTGCCTTGCCTCTACAGTCAGGATTTCTTTAGGAGTGAATATTCATTAATTCCTCTCCAGAAAGCAGGAAATAGCCCGCTGATTCTTGCCTGAAATCAGCTGTTGGCTGCTTTATGAATTACCACCCTTCCTCAGCCCGTAATTGGCCAGTTTCAATTAGCAGCTGTCAGAAGAGGCTACGCTGCGGCCCGAGTGTTACATAAAATACTACAGCTAGAGTTTTAATGATCAAAATATGTTACTACATCGTCACACCACCCTAATACTATTTGCTCGCTGCCGTCACCTTCTCAAGAAAGCAATTATAAAGGGTAGAATGTGTGTCTGAATACATGTAGGCTTTGGTTATGTTCAGCAACAACTTCATAAAACAATTAGAGCAATGTGACAATAAGTAAGTACAAAAATTACTTGGTCTCTACTTCTGTTTGATAATACTGAAACAATTTTGAACTGAAACTAAAATAACCTCTTTTGTTTGAAAGGGATTTGTCACAAAGGATTATTGCACATCACAATTTTATTTTATGTTTTACAAATAAGAAGCATCTCATTAACTTTTCAAATATATAATCCTCTTAAGGCTGTTAGGTTAGGTTTGTGTGAGATGAGCAGAGTAAAACAAATTACTACTGTATATGGCTCTAAAATGCCAATGAAGTTCATTGATTCGAACGGGCACTCTCAATGTTGACCGGTCCGATAGCGTACATACATTGTAAACCACTGCCATTGACAGCGGGTTGTGTGTCTCGGATTTATGTCTTTCATATCATTCTGCCAACCACCCCTCGAAGAGCAAATTTACACTGGTTGATATTTAGTGGCAACTTTAAATGTAAGCATCCAAAAGACACCAACAGGACGGGTCGATAAAACAAAGTCAGGATATAACTTTTAACATGAGATGTGCAACTGATCCTCATCAAACACACAATCAACAGCAACATGCAAATCGATTTAAATAAACAGTTTTTCTATCTTTCACCCGTGATGGGAATGTTGTTGCTACATGTCGAATTGTTGTGAAATTTGTAATTCATCAAGTTTATTAGAAGGAAGTATCTTTCAAAGAGGAACCCTTTCCACTACAATTTAAGCCCTATTCTAACAGGATTAGTATTATATATTGTAGGGACCACATGTAATTTGTAATAATTACAGAAATTGTCTGTGATGTTGATCCTATGCGAATCAGCCATGTTGGCGATTTACGATGTAATAATTTACCTGCAAATTACCAACTATAGTTTGCTTAACTCCGAGGTCTCTAATGATACTATTGCAATGTCAATAAACATCTCTGTGATTTGGGAAGAAATTAACACGATGTGACACATGATTTAGCAGTATTTGCTTCCTGGACGAATTTAATTTTTTTTTTTTTTAGCAAAGAATGGAGGCTGCAAAATAAGTTTTACTTCTAAATTATGATGTGCATGATCATTTACAAAGCATTAACTTTTGAATCGGACTGATCAGGCCAAGTTTCACCAGTCCGTAAATGGCATTTTCCTACAGCAATAAACGTTCATTTTGGACAACGTGCAGACATGGTGCAAGTTAGGGCTGGACGATATAGAAAAAAAGATTATCGATAAAAAAAAATCTGTATCGATCGATATCGATATTTATCAAAAAAGCCATAATCAAATTAAAAGCTATTTTAGGTGCAGCCCTGGCCATTTAAGCTTTTGCTGAATTACCTACTTATAAAAAAGTTCAAACTACAAACTACGGACCTGCATTGTGGAACATGAGCGGTAAAGTCCATCCGCTCTTTAAACAGACTCGTCTTTTCAAACATGCCACTTCCTTGCGGACTTATTGTGTCCCGGCGCTTTTATACATCAGGAAATGTTGCAGAAAAGTCAGCACAGCCCCGCTCTCCCTTCAACTCTGTCCAGGTCATTTTCTTGTGCTTTCAGCCAAAACGACGTGCCGCAACATTTCCGCTCTTGTGACATGTAGACCAGCCAGTACATGTTTGCTACATCTCTGAGGTAAAAAACCGGTATGCATGTCTGAATGCAGCGTTATAAAGGACAGAGTTCACAATATTACCGCTTTCCAGTGGAAGTCTGAAAGGGGCATAACACTGAAACCCAATAGGCTACAGCAGAAAACTGTGCTTCTATATTGAACTTTTATTGACCCTCTTTTTTTTATATTGAAAAAACCTCTATCGATCGATATGTATTGATATTGAATTATCGTCCAGCCCTAGTGCAAGTTGTCAAAGATTTGGTAATGACTGCCTGCGAGTCATTTATGTTAGTTCCACACATTTGTCTCTGAATGATCATGCGCTGCTGATTAAAACACAGCAGAGTTTACGCAAAGCGCAGCGTGTTGACATCATATGCTACATGTTTGTGAATTTCAGTTAAAATCTCAGACTTTAGTGATTCCATGCGCATGCACCACAGAAAAAAAACAGACGTAGGGGTGTAATTTATTTATTACATGCGGTCCCTAGGTAAAACTAATCCTGATAGAATGGGGCTTCAGTCATAAAAATTACACAATATGTGAAAATAGGGGTGGGTAAAATATTGATAGATCAATGCATTGCAATACTTCTCTGTGCAATTCAATATCATTTCGGCAAATCGTCTGAATCGGTTAACCTCCTGACATGGGGGGTTGCTATGCATTTCATTTATGTTTAAGGACAGAAGCCACGCTCAATCATACAACACCAAAATGGCAACTACTTTTTATTTTCAGACGTTCTATGACCCCAAAATATAAGGATACATACAACATACATGAGCATGAAAACAGTTTCTACTTCTTACTGAATCGATATCGTACCGTACCGTCTTCTTCCGCTTATCCGGGGTTGGGTCGAGGGGGCAGCTGCCTAAGCAGGGAAGCCCAGACTTCCCTCACCCCGGCCACAGCCGCCAGCTCATCCGGGGACAAACAATCTACTAGGCCTGTAGCAAAGCGTCGATGACGTCAGCTACTCGGCTTTAAAAATAGTCAACATCAAATTCGCTTGTTGACGCGTCGCCACGCCCGCTCGTCACACGCACGCTCGGAAAATGTTATGCCTCATGGCCCAGAGATACCGCAACTCTTTTTCTTCTGAGTGGTTTTCCTGTCATTTACGGTTTTGTGACCAGTGGTTGGTTTGATTCTGCCTCATATAAACCCGCACGTAGCACAGTGCTGTATGATACAGCATCACCGGGCAGTATGGTTAAATGTAACGCAGCAGCAGCAGCCTGTTAATTCAGACATTAACTGCAGTGAAGGCGGCTGGAGCGCTGAACTGAGCCGCTTTTAGGAAGTTTGATCCATTTGTGAAAGCATATTACTCTACATGTAACACACCGTTCATATTTAAAGACACAACGTGACGATGTGCTGGTTTAACGTTACTGGTACAGGGGATGAACCTGTGCGGGTCTGACAGGGCTGCTGCTGTTTGACGTGACCCGTGAGAGGTTCGGAGAGACCGAAAAAAGACAAAAGACTATTCAGTTTAACTTTGTTTGCCATTAATTAGTAGGTAAAATTGAAGCACACATTAAATTTTCTGTGTATCACAGTTTATCTTAAATCTGCTGCTTTGGTTTTATTTGCTGTCCACCAGATAAAGAACCGTATGTTCCCATGCTTCAGAAAAATGGAGAAATAACCAAATAGTTTGCAATTAGACATTCATAAATGATCAATTCCTCATTAATTTGTTGTTAGTTTGGTGCACAAATGTATGCTAAATATCTTTTTTTTTTATGTGACTGGAAAAATGTTATTGATTAGAGGAGGTGTCACAATAAAGGAAATAAGAAGAAATAAAAGGAAAAAATATAACTTTACAACTCCTGACTCCCCAATTCCATCTTCAAGCTATGATTTAAAATTAGAATTCAGAATTAGATTAAAACACTGTCCTGTATCTGTCTTTTCAAATTTTATTATCGAAGTATCGGATCAGGACTTGGTCTCGGCTGATCCTCAAAATCAAATGACTCGGAATCGGGGACAAAAAAAAAAAAACTGATTGGGACATCTCTAGTATTTATGAGAACTAAAAATACTTAAGAGCAGATAAATACCTCTAGATAAATATGAATACATTAGTAGAACCAAGTTGTACTGTTGGTTCAGTGAGACCCAGAAGACAGTTTTGGGGGTAGTTATTTGAGTTTTTTTTTTTTTTATAAATCATGCAACAGAAAAATAATTGTTAGATTAATTGGCTAATCGTCAGAATTGTCGACAAAATAGTCGATAAAATAATTGGCCGAATAATTGTTTTAAAAATAACTGTTTACCCCAAGCCCTACAATCTACATAGTTGTACCAACTGAAAGTTAAGTTAAATAAAACAGGGAAATTATAGGTCTGCAAGGGCTTGCATGATTCATGGAGGACACCTAGCGGCCATTTTGGGTATTACATGTGACTACCAAGCATTACAAGTATGTCAGCTTTGTGTGCATAAATAAACATTTAGTAACTAATCCCTTTTCAGTTGAGTTTATGTTTATCAGTCAAGTTATGTAAATATGTTTTAAATAAGTTTGTTCGCCTTACATGTTACAGTTAAAACTTGATTAGGCTGCTTGAATTGCCTTCCGTATGGCCCAACCAATTGCCTATTTTCCATTTGTACATGACTGCAAAGTTATGGTGCTAGTTGTAAAGGCATTTTTGTAGTCAGAATATTTAGATCGGTTGATTTATAAATCCAGAATCAGTCACGTATAAACTAACTAAAGACTCTGTACTCGATGCTCCATCGTCTCTTCAGCTCCACCATCTGCAAGGACGTCTTCTCCCCGCTGCTACAGATAGAGGTGTCGAACGTAGCATGCATGCGCCACACATGCCCCATCTATTGGCTTTTCCAACACCGGGACAGTCCGCTGGACTCGTCCACCAGTGGGAGGAGGTAACAGAGTTGAGATCTCTTCAAGAGGAAGCTGACAACTACAAGCTCCTCACGCAGAGTCTGGCTAAAAGGCAGTAATCATCATAGCTGATGACACAGATTCTATCTATCTATCTATCTATTATCTATCTATCTATCTATCTATCTATCTATCTATCTATCTATCTATCTATCTATCTATCTATCTATCTGTCTGTCTATCTGTCTGTCTGTCTATCTATCTATCTAAGGCTTTTTTGTGAGGACTGGCCAAAATGTCCTCACTTTGTTGGTTAAGCAAAACGGTCCTCATGTTGATAGCTGAACAAGTACATGCACACACATACATATATACATATTGAATAAGGTATTGGGAAGAAATATAATTAGTCAAAAAGTATCCTTTATTAGAAACTGCATGCAGTGATTTTGAACTGATAATCGGCTAATTTAAGCTAATATATTTACAACTGTATTCGATAAATTGATTGAAACATTACTTAAGAGTTTATTACAAGTCTCTATCGCTGGCCGATAGTTTAAACACACCCAAATGAAATTATATATTGAAAGAAAGAAGTTTTCCAGCAAAGGCAATTTTTTATTTTGAACAGCAGCAGTCTATTTCTTCAAGAGGTGATACAGTAAGTACTAAGCTGCCAGTCAGCAAGGTCTATCATATCAAAACTTAATCTAGGGATGTATCATTTTGGGTCTTGGCCCAAGGACTATTTAATTTAGTTTCATATTATCATTCATTTATAGCGCTACATATAATAATTTTTACTTGTGCACTTGCACCTGCAATGTTGCAACACCTGAATTTTCCCTTTGTGGATTATTGAAGGTTTATTTTAAGGGAATGTTAAATTTTAAGTTACAAAAATCAATAGAATCAGTTGATTTTAAGTGTTTCCCATGCTGGTTATTTTGTACAGATTACACAAGGACAAGACCAAATTCTCTTTTCCAAACTCTGGGTTTGTTTCTTTGCTTGTTTGTTTGTTTTAACATGAAGCTACAATGGACTGAAAGTTGAAAAGTTAGAACTAACTCTTGTTGGAGACATGGGCATGGGTAATCTCAGGCTGGAGGTTTTTCCTTCATGAAATTTGCCCCTTCAATGTGTTTAAGAGTGAAGTGGTCCCCAGTCAAGCTCACCATGACTGTTACAAATGAATTGAATTTAAAAAGCCTAATGTATTTCCATAAATATTGCTTTATTTCTGTTCAGTTGAGATCAGAACTGAGCCATATGCTGTGAGAAATAACCTTCCACTGACATTTTCCATTGAACATTTAAAATACAACTCTAACGCAGTTTCTTTTTTTTTTTTTTTTTTTTTTTTTTTTTTTTTTTTTTTTTATACTGTATATCCCAAGGAAAGGCCCTTACCCCCCGTGAATCGAGCAGGCGCACTAAACCCCAGCGTTGGTGGGGGGTTAAGACCTTGCTCAGGGGTCCACAGTGGTTCACCCAGGAGTCGTGCGGGGGATCGAACCCAGGTCCTCTGCGCCCAAACCCCACGCTACCACTAGGCTATCCACTCCCCAAACAGGGGAGTGGATATTTAACAGGGAAGCAAAAGCAAATGAGGTCTATTTATCTAAAAATTTATTTTTGTGTGTGTCAAACACCTTCAGCTTTAACAACTCTCAGCCAAACGAACTGTCAAACCTTATGAGTGTTTGTAAAAATCTTAAATAATTAAGTTTCTTATTCTGTGCAAAGGTAAAACAAGTTCATGTTAAAATTTGGACAAGGCAAAAAAAAACAAACAAAAAAAAACCACCTCTCACACTTTTTCTTGGCTTGTTTCAGACTGTGAACCTTTCCACTATATAAATACAACCCATATGGCTCGAAAACTCCCAGCATCCAACACATTTCCCCTCATTTGTTTTCATTTTAGAGCTGAAAGGAAGTTGTCGAACGGCTCAGCTCGTCTCTGTCTAATCCCTGATAGCAGGTTAGTTTTTGTCCCTCGCTGTGAGTTTGTCTCCGTGTCTTTCTGCTGGCACGTGTTAGCTGTGTACATCGTTTGTTAGCAGCTGACTTAAATTCTATCTCTCTGTCCCAGGTGGCTTTGATCCGCCGCACACTCTCCCTCATCTCTCCTCCTGCTCTTTATTACTTTTTTTTTTCTTTTTTAGCCATTTTGTGTTAAAAGTTGCCAAACTCGTGTCCTGCTTGCCTAAAAATCACAGAAAATGCCAGGCAGCATGAAAAGAAAAAGAAATCAAAGACCCGTCCACCACCCTTTCTCACTTCTTTCCACCCCGATAATTCACTGCTGCAAGAGACTCACATTTAGAGGAAAAATAGAAGAATGTGATGGGAAAAAGCCTCCAGTGTGACGGGTCAACATATTTTACCCTTACGCATCACTTTAACAATGAATTACAGCTGAATACCCAAGATGTTTTAATTTGATGTATTTATTGATTCATACTGAGATATTTCTATACAGTTTTACTTGGACATACAAAAAGAACCAAAGGCTTCCTTAACCTTGGATTGAGAGGCAAAGTTTGACACATTCATGGTAGCATGAAATCTGAAAAATATTAGATAGTAAAAAAGTAAAAGATTTTGTATCATACAAGTGAAATGCATTATGAATTGGAAAATTCAAGATATTAACCAGCCTTTTTATCTAACAGGAGTCAGATTCAGTCTATAGCTGAACAGTGAGCTTAAACATCCAGTCCAGTGTGAAGAGTAAACGTTTAGCTGCAAGAAGAACAGATGGTCTGAAACATGTTAGGCAAAAGGGCCTAAATCCACTTTAGTCTTCTAATATAATATTTAGTAAATGCTGTCTTTGCTAGTGCTGCATTTGTACTGTTTGGGTTTTGTGAGAAGCTTGTGAGACAATGATCAGTTATAGACTGGATTTTACTGGACAAACCTTCCACAGTGCCACCTGTAGGTTTCTGAAGCTCGGTGAACAGCTTCCACTGTCACCATCTTGGCAGCATCTCACCAGTCATCATACAACAAAGGCTTTGCTTCTCATGTAGACTTAGAGTTTTTGGTGTGAACCAGAAAATAATGTTTCTCTCTGGTCAGGCTGCGCTGGAGTCAATAGGTATGGGATGATGGCATGGTTTGGAAATCTGTTGGCACAAGCAAGGGCGTTTGCTAAGCTGCTGCATTTGGTCCAGTCTGCCCCGAAGGTGGTGGGGAGGACTGGGAACCTCTCCCTCCACTCCATCCATGAGCAGTCAGTGCTAATACTAGCATGGAGCATACTGTCAGATAAGTCACACATCCTTTACCCAGGATACAAATTATTACCTTCAGGTAGGAGGTACAGAGCACTGATGTCAACTCTTCAGGGAGAAAAGTGGCCAGAAGTTGCTAAATGACGTCACCGCGATGGACAATCCCTTTTGTACATGCGCAGTGCCACTTGAAAGTGTCCTATGTTTTTGGTATTTACGTGCTATGTTGCTAATTTACAAGGGTACTGAGGGGCTGTCATATACATTTGAGTGATGGTGCAAAAAAGACCCAGGTGTGCCACAAGGCATCATAGGAAAAAAGCAACTTTTACATTTGGCTATAATGGACGATTTACGATTTCTAACGTATTTGTACGATGGATGTTGCAGCAAAAATAGAATAAAATAATGCCCCAGGAAAACCAAAATGCACCTTATCATGCTTACACCAGGAAAAAAAAGTATCTTCTCGGCCTGCGCAATTCATTTGTTATCTGGATGAGGAGGCGTGAACATCTCAGCAGATCGGAAGTGCTGCTGCCTCCAGGACAGCATGAACAGGGAGTGAGTGAGTACCAGGAACAGGAAGGGAGGGGCTGATGGCAGGCAGTACCTGATAAATGGACGGAGAGTGATATGAACTTTATCTGATTCCATGAACACCAGGAAAAGTTGGTAGATTTGTCGCTACTCACTTTTTGAAAATAAGTCGCTAGAGGGGTCTGAAAAGTCGCTAAATATAGCGACAAAGTCACTCAGTTGGCAACAATGGTACAGAGTCCCAAAATGCAAATTAAAATTCTTTCTTTCTCTCCCTCTCTTTCTCTCTCTCTCTCTCTCCCGTGTTAACATTGTTGTAAATTTACCGTTATTGATTTTTATTGATGTATGGAGGTCCATGTCAAGTCCAAGTCAAATTTCTCCTCCGTGACAATAAAGCATATTGTATAGTGTTGTATCATGAGTCGCACCTTAAAAGTCACATAAGCACCTTTCAGACTTGTGCTGGAAAACGGTAGTAATACAGACTTTATCCTGAAACTGAACCGGAACAAGGCTGCAGGTCCAGATGGTGTCAGTCCCCGAGTTCTCAAGACCTGCTCAGAACAACTATGTCTGGTTCTCCAGCACCTTTTTAACACCAGCCTGAGACAGAACAAAGTTCCGGTGCTGTGGAAAACATCCTGTCTTGTTCCTGTCCCTAAAAAACCTCAACCAGCTGAACCAAATGACTACAGACCAGTTGCCCTGACATCTCACATCATGAAAGTCCTGGAGAGACTCTTACTGGCTCACCTCAACAAGCAAGTGAATACCTTTCAGGACCCATTACAGTTCGCATATCGTAATGGGCTTGGGGTTGAAGACGCCATCATCTTCCTGCTTCAGAGAGCCCACTCTCATCTGGACCAGTCAGGCAGTACTTTGAGGGTTCTTTGATTTTTCAAGTGCCTTTAATACTATTCAGCTTGCTTTGCTATGTCAGAAGCTTCATAACTTTGTACCTCTTTGTAACTCTTTGGTGGTTGTGGATCCCTCCACAACCACCTGGATTTACGACTACCTAACAAACAGACCACAGTTTGTGAGACTGAAAGGTTGTGTGTCTGAGATGGTGGTCAGCAGCACTGGAACACCACAAGGGACTGTACTCTCACCATTCCTCTTTACACTGTACACCTCAGACTTCCAGTACAACTCTGAGTCCTGTCATCTGCAGTAATACTCTGATGACTCTGCAGTTGTGGGGTGTATCAGTGATGGACAAGAAGCCGAGTACAGGGAACTGGTCAATCAGTTTGTGAAATGGTGTGGTAACAATCAGCTCATCTTAAATACCAGCAAGAGTAAAGAGATTATTGTTGACTTCAGGAGGAGCAAGAATAAGCAGCATAGTCCTGTATACATCCTGGAAGAGGAGGTGGAGGTGGTGGAGAACTACAAATACCTTGGAGTTCAGCTGGACAACAGACTTGACTGGAAATGCAACACTGACTACATCTAAAAGAAAGGTCAGAGCAGACTCTACTTCTTAAGGAAGCTGAGATCATTCAACGTCTGCACCAAGATGTTGCAGATCTACAATTCTGTTGTGGAAAGTGCAGTTAGCTTTGCAGCCATCTGCTGGGGCAGCAGCATCAGAATCAGAGACTTGAAGAAACTAAACAAGCTGATCAAGAAAGCTGGTTCTGTGCTGGGGATAACTCTGGAGCCGCTGGAGCTGATCATTCAAAAAAGAATGCTGCACAAGCTGATGAAGATGATGGAGGACTCTTCCCATCCTCTCCACAATACGGTGAAGAATCAACAGAGTGTGTTCAGTGGGAGGCTGTGTCAGGTTCGCTGTAGGACGGAGAGATACAGAAATTCATTCCTGCCAGCAGTCATCACCCTAAAGAACAAGCCTGACTGACTTTTTTGTTTATTTAAAAAAAAAAAAAAAAAAAAGAGAGAGAGAGAGAGCTTTTACAATACTGAATTTCCCTTCTGGGATGAATAAAGTATTTTTCATTTCATTTTTCATTTCATTTCATAACACTTGCATTCAGAGATGCATTCCGGTCTTTTACCTCTGAGATGTAGTGGACATGTACCGGCTGGTCCCCATGTCATAAAAGCAGAAATGTTGCAGCACGGCGTTTAGGCTGAACGCACAAGAAAATGTTCTGGACAGGGTTGAAGGGAGAGAATGGCTGTGCTGATTTATCTGCAACATGTCCTCATGTCTGAAAGCACCCAGGACGCAATAAGTCCACAAGGAAGCGGCATGTTTGAAAAGACGAGTCCGGTTAAAGAGTGGATGAACTTTACTGCTCATGTTCCGCAGTCTGAAAGGGGCTATAGAAGAAGACATTACACAGTGTTAAAGTAGTTACTTGTAGTGCAGTCTCTGCTGTACCCCACACCACTGGGTCCACTCACAGATGAAAAGATGTTTATATCTGGAAGAATTTTGGCCATTGGCGGCCACCATCTATCCACAGCTGTGCTTGGCATTTGAAGTAATTTCTATGACCATCTTTACCACAAGATGTCAGAAATCTATGCACATGGTACCTTCAAGATACAGTAGAAGTACAGGCAAAATGAAAGAATACAAGAAAAAGGGATTTTGTACTTGCTAAGTACTCAAACTGGATCTTTCTATGTGTAGTTTGCATGTTCTCCCCTTGCATGTGCAGGTTCTCTCTAGGCACGCTGGCTTCCCTCCCACAGTCCAAAGACGTGTGATGGATTAACTGGCCACTCTAAATTCTCCCTAAGAATGAGCATGAGTAGGGTTTTTTTGTTTGTTTGTTTGCTTGTTTGTTTTTGTCTTTCTGTGCTGACACTGTTCTATACTGGTGACATGTTCAGTGTGTACCCGCCTTTTGCTTAGTATCAGTTAAGATTGACCCCAGCAGCCTTGTGACTGAATTGGAATGGATGGATTTACTTTATTACTCCGGATAAGAAAATTCAGCTCTGTATTTTACCCATCTCTACATTTTAATTGAGAGCAGTGGTCTCGCACATTTCAGTGTCTGAGAGAGGCAGTTGGGGGAGTTTAGGGCCTTCTTCAGGGGCCCACAGCAGTAAATTCTACGATCTATACCGATTTGTCGATATAGGTTGATGTATAGATTGTAAATCGATCCAAAAACCCAATATGGAACAAAAATCGATATCAAACCCACTTTTATTATGAAAATTGCTTCATTTTGAAAGTCCTCTCACAATATTTTCACAACAAAATCCATGTTTACAGTTGTGCAGTGGATAAATGTGACAGAGGGAGATTGTACTGCAAAGCTTTCAGTTATGTTAAGAAACAATAACCTTGTTTATTACTTTGTTGTTTTATATTGTTTTATATCGATTAGTGAATCCTAAATCGAATCAAAATTGTATCATGATTGAATTTGAGATACCGGCAGATATCAAATTGCCTATCCACTGTATCGATATAATATTGATCAAACCAGTGATTTACACCCCTAGTAAATACAATAAATATCATGTTTTGATTCATTCTGTAATCTATCATTTAATCAAACCCTTGGCTTCACTGATGCTCCATTACTTTGGGTTTTGTTTATGTCTTTAACAGCCAAAGGTGACACTGGATGTCCAATGGCGCCCCCAGGGGGTGACCAGGGGTGGCCATAACCCCCCTGAACAGGAAGCTGGCCACACCACTGGCCACCCTATCATAAATGACATTTTTTCATTTATATAAACTTTTATGTACTATTAATATGGTGCAGAATGCTTTGCTTATATTTGAATATTAAAATCTTTGTAAGCTAATAAAAATAAGATAAATAAGAAATATTACACTAGACCTACATTTTTGCCATTGCTCTTTTGCCATAGTCCCCCAAAGGTATGTCACACCTAATTAACTTGGCCTTTCTTATGCAAATTCCTCCAGGAAGGTGCCATCCAGAACTGCCCCAACCAGTTCCTAATGACACTTTCACATTAGCATCTACTTTGCCCGGCCCTTATTGGGCCAAGTGGGAAGTTTTGTGAAGTTATTTGTTTGCGACATATACACTGAAATACAATGAAGAAAGTTGAGCTTTACCTGTTACTTGTTTTACCAACACCGTTGACCATGGTGTTGTGGTCACACATCTGGTAGATGTGTGGAGTTTGCCCCCTGTAACTACAGCAAGCCAAATATGAACTCACAGGACAATAAGATTTGTCCATTCATTCATTCTACTTTAAGTATTGGTGAAATGAAGCAGTTTTGCTGCAGATAGTGCTTTATATAGAGGCCAATTCGTTCGACCTCCTTCATGTCCATTATATGAACGCGGGTCTATGACTAATCAGAATACAGTAGCGCCCAAAGGAGTCGGACTGATGCAGCAATGTTATTAGTGAGTAAATACACGTATAAATTCCTGGAAATAAGGTCAAAGTTGAAAAAAACAAAAGTGATCCTTTAATGACCCTTGGCTACCCTATTATTTTCTCTGGCCACCCTGTGGCCACCCCTGAAAATAATTTCTGCAGGCGCCCCTGTGGATGTCTAATGTTTTTTGTGATGGCAGGTTTTGGGATTTCACCCCTACATTCAACCAATAACTGTACACTTGAACTGACTGGACTATTTTTGACAATTGTCATATATCTGGTGTAGTCAATGGCACTCCTGCTACGAAAGCATGAGAGGCAGTTCTTGCACTCCGAACAAAAATGAAGTGTCTCCAATAATTACAGTTAAGAGGTTTGTCTCAAACACTACTGGCGTGGAAGTTTCACTTGTGTCAAACTTTACCAATTTGAGTCAGGCATAGAGTAAATGTCTCACAATGTTACCAGCACGAGGCCATGAAATAAGCCAGAAAGAATAGAAAAAGACTGTGTGGATAGAAATTAGCCTATAAAGCAAGAAATGACTTGGCTATTTTAAATTTTAAGACAAGACTGTAAGGAAGTGTAATGACTGAAGTGTAATGTGACTGAGTGAGCGAGTGAGTGTGTGAATCAATCTAATGGTACATAATGAAGGGTGTTTTCATCCTAATAACACAGTTGGGCATATCCAATCTGAAATGCTTATGTACATACACGTGCACAGTGTTTGTGCAGGAAGATCCCACAGCATCTTAATCTCTACTGGATAAACAGCATTAGTTAAATGATTTGAATGGTAAACATGAGAAATCCAGACAGATATGAAGACATCATTTTCCACCCTCTGTCAGCCCTTCGACCAATCAAAGCACAGAGAACTGGAACATTTATGTCATGACCATGAGCTGATCCAAACCGCTAAAATCTACAGTTAAAAGACTGTGTAGTACCTGATTACCATCAATTTGTAGGAATCAAAGTCCTGATTGGCAAGTTTATAGTCACCATTTTCAAGTCACAGATCATCATTTTCATTTCAGAGGTTCTCTTTAAACTCATTTGGATGAGGGTTTTATTGCAGAGACAGCTGAGTAATAATATATCACCCTTTCCGTTTGATGATCAAATACGAGTTTTATATATGGCTCACAAATTGTGATCATCACAAGCAGACCCGTCCAACCATGCGTGTTGTCATTAAAAAGCATTTACAGCAAGCTGAGACACCTCATGACTTGCTGTTTTTACAGACTGATGTAGGCAGTGCTGAGTTATGGTATTCATGGACCCCAAGGCTGTTTTTTTGGATTTTGGACCCATTCCAAACTCAGGCCTTATAAACAGAGGAGGGAAAAAGAAAACTTGTGCCACATTTTTTTCCACTTGTACACATTCCAGATGGAGTAACTGAAATCCACACACTCAATCCTGAAGATGAAATATCTGTAGTAATATTTAATAAAAAATAATATCATTAGGAAACACATCTAAATCAGATTCTGCAGAATCAAACAAAGTTACAAATACAGTAAAAACTGGAGCAGCTCTAGGCAGCACGACATACAAACATTATGAAGCAGCAATAATGTTCGATAATTTCTCCTCATAATGTGTGCTGCTCATGAGAGCTTTCTGCTCTGCTAAAAGTCATTCGAGGCCGTTTGCTCAGCAGATAGCTCGACGTGTGCACCTGATTTTTGGTGAGTTTTCTGCCTCACGAGGCCTTGAGGTGAAAATCAGACACATTTGATCATTTTTTGCTTCGCGAGGCGAAAAACTCACCATGAGTGCTCAACTTGAGCTGTCTGCTGAGGGCAGAAGATCTAGTGACCAATCAAAATGGGTATACAGATCACATGATTTCAAGATGGCAGCCCTCTGTCATCACGTAGGATGACTTGGTTGATATTTTGCAAAAAGATCAGAAAAGTTTTGAGGATCTTTTTGTTGGAGACTGAATTATGTTATTGAATTGAATTTTCTTTTATTTGGTCTTTTCTAAGTAAATCATAATGTGACATACTGTACTATAGTATAATCATACCAGTTGGTTGCGGTAATGCCCCTTTGAGTTTACCAACCGCCATTAAACTTGAAAGAAGAAGAAGTCATGCAAGAAAAATGAATGAAAATGAGACAGAGATGGATATTTGGGTGGATGTTTGTGAAGTCCGATGAATCATCATATAAGCAGGTATAGTCTGGCTGTATTTCCACCAATTTATCGTCTAAAATGTAATGGACTACGTCGCCGCAAGCTGCCATCTTGAAATCATGTGATCTGCAGACACGTTTTGATTGGTCACTAGAGCTTCTGCCCTCAGCAGAGCTTAAGTTGAGTGCACATGGTGAGGTTTTTTGCCTCACGAAACAAAAAATATCAAACGTGTTTGATTTTCACCTCAAGGCCTCGTGACGTCTCAACCCGGTAACGTCAGAGCTTAGAGTACAGCAAGATGGCGGCGCTCTTGTCCTAAAAACGTCAAACTTCGCAATGTTTTTCTTTTTTTTCATGTTTGGTATATAACTATTGATAAGACCAGGACTCAGTCTATTATATAAAGTTAGGTTGGTTGAGCGTTGCATTTCCACTTTAAAGTTGCACCATGAGTACATTGCACATTATGTAGTTGAAAGTTGTGTTGCTGTTCTATCACAGACTCTGGATTTACTCATGGTGCAAACTCTACCTGTGAAAATTGGCACTAAAAACAAATATTAATGCAGCAGTGGCGGTCTTTGGACCAGCCAATAGTGACGTCTGTCCCTGAAGAGTTGGCAACAGTAATATTAGCAGTTTCTACCGTACTTCTAGGTGACTTTCTTGTTATTATACATCTTGACGTCCTTCAATAAACATTAAAATGCCAAAAAAACCAAAGATTTCATGTAAAAGCAAAGTTATAAACTGTATTTTTATCATGGGAAAATTACTGTATTTTTATGAGAGTTTTTCTCTGTAATTTTACAGTATTTTTCTGGCACCCCAGCTGCCAGAATAGTACCGTTTTTTTACGTTTTTTTTTTTTTTTTTTTTACAGTGTATGAATATTCATATTCATCTACAAGAGCCTCTTCTTCGCTGCTTATTTGACATTAAAGTGGCTTCATTGCAGTTTTTAAGTTCCTTTACCAGTTTTACAGACAAACAGTAACGACTCAGCCTTCAAATTGTGTTGACAGTTAATGGTTAAAAGCTCGTAATTGCAGCGTTAGTTTATTTAGGTTTTCTACAGATTTAGAATTTTATTTTGAAGAAGCCGGTCGGAGTCGGGACTCACCGGGAAACAGTAGCCAGCAGCAGGACCTATCTGCTTGTCCCTCCTGTCTATAGTGTATGTTCACTGGAGCTGCAGGAACAGATGTGTTGAGACTTCTATCAAAATGAAACTGCAAAATGTCCTCTGGATTATTCTTTTTCAACCATCGTTGCTTCATCACATCGGTCTTACAGCTATATCGACAGACAGCTGCGGCTCGGTTATATGAGGACGTCTCTGGTCATCATATCTCCTCCAGCTGCTTCCAAAGATGCATCCGTCCCGCCATCCTCATCCTTATAAACGGAAATATTTAAAACTCAACTGGAACCATGTCAAATATCTTCTCATTTTTAAAAGGCTAATTATTTACCGCGGCTAGCTCACGGCTAGCCATTAGACGCGAGCTAACACAGGGAATGAGTGTCTCTGTCACGCCTGGCTCTATCAAACCGGCACAGCTATTTATCAGGTGTGGGTCCTCTTGCGTTGTTCTGGGTCACTCTTTACAGTTCTGAGTTACCTCGGTGTGGTCTTCCAGGCTTTTGGCCGAACCAGTGGACTTTAGGCTGGAGACAGACTGTTGGCAGCTGGCTACAGTTTAACCCCAGTTCTAGCTTGTAAAATGCGATTTGCCCAAATTCCTCAGCGTTATCATACTTTTGTGAACTGGCTGATGATCCCAGCACACAAACCAGTTCCCATCTAGCTGTTCTGGAGCATCTTTCATGTTCTGCGTGGCTTAGATTATACATGTACAGTAACTTAATGGGCAGACCGTCACTGACGACACAACATGGCGGCTCGTTTCGCAACTGAAAAGCTATTAGCATTTAGCCGAGCCTCCTAAACATTGGATATTTACGTAAATACACGTCTGATTAACTTTTAACTGCACAGAACAACGTATTTTGTCTTGGTGTGTTGGTGTATGGCAAAGTTACTTGATGTTAAGGTCGTGTCATCAGCACTTTAAGTGTTAAATAATAATCACCCTTTCTGTTTGCTATTGCTTTTTAATTGTGTGAGAAGTGGTTCGATTAACTGTGCTTCGCCATGTGGAATTGACCTTTTCTTCTTGCCTGCCTGTCCACCTTCCTATAACTCCGATACCCACTGAGCTGTGTGGGCACCACTGAGCCACTAGGCAGTGGCTGGCCTTGGATTTCCTTCATTGACTGTTCCAAATAAGCTACATCACCTTTCAACCAGTACTGTACTTCTGGACTAGTATCTTGACAAATTCTACCTGCACTGATTAACAAACTTCTCCCCTCCTTCAGAAGCTGAGGCCCCAATGATTTGACAAATTCCATAAATCCTTTCTTTCTTTTTTTTTTTTTTCTGAACAGGTTTTTAATCACAACAAACCACTAAAACTAAAGAATAGTCTGGATTCACTTTTACGTTTCATTGCCACTTCTGGCAAAGGTTCTTTCAATTTTGGTAAGTCCCTGCCATAAAGAAAGTTACTCAAGTCATATATACTGGAGTGTAGTCAATAGCTGGTCACACTCTTTCATGAAAGATCAGAGCTGTTCATAACAAGATTGTAGCTTTCCTGCCTGCCATTGTGATTTTTAATGTGGACCTCTGGCATATTTTGTTTATGACATTCTGACTTTCCCCCACCCTGTAGGGTTTTCTCAATACATAAAAAACTATGCATTGAAAAGTTGTCAATATGGATTCAGCTGTGCTTACTCAATCAGCTGTTTTTGCAACATTAGGAAACGAGAACACAATACGCCAGTTCTGGCTTCACTTCATTGGATTCCAGATAGTTTTAGGATTAATTCTAAAATCCTTTTTGTTTTTGCTTTTAAATGTCTCCGTGGCCTCACCCCACAGTATCTGACATAAACCAGCCTCCATGTTTTTGATGCCATCGTGCATCAAAAACATCTTCTTGGCTTTAATTTAGCAACATCATTATTTTTGTTCTTCTAAGTCAGGCATATAACTTTCTGGTCTCTTATGGATCTTTGGCTGCTCCTGATTGGACTTTACTATCAATTTAAGCTACCTGATTGGCCAAATACTGGACAGAAAGTGGCTTTATCATAATTCTCTGGTCAAAATAGAGGTCTCATACCAACATACAGCAGTAGTGATCATATGTGATGGAATAAGTGACAGTGTTATCATGGATCATTCATTGTAGATTTATTATATAAGTTCTTAGAATAAATACATCTAATAACAGAGATACTATCATAGATAAATGCCTAGAAAATTTTCATAGATCACCTAAAGAGCAAGCTTTGTATTAGAATTCACAACACAGAGTTACACACTGCCATTTGTGATAAATAGTTGACAAAATAAGATATAGCGCTTGGCAGAATCTGCAACCAAGCAGAGTTTTATGGGTTAATCAAAGCAGAGTGACATAGGGTCGTGTGCCATGCCCCTTTTCTTCTTGGGGATCAAGAGCCAGAAGTTACGACAATAAGCAAATGACCCGGACACCTTTAATAAAAGGTTTAGATGACTACAGTACAATTCCTTGAGAAAAGGAACATCTTTTTTTTGCTAATTGGAAAGGTATATCCAAGAGGAAGATTTGGGATTGGTTTGAAGTTCCTATGGTTCAATGATTTCTGTAGGGTCATTTAAATGTTGCCTCTGCTTTGGACTTGCTGCCTACGATATACACTGCCTGTTGCCCAATGATAGCTAAGTTATCCCTGAGCATAATGACAAAGGTATAAAATGGATGGGTGGATAAGACATATATAACTCAAATCCAATTTAAAATTATCTCCATATCTCCAACACACAATGAAAGCACATAAATCAGAGAGAGGTCGCCTGAACTTGTCAACAAATTTCAGGCAAATTTTGTCCTCAAAGCCTAAAATGTATACGCTGATGCAGAACTGAATGCACCTTTTTATTTTAACTATAGTGTAAAGCACGGTTCATTATGCTGAAAGTCTGCATACATTCACAAACACACAAAAAATTAAGTTTCTCTGAATGGGAGTAAAATCTTGGAAAAATCAATTAAATGGCTGAATTGAGGTAATTGAGTTTTTTGGGTCTGATAAATGGTAACTATAGTACCTGTTTTCAGATTGGTTTTTGATAAGACACAGAGTAGTCAATGGTACATGACAACTAATCAATGTTGTAAATGCCTAAATAATCAGTAGTCACACTATCTCAGCATTGAGGTAATCAGAGAACTGTTACTGAACAACACAGTAATCAGTGCAACCCAATGAGCTTTAGATAAGCAGTAAGCTGACACATTCTCTGAACAGGTATTTACTGAATTTTGGCTCATCAGCATTCACAGTGTTGGATTGAGACCCCGAAGACAAACCTTGAAAGGGAAGTTGAGGATTTTTGACATAGGGCCTCATTTTCGAGTGAGCCAGGGTCCTACTTATCACTGGAGACAGTTTCATCTTACTTCATCTCATATTCTTGTTACCGGTTGTCCCCGATGCTAATGTTAGCATAAGTCAAAGGAATCTTCTAGCCTGTCATTAATAACAATCGTATCCACTCCACAGAGCACCCGAGGCAAATCAATTATAACACAAGACTATCTGTGTAAATGCCATGTTAACAAAATGTTACAAATAAAAATTACCTTACACCACAAATTACACATTACATTTTGAAGAACTAGTTAATCACCAGCAGCGGAATAACACCATCGACTGGCCTGGATTTTTTCATTCGAGGTGTTATTCATGTGTCCAGTTTTAAAACAGTGACTCGTCGATTAAAACAGTCAGGAATGAAAAAAAAGTCTCCTGCATCATTGCAATTAACCTTGTTAAGACCAGACTGGGTGTGAGCAAAGACAAAGATGCAGGACACTTTTGCAGCACAAGAAAATATTCCAAGGACAGTGTGGCTGTGTTGACTTATTCGGAACATTTCCTGATGTCTGAACATGGACGCATTTAGTATGCAAGGAAGCGACACGTTTGAAAAGCCAAGTCCAGTTAGAGAGCGGATGGATTTTACCGCTCATGTTCCGCAATGCAAGTTTGAAAGCTGCTTTAGTCACATCAGGATCTGCTTGTACAACACAAAAAATATATACAATGTCTTACACTGAACTTAAAATCCCTCACTCGCTAAGCTTTGGTGATATTAATAAGCATTTCTGCACATTAATTGAAGTTAGCTTAAAGGCTCTGTATACCTGATTTTATTCTAATCTCTCTAAGAAAATTGCTTCATACACAGTACATTTTATAGTAAAAAGAGGTCATTCTAAGAAAATAAATTACTCACTGATCGCGTATTTGGGGGCGACAGTGGCTCAGGTCGGCAAATGATCGGAGGGTCGGCGGTTTGAATCCCGATCCCCCAGCCATATGTCGTTGTGTCCTTGGGCAAGACACTTAACCCCCATTGCCTTGTATGAATGTGTGTGAATGTTCCAGTGGTCGTGCGAAATGGCTGCCACGCTTCCGGCTTCCGGCCACGCTTCCGGCAGTCTGCCCCAGGGCAGCTGTGGCTACATACATAGCTTACCATCACCAAGTATGAATGAGGAGTGAATGAATAATGGACCTACTGTGAGCGCTTTGAGTTCCTGGATGGGAAAAAAAGTGCGATATAAATTAGGGCTGCAACTATCGATTATTTTTGTAATCGAGTAATCTAACGATTGTTCTGACGATTAATCGAGTAATCGGATAAATTGGACATTTTGCAAGTTTTTTAAGTTTCACAACTTAAATTGATTGTAAGAGCTAGAATTTCTAGCTTCTCCCGCTTCTCAGCCAAAAACTTAATTGTTGCTTCCACATCTGCACATTTAATTCTGCTTTACTGAAATGGAAACAATTGGCCGTTCATTAGAGGACCTAAATACATATTCAAGTCCACAACACTTGCAGTATAAATGTATTAGAAAGGATGATCAGCACCTGCTGAGCCGACTCCCAGCAGTTTAAAAAAATCATTTATTTATTGTTATGAAATTTTTTTTTAAAAACTGCTGAGACCCTCTGATAGACTTTTAACCTGGTATCACTGGTAATGTAACGTTTGATGTAGTTCAGCGACTGTAAACTTGAAGGGGCTTTTATATTGAAAGTCACCGGATGCTTTCTGCTACTTCTACGTCTGATTTCCTCCTATCTGAACTAATGAGAGATGATTCTGGAAGCTGTTCTGTCAAAAACAGACTCGACGCCCATATTTAGAGGAGAGCTGCGACAGCGTGCTTCTGGCTCGAGCTGCGTGTCCCCGGTGGCGACTAAACCATTGATTAAAACGGTCTTGTTAAGTTTCGGCGCCCGCGCTGCACACGGAGCGCAGAGCAGACGGACCCGCTCTGAAATGCCCTTACTGAGCAGGCGCAGCCAAATCCACCGATTATACAAATAAATAAAGGACTTATATTATTTCTATGTCATGGATCACGCGCGTACCGAACCGCGGAGAGGGTACTGTGTTTCCTCTCTCTTTCGGTCCAGTTTGTAGGGTCCCACACAGTTTTTCCTCCCTCCACTTTAGTTACGTTATCACCATAAAGCTGTTATGTTCAACAGAAACACCAGTCCGGGCGGAACGTCCCTTGCGTTAACATTGTGCAACAGAAAAACCATCCGGGCGGATGTGCAAAATGCAAAGAGTGAATTTAACGAATCCTCGAGGCAGTTATTTTGCCTCGAGCAAATTTATGAATCGAGTTACTCGAATTACTCGAGTAATCGTTGCAGCCCTAATATAAATCTAATCAAAAATAATTGTGTGAATCCAGGAATGAATCCATCCTTTTTAGTTTTGGTTTCTAACGCTGTCGTGACGTTCTTCTCGGCCAATGAAGTTAATTCTACAGATGTTCAGTTTCCAATCAGCCACTCACTGCGTTTCCTACCAAGGAGCGCCCTCCCCTTGTGCGTGCACGGCAGCACTTGTAAACGGAAACACATGGCGTCTACCGACGGGAAAGCCACAATACCTCCGCTGGCTGTTACTGCTGATACAGCAAAACGCCCTGAATGGATCAAAACTGAGGAGAAGAGAGACTTGAAACACAGGAGAGACCAAAGAGCAGCTGGACGGCCTCGGACTAAATGTGGACTGGAAGTCAGTCAGTCATTTTCTGTACCGCTTATCCAGTTCAGGGTCGCGGGAGCCTATCCCAGCTATTATCAGGCAAGAGGTGGGGTACACCCTGGACAGGTTGCCAGTCTATTGCAGGGCCAACACAGAGAGACAGACAACCATTCACGCGCACATTCATTCCTAGGGACAATTTAGAGTGACCAATTAACCTAACATGCATGTCTTTGGACTGTGGGAGGAAGCCGGAGTACCCGGAGAGAACCCACGCATACACGGGGAGAACATGCAAACTCCACACAGGAAGGCCACGGTTGGAATTGTTCGAACCCCCTCCCCAGCCGGGAATCGAACCAGTGACCTTCTTACTGTGAGGCTGCAGTGCTAGCTAACCATCGCGCCACCGTGCAGCACATGTTAAATGTCATGTTATATGTCCTCGACTGCTGGTGCTCTGGTGCTACCTCTGCTGGTCTGACTGCATCCTCATTTCTATACAATAATGATATTTACACTATAATGTGACCATCACTTCCACTCGCAGTGGCTGGTTAGATACTTTATTAGGTTGTCATGTTGTAACGTCGCCTACAACATCATTAGACATCATAATTGTGCATTTGTGTACATAACTGTAGTTACGGTAAGCTACCGGTTTATGAATTAAGTGACAGAAAATGTCATTTAGCTGATTGGGCCCCCTAATATAAGCTTTAAGTAGCTTCTCTGGGGAGACCCATTTCACACCTCACACCGTATATATATATATATATATATATATATATATATATATATATATATATATATATAATGTATATTGCATGTGTATGAATAAACCTAAACCTAAAAAAAAAAAAAAAAAAAAAAAAACAAAACAAAAATAAACTGATTCCCAGCCATTTACTGAAACCAAAAACAATAAATTTACTGGAAGATGCGAGTTTCCTCTGGAGAGTTTCCTTGTGCCCGAGTATGAGATGTGTGTGTTATTTCATGCATGTCGAGTGGGAGGAGAGAATAAGGGAGAGCAGGAGCGTTTCTCACTGGGAGAAAAAGTTAGGGACAGGGCTTACCGTTCAAACTACACTGTTTGCTGCGCTCATGGTTAAAAAATGTGCAAAATCAGGTACAGCGCCTTTAAAGCTGACTGTCTCAAATTTGCAACAAACCGTTTCTGTTACAGTAACAGGTGAGATAGCTTATGTCTTCCACATTTGGCAGTTGGGGCATATTCATTACGTTCCTAACCTTTTGCAAGCACTTTTTTCCGGTCGGACCAGTCAGAGTGTGGACAACAACCAATCAAACGAACCAGATATTTCCAGTTTTGAAATGTGCAAAACAAGGTTGAAATGTTGGAGCAAAAGTCATATATGGTGAGCTGTGCTAGAATAAAAATAGTTATCAGCTTACTGTGTTCTTATACAGAACATATATCGAGGTAAGCCCTGCGACAAATATCTTCTTAGCAATTTGAACATTTCGGTTTGTAGCAAATTAGCCATACTCGTCAACAACAGGTACTCAGTTCCGTGTAAGTAGTGCTATATTTGGAAGACTTTCAATACTTGTGTGAATTTTTCTTTAGGAAATACCATCCTAGTTCTTTTCAGTAATCATTATTAGAATAGCATGTGGGAATATAAATGTACAGTAACTTCTGTTTAAGCTCTGTATCATATTTGGCTGCAATAGTTCACTATGTATATACTTACAAAATGTATATCTATTGTATGCCGTGAAGTATTATAGTTATAAAAACTGGTGTAATACTGTAGTAGGGACACTGAAAATAGTTTTGCAGCATCAATAAAACCCTTTCCATCTCCAGAGACAACAGTCTTTTTTGCCTTACTTCTGACCAAAATGGTGTCACAAATTTGCATCGAACTCAAATTCAATCCATTTTAAGTGCTCAACTTAATTTAACATCTGTTTGAAAGCAAAATATAAAGAATTATTTTCTAATAACTTACATATAAATTCAGACATTAACAGGTTAATACATGTAGGTCAAGTTTACCTTCATGTCAACTGTGAGGGAGTGTGGATTTTTTTTTAAACTTGTATGTTTAGATTTGATTTAAATTGAAAATTAGACATAATTAGGAGTGTGTCCTTTTGATTGGCAGGAAGGCCTCAGCTTGAAACAGAGTGTGTGTGTTCCTGTACTTGCTACATTGTGAGGACCGATTTGTGCGTCTAACCTGCAAAGTGAGGATATTTTGGCCGGTCCTCAGTAAAACAGCCAGAGAAAAATCCATTTTTGAGGGTCAAGATTTTGTTTTAGAGTTTAGCTTACAGTTAGGTTTTGGTTAGACAATCAATTGTGGTGGTTAGGGTTAGGGTAAGGGGATAGGGAATGCATCATGTCAATAAATGCCCTCACAAAGATGGAAGCAAAAGGATGTGTGTGGGGGGAGTACTTAAACTTTACGTGTTTATTTTTACAAGAAAATGGGAGGAACTTGTGCAGTTCTTCTTCTTTTTCTGTGGTAATGCTGGGAATACTGGTTTATCAAGACAATTGTTTTTTTATAAATTTGTCTTACTGCTTACAAATTTGAAAAACCCTAACAATGCTAGGAATGTGGTACAGCAGGAAACTGTTAGAGGGGGACATTTTCACTGCTGCAACACTTGACATGCATGTGGTCGACATTGAAGTCAAATCTGTTGTCTGAAGATGCATTGGGTTTGAAAGTAATGCATGCTGCCATCACTACCAGCAGGCAGCAGCAGACACTGAGTGGTTACAACTTGCCACTGCTGCAGCTTGTTCTGAGGTGTTCATCACTGAAGAAGGGTGGGCCAGGTATCAAAATAAAACCTTTAAGTCCAAAATGCTTCAACCACACAGCTCAGATCTGCTTTTTGACAAGGTCTGTCTCTTTTGTTTTTATGGTAGGTAAATTAGACTGGTGGTTTTGCTTAGTGATTTTCCAATAAAAAAGATTAGATAAGCTTTTATAGCTCTGATTTACAGAGTCTTATTTATTGATTGGAGTAGCACCAATCAGCCTCAGTTCTTCCCTTTCTATTTATGTGCTTTGTTTTTTGTTTCCCACCAGACAGTTAACTACTCAAACTTTATGATTTCGCTTTTTATTATGGTACCTCTTTTCTCCACTATTAAAGCTAGGTCAGACACGGTATAAAGTCTGTTGAATTAAAAACTTTTTGCAACTTATTTCATGTACAATGATCAAGATAAGGGCATAACAGCATAAAAGATTAAATATTTCAATATTTACATCTGAAATGGCATTTTTTTCACCTCAGGCAGGAGCTCATTCATCACACATGGACATGTTCCGCCTTTATGGTTCAAAACGTCACATGCAGCAATGAATTATGGGCAATATGCTTCGGTGAAGTCTGCATAGATGCGGACTTCACTGAAGTGTGGATTAAGGGTGTAAAGGGGGCGCACTTCAACCCCTCAACGGGAGCGCGCATTCTAGGGGCGCAAGGGTGGAAGTGCAGGTATTGGGACAGGGCCCAAGTCTTTTAACGTGATGACAGAGGGCTGCCATCTTGAAATCATGTGATCTGCGGACGCGTTTTGATTGGTCGCTAGAGCTTCTGCCCTCGGCAGACAGCTAAATTTGAGTGCACACGCTGAGTTTTTCGCCTCACAAGGCAAAAACATAAAGGTTTTTGATTTTCACCTCAAGGCCTCGTGAGGCAGAAAACTTACCAAAAATCAGGCGCACAAGGCATCTATCTGCTGAGCAAACGGTCTCGAATGACTTTTAGCTCTGCAAAACTCACGTGTTGCAGTAGGCATTACTCTCCCCTTTTGTAACTATCCCTCTCCCAATACTCCCACCTAGTGGCGGGCGATAAACCCTGCAAAAATGAGTTTATCAAATTTGCCTCCCGCCCAGCTATGATTTAAAATTAATTTGAAGGTAATTTCAGAAGGAATGTGTATGTAAAATACCAGGTGATAACACCTGTAAAAACAACCCAAGCTGGGTTGATTTTTAAAGGTGCCATGACATCAAATTTCACTTTTCGCTTTTCTCTCTCCTAACGGTCTATGCACCGCCCGCTCCCCCCTCCCCTCCCTGTCTGATGCAGCTTCGTGTGTGGAGCTAGTAGTAACTTCTGTGCAGTCAGGTCTGGGTTTTCAAACAAATGGATTTAAAAGAAAACTTCTGCAGCAACACTGAGGGAGGGGGCCACAACCTTGTCATTACCTGTAAGTTTATTTATTTTCTAAATGCTGTCTTGTCTGATAAACGTGGCTCACTGTCTGAAGTGCCCATGTTGCTAGCAGTTAGCTTTTAGCAAGGTCCGACCGCAGCTTGACCTAGATTCTCCAAATAAGGTCATAGCGAAATAAGGTGTAGCCAATCAAAATGAAGTCAACGTGGTCTCCGGGTAAAGCTCCATATCATCACCGGACCCAGCTGTATTACTGAGGAAGTGAGGTCTGGCGTTTAAAAACAATACTCCGCTGTAAAAAATGCCGTTTTTTTCTTTGGAGTATTTACATATAAAGTAATGCCAACAACATAAACTGGTTTTTAACTGCTTTGTCATCACTCCTTTAATCACTCCTTTATTGGGGATTGGGTGGCCTAGTGGTAGCGTCGTGGGCTTTGGCGTGGAGGACCCGGGTTCGAGTCCCCGACACGACTCCTAGGTTAAACACTGTGGACCCCTGAGCACGGTCCTTGACCCTCCAACTGCTCCCTGGGCACTTTAAATAGCAACCCACTGCTCTCTGATACTCAGTACAGATATGGGTGAAATGCAGAGCCCTAATTTCCCCTCAGGGATCATACAAGTATAACAAAAAAAAAATAAATAAATAAAGGCCTCCTTCCACTGAAAACCCGTTTAACTTGCTCCTTCTGAAATACGGAGGGTTTCCCCTTGTTTACTTACACATGCTGACTTGCTAGCATTGCGTTCCCCCCAGTCGGCTGTGCTTTCTCATCAGAGAAACAATACGAAGAAAAGAGCGAATCGGGAACAGCCTCGCACTTCTACGTCACATTGCAAATAGCGTATCCCACGTGGGGTTTCTATCTGTCCATTGGAAGGCAGGTAACCCTCCACTACACACTTGTAGTGATCTCAAGTCCAAAGGTCTCAGCAAAAGGATACACACATCTTACCAAATATACTTTGGGACACATACTGATTGATAAAGGCCACGTTTGGATGTAAAACAGACATCCCAAGGAGGAATTTTGCTCAGAGAAGGACCTTCTCTGAGTAATCACTAATTTATGGTCCTGAGAGCAACTCAGGAGAGGACCTGCATTTTGGCAAAACAAACAAAGGCCAATGGTTGAACTTTGAACCCATCCTCCAAACTTGGAGATACTCCTTCACAGTATTTACAACCTGCTATAAATTGGTTCCTTCTAGCCAATTTTGTTATGTGTTCTTAACATCCAAGAGCTGTTTTATATTATTAGGAAAGTAAGCTCATGTTAATCTCATGATGAAGACTTTTCTTTTGATATGCAACATGATAAACTTTGGTGATTAGAAACTATACGTTTCTTCCCCAAATTCACATCACATGCATTCCAGGATTTGCTGCATAAAGGTGAAGAAAGAGACACTTTACCCAACTGCTGAAATCCACTTTTATGTTAGAAATGGACTTCCTCATATCAAATGATGTCTAACATGTGTATTTTCTTCACAGGAATCTTAAGGCATCAAGATTAATCCTGTTTTATCTGTTTAGCTGATTTGTTTATTCAATGTCTTTCTTTATTCATATAATTCAGATCTTTGCTTTATTTTATTTTATTGTGTTCATTTTATTTCATCATGTCTGAATAACTGATCCATTTGTACACATGCCTCACTTAGAATTCACAGATGCTTGTAACCATTAAGCTCAACTGATAATCAAATGATCATTTGAGATGTGTCTGTCTAGTGGAGGAAACCTGACTCTGTCAGCTTCCCATTGGCTGACAAGCTGCAAGCCACATTCCACTGCCAGGCAGAGCGGAAGCTCTGAACTGTGAGAATCAGAATTGGAGAGATTGGAAAGAGAACTGAACTGATCTGGGAGAACTGGAAGGAGCAGAGACAGAACTGAAGAAACTTGGAACAATGGGGAAAGAATGAGACGAAACCTGCTCTGAACTCAGCAGAGTTCAGAACCACGGATCACTCAGGGAGGAGTGATGCAGAGAAGAAGACTTCAACCCAAATCATCTTTACTATCAACCATCCCGTGACATCAGTCCTGAAGCTGCACGTCTCTGGGGAGACGGATGAGAGAGAGAGGACAAACCAGAACCACCACTGAGCTGACAGCCCGCAGAGAGCCGGATGAACTTCCAGGAGATCGGGAAGATTTTTGGGATCCATCCACCCGACAATCTTCCAAAGGATTTGAGGAACAGTCCAGCAGAACCAGGGCGTGAGTGAAGCACCTCAGTCAGACGGAACCTCTGAGGAGAATCCTGATCATTTGCCATGAAATATGATCTGATGTCACAAGAAGTTGGTGATAGTGAATTAATCCAGGCCTACGGTTTACCAGACCCAATTTAACTTTGTTTAGTTGGACTAAGAAATCCTTCCTTCTTTTCTTTGAACATTTATTAATTAACTGAGGCTTAATTAATTTATGTTTCATTTTCATACCATCTCACATTTCTTTCACAAGATAACTTTTGGTTGATCATCATGCTCACATATTTCTTGTATATATCTTGTACATACATTATCTCATGTAGTTTGTAGACTAGTTAATAAATACTCCGTATTATCTTAACTAGTCGTTGTTTGTGGTTTTTCTGATGTATCATGAAAGGTCACTTCAAGCGAGAACTCATGAAAGCGTCCTGAGACTGATCACTTCATTAAATCAATCTAAGAATTGATTTAAGACTTTAATGGTTTTCCTTGCTTCCATTACATATCAAATAAGTAAGGTGGTGCTCCGAGGCTGTATTAGTATTGATATTAATAGAAATATTAATATTAATATCATACAAAGTGACGCTATATATATATTGTGGTTGCCCAAGCTAAATCACAACACACTAGAAGTGAAGACGGCACGACTGTAGCTTCGGAGTTGAGAAGCTAATTAGCTAACTGTTTGTTAGCATGGCGGAACAAACTTGTTTGTCGGCTCTATTTCCTGTCTGTAACGAAACAAGAGCAGAGGGCGGAGCTTCCTTCATACGCTGATGGGAGGCAGCCAATCAGACGGAAATTCATGAGAAGGACCCGGAAAAGCCTGCCATTGGACCACAAGCCTCTCTTCTAGTATACAAATACAGCTGGATACAAAGCAACCAGAAGGTTTTTTTTAAACAGAAACGATGCAGAATGCATTCAATAATAATGGAGAACACAGAAATATTAATGAAATGACCATGGAAGTACAACTTTAAGGGTATTGCAAGTGGTCAAAATTGTAATATGTGAATGCTATCTGTGGTCGCACCAATCACTGGAACAAGTCTGATATCCCTTTGATGTACTCAGACAAATCAAATAAATCTTCACTACCTCCAACGTGAGCTGTGACACCATCAGGTCATGAGCAGTGTAAAACGCTCCTATGTCGCACTGATGGTGTGATTCCGCTGTTGAATCTGATGACACTCAGTGGCTGCAGGAATCATTAGAACAGCTCTCCAAAGGAAAATTAAAATTCTTCCAACATTAGAGCCATAACTCACAGTGAAGCCTGTTCGACTGCACCGATCCAGAGCTGCGCAACAGCCATAAAGCTGAGAGTAACACACAGACAGCGTTTCTGTAATTGACAATAAAGACAATAAAAACAACTTGTGAATGGAGACAGCAGTCAAGGCTAATATCCCACATCCTGAAAAGTTGAGGCTGCTTGAGTTTTTAATGTACTGTAGAGAGCAGCGGCTGCTGTAATGAAATGTAATGAAGCTCTGTAATCAAAAACAGGGAGGAACTGCAGCAAGCAGCCAATAATATACTGAGAACAACACAAAGACATGGAGAATTCTGACTAGTATTAACAGAAAGTACGCTGAAAGTAATGGTAACTAAAATGATTCAGGTTTATACTGCATGTCATATTGCAAAAGATAATCTCTGTGGAGACCTGAAACAGCTTTGAAAAAAACTTTATAAAAAACCAGCATGGATTCAGTTTTATGATGGTGTGGACAGATTAAACTGCTATTCAAGTGTTCAATGTGTCGTTATTGCTTTCTTCCACACAAAGAATGGTGGAAACGTGAAACTGCATGAAAACGTCTTTCAGTAAAATGCTTTAGTGCTTAGAAAGTGTTTATCTATTATCACAGAGTTCAGGTCACTGCCCTTGTCCTTAGACAAAAAAGAAAAAAAAAATAATGTAGTTGTACAACTGTCGGCCTTCTCAGTTATTCCACCTATAAACTTGTCCTTTAAATGAAAAGCAGCAAAACAAACGTCCTCCTGAAGCTCCTCAGAACTGAATCTGATTTACATTTTATTTAGTCCAGACCAAAGACTGTAAAAATATGGACGTACTGACAGCCAAGCTAATGCTAACCGAGCTAATCTTAATAGAAGAGGAATGAATGAAGATCGGTGGTTTAAAGGTTAACCAGCTAAAACCGGCATTGTGCAACTCTGCTCCAGGCTGAGGCCCTCCTGGGAACAAGCAGGGAGCTAACTGGTAGCCTCCACGTCTAAAACCAGCACTCGGTCTGCCAACTGTCAATCAAAGGACACAGCTCTAATTATGTACTTTCAAGATTAAAGGTTGAATATGGAATACGGACAGAACAGCGACATCACATGCGTCTAGGTCAGCGGTCCCCAATTAGCGGCCTGCGGGAGCAAAATGTCCGGCCCGCGCAGACCCAGTGAGATAATATAATAAATTTCAAAAAGGTGAAATTAAGCATGTTTGGTTCTATTTCAGTGTTTCCAACCATTACATAGGCAGGGCGCCCCCCTCCCCTACCAGGCCGGTTTACCTGGTGAACATGACAGCATCATAGCTGCAGGTGTGTGTTCCTCAGAGTTTCTCCGCTACCCCCCCCCCCCCGCGTCCTCACATGAGGCTCCAGCACTGCAGACAGAGCTCGCCAGACAACACATTAACCACTTCAGGATCAGACACTAATATCCGAGTTTTTAAACTCTACCAGGGACAAGGATGTTGTCAGGCTGTTTGAGAGGAACTGGAGCCCCTGAAACATTCTTAACCCCCCGAAAATATCGTAGATTTAATTAATTTAATCATTGGCTTTGTAATGAAGCCTACGTGTATTTTTAATGGCTTTATCCTTGTTGGGCTGATGATGATCGAGCTATTTCCCAGCTCTCTTGAACGCAGCACAGCTGTGAACTGCACCTTGGGTTTCGTTTCTCCTGTTTGTGGCTGCCGGCCGGTTTAAATTGTCTTCTCCGTTGTAAGAACCAACAGCAGTTTATGGAGGTCTACAAGTCTGTTTTAGTTTAATCAGAGAGATGGAGGAGGAAGCAGTCGCTCCTCGAGGAGCAGCCGGAGTTTCTCCTCCTGCACGTGGAGAATGCACATTGTTAGGAGGTTAAAATGGGTCAGCTGTAGGTGTTTATTCCAGCATTTATCTGAGATGTGAACTTTAAGGATATTTAACGCAACTCCACTGCATGAAACGGTTTCATTAGGATTTTAAACAAAAATGAACCTTTTTTGTCATCAGTGGGTTTTTAATAACCACGTTTCAGTCATTTATTGATGATTATTCTGTGATGAAGTTCAGAAATCCTTCACAGCATTCAGCTGTCACATGATGATTAATATGATTATCATGTGCCATATAAACACTGATGCTGTTAGTGGGGGGTCTGTTACAGAGTTCATGAACACATCATTAAGCAGAGCTGATTTTAAGGTTGTCAGAGCAGTCTTACCTGGATGGAAGATAAAAGTATTAAAGTAGCCTATTATACTATTACATAATATACACTTTGCATTGTATTAATCATACAATACATGTAATATCATACTTATTACAAAGCCATATCACAGGAGTTACCGCTGGTATTAAACCCCCCCCCCCCAAAAAAAAAAAAAAAAAAGGGAAGTTGGCCCTCCCTGCAACGGCAGAAAACAACACCAGCCGCTTGGTTGCCATGCTCTCTGCCTATACGGCAAGCGACTAACAGCCTGCATCATGTCCAACAAGTGTCCTAGTCTATTCCTCAAGAGCTGCTGTCATGCAGCTTGGCTCGTTACATCTGCAAAGCTGAATTATAGTGCATGAAGTAATTCAGATGACATTGGGTAAGTAATGCCTCTAACAGTTGCATGACGCTCTGAGTTGCTCTGTTTGGTTGACTCCCTGCGTCAAGACGGCAAAGTTCTATAATAGAAATCCACCCAATAACCATCAGTGATCACGCACCAGTATCAGTAGCTCTGAGAAATAAAACTGTTAAACCAACAACAAGGAGTTGGAGATTCAACACCTCATTACTGAAAGATCCTGAGTTTATCAGCTATTTCAAAAGAGAATGGTCCATTTATCTAGAGAACAACGACTTACCAGAAACCCCAGCATGTGTCCTTTGGGAAGCAGGTAAAGCAGTAATGCGAGGAAAAATAATTTCCTTCTCTTCTCATAAGAAAAAAAAAGGAAGCTGCAAGAACCTCAGAATTAGAAATCAAAATTAAATCACTAGAAGAAGCCTATCAGGTCAACCCGGAGGAACACATGCTGAATGATATAAGGAAACTCAAGCTTGAGTTAAACAAAATAATAGACCAAAAAACGCAATTCCTGGTTCAAAGACTTCGTTTAGAAAACTTCAATCACAGTAACAAGTCTGGAAAGCTTCTAGCTAATCAGTTAAAAATAAACAAGGAAAAAGCGACAATCTCCTCAATTAAAGACTCAGAAGGAAGTATCAGCCATGATCCTGACCAGATAAATAATATCTTTAGAAATTTCTACAGAACACTATATGAATCCCAAATAAACCCCACAGATGAGAATATTAATCAATTTCTCAATAATCTAATTCTCCCAAAACTACAACAGGAAAATATGACGGCTTTAGATTCACCCTCTCAATAAATGAATTACATGACGCTCTGCAACATATGCCCAATAATAAAGCCCCAGGCCCAGATGGATATCCGGTCGAATTTTACAAAGAGTTCTGGACAATTCTGGCTCCCACTTTTATAAAATGATACTAGAAATAAAAGAGAAACAGAAAATACCACCAAATATGAATTCAGCAAATATCACCGTATTATTAAAACCAGGTAAAGACCCGACACTTCCAGCTAGTTATCGGCCAATCTCATTAATAAATGTAGATCTTAAGATAATCAGCAAAGCACTCGCTAAAAGGATAGAAAAAATAACTCCTCTGATAATACATCCTGATCAAACTGGTTTTATTAAAGGTCGACATTCTTCTACTAACACACGCAGGCTGATTAATCTAATAGACTATGCTACCATTCATAATCTGGAATCCACTATCATCTCGTTAGATGCAGAAAAAGCCTTCGATCGTGTTAACTGGAAATTCCTGTTTGCAACATTAAATAAATTTGGTTTTGGTCCTTATTTCATAGACTGGATAAAAATACTTTATAACAACCCTAATGCATGTGTGAGGACCAATGACCAAACTTCTCCAAGTTTCTGTTTACAGCGAGGCACCAGGCAGGGCTGCCCGCTCTCCCCTTCACTTTTTGCCATTTTCATTGAACCACTAGCAGCCGCTATAAGACAGGACAGAGATATTAAAGGGATCCCCGGCAAAAATCTAGAACATAAAATAAGTCTCTACGCAGACGACGTACTGCTTTTCCTCCAGAACTCATCAACATCTCTCTCCCAGACAATCACATTGATCAATAAATTTTCAATGATATCTGAGTACTCTATTAACTGGACCAAGACTACAGCTTTATCTGTTAATTGTACTTTACAAAATATCCCTAACACCACAATACAGTCTGGTAATATCAGATATTTAGGAATAAATATTTCTCCACAACTTTCAGAGTTAATAAAGTTAAATTATGTCCAGCTATTAAAGTCAATAGAGGAAGATCTCACGCGATGGAAGCACTTACCCATATCACTCATGGGGAGAGTTGCTACCATCAAAATGATGGTTCTACCGAAAATTAACTACTTGTTCTCAATGATACCCACCAAACCTTCCTCCAGTTGGTTTAAGTCACTGGACTCTCACATTTCCAAATTTCTTTGGAAAAACAAGCCATCACGTATCAGTTTAAAAACCTTACAACAGGTAAAAGACCGGGAGGGTTAGACTCACCCAATTTCAATTATTATTTCCTAGCAAATAAGCTACAATTTATTTCCAAATGGCTGAAACCTACCCATCTAGATGAACCGTGGCTAGACACAGAACAAGCATTATGTGAGGATCTGGATGTCTCTGATTTGCCGTTCATCAGTTCAGCAGTCAGATCTCATAAATGCTTTAAAAGTATCAACATCTGCTCTACTCTGAAAGCATGGTGGGAATTCCTGAAATTAACCGAGTCTTCTATTATTCCATGTAAACTCACACCCATCTGGAATAACCTGGATATTTTACAAAACAAGAAAATGATTAATTTTGTGCATTGGAAGGATAAAGGAGTAAAACAATTACAACATATCATTGAAAATGGAAAATTCCTGTCATTTAATACTTCCCTTACAACACGGAAAAAAGAGATCAAAACTTTTAAAATCCTACAAATTAAAACTATATTAATAAAAAAATAAACCTCTAACCAACTAACCTTCCAAACTCCGGTAAGGGTAGCAGAATTCCTGAATCTCTCTATCCCCAAACTACTGTCGAAAATATATAGATTATTATTAAAACTGGATGATTCAATTTCCCTTCCAACTTCGAAGTGGGAGGCTGACTTGTCCAGAACCCTTAACCAAAACACATGGACACAGATATGTTTAAACACGTTCCTAATGACTAAAAACTCAAATATACAGTTGATACAATTCAAGGTTTTACACAGAGTACATTACACAGGACAGAGGATGTTCAAGATGGGTCTGTCACCTTCAAATATTTGTTTGCACTGCAATGAGAATACAATAGACAATTATCTTCACGCCTTGTGGTCTTGTCCACCTGTCCAGAGGTTTTGGCTTCAGGTATGCGATGACCTGTCAGCGTGGCTCAGGTGTAACTTCCCTGCAAGCCCCACACTGTGTTTACTGGGGGACTTGGATGAGATCAATACGGTAACCAATTATGCACATATGATACTTACTGTATTATGTATTGCAAAGAAAACTATCTTGGTAAACTGGAAATCCAAAAATAATCTGAGCATTAGCCAGTTTAGGAATCTCTTAGTAGACCATATCAGTATTGAGATGATGTCTGCCTCCTCTAAGAACCAGTTAGATGAATTCCACTCCCTCTGGTCCCCTGTGATTAGCTCCATCACTTAACGTTGGTGTAGGAGAGCGGCCTCGGCGATGTGGGGGTTGGGTGCCGGCGAGTGCTTGATGGCTATGGATCCCTGGCGGTTGACTTGGGGGGGGGGGGGTCTGGGCTGCCTCGCCGCTGGGGCGGGGCTGTATCCAGCCCGATGGGGGGCATGAGGGTCAGCGGTTGGGGCTGCTCTGCGGCGGTGGGCGGGTCGCTGGTGGGGCCCCTGGCCGGTGGCTGTCGGCTGGCGCCGGGTGGCCGGGGTCGTCCCGGGGCGGGGGGGGGCGGGGGGGCCCTGGGCCCCGGTGCTCCGGGGTGGCCCTGCCTCCGGGGCCGGGGGACCCGGCTTGGCGCTGGGGGGGGGGCGGGCCGGCGGGGCGTGCCTCCTCTGGATTTGGCCGGTCCTCACGACCTGGTGACGTCTGGTCACTGCGCCGGGGCGCCTCTGCTGTGTGCGTGCGGGTGTGTGTGCTGGTGGGGGTGTGTGTGTGTGGTGGGGCTGGGGGATGTATCGTTGTCGTGTCTGTGTCGGGATGTGGGCATCCGGGATGTTGGTGTCGCGGGAGCGGCCGTGTGGGGGGTGTGGATTTCCCCTGTGCTTGTCCTGCGTGTGGGGCTCTGGGGGTCGCGGACGGAGCTGCGCTTTCCGCCGGGGTGCTTGGTTTTCGGCGGACCCGTGGTCATGTCGTGTCGTATCGATGTTGGGGTGTCTGGCGTGGCTGTCGGGGTGTGGGGTTTTGTCCATATCGTTCAGCTCTAGTGTGTGGAGGTGGGGGGTTGCGGGGTGGCCGGGTCTTTTCCACGCCGGGTGCCTGTCCCGCCTGGCCGCTGTGTCGGTTGGGGCTGGCCTGCGCTGGTGGTCTCGTACGGGTTGGTCTCGCGTGGTCCGGGGGCTGGGGGCGGTGGACTTGTGGCGTGGGGGGGGCTGGTGGCCCCGCGGTCCCCGTCCTTGGTATGTGTAGGTGGGTGTGTGACTGGAGGGGGGGCGTGAATGCGGTTGTGTGTGTGTGTGGCTGCCTGTGGGGGGGTGTGGAGATGGGTGGGTGGGTGGGGGTGCATGGATGATGGGTGTTTGGGTGCGGGGGTGGTGGTGCATTGGTGGGGTTTGTGTGTGTCAGGTTGGGGGGGGGGGGGGGGGGGAGGAAAGGGGGAGAAAAAGAAAAAAAAAAAAAAAAAAAAAAAAAAAAATAGCAGCTCTGCGTGCCTCTTGGGGGGTTTGCGAGGCCTGGGGATGTTGGGCCGGTGACTCTGGCCCCTCCGCCGAACCTTTCCGCTTCCGTCCCTTTTCCCCCTCCCTGGCCTGGCGTGGTCGAGCGCCCCCAGGGGCTGAGGCTGGCCCCTCTGTGCTGAACGCCGGACGCCGGGCCGTGGGGGCGGCCATGCCTGCCCTTTCTGCCCTGGGGGGATCCCGGGAGGCAGGGGTACCTAATGCCGGTAACGGCTCTTCTTCCAGGGGGGGGGAATTCATACCCCCTGGTCTCCCTTCCCAAGACCCCCCCCCCCCCTGCTCTACCTCACACACACACACGTAGGGTTTTGGGGGAGGGGAGCGTGTCAAGCGGGCGTGGTGAGGGAGGGCACCAAAGTGCCTTTGCTTGCCACGTCTAGAGGCAGCCTGCTCCCCAGTTTTAACCACACTTAGACACCTAAACACATAAAATAACAACAGCTCACAACCACTTCTGAGGGCGGGCCATATAGTGTGTGGTAGGAGGGAGGGGCCGGTTGGGGGGACATGCCCCCTACGCGACCCCACTCCCGGCATGACTTGGCACTGCCCCTTAGTTTTAACTGCAAACAACACACATCTTACACACACAGTCATGAGTGGGGGTGGGGGGGGACAGGGGTCCTTTCATACCCCGGTCTCCCGGGCGCTACTGGGGGAGGGGGGACAGTGGCTACTTCACGCGCCAGTGGTTAAGGCTGGCTGCATTGCGGGGGATCTGCTGGCCTGGGGGATGCCTGGCCTGCTGCGTCCGGGGGTGGGGGATGGGGGTGGTGGTGGGGGGAACGTGTTGGGGGCTTGGAACTCGCGGCTCCTTCCCCGGCCCGAGCTACCACTCAGGAGGCACGAGGGCATGGGCAAGAGAGAGGTGGGTATGTGAGAATAATGAATGAGAGTGTGAAGGAGGAAATGTGGGAGGGAGGAACTTGGGCTGGAAGAGGGAGGAGATGTGGGTAAGTGGTTGAAGGAAAGGGGGATGGAGGAAGGAGTGGCATGCTCGTGAGTGTCTAGTAGGGATGGTCGTGAGGGGCTGAAGGAAGGAAGGGCGGGAGTGTGATAGGTCAGAGGGATGGGCGGGGCTGGACATGTAAGGGGGGGCGGATATGGGGTATTGGGGGTATAGGGAGGTGGGGGCGTATGTGTGGGGGGGGGTGGGGGAGGGGGTTGGTGCAGTTATGTGGGGGGAGTGCATGTGTGTGTTAGAGGGTATGAGGAGGTGGGGGTAGGTGTGGACGGTAGAGGGAGGAGAGTGTTGGGGGTGGAGAGAGGAGTGAGTGTGGGGTATGTAAGGTCAGAGAGCGGAGTGGGTGGGTGTATGCGTGTGTGGGGGGGGTACACGGAGGTGTTGGGTAGGGCTGGGCGGTGTGGGCGGAGGTTCGTACCTCGGTATTCGTGCCGGGCATCTTGGTGTCGGTGCGGTGCGGTGTGGCTGCGGGTTGGTTGGGGGCCGGGCGCTTTGGTGGGGGGTGCGGTTTTGTTTGTGGCTTCCGGGGTTTTTTGTGCGGGGCGGGCGCAGGGGGGATCTGTATCTTGTATGTGGTTGCTCTTGCGGTATTGATGTCTTGGGTGCCTGTGTCTCGATGTGGGGGCGGTGACGGTATATCTTTCAGCCCCAGTGTTGGGGTAGGTGTGTGGGGAGTGTGTGTGTGAGCGTGGTGGCGGGGTAGGGGGTGGGAGAGGTGGTGGCGCCCTGGTGTCAGGTGTATCAGGGACTTTGGGGTGGGGGCTGGCCTGCCCTGGGGGGGCGTCGTCTGGGGGGGTCCGGTCCTCCTGGGTTTCGGTTGGGCCGCCCGGGTCCGGGGGGGGGGTGGCTGCTCCTGGGCGCTTGGGCCCTGGGCCCGGCGCTGTCTCCGCTCCGGGGGACGCCCGGCGCCCGGTGGGGTCGGCAGCTGCTGGTCTTGGTCCGCTGGGGCCTGGGCCTCCAGACTGCGGGGGGCTCCGGCTGGGGCCGCTTTTGCCGCCCTTCGGGGGATGCATGTCCGCTCTTTGGGGGGGGGGGGGGTAGCTGGGATCTGGGCCTCTGGGTGGCTGCTGGGGGCCTGGGTCGCGAGCCTTGCGGGCTTCCTCCTCCTTGCAGAGACGAGGCTGCATCTGCATGACTGTATCACCACGGAGCACCCTTTATTATGCATGTTGACACTGTGACACTGCTTCCCATTGCGATGACTAGGTCGTACCTCTTCTTTACTTCCCATTGCGATGACTAGGTTGTACCTCTTCTCTACTTCCCATTGCGCTGACTAGGTTGTACCTCTTCTCTGCGTAGTTCTGCGTGTGTTTGTATGATCTGAGGATATTTAAGCCACCTGCAGGTACTCCTGTAGGGGATTGCTTGTTTTGTTTTCCAACAGAGACCTTGGTTGTTTAGGGATCGCGGTACAGATGTACCAGTGAACTGTGTAAGTGGATTCATGTTTTCTCTTCTCTCTCTCTTCCTCTTCCTTACTCCTCTCTCTCTGTTTCACTTTCTATCATTACCTCTATTCACTTTCATTTCTCCCTTGTCAGGCCCAGCAGTATGAAATGGAATGGTGTAATAGACAAATGTTTAAATAAAGAAATAAAATGAATAAACATGATATCAAGTGAAGCCTTATGTTCATAAAGCTCCGCTTGATAAAGCAAAACTGTTCAACAGAATAAAGCAATCAGATTTCCATTCTGCTTGCTTCAATGCTGGACAGGACAAGTAAAAAAAAAAAAAAAAAAAAAAAAAAAAAAGACGGCAAAGTTCAGATTTTCCAACTCTGGTGTCTGTCGCCCTTTGACGCGCTGAACACTGAACATCTCAAAACTCAGCGTGCAAAACGCCTGTAGACATGGGTATTTCACCGCAGGGATTTCAATGCCTCCTGGATGCGTGTCGGCCATTGACTTTGCATGTAAACCTGACGCCCAAATCGCGTTTTTTATGTATGTACGCAGTGTTAGGGAAGTCCCGATACCACTTTTTTGCCAACCAAGTACAAGTAGAACGACTAGAAATTGAGTACTTGCCTATACAGAGTACTGATACGAGTAATTGATAGTTATTTTGTGACATCATGGTCTGTAGGAAACGCCCCCCTGGCGGGCAAAAAACACTCTTGCTCGTCACCTGGAGGCTTAGAACAAGCCAGATAAACACAGCGTTACACTGTTGGAAAATACCAGACGGTTGTTTTTGCGATCGGGTGCACAAACCGCCAGGGGGAAAAAAAGCTGGGGTTGTGTTTTTACCCCATTCCGTCCAATAACACACCTTGAGCGGCGAATCTGTGGATCAGTTCTACCAAACGCACCTCAGACCCCGGGTACAGTAAACGATGGCAGCCCCTCCACCAGCCTCAAACCCACACGTATTAGCAGCAAACACTTCATCAGCAGTCAGTAATGCCCACACCTACATTCATCCGTATATAAAGGACTGCCTCAGAAAATTAGAATTCATGATATTCCAATATTTTGAGATAGGATATTTGAGTTTTCTTAAGCTGTATGCCATAATCAGCAATATTAAAACAGTAAAAGGCTTGCAATATTTCAGTTGATTTGTAATGAATCCAGAATGTATGACATTTTCATGTTTTTCAATTGCATCACAGAAAATGAATGTTATCAGAATATTCTAATTTTCTGAGACAGTCCTGTAGTTAGCGTAGTTTTAGCCATACCTCATGTATATGTGTTGATGTGATTTGTTCTCATATCGAGGCAACCAGTCACCCACTGTCATTCTAATGAGTTGACGTTAGCTGCTAGCTAAAACGAAGGGATGCAGTAACGCAAATAAACTCCTAAAGGAGGGATGTGGAAATCCTGTTACACTCATATTCAACTGAATAGCGCAAAGACAAGATGTAACAGTGATATTTGAATGACATTCTTTGTTTTTTATGCATAAAAATGACTGACTGACTGACCTGTCCTATATGCTTTTTATTTACGTCTTCATAACATTCCATCCTTTCTAAACCTGAGGTTGTCATTCATTCATTCATTTTCTGTACCGCTGATCCAGTTCAGGGTTGCGGGGGTTGTTGGAGCCTATCCCTGTGTGGAGTTTGCATGTTCTCCCCGTGTATGCGTGGGTTCTCTCCGGGTACTCTGGCTTCCTCCCACCGTCCAAAGACATGCATGTTAGGTTAATTGATCACTCTAAATTGCCCCTAGGTATGAATGTGAGTGTGAATGGTTGTCTGTCTCTCTGTGTTGGCCCTGCGACAGACTGGCGACCTGTCCAGGGTGTACCCCGCCTCTCGCCTGATAATAGCTGGGATAGGCTCCAGCAACCCCCGCGACCCTGAACTGGATAAGCGGTACCTGAGGTTGTAATAAGTTAAAATGAGAGGAAATTCTATTTCTGTTTGAATAGTAATTTCTAGTAAGAACTGCTGGTGCTCTTAAATACCTTTTTTCTGGCAGCGGTGTACGATGATGCTTCTCAACCAGACAGATGTAAATATCACTGAATGCAAGTGCATCGGGGACATGGCGATGTTCAACGGCTCGTATACAGCAGTCACTTCTCTTTACGGGTCACAACTGTCCAACACTTACAACTTATTTCTGTATCTTTCCATCTCTGCGACTGACAGCTGATCTAAACTACTACTCTCTAGTCTGTCTGCTGAGAGCCTGCTGCGCCCCCGCCTTCTTTTGCCCGCCAGGGCTCCCAGCAGGTCACGTAACTGAAAGCTATCAATTAACATGGACTTTTCCTTATTAATGAGAGACCCCCCTCCTCTTTCTTTTTTACTTTCTTTTTTTTTTTTTTGTTTCTTTGAATAAAGACAAGCATCTGTATGTGCTCAGGTATGATGCTGCTATGTTGCTGCCCTACCACATTTAACTACCTCATCAAAAAACAGTAAGACTTCAAAAGAGCTGAAATAAAAGCTTACAAAGCGTTACAAGCTTCAACAGCCTGAGCTGCTGTTTGCTGTATTTTAGCAATGCCTTGTCATAATTTTACATATTCAAACTTATACCCGCTCAACAAAAATATACTTGGAAAGTGTAGGAAACAGAATTAGCAGCGACAAACTGAATCTTGAATAAAATGTCTGAAATTGTTTGTCGGAGTACAACAGCTCTGGGAGGGAGGGAAAGAGAGAAAGGGGAGGAAAAAAGTCGACTGCCGCCAGCGTTTTAAAAAGTATCCCAAGGGCGTGGCACATGTCAGATATTTAATCTATTCTCATGTAATGAAAAGCGTCTTCTGATTTATCATGAGACGTAAACCCAAAGCTGCTGCCCAGCTTATATTGAAGAGTATTTTGCTGCCAGCATGGCGCATAAACACAGCAAGTCATATGACGTCCTGCTGGGAACTAAAACATAAATGTCCCAAAGACAGAGAGGTTTTAACACCCCAAAAACAATGAGGAGGGGTACACAATGATCTCACTCAAAAAAGTGAATCAGAGCAGTTGCTGAATTTATATAGGCTATTTATTTTGAGTTAGCACGGGGTGTCCAGCTCTGGTCCTCAAGGACCACAATCCTGCAGGTTTTCCATGTCTCCCTTCTCCAAAGTACACCTGACTCCAGTGGCGTGCACAGATGTTTTTGGGGGGCAGGTGCTCAGTGATAAATAAGGGCACTTTGAGGAAATACCAGTAGAAATGTTTCGAAAACGATTCCGGTACTTGTGCTGTGGGTATTGGTCCATACTGAGTATTGATACCACTATGTTATTAAAAATATATATTTAACCTTATGACTGTGGTATGATTATCATTGTGGTAAATGTCTGGTTCAGGTTTAACTTTTTGTAAAACAGAAATTAAATCAGCAAATTGATGCCATTCATTTTAAAATGCAGTCTTGCTGGTGGAAGAATCCAGTATGAAATACTGCCACATCACCAACATGATTGCTGGTTAGCTCCTTGTCTAACAGTAACAGGTGATCAGTTCTTCTTCGCCCCTCTAAACCAGCAGCCGCACCACAGCTTTATCTGAGTATTGTGGGATTTATCTCTCTCATCTTCCATGCTGGTAGATGTTCTATTGGAGGAAGCACAGAACTGCTTCCTGCTGTAGCTTCCTAGAATAGAATAATAGTTGTAAAAAATAGCCTATTTTTAAGATTTAATAATAGCCTATTGAGGTAAATACATGATTACTGCAAGTCTTGCAACATAGAAATATCTTATGGTTGGTACATCATTCTGTACAATCAGCTAAAATAGCTTTATGTCTGATTTAGTCCAGTCAAAACACTTAACTTTTTAAAAAATGTGGACAGATTTTAAGATATTTCAATAAGATTAGAGGAACAGTTCAACTTCTGAGCTTTAAAAGGCCTAAACAGTTAACATGACTTTGACCTTCCATCTTCATCATCCTCTCCCTTGCTGCTTCCTTGGGCTGCCTGCTGCAGCTCTCTTTCTTTTTCTTTGTTAAATATTCAAAGTTTAATCCTCTCCTTTCTAGGCATTATGCTGTAATTGGTAAATAAAAAGAGACCAACAGTGTGAATAAGACAGCTTGTGTACATGTCAAGGCACAAAATAACTTTTCCTGCAGGCAACTATTTGTCATTTAGCAAATAAATTACTGCAAGTATTAATTATGTAGCCTGATGTAAACCTGCATAATACCCTCCTAAATATTCAGCTTAAGTGTAGGCTGCTGATAGATTCACATACTGTATCTATCACTCTCCATTTACGTGCCTTAAACTTTCATAACCAGAACATTAGCAATAACCTGGTTTGCACACGGCCATGTAAACACAGGGAAAACTCTGAATATGTTCATATTCGGCTTTTATTAAAAGGATTCCGTTGAACCTGAAGTTTATGTCACGTAAACATGTGACAAACTTTACCAGTCGGCTTCATGTCACATCTATTAATGATTTTGTTCAGTGTCTTAACCTGTTAAGCAGGCGAGCAGTCGGCTAATTTCTGCTCAGCTGTGCGGCTGTATGGCGACTGCTTCTCCACAGAAGCAAATAAATCATAAATGCAAGTTAAAACTTGACAACGGGGGCACATGAGGTGGCAAACGGTACACTCGACTCCACTCATTTCTGAATTACCTGGTTGGTGGGGCATGGGAGGAGCGGGGATGTGGGTTGCAGCTGCACACGTCTGCTGCTCATTTGTGTTCAATCTGCGCGTTCATATTGACCAGAGAAGAGAGGTGAGCGTGGGTGGGGAGGGAGGGTGGAGAGCCTAGTGTCTACCTGTGCACACCACTGCCTGACTCAAATTCACAGGCTTTTAAATTAATTTAATATGAATCAGCTGTGCTGGTGCAAGGAGGCATGGAAAACCGTCAGGACAGCGGCGCTTGAGAACCGACTTTGGACACCACTGAGTTAGCATATAAAACATGGGTTTGTTGTTAAAGCTAGGAGTTGGCAATGCTGGAAAAACGGTTTGAGCAAGCAACAGTTTAAAAAACACACCACCCAAAACCACGCCTTCAGAGTGCAGGGACGTGTGTGCCGATGTTTTACAAGCAGGTTAACGACAACAGCCGAGTGGATAGCTCGTTAGCTGGATAGTAAACAGATGACAAACCACCCAAAAGTCCACACTGCAAACGTCAACGCCTCCGAGACTTAATCCTTATCTGTTGTTTTGTTTTTGTTTTGTTTTTTGGCGCAACAGCAGTTAGCAGTCCGTTAGCTATATTTGTTTACAGTGAGTGGGCGCACAGGGGGGTCACGTGGGGGACAGAGAGAGGGGAGGGGCAGAGACGAGACATAAAGGCATTGATTTGTTCTTTCTATACGTTGCAAATGACCAATTCCTGCCTTTCGGTGCGAATGGCAGGGGTTGGTCAGTTTTACAGAACTGCAGCTCTCACAGAGGTCCGACGTTTTCCTTCCGTTTTATGAATACACGATGTATTGACTACTGTCAGGATGGAAGGACCATTTCACCCAGTATAACAAAAAGTGTTTTAGAGCAGGATTACCGACTCTGGCTTTAAATATATATTTTTTTAAGTTATCTTATTGTGATTAGAATCCAGAGTTTTTATAAACTCTATTCCCGAGTGTCCCTCCACTCAGGCCAATGGCCGCATCGCTCCTCAGTCCTCTCCTTCAAAGCTCGGAAGCGGGTGAAAACCAAACCAATATTAACTCTGGTTTTGGAGCTTGCACTATTTAAAGCTCTTTTCACCGTAGGGTAGCCCTACTTCCTTTAGTTCACCTTTTTTCCCCCTGAGAATTCAAGTGAATCTGGTGCCTTCTCCAATCAATGAGTTTATCCCCACAGTGTGCTACGCCTTTAGCTCTGCCATTGGCTGGAGACTGAAACGGAAATCTGCCAAGAGAAGTCCAGAATACTCCAAAACTAAGGAAAAAAAGATGAAACACTGTCGGGGGAGAGGGAGTTGCAAACAGATATGGCTCTCCTTCCTGCCTGTTGCCTCTGTGACCTGACCCAATCTCAGATACAAGCAGATTATGGACAGATGGATTATTTCATTTTTTTCATTTGTCTATTTCTTGCTTTTCTCTCTCATTTATTGTTTTTCTGTAGCTTCTTGTGTGTCATGTTTTTCTAAGTGCACCCTATATCACAAAAGGAAAAACAAGAGAAAAAAAAGTTTAGTGGAGCAGACTTTGGCCATCTGTTGCTGAGTCACTGATATAAACAGGATATAATCCCGAGAAACTGAAACTTCAGTACAAACATTACAAAACAACACTTTGGGATTTTTTTCAACTGGATGAATCACACACTTTTTTTTAATCTTCTCACTGCTAATGAAACTATTTTCATACCTCTGACTCATTCTGGTTGTAAATCACCTGTTTCAGCCTCAGTGGCGACCGTCCGACATGAGGCAAAGACCAGTTTCCAGTGTCAGTCTGTGGGACGGATCTGCAGTGAAGAAGAAGAGGAAGAGGTCTCAGCTTAGCCTTTAACCTGATTGGTCAAAGTGAGAGGAGAAAGTGAGAAACATTAACTGTGTCTGGCTTTTTCAGCTTTTCTGTGTAATTAATGCTCCATTTAACAGAAATCAAAAGCAGCAGCTTGACATTTAATTTCCTGCTGAGTTCTGCTGTCATTACCTGCTGGACAGCAGCAGACGCTCTCCAGCCAGCACAAGGACTTCTGGTGGCATATTTTTGAAATTTCTTTCCTGCAGCAACAGCATCTTTATCTCCATGAGTTTCATCTGAATGCTGCTAATTAAAACATACAAGTTCACTTTTTAGTCTGTGAGAATTAAGTCTGTGGAATAATTACACAAACAGGTGCATTCTCTGCAAGAACCAGCAGTATTTTCCTGATAAAATTTTGAGTTTCACATTTTGGGGTGATGAAAGTAGAGAATACTTTTTTCCTCAGAAGCTCAGTTTATCTGATATATAACCCCTGCAAAAATAGAACACATTTGAGGCATTCGCACTGTAGAAACCTTTTTAAGGTTTCTATAACCATTTTCAGGAATGGAGCTGGTTTGTTGCGCAGTCAGACAGACAGGAACTCGGGACCACAGCCCTCAGTTTCTATAACCATTTTAGCTCCTACTCCGAGGCAGGGTCTTTTTGTGGTTCCATAGGAACCAATATGATGAAGGTGGGGTTTTTTTCGTCAGTAAACGCAAACAATAGAATTAAGTCTTAAATGTCTACAGATACAACACGGATACAACCGGTGCGTGTTTAATAAGTTGAACTTACACATCGTCTCCTTTGTCTGCGGTGCTTTGCCCTCCTTTCTCCCTCCATAAAATGAAGTATCGACTGCTGCTCGATTCCTCTTCTCCTGGCTTTTTCTGTGCTCTTCCAGCCTTGATGTTAGACCCCTGATGTTATCGTCCATGATTAATAATCCTGTCATGAAAACAGTTGTGTTGTCTTCTCTTCTTACGTTTCGCAGGTTTTATTTGATTTTGTTGGGGCGCAAAAGTAATCGTCGCTGTCAATAGCTGGGTTTACATTACACTTTTCGAAAAATAAAAGTGATATTTCTTAAATTTCGAAAAAAGTACAATTGCGATGTGTACGTGTTTCCATCAAACGGTGTGGGTCGTAATTCTCGAAAACTCCTGTCCTGCCAGACTCCACTTTTAATGGAGATATATGTTTTGGAGCTACTACTGCTCCTCATCAGGAGATGAAAGCAGTGGAAATTCAGAGAGCAAAGTCCGTATGTATGGAGCATTCTGATCACTTGGGCAGGGAAAAAAACACTCATGCCAGAAACGTAACACAAATAAAAAAAAACTCCTCTGGATCAACTTCTGGCTTGTGGATCTCATTTCTTGATCTTGTATTCCACTTTTATCCAGCACCCAGTTCCTTACTGATGTGTGTGATACAGCTGTTGACTACTAAGGGGCAGTCATAAGATGTTGTCCCATGGTCACGCATTATTAAAGGCTCTGTACCTGATTTTATTTTAATCTCTTTCAGAGAAATGCTTTCTACATGGTATAATGTGTGTTAAAAGAGGTAATTTCATAAAAATAAATCACTCATTGATTGTGTATATGCATGAATCCAGGCCTTTTTAGTTTAGGTTTCTAAGGATGGCGTGACGCTCTCTTCATGCCAATGCGGTTCGTTCTACATAAGTTTTGGTTTCCAATCAGCCACTCACAGCGTTTTCAAACGAGAAGCGCCCTCCTTTCTCGCGTGCACGGCAGCACTTGTAAACAGAACCGCATGGCGTCTGCCGAACGGAAAGTGGCGGCAAAACAGCCTGTAAGCATCAAAACTGAGGAGGAGAGAGGCTTGAAACGCAGGAGAGACCAAGGAAGGAATAAAGTTCGTGTTCTCGGTGGATTGTACTGAAGGTAGAGAGCAGCTGGACGCCTCGGACTGAATGTGGACTGGAAGTTCGCCTGGACAGGTATTTTTTTCAATAACTTTCTTCTCAGTAACATTCACGTCCTCGGGTGCTGGCGCTTCCTCTGCTGGTCTACCGTATATAATAGTGATATTTACACCGTAACATGACGAAGCTTTACATCAGTGCTTCTGAAGGGGCTGGTTAGAAACTTTATCAGGCTGTCATGTTGTAATATCGCCTATGACATCATAACTCGTCATAACTGTGCATCTGTATACATAACTGTAGTTACGGTAAACTACCGGTTATGATAGAAAATGTCATTTAGCTGATCCGCAGCCATTTACTGCAACCAGAACAGTAGTTTCTTTGTGCACGAGTATGAAACGTGCACGTTATTTCGTGCATGTTGAGTGGGAGGAGAGAAAAACGAGAGTAGGTGCGTTTCTCACTGGGAGAAACAGTTAGGGGTGGGGCTTACAGTTCAAACTACACTGTTCACCTCGCTCACGGTTCGCAAATGTGCAAAATCAGGTATATCGCCTTTAAATCGTGGCAACATATAATTACGTCCGCCAAGGAGGTAATGTTTTCAGTAGCGTTGGTTTGTCTGTCTGTCAGCAACTTTACAAAAAAAAGTTGTGGATGATTTGACATGAAATTTTCACCAGCCATGTGCCTCAGCCCAAGGACGAAAGCATTAAAAATTGGTGGTGATCCGGATCGCCTTCTGGATCCAGGAATTTTTTGAAGGATTCTTTATCATTGCGAGAGCTGCTTAGCGGAGGTCTCCAAGCACTCTCCAAGTGCTTTTCTTGTTAACACGTCAATGAGATAACGGAGTTGTGGTGTGACAAATATGTGAAAACAACGTAAACAGCTCGTGGCCAGTCGATAATACATGAAGACCTTAAACCATATCTGCATGTTGTCCAAAATGAACCCAGTTTGTTGAATTATGATGATTTGGGGATTCTCCAAATTGGCATATATGACTGGTAAAACTTCCCCCATCATTCCAATTTCAAAGTTGATGCTTGTGAATGATCATATTAATATCACAATCAACGCTGATGGCATATAAATGCGAAAGTGTTTCCATTTAACTTTTAGGAAAAAATGCTTTATCGAAACATCTGACAAACCGTCTAGTTAGAGCTTTCCGCAAAACATTTTTTTTGCAACTTTTGAGAGGTTTTCCTTAATGCAAGTGTTTCTATTTGTGGCTTTTAATTGTGATATTTAGGTTTTGCAAAAATTCCAGGTGTAACGGAAAACCCTGCTACAGACGGTTGTGTCATATCAGTCCCTATCGAGGTTCCCAACTCATGCGCAAATGCAAAATAAAACAGTTCCCCTGGAGAGGGATAGTTCATAGAACAAAAGTCGAGGTGAGTTCTGTCCGAATGTGGTTATTGTTCCATCCATAGTCTTTATTCAAGTCTGTAAGTGTTCTGCTTCAGTTACTGAGGTGGACTTGGCTCATGGGCCAGTAAGACAAGTTCAGTTCAGTTTAGTTTAGTTATTTGTATCATCCCAGTTTACTACAAAGTCATCAGTTGTGAAGATAACAGAAGTCTACAGAAATTGCTAAATCCAAACTGAACACTCCAATCGGTATGAGACCAACTGAATACTACACCACAGTCTGAGACCAAAGAATAGAACACAAGTCTGAGACCAAACTGAGGAAACTGGGGGAGACCAATGAATACTACACCATTCTGTGACCAAATTGAATACTACACTAGTCTCAGACCAAAATTGAATACAACACCAGTCTAAGACCAAACTGAATACTACACCAGTACGAGACCAAACTGAATACGAATCCAGTCTGAGACCAAAGCCAATACTACACCAATCTGAGATCAAACCGAATACAACACCAGTCTAAGACCAAACTGAACATGACACCGGTCTGAGACCAAACTGTATACTTCACTCGTCTGAGACCAAACTGAGTACTACAGCAGTCTGAGACCAAAGTAAATACTACACCAGTCTGAGACCAAACCGAATACTACACCGGTATGAGACCAAACTGAATACTACACCAGTCTGAGACCAAACCCAATACTACACCAATCTGAGACCAAACCGAATATAACACCAGTCTAAGAACAAACTGAACACTTCACCGGTCTGAGACCAAACTGTATACTACACTACTTTGAGACCAAACAGAATACTATACTAGTCTGAGACCAAACCGAATGCAACACCAGTCTGAGACCAAACTGAACACTACTCCGGTATAAGAACAAACTGAATACTGCACCTGTCTGAGACCAAACCTAATACAACACCGGTCTAAGACCAAACTGAATACTACACCAGTCTAAGACAAAACTGAACACTCCACCGGTATGAGACCAAACTGAATACTACACCAGTCTGAGACCAAATTGAATACAACACTA